>BCIN01000001.1:1671128-2360618 GCA_039545335.1 Kondoa subrosea | reverse complement strand
GACGGAAAAGAAAAGTGGGTAAAGCAAGCGGACCGCGATTTGCCTTAATTCGGAGAGACATGTTTCGTGCACAATTCTGCCGCGCGTATGCAGGGCAGGGAAGGGCTGCTGATGCATTAAGGGACATGCAACAGAGTCTGATTTGAGCCAGGAAGTGTCGAGCAAAGGTAGGCAGAGCGAGAGGGGGCAAAGCAAAAGAAACGAGATTCACAAATATTGAAACAAAAGAAGGGAACGTCCAGCTTTACATGAGCTCGTAGCGATGCGTCATCGAGGTAGGTGCTTGCGAGATGGCAGTTGCATGCAGTAGCGCAAAGCTGTTGTAAATGTTATGGACGAGCGGGTCTGAAGTATTCAACTTCAGCAAGAACGTGTGACACGCTTTGTGGCGTGCCTCTACTGCGTGCCTCTACTGCTGTGTAAAATCGCTCCAGCTACATCTCGCGCGTGCAATTGCTATGCTACGCATGATTCCCTCATGATCTTTGAGATCATCTGCCAAAGTTCCCGTGTCTCTCGCTGTAAAACAATAAAGTTATAATATGAAAGACATTCACACATGCGACAATCTCTGTAGGGCTTGGCACAGATCAGTTCCACATTGCAGCCCGCTTCTAGATGTGAGACCTGTCTCAGGGAAGAGCCGCGTTCGCTTACATCAAGCGAGTTAGACGAGATATGCCCAGGGAAGCGGCTGCGAAATGATCAGAAGCAGATCTGCCTGGCTGAAGCTTAATAGCTAAAAAGCAGGACAAAGGAAAGCGGTAAGAGAGAAGAGCAAACAGTAATGTCTGCAAGGGGAAAAGTAATTGAGATGAATAGCAAAACAAAATATCAGAATTGACTTGAGGGCCAATCATGAGGAGATGCTTCTGCTCGTAATTATTGATATGTAATTTTGCCAAGCAGTGCTTATGCTTCGCTAATAGTCGTTACTTTCTACCGCTTGAGATACAAACAGCGGCACACAAACAGAGTCCTATATATGTGTAGAGGGAAGAGATGTCTTGATCAATTGATCAATTAGAAGCAGAGCCTGTTCACGAAAAACTTCAGCTGTCTGGAGTCTTTCAAATTAAGGACAAAACTGACCAAGTGAAAACAAAGATTCCGAAGCATAATCCAGCCACGACCTGTACTGGTACACCGTCCGTTTGTACTTGATGAGGTAGGGAAGCGACGTTTGCTCTTGAAGAACTTGCTGGAGCTGCTGATCCAACATTTCTTTGCCTTAATACGGAGGCTTCCTTTAGCTGAGCTTTCAACGATTCGTTTTCCCTCTCTACAGCCGATAACTGTTTTCTCAAAGCAGCAACTATTGGACCATCATCTCCTTGCGGTGTGGACAAAGTTGAGCTGGTGTTATAGCCATTGGAAAGGCCGGTCTTCTCTGCTATGGTGGAGCTGGCAGATGTAGCAGTAGCAGCAATAGTGGAACCAGCCGATGCGGCTACTGGTGCAATTGCAGCTCCTGCATTATTGGCTTGAGCAGCGATCGTGTTTCCAGCTTCTTTCAAAGTTTCCATTACAGGTTTGGTGGAAGCTTCTTGAGCAATTTGAGTAATAGGTTTAATCTCGCGAGAGGCGGGAGAAGCGTCTAGTGTAGAGTTTTGGGAAGCTAGAGGGGCATTGGAAGTGGATGGTAAATTGATAGAAGGCTGAGCAGGCATGCTGTCTTGACCATTTGTATAAGAGGAAGGAAGAATGGAAGATCGAGCTGGCGCGGTGAAAGTTTCGGCTACACCTGAACCTCGTACAGTTTCGAATCGTGAGTCCTGTATAAAGCCAATTCAATGACGTTCTACAGCAACAAACAAAGGCTTACTCTGCCATCAGATGAGGTTTCCGCATTGGCGAAAGTGCTATCCGGTCCAGCATTATCCGCATGCAGGAATGCTGAAGAATTCGCCTGTCCAACATCGTTGCCAGATTCATCAACGGGAGGTAGGAAAGCACATCGAATCTTCTGCTCGTGAATAGCACTCTTGTCTTCTTTCTCAATGGCTGACCACTATATCCTGAATGTTAAACCCGGATAGAGCCTACGAATCAAGCAAGGGACGCACCATCTCGGGCAGCCCAAGACTCTCGCGATCCGCCTGGACCAAAGCCGATTGAACGAGGAATTTGTCCTTGCATTTGAAAGCAGCAGGAGGATCTTCTCTCATAGGCTGAAGCAGAACTTGAACTTCAACCGTTTCTCCAGGCTCAATACGGCCTATAAATCGATATCCATGTTTAGCTCTCGAACAGGTCTCCAACTCTTTGTTGCACAGACATACCTGAATTTGGTCTAACACAGTATTGCTTTGGTGCTGTAGTCTTGACCTTGAAAATGACAGGCGAGGTATTGGAATTCGAGACGGTCAAAGTTCGCTTGACGGTAGTCGTCAGAGGCCCTGAACGCGCGTACTAATGTTAGGGCTGTGATGAGATTCAGGTATATGACCTACTGTGGAAGCCAAGAGCGTTATCAGGCTGAAGATGGACAGACATCGTTGATATTGGGAAAGAAAGAATAGTGTTGCCGAATTCGCGACTCTGGACACTATACAGAATTCTAATGGTCTCTACACAAGTGCTGCTGGATTGCTCCTATCGATTTCATTAATTTGATTTACTCATAGTATACTTCTTCGACGAGAGTTGTTTTGGCTCAGCGCAGACAAAGGGAAGCTTTTTGGGCTCAGCATACCTTTGGCTGCTGTATAATGACAAGCATGCGAAAGAAGAACGACTCAGTGTCGTGCAAATCACGGAGACCGCTGTTCAGAACAACTGACTTTGAGAGCTGCTATATTTGCCCCGCTTACTGCTGAGGACTGAAGCCAACTCCAAAGCTAGATAACCTGATGAAGTGCAGAAGCTATGTCTGGAAGAGTGCAGTAAAGAGAGAAAAGAAGGGGTAAGGTAATAATGAGGAGGCCTAGCAGGAAGAATGATCCGACGGTATAACATGCAGGGGATCCATAAAAGGACAGCAGGGAATCTCTTCACTCCCAGATCTTCTTCGCAGCGTTTCTCTTCTCCTTCCGATCTGCTTACAAGTCAACGTCTGCTGGCTTCTGCCTCGATGGAAAAGGCTTACTGTCTATCCGTGCTTTCTTCGCATCCAGTTTCGAAGCTAGTTCAGCACCCTTGCAACACCACAAATAAGCGATATCATCAAAATGCAGTTGGAGTACTCACTTTAGTTTTGCTCTTTTCCGCTGCTTTGCTGGAAACACTTGAGCGTTTCTTCTTCTTCTTTGAACCAGCTGTGCCAGTAGGCTGAGATGTCGACTTCACAGCAAAGCTATTCTGATCCGCAGCGGTGATTGCCAGATTTGATTCATCTTCAGCCTGTTCTGGCAGAATAGGCTTTGCTCGCGGGACTTCGCGACGTTCAGCGCCTATCACAGAATGTCAGCGCCAACATTGCATTGATGTTGCAAGCATACGAGACTGTTTGGGCATGGCTGTGGGTGAAAAAACAAGCGTCATATAATTTCGAGAAGGAGTACTTAGTCAGTCTGTTTGTATCCATTGCGAACAGCGATGCCACATTTACATTTCTGATGCTATTATACATGTTATGCCACAATCCGAGATCATCTGATCAAGAAATCACTTCCAAGCTGCTCCAGCCCATTTGCCAAACCAACTTGTGCCTGGAGCACTCAACCCTTGGTCATTCGCTGAAAGATCGACGATCTTCACGCGAGGTACAGGACAATTCCTGCTGTACCTGATGAGGGTTGCTGTTGCGCTTGAAGTCACAGTGACTGTTTGTGTTTGTGTCTGAATGTTTGTGACAGTAACGGTACTTTTTAACACAGTTGCATCGTTGTACGTTGGTAATGGATCTTGTGTTACTTGCGTAGGCGTATTATTCGGGGCTTGGGTTGTAGCTTGATCAAACGGACATCAGAAAAGCGCTTACACAAAGCAAGAGCATAAAGAAGCTTACTTGTCCCAGCAACAGGAACTGAGCCACCAGCCGGTACTACATACCACATGAAATTGGAATTGCTGTAGTCCAACACATCGAGGCAAATAGATTTGTAAGAATAAGTATTTCGAGTGCAAGATTGGAGACCTCGAGTAGCCATATCGGTGATGTGGTCGATGGGTATGATGCTAGGAAGGCACCCAGATTAAAGCATGAAGTACGAAGACAGTTCCCTACTAACTAGTATGCGTTTGAGACACCTTGAGCTGGCACGAATAGCCAATATCTGTTGACCTTGATCAGTATCCCATACAAATCCATGTAAAGAATGACGGACTGCTTGTCCGGGTTCAAAGTAGAACTTGCAGGAATCGGATCAACTTGACATGCCTATCTCGATTGCATTAGTAGGATCAGTAGGATCAAACTCAAATATGAGATGCTCACGTATAAGGCTCCAGCCTGTATCGATGACGGTCAGGTATGCGTAGCCAAACGACACCCAAACTTACCCAATCTGATCCTTGATCGTAGTCAACATCCCCTGCCGCCATACAATTAGTACGATCTCATAACTTCAATCAAAAAGAAGACCTACATTGAGCACTGATACATTTCTTACTGGTTGGGGTGCGGAGAATCATGTAGTTCGAATCGCCGCCATTTTGCTATACAAGGCGGAATGTCAAAGGGTCCATGAGAGCAGATCAGAAATAACATACTGTCAGATTCATCAACGTTCCAGCACCTTTCCCCGGGAAGATATGGTTGCCATTGCTATCACGAGTTTGAGTGATTGCCATACCAGTACGAACATTGATCAAGGTATAAGATCCATCAGGGATAGCTATAGCACTCGCTTTGAGAGAGTTCGCTTCCGCTACATTGTTAATGGAAGCCAAAACTGGACCAAAGGCGAAAGCGAGAACGCTGAGAAGGATTGAAGGGCGCATCTTGACTCTTGGGTAATAGTAGAGGGACTACTTATGATGATGATGATCTGAGATAACGTACAGCCAGGCGAGTGAAGCAAGAAATACTTTGAAGTCGAAATGAAGGTCGGAACAAGAGATGGAATCAAGTCAGAATGAAGAAAAGGCAGGCTGGAAACACCAAAAGAGATGTATATGATGACTGAGAGCTGCTTGAAGGTCATCTAGAGCATAAAAGGAGGAGGCAAGTTTCGAGATCTGCATTTGGCAAAAGTAGGAAGCCATCTCCAAACACGCGTTTTTGGCAGAAGTAGATTAGCACAGTACTATCGTGAGACTATTGATCGTTGAGAGACTGTAGGCAGTCCGCAGGCAGCGGGAAGATAGTTCATTTTCTTGAGGCCCAAATCCCAGAGACGGAGTTTCGTTTTCATAGCAGATGCCGAGGCTGCCTTTAAATCACCATGATTGATGACACAGATCACATAGACGCATCCAGAGGTCGAGCAACTTCGCTGTATGCCGAGAACCAGTGATCCGCCCTTTGTTAGTTGCCCTGACCACTCCTTGGTCGTGCATAATCTTTTCAAGCTCACCATCCTGGTCAGAGAATCCTGCAAGAGATTCGGCTTCTGTCACTGGCAAGGTCTAGATTAGAAACGTTTCTACTCCTCAGAAGGTCTATATCTCTGGCTCGCTGGACTTCGTCAGATTCCTGTTATCTTACCGTCTCCCTCTCGCTGTGACAGCTGTCATGCTGTGCTCAGTGCTTTGACAAAATGAATTTCCGCAAGACCAATTCTGACGAGTCTTATGCGTCACAATCTTCAACGACTACCCAAGGGACACAGTTGACGACACCCGACAGATGGCCAGGCAAGATCTCGCCAATCAACCAGCAATCGAATGTTCTAAATCAGCAACCGAGCTCACCTTCAACTGGATCGTTCAAGGAGACAGACTCAAGATCTGGTCACAGTAATCCTCACAGACGAAGCTTGAGAGGACCAGCAGCGAAATCTTCCCGGAAGAAGGACTATGATTCGCCCAACTTGCCTCACGCATCCTTCTACGATCCCTTGTTATCCAGTCCGTATGATCTTGCAAGCAGATCAAAGTTTTCTTCCCCTCCTACATCGGCTCAAGCAGAATTAGGTAGTCAACGACGTCGAGTAGCATCATTCGGCGAAGAAGTCCAGAAGGCTAATAGAACGACCTTCATCGAAGGTCTTCCTATGCAGAGACGAACAGCATCGGAAATACCAGCTCTCATGCGCTCCCTTCCGGCTTCATTCCCACTGCACGATATAGTCTATTCTACAAAGGCAGAACCGGCGAAGGCTCTCTTTCACAGACCTCTACCTAGTCCTCCGACCAAGGCTAATTCCACTTTCATTCGACCTATACCTTCACCGCGAATGTCACAGATGTCCGTTCCTATACCGCCTTCCGTCGCTTCCCCTTCGATGAATTCACCATTAGCTTCTTCCGTCATGAGTCGAGAGAAGAGCCAGGAGCTTGAAGATATGCCCTTTCTTTGGCAACATGCTCCTCCTCGGTCAGCTTCGATAGATGCCACATCATCGCCCATACTGCCACCTCTGGCTACTCCAATAGCAGTATCTGCACCATCAAGCAGCATAATACTACCAGAACAGGGGCAAACTTCACCAAGACGTTCGATTAAATTGAAGAAAAAAAGAAGGGAATCAGATCAGCCTACCAGCGAGAACATTCCCCTTCAAGCAAGAAGGCCTGCTGCATCCAGCTCAAGTTTATCAACTCCTTCTAACAGCTATCATAACTCTTCGCACTCGTCTTCCGGGATCCCTACTCCCAACAGCCCTCCTGTAGAATCGGATTGGGGCATTGAAGCGAATGAAGAACCTCTCTTCCACTACAATGCAGTCGAAGAGACCGCTTCTGCTGCCAAAACAGCTCCCGTTGTGCCTGTATCAGCGACAAGTAAAGAACCTCTGCGGAGAAGAAGTACTCTACAGAGCGTTGGCGAAGCACTGGGAATATTGAAGCGAACCAAATCTGCAGTTTCAGAAGCTACATCCGTGCCAAGCAACACGAAGAAATTGAAGAGACGACCTACTAAGGCAACCAAAGATGCTACAGTACGACAAGCCGATGTAGCAATAGTCGAAGATCCCGTCAATGGTTTCAAATCTACTCGTTATGAATCTATACTCGATGGATCTGAACCAACGTGTTCTTCTCCTGTAGAAGAAACGCCCGTTTCGCCAACTGTAGATCAGATCAGTAGTCCAAGGATACCTTCGCAAGATCAGCATCTTCCCGCTCGAAAAAAAGGGCCTAGCTTTACCTGGTCTGAGAGTGGTATACAGGGTCAAGACGAGGACAGCGACGTCGAAAAGCTGTCTAGCTCCGCACAAGCAGTCAGAGCAATAGCACAAGTTGAGAAGGAGAAGGGCAAGGCTCTCAGTACACTCATGGGCATTGACGATGACGGCACTTTTCTTCAGGCAATGCATCACTTCCGAAATACGAAAAACATGGATTTGATCAGTCAACAAGCGGACTTCGACCATACTCAAGCTTGTTTTATTATACGTGAATTGATAATAACGGAAAAAAGTTATGCAAGACATCTCAGTGCCTTGTTGAATGTATGCATTTCGTCTCTATATCGACTCAACATGCTCATCACTATCTTTAGCATCTGGACAAATCGATTCCTCCTGCGTTACCCTTTTCATCTTCTATATCGGAAGATCATGCTACCCTATCATCAGAAATGCACCTGTCATTGTCCACAGCTAGTCTTCCAGCTCATAATCCTGATCCATCAATCCCATCAAGCTTTCCCCTACCTCAAGAATCGGAACACATCAATCTTCTGCGAACCTATTTACCTAATATTCTAATTCTCTCTGATCAACTTTGCAAAAAGATTGAGGACGATCCGACACCATATGGCGTAGGTGCCACCTTTCTTAGTCTGGAAGACGAGATGCGGGAAGCTTTTCTGGATTTCGTGAGAATCCTTGACGAATGTATGGCTGCTTTACGAATCCCGATTGTGCAAGCACCGGTTCGCAATCACCGGAGAGCAGCCAGCTCAGAACCTCAAAGCAGCTCTTCATCGCTCAAGTTTGACAGAAGAAGAAGCTGGGCGTCAGTGACTGCTTCTAGAGCGAAAAGGCAGAGTGTAGCTCATCAAAGTCGATCCACTTCTTCAAAAGAACTCAGCTTTTCCGATATCATCATAATGCCAGTGCAGAGGCTGTCTCGCTACCCTCTGATCTTGCGGTAGGCTGTCAATCCCTTTGAGTTGAAGGCCGAGAGCTGATGTAACGATTTCGGCAGCCAATTGCTGAAGTTTACACCATCTGCATCACCATCGTATATGCTCATTCAGAGAGCTCTTCATGTCATGGAAGCCATTGCAATCGCTTGTGACGACTGGGATGTATCGGAAGTTAAGCGCGTTGAGTCAGCTAATTTGTAAATGTAATTTTTCCGGTAATCGTTGGCATGTGCATTAGTGTAGTATAGCATTAGATACAAGCATTCACTTTAATGGCAATTGCGTCCCTCTTTGGAATTTCGTGGTGTTTCAAGGTTTTTATGTACCACGAGTTACCGTCTGATCAGATACATATCAGGCCATTGAGGCCAAGTCCTGTACTGTGCATATATCAGGATCCCACTGCCTTGATGTGACAGGAACAGAAACGCTTCAGCCAATTCAACGAGGATGGCTTTCTCTCCAATTTCCTTATGCGTCTCCTTTATATGAGTTGGCTTTCCAGCGCGTGCAAGAAGGTCCCTGTACCTGATTGAGCCTTCTGCCCGATCACCATCTCTTATCCTTTCTCTTGTTTCGTGTGTTCTGGTATTTCAAGTCGACTGTTCATTTGGTTTGTGATCACTCGTTCTTTCACTCTTTCCTACTCCATCGCGTCTGTCACTCAAGATATACAAGGATGGCCTCATATAGCAGCTCAACCTACAGTACGTCTTTCGATATCAAGCTAAGCGACAGTGTCTCATCCACCTATGCTACAGAAGATTCAACTGATTTGGAAAGAGGACCCTTCGTTCGCTCACCGCTCCACAAGTCTGTCGAGTTCCCGACCGCCATCAACAGTGGAGAGGGTCTGGGAATCATCTGCAATAAACCTCCTTCTTATGCTTCCGCTACTTCTCCAAAAGTTGGTACTCAATTGCGCTGGAGTTCGACCTCTCCCAAACTTGGCTCCCAACCACGTTGGTCTTCAGGCAAGCGTCCTCAATATGCCCATCACAGACGCATCTCCACGGCCGCAATCATCGCTTTAGCGCAAAAGCAAACCTTTACACCTCAGAAGGTCTTGGCTCTGTTCACCATTGTCGCTTCGGCGACCTACCTTGCAAGAGCTATTCCTCCCCTTTGGTCGACTGAACCTTCCTCGGTATGTTTCTCCTCTGTTCTGGCTGTAAAGCAAAACTGATTGCCGGTGTAGGTCTACAATCCTCAAGTTGTCTATCATCCGGCAGAGATATATGAAGCTTTGCGACCAATTGCACCTCCAAAGAAAGGCAAGAGGCCTACGCACAAAGCTGCAAAAGCCGTTCGAAAACCTGAAGTTGGTGTAAAAGCCGCAGTCAATGCTCAGTCTGTTCAACAAGCGAAAGAAGGGACCGACTCCTTTTTCGGTCGAGTGGATCCGAAGCAATGGAAAGGCACGAGCAAGAAGAACGGTCGTCAACCAGATCTGAATATCGTTCAATATGACGGCGAGCAACGGAAATATGAGGAAAAGAATCGAGTTTCAAGAGTAGTGGATGGTGATGCCGTAGAGGAAGAGATGAAGTCGGAGTCTGGTTTGAGTGTCTTGCGCTCTACAGATCGAGAGCAGGATTACGTTTTGGAGGACGAGCTGGCAACGGATGATGTGTTGGAGATGGTCTTGGATGAAGAGGAAGATGCTACTGTGCGTTTGCTCCTTATGTTATGCGATGCAAGCTAATTTGTGGATACAGTATGATGCTCGAGCATACTCTTCGGACGAATCAGAATTCTTTCAAGATGCTGTTCACCTCGATCAGGCAGAGAAGCTTGACGTCAGGCCGAACCTGCTTCCTCTTCCTCTGCGTGGCTCCCATCGAGCGCCGAAAGCTGGTTCTGACCAATCAATAGCTGGTTTGGCTTTATTGGCTCAGAACAGGGAGAAAGCTGCGAAAGCATTAGAACAACCGGTTGTCACCAGAACTCAAGAGATTGAGCCAAAGCACACCGAAAGAAGCATCTTTGAAGAGATTGAGGAGGAAGAGGAGCTGCTTGGCGATATTTTGCTCAAGTAAGTCTTTTAGAAGGAGGAATCATTGTAAAATATCGAGTACAATTTGGACCCAACCATCTTCCGCACGCTTTAGCCCTTCGCTTGTCATCATGTTCAATTCTATACAAACTAGAATTAGATTGAAATATGTTGCGCGCAAGGTATCCGTATTGAGAAGGTGGCATAGCTTGCGGCCTATCGTCAAGAATAGCTACTGTATGCTGTGGAGTAGGAATCGGTTCACCATCTACGACCTCAATTTTGAACGAGCAATTAGCATTGTCTCAGCTTACTTTTAGGCTAATAAAATGCTCCTGACTATCATTAGAAAACTGGAACTATGTTGTTTATGGACGCTACCCCCTTCCATTCCTGTCCATATTGACAGTCAGTCCATAGCAGCATGAAAGTTCTAGTCACCCGCGAACTGCCTCAAGACGGTCGGGCAGCGCTTGATGAGGCAGTCAAGAATAAACGTATCACTGATCTGGTTGAATGGAAGGAAGACAAAGCTTGCGACAGAACTTTTCTACTCGAGAACATCAAAGGATGTGATGGATTGATCTGTATGCTTAATGACAAGGTAAGGCTCTGAGCACTTCTCTTCTCGCTATATTTATGCTTCTTCTCCTTGGACAGATCGACGAGGAACTGCTTGCTACTGCTGGCGAGCAGCTCAAAGTCATTTCAACATATTCAGCTGGATTCGATCATGTATCACTTGACGCAGCCAAAAGGCGGAATATCAGATTGGGCTACACACCAGATGTGAGTCGAGCCTTCCCTTGAAAGATATTTGTGTCTTAGGCTTTGCATTTCTTAAGGCATTGACAGATGCCGTGGCCGACTTGAGTATCTTCTTAGCTCTCGGCGCTTCGAGACTGGCTGGAGTTGCTATGCGCAAGGTCATCGATGGCAAATGGCCTCAACTGTCATGGGCGCGTGAGTCGAAAATACTGTATGCGCGGCGATTATTCAGTCGTACTTCGTATACAGCTACATTACTGTGTGGTCAGGAATTCAAAAACAAGACGGTCGGGTGTTTAGGATTCGGACGCATTGCTCAAGCTACCTGCCAGGTGCGGATTCAGTCATGTCTCAAAGACAGGATCTCACACACCTATAGCGCATGATGGCTTTTGCTCCGAAGAATATCATCTATCTGACGTCGAAGCCTGGAAAATCAGCGAAAGATGATTTCTATGGGCTGAAGAATTTCAAAATCTCGATACAGCCAGTCGACAGTCAAGACCAGCTCGCAAGAGATTCCGATGTGCTGTTCGTATGTTGTGCGCTTACACCTCAAACCAAAAATCTGGTCGATGCCGAATTTCTGTCGAAGATGAAACCCACGGCAGTCATAATCAACACCGCACGAGGACCAATCATTGATTCCGACGCTTTGGCTGAAAGTCTGAAGTCCGAGCAGTTACTCGGCGCAGGCCTTGACGTCTTAACCAACGAGCCTCAAATCCCGGCTGATCATCCATTAGGTAGGCCACAAAATGTCTGCATCTGGCTTGAACAATGCTCATATTGGACAAAGTCATGGAGCCACGATGCATCATTTTACCTCACATCGGCAGCGCAACAGTCGAAACTCGTAATCTTATGGCTAGCGAAGCTGTAACAAATCTTCTTGCTGGCTTGGAAGGGACAGAAATGGTCAACGAGAAGCAGATGTAAAAACACTCGTTGTATGCAGAAGATGGTATTGAATGGGTAAAAAAATGCGATTGTACAAGATTGCGAATTGACATGTTCCTCTGTCATCTGGCAGCTCTAAAGGCTACACTACGAGCGATCTTTGTAGCCTGCTCGAGACTGATCCCGCCCATGCGCAATTCTACGCCCCCAAGAACGGCATCAGCGTCAATGTCTTCTTTGGCTTTTGGTGCGTTCGCATTTGTCGGCGAGCGCAATCCAAAAGACGACAGAGAGGAAGCGAAGGCACTAGGAGACCCTGGAGGTGTCTTATCTTTTGGTGGAGGAGAAGCAGTCATGCTTGTACTGGCCATTGATATCGAAGTTGGAGCTGAGAAGGTCTTGAAAGAGGATACAACTTTGCGAGGTGGTGAGCTGGGCGTCACAGACTCAACTTTCGGTTCAGGTCGTGGAGGTATCGCTGGTGTGTAATAGCTCGATCGAGAATAGGAAGAGCCCAATCGTCGAGAATTGTACTGAAGCAGCAAAAGCACATGTATCAGCCAAAGAAGACATTAGGGGTTAAAAGATAGCTCTTGACATACAGCATCTGTGAATCTCGAACCGGTAACCTGAGACAATACTTCAGATTGTGAGACCAGATACCTGAGCGTCACGTACCTTTTTCAGCAGAGGCTTAGCATCAGCCAGACTCGCAGCATTGGCCCAGACTTGGACATTGTGTTGTGCCTCAGCGCTGTCTCTCTATAAGGCATAGTCGGACGTGGTCGCAGCCACTAAGTCGTGAACTCACGTAGATATTTTCCACTAGTAAATGTTTGGTGCCTTCGTTGCGCAAAGAGAGCGAGTTGTGTAGCTCCATAGCGACATCGTCGACTGATTGCTGACCGGATTGTAGCCGTTCCACAACCGCGTTGCCAACTTCCTGTATCAGTCGTTCCCTGATATCATCTCAGCTCAGAAGATTATGATGATACGAACGAAGGACACTTACATATCCATCTGCTCAAGAGCCGATCCCACGATTACGTGTGCCAATTGGGCCGCATTTGTCAGCGGAACCAGAGCTCCGCTAGAAATAGTGACCAAGCCACGATAGAAGTCCGTCGCATAGCTATAACCGGAAAGCGCAGGTTCACAAGCGACCGTAAACTGGAACATATCGTTTAGCGCAAAACAAAAGCGTTTTGACGACACTGACTAGCGTAATTCCCCTTGAGGTCATATGTCGGACCAGTTGTAAAGGATCGACCCCATCAGGCTGTTTTTGAACACGGTAACAGATAAGCTGATCAAAATACTGAGTATTCTGAAGCTGTCTCACACTTCCATCAGCGAACCCATCCCCTAGTTCAAGGTGAGCTTAGGCATTCAACGCCTTACATATAGAGCCTACCATATTCTCCTATGCCGTGCGGAGGTGCGTCGGTAATCAGAACAACCATTTTGGTAGCTTGATCTCGCCATGCCAGACCATCGCACGCTTCTTTGAGGGCAGCTGTACTAGCTTCCGCGCTAGATGAAAAAATACCATCGACCAATAAGTGAAGATAAGATCACAGAGAGATCTTTCTCATACCCGTCACCGCCGCCTGAAGCACACAGCGATTTGAGAGCCGCTTTGATCACAGTGACGTTTGAAGTAAATTGTCTATAGATAGGGAGAAGTGAGTGAGATAAGCAGCAAGTCTGTTGAAGGTGCGTGACATACGTTGTCTTCGTCACATATGTATTGTCTTGAGGAGGATGATCTCTGTAAGCGACCAACGAAACACGAAGGCAAGCAGGCGAAGAAAGTTTCTCAGACGATACGATCTCGTTCATGATGACTTCAATGTTCTGGGTCGCAGACATGATGTAAGAGCTAGACAAGCGATTCATAAACCACGGCAGGTTTGCAGAGAAATCATACTGCTTACCCCATAGAGCTTTAAGAGCGCTCAGCATGAGCGAGGAGATCCAGGTGCATGTTGACTAACCCAGTACAGTCCATAACAAAGCTAAAGTGTGCAAGAAGGCCGAGGTTAGCTAAACTACCTGTCCCGTAGAGCGAGAACATACCATAGATCTATCGTTCTATCGCCTTCAGCAGGCTCTGGGATCCAGACTGAAGGCTGCTACACGATTAAGGCAGGTAGCAGGACCACAAGAATGAAGCAGCGCACTTGAATTGCGGCAACTCTATCGCCTTGCTCCGACACTTGACTGCAGCGGATTGTCAGCGATCGTACATTGAGGGGAAACCTGAGAGCTCACTCATAGTCTGGTAAATCGCTGTCCATGCTCGATGCAATTGAGAGTTCAAATTAGCTTCTAGCACGACCAAGCTTGCCGGGAGGTGAGTATGGGAGCAAAGTAGAAAAGAGTAGGGCAGAGCAGAGCGGTAGGACGTTCACGCGTCGCACGTTCGTCAACTAGTCTTTGCGTCTTACTTCGTCGCAGTCACTTGGCAAGTCACCAAATGGCAAACAATAATTGATGACTTGCATGACTTTCGTATTATAGCTCTAGTTTTGGGGAAGTGAACGACAAGAAGCTCAGGACTCTCCAACCCTTGCCGCTCAGCAGGGCATATGCTCCCAGGCCTCCTAGCCCTATTCCACATATTGCCAAACACCATGTCACGGGATTGCTCTTGGTCTTTTGCAGGCCTCCTACTATAGCTTTACTCGCTGTAACCGAAGAGAGCTCTTCAGTATCATAACGATATAGTAGCAGAAGCATTACCTCCAGGCGAGACACAAGCAGCGACGATCTCGGTATACAGATCTTCAGGATGACGATGCGAAACCGGTATGGGTGTACGGAGGAACAGTCTTCGACAGTACGCATCAGGCTGGACCTCGTGCCTTTGTACTGCTAGATCCTGATCCGACTTTGTAGCAACGAAAATCGAAGGGATGGAATCAAGTTTGTAGGTAGCGCGGAGATTGGAGATGTAGCTGAGATAGAGATCAGCTATTCCACTATAACAAGAGATATGTGGTCACGTACGAGAAGCTGTTCGTGTCTGAAGAATCGTAACAAAAGCATAGCATATCGACATTGGCAAGCTTCTTGCTGCTCCGAAGCAGCTCTGGTTCTTCTCTGCCATACTCTTGCAGCTATAATAGCATAAGTATGAGGTGTCACGAATTGGGTCAACTTAACTTACCACCAAATATTTTTCTGAACCTTTGATTTCCACCGCGTTTACCACACTTTCCCTCCTACTCGTAGCATCGTACTGAGCATTCTTCACATCTCTGCCCACAAACCGTCTTCTGAGACTAGTCTTGCCCGTTCCCGAAGCGCCTAATAAGACAGCCGTGAAGACATTTCGTTGCGACTTGTCTTTCTTTCGTTCGGATTTGCGTGGTGCCGAATGTGAGACAGCTGATGTAAGCGGTATTGTGTTGATGGAGGAGAACTGATACCCAAGATATGCGAGGTATGCCAATGTCAATCGAGGCTCGAGTAGGGTAGTCATGCTATACGATTCAAATTAGTCCACTGCTTTCTCTTAATCAGGTCAGAACATACCTCCACTGCGCAAGCCAGCCTTGCAAAGTAACAAACCCGTCCTCATTAGTGACGGTTGTATCTCGAGGGAAACCCGACGAGACCCAAGGATTGCCAGGTGAGGTGCTAAAGAGATCATCTACTTCGTCAGGTGACAAAGCGCCGTCTTGATCCTGACATATGTATCAGCTAGTGATAATATCTGTGTACGTCTTATTCAACCTTGTCGTGTCGCTGGAACAGATCAGACAGAAAATCATATCCTGTATTATGATTAGTTCATATATCAAGCATAGTTGAAATTGGCACCTTGTGGGCTCAGCTCGACAGAACAATCAGCCGGCACATCAAACCTAGGGTTGACAAATTCATCTTTGAGCTGCAAGTCTTCTCCATAGCCAAAGGTTCGCAAAGCAAGCCAGGTAGATTCCATTCTTCCGTTTTGAATAAAACAAGTGTTGAGGAATAAGAAACCGTCTAGAGTCAAGCCAGCATCTGTAGACATATCTGGTGAATGTTCTCGAACGCGATCTTTGATGCTATCCAGCTCTGATTGCTGAAGAGGTCGACTGAAACACCTTTGCTGCATCAACAAGAATTAGTCAGCAGTCTCTCGACGCATTCAATAGATTGTTCTGACCTGGAAGCCGTTCAATTCTTCGTCATTAAGTAGATCATCTTTATCTCGATCGCAAAGCTTGAAGATGCGGCGCAGTGCGTTGACACATGCTTGTTTGATTGTATGCTGTCGACTGTCATAGAGAGGCGCGGTAGGGTACAAGACGGCACGCTGAGCAAAGTAGAAGATTTCTGCGATGTTTATGCCGTTCTTTGCGCTGCACTGTAATGATATCAGCTACGGAACGAAAAAGAAAAGACATGTTCACCTCAGCGCACTAATTGAGATTGCTATCAGCTTAATCCACAAACAGTAGCAGAGGCAGCACGCGTACGGTCTCTATCTCTTTGTAAGCCTGCATCAAGGGCGCGACCTCGGCTTCCAGTGCTTCGGTCGTCAAATGTTCTGGCGCATCGTTCCTCAGATCAATCTTGTTTCCCACCAGGACCACAGGTACATTGATGCCTACTGAACGAATAGTCGGCAACCAGTACTCTGCTATTCGATCGAACGAATTGGAGTCGTCCACAGCGTAGACAATCACAACAACATGAGCTCTTCGTAATTCAGATTCGAGATGATGCCGATCTTCTTTCCTAGGTGAAGTATCGACTATGTATGTTGTTGCTGAGCCATTCTGAATGGAAACTTTGGGAAGCACAGTCTTTGGCTGGATCTCGATGAAATCGTCCTTGATTAGAGATGTAACAATAGAGGCTGGACAGATTATCTCAAAGACAGCACTACCACGAACACAGACAAGAACGTACACTTTCCCGTGCCTTCGTCGCCAACAAGAACGACGTGCAGATCAGGCATGCCTTCACAAACGAAGAGGTATAGCAGCGGACTGGTATCAAGAGTCGAGGTATCAAATAGAGCTCGAGGCAATGCAGTTACTTGCTTGCAGTTACTTGCTCGTTTAGAAGAGACACTACTTTACAGTACTTTGTTCTGGGACAGCGAACTTGCGAAATGGTATTTAACTCCAGCGATTTCCTGGTTCAGCAAGGTTGGGAAGGGACAGGAAAAGCTCTACGAAAAGGAGGACGTGCTCGGCCAGTCAGCGTTGTGCAGAAAAAGACTTTGTCGGGCGTGGGCAAAGATACTTATAATGGTTATCAATGGTGGGATCATTTGTTCTCTGGCGTGGCCAAGAAGATCAACAAGACAGATCAGCAATCAAAAGCAACAACACCAGTGCGCTAGGCTTTTATGTGGATACTAAGGATTTGACGAAATTTGTTACCAGGCCAAAGAACATCGCACTGTCACAGGCATTCTCTCTCCCTTGCCACCTCCTATGGTATCTAGCTCCACTATACCTGTAGCATCCACATCCAAGCTGAATCCTGCTCGTGCATCAACTGATTATATTGGGGAAGCTAAGAGGGAAGCAGCTAAAGCTCGATTGTATGGATCATTCTTGCGAGGGAAAGTGCTCGATGGCAATGTAGAAGAAGAGGAGGAGGAGCAAGTAGAAGTCCCAAAACATCCACTGGCTGTTGTGCAAGATATTGAGGGCCTGCAAGCGAAAGGCAAGAAGCGGCAGCACTCGGTAGAGAAAGACGAAGAAGAGAGAGAGGAGACCAAAGCAGAGAGGAAAGCTCGCAGAGCACTAAAGAAGGCTGCTAAGCTAGCTCTTGCTGTAAACGCGTTGGAAAATTCGACCACTTCCACGACACAGCATGATCAAGAAGATGGAGAGGAGAAGCGGAAGAAGAAGAAACGGAAGAAGGACACGCAGAATTAATGTACCTGGCAATTTGCGTATTGACGTTTCGAACGAGCAAATTCATACGTTTCTTGCAACATTGTTACCAACCTCCGAGGCACTAGGTCGCTCTCCATGATCAGCTCTTCCTGCTCGAGGGCGAGCTTTGTCTGCAGCAGTCTGCCCTTTCCAATCCCGCTCAACTCCTGACTTCTCTCTGTATTCTCTTGAGTTCTGGATGCAGAGTATTCAGTAATGTAATCTATAGCAGTCTGAGCTGTTTCATCTCACCGTGAGATTTCGATTTCCACGACCTCCACCTCGATCTTTGCCTTCTGGATCGTAGGCGCGGACGTTCGGGGCAAGACCCTTCCTTCTTCTTCTATCTTCTTCTCCTTTCGCATCTTCTAGAGTAAATCCTTCTGCTCGAGGATCAATGACTTTGTAATCGTCCACAGTGAATTCAGATCGATTTAGGGTCTAGATGGTAAACTTAGCGAATTGATCTTTGCCATAGGTATCTTCTTGAACTCACCACATCCTTTCTGAAAACCAATTTATGTGTCATGAAGCTCATATCGTTGTCGTCCTCTTCCTCCTCCTCTTCCAAGATCTCGCCGTTGTAACCTAAAATTGACTCTTCTGCTGCCTTTTCGACCACTGGAGGATTCAGTTTGGCTTCGACAGCAGCTAATTTTCTCGCTTCCCTCAGTTCATCCTTGAAACCTTCTAAGAGTTGCACTAAATCTTCATCACCTTCCCTCTTTGCGCCTTTCCGTTTCATACCACCAGCTGATAAAGCTATTTCGGCGGTCGAACCTTTGCTACCCTTTGCCGCTTTTCCACTTTGCAAGAAAGAAGCTCGTTGAGCAGCAAGCAAAGAAGCTCCAGATAATGAAGAATTAGCTTTGATTGCATTCTCATCGTCGTCATCTTCCGAATCGGTATCGTTTTTCTTTTTCTTGAGCGCTCGAAGTGATGCTTGAACGGAATCGATTTCAGCTCTGATCTTGTCACTGTGACGCAAATTATGAGGAACAATTCAGTACATTGATGAGGAAAACAACTCACGACTTGCTAAGTTCTTTCACTGGTTCCTCTACTTTGCGCTTCTTTTTGGGCTTTTCCTCTTCCTCTATGGGAGCAACGCGTACTTTGGCAGGTTTCTGCTGCTATAAGGGAATATGTGAGACAAGAGGTATATTCTCGTTAATTGAACAACATACTGCTTTAGAAGTAGAAGCGCTGGGCATGTCGGCGAAAGATGCAGGAAGATCCATCGAGAAGCCACGATCGTCTTTCACTTCTTTCGACAGCTTGGAATCGTTCAAGACATCATGAGCTGAGAGCAACTTTGCGTTAGCCAAAGGTGTTGATTCCGCTTCAGCTTCAGCTTCGAAAGATAATAGACCGGCATTCCTGTAATAGACAATTTTATGATACCGCGGGCTGTTCCATAAGTAACATGACTAACTTGGTGCCCTTTCCTCGGCGTTTATCGAGCTTGTTGTTCTTTCGTGCTTCTTTTCTCGCTGCAGTTTGCTCTCTCCTTTCTGCTGCAGTGATACGAGGGACGATATCGTCGAAAGGATTATCAATCACATCGATAGACTTAATAGTTGGGGGATATTTAGGACGTTCAGGATCATTAGGTGATAATTCCAGGTCGTTGCATTTGAGCAAGTTGAACATTGTGTCACCAACAATGGTACCAAAGATGGTGGATTTGCCATTCAACGCATCCGCACGCTCCATAGTCATGAAGAACTGAGATTGGTTCGTATTCGGTTTGCCTATATTGGCCATCGCTACTATTCCTCTTCTGCTGAACTTGAGTCTCTGAGAGATCTCATCTTCGAATGGTTCGTCCCATATGGATTCACCACCCATACCAGAATTTGTAGGATCACCAGTTTGAACAAGGAAGTTGGGAACAACTCGATGTAGGATGCAGCCATCGTAATAACCTTCTAAGCTCAATTGAATGAAGTTCCTGCATGCTTTGGGAGCAATAGAGGGCCATAGTTCGATATTGATAGATCCAATAGCTGAGCAATTTATGGTCACTCGTCCTGACGTTGCTGGTTCGCTGGACATCCTTTGAGGCAGTAGGGCTCAGTGTACTGTTGTAAGGAAGCAGTCCGCCTTCGCCTCAGTCGAGGATTCAGGTCAAGCTTGACGAGGATTTCAAAGCTCGATGAGCAACAGCGTGATCATGCAGATCCATAGGTACGCTATAGGACAGTATATATCGGTGATGACTAGCTACATGAGGATGTCTGCCATAAAGACTGTCTCTTTTGTCAACCTGCCGCCTTTTGTCTTCGTTGGTTTCAAACTTTCAGCAATCCTTCTTCTTCTTCTCTCTTTTCCTTGCCCTCTCTCGCTCTTTGGAAACATAGTACATCATGGCCACCGGACCAATGTGTGAATTAGCTACTTTACAGCTCAAAGCTCCTTTGACGGTCGAATCTGAGGGGATAATCGAGAAGCTCGAGCATGTCCGAGATGTGCGGACGAAAGCCAGCGGGAAACATTTCTGCTTCTTGCAATGTATAGAAGAGGCGGACAAGCTATACATGTTAGGAAGCTGGTCAAGCGTCGCAGATCATAGTGAGACCCTCTTGATTGAAGTCGGGTGTTGTTTGGACTGATCAATCGTGCAGACATATTTGTCGCTTCTGACGCCAACTTCGCGCTGAAAGACACTCTTCGAGACCAACTCGATATTCTTTCCATCTTACACTTCCTTTGGGACCAAACTCCCCCTGTACCTTCATCTTCTCAAGTCCTCGCTATCGCCATACACGCAGTAGCTCAAGGGAAAGATGAAGTCTTTGAAGATGCTTTTGAGAAAGTTATGCCATTAATGGAGAAAGCAGCTTCAGCTAAAGCGATTTGGGCTTGCGAGAATGACAGCAAAGGAAATCATCAATGGGCTGTCTTTACCCTTTGGGAGTCACTAGAGCATCACTATGAATTCGCTCGTCAGTCGGACTTTCGGCAAGTTGCAGGACCTGTCAAGGCTTTGGTAGAAGACTCAGATTACAAGCATGCTAAGCTTCTGGTCTAGAAATTACACAGCATGTGATATTGTATCACATACATAGCGTATACAGCAGCATGCAGACATACATATCAAACAACCTCTATCTATCGCAAAGTGCCTTCCCCGCGCGATAACCAAGTTGGCATACTCACACGTCTGTCCGCTTTCTGTCTTGCGGTAGATCGATCAGGCGAGTACTTGTTGACGCCGCATTCCTGACATCCGCATATATCGGGATGACGATCAGCTTGTACGTTCTTCTTCGACAATTGCTCCAGATCTGAAAGGGTCGTGATGCTTCGCGTGACTGCGGGTCGAACGGAAGGTGCATAACCGCTGCTTCGAGGTGCTCTATAGGTGTCTTCCGATTTCCGATATGAATCTGCTGGAGGGGGAGAAAAGCGCGAAGCTAGATCCGAGACTTTCGAAGACAAACTGGCATGCCTGGAGTCGGTTGGTGTAGGTATACTTTGGTTCGCAAGCTGTGTTAGGAGAAAAATGTACTTTCAGTCCCGATCCATGCGATCTCACGAAATGCTCACCTGGATCTTCTTTTTCTCTTCCATGTATTTTTGCTTCATATTAGCTACGAAGCTCCTGCTCGATGCCGTACTTTCCACACTCATTGATCTTTGTACTTCGGCTCCTCTCGCTGCCCCTACAGCTACATCTCTCGACTCTTCTTCCTCCAGAACAAATCCCTTGGGCAGCATTAGATCATCTTCGAATTTCTCTTCAGCAGGAGTAGAAATCTTGGGAAGTGACTGTGGAGGATAAGCATAGGAGCAAAGCAGGTGTTGACGTCGGCTTACGCTATAGCGAGTCCCAGCAGTTAAAGGAGGTCCTTCAAGTGATGTGTTCCTGGTATCTGTAGTTGATGCTTCACTAGCTGAAGCAGACACGTCTTCGCTGTCATCTTCCTGAGAAGCGTTTTCGAAAGTGGCTATTGCTGCTTGTGACGATCTTTTTGGCGAAGGATGAGCCAAAGGAGGTGAATCCTGGACGGAGCTTGATGGCTGCCTCGAGGTATAGTCAGACTCCGTGTTGGGTCGTATGGTCTTGACGGAATCGAATTGCTTGCTGCTGATTGAATCGAATTGTCTGTTTATGGTTTGAGGGGAAGAATGGATGCGAGGCATAGGTAAAGGACGAGAGGATACGGAAGGAGTGTTGCGCTGACTTCCTTGAGATAAAGATTCTGGCAGGAGTCTTGCTTCGTTCGAAGGAGAGACAGGCGAAGACCGCAAAGATTCGCCATCTGACAAAGGTAGCGGCATTTGTACTGTTGCAGCCGAACCGATGCAGATCAAAGAACTCCAAGCCATGACACGTCCAATTTCAGTTCCTGACTTTCGCACCGCTTCACACGTTCGCTTCCATTCGCATTCCGCTAGGTGAACATTTGCACGAGCCATTTCCCTGACGATGTTGTCCCTTCTACTCCGCATCTGCATTGAATGAGATTGCTTCATTCTTGACATATCGTTCGACAAGGCGGAAAGCTGATGAATATGCTTTTCGTGTTCCAGAGCCATAAATTGAGCAGAAGAGCTTCCATTCGTGGTAGCTCGCATCCGTTTCTCATAAGCAGCGGAAGCTCTCTTCAACTTCGTATCCACAGACATCATAGCTTCATCGTGTTGTCTTTCTTCTTTAGCGATTTTAGAGAACGCCTTCTCGCAAGCTTCATTTGCAGTTTCGTATTCTTTGTGAACGAGTTTCGAGTATTTGGCATCGATTTCTGCTTGTGCATCGAACAGGGCCGACGCGGATGACAGGGCATTGACTGTATCAACGCTTCAGTGAATTCCCCTCACAGCTACAGAAACAGATATGTACCGATAGCATCCTTCTCAGATAGCGACTCTTTCATTGCATTTGCCAAATCCTTTCCAGCTCTATTGACTTTAGTCAGACTCGAATTCCAGATTATTTGAGGATTTCACTGACTTGCTGATCTTTCGCTCCGCTTTGGCTAACGCGACAACTAGACCTCTGAACTCATTGAGAGCAGATAATAGAATTTCTAAACATCTCAAGCTCTTCTCTAATTGGGCCCTGGATAGACATTCGTCCGACTGGTTTACAAAAGGCGAACCAGGAAAGTAGCTATTTTGCTGTGGATTTGGCGAATAGGCACCAGGTGTATTGGGCTGCGAACGCGAGATATCCAAGGAATTCGAGGACCGTGCGGAATGAAGTGTGAGCTGGGCTGGCAGATCTGATGTTGAGCTATGAAACGGTGAAAGCTTCTTTAACATAGCTAACTGCGTGCTCCTATCGAGTAGAAAGCAATGTGAAAGAATTGGAAGTGGTTGCAAATGAAAGAAGTAGGAAATTCAAAACATCACGCCCGTATATAGGAGTTGCGGATTTATTGTCATACAGATATCAGGCCAGACGTCCAGCCAGAAGTAAGGTAGAAAGAGCTGTCGAGCAGAAAAAGACTCGCGGACACATCAAGCACTATGCTGAAAAGGCGAAATGAACAAAGCTGATTCCTCATTGTAGTAATTCGTGAGATCGCAGAAACTCGGATACATCACTAAGAGCATTGTTAGAAATCGCGGTGCAGGCAGGAAAACCAAGCTGATTTTTGTTTGGTCCTTGATTCACTGCCGCCGAGCTAGCCCAATGCGAATTCCTTGAGATTCTCGTAATCAGGCTGAAGGGAAGCACAAGGAGATCTTATGATCCGCGCACCGTCTACAGGTGGACGTCGACCATCACGGACGACAGGTAGACGACAATGGAAGAATCTGGTCAATCTGTTGAGACTGTCCTGGGCTATCCTGCTGCTTGTTACCGAGAGCATTACTTTCACACATCGAATACACCGCTGCTACTGGCCTTCGCCTCAAAATTCACGAATTGTCGCAAATGGTTCGCGCGGAGCCAGAGCTTTCCGTGTGCTGGTGATCGCTGAGTAAGTTATGTCGAAGATCAGTTCGACCAGAGCTGACTTCGCAGCGTTGAATAGTCCGCAAATCCCTGACTCTCGTGAGGAGGACTTCAACTATGTTGCCAGCTGATCGAACGCTAATCGAACGTCGACAGGCAGCTATCCCGATCACAACTTCCTTGCTGCATGGGCCAAGGGGAAGCTAGCAGATTACTTCTCAGCGAAGGCGTGGAGGATTATCGTATCTCATCATAGGCCGGACGCATACATCTTCTTGGGCGATCTCTTGGACTCTGGTGTGCAAGCTACAGATCGGCTGGATCATGCTCACTATACGGATCGCTTCAAGCAGCTCTTTCCCTTGCCTAAAGGCAAGCCTGTTCTATATGTGATGGGAAACACGGACGTTGGACTTCACAATAGCCTGGAAGTCTCAAAACATGCACGAGAACAGTTTAGGGATGCTTTCGGTCCGACTCAAGGCATCCGAGAGTTCGGCAACCATACTTTGATATTTGTCGATGCCATGGGTCTGTTAGAGGAGCGGCAGCAAGTTGGACACCTGGACAAGAGAGATGAAAATTCAGACACCTCAGCAATTGGGTTTGTCCAAAACCTTACTCACACCTACAGCACTCTCCCTAGGATACTGCTGTCGCATATACCGCTCTATCGTGAAGCTGGAACAGCATGCGGACCAAATAGAGAGTCTCAAACGCCAATCGTAGCTAAGGTAAGCATGCGTATAAACCAACCTGCTCTGGGGGCTGACGGAAGCAAGCAGATTACCAGAAATTACCAGAACCTGCTCGACAAGGATATCTCTTCCATGCTTCTGCAATACACATCCCCTTCGCTAGTTCTTTCAGCAGACGATCACGACTATTGCGCAATCTCACACAAACTGATCTCACCAGCCTCTTTCTCTTCTAGCGTGCAAGAAATCACTCTTCGATCATTCGCAACATCTTCTGGCGTTCGACATCCTGGTTTTCAACTCTTATCACTCTATAATCCTGAGCCAGATGTTCCCGCTTCAGGATCAGCGGCAACCTTTGCTACACAAGCATGCGTTCTCCCAAATCAGCAAAGCATTATCTCCCGTCTCTACGTCCCCTTCGCTTTCTTATCCCTTCTACTCATCCTTGCACCTAAATTCCGAAAAGCTCTCCTCATCTCAACGAAAAGAGTTAGCACAGTCAAACATAACCGACTCCCTTCACATATGGCGACCAGATCTCGATCTTCTTTCGGCGGATCGTCGCACAGGAGGAAAGCTTCTCAACAAGTTTATTTACCCGATGTTAGCGATTCTGAAGAAGACAGTGATTTGGATTACAGTCCTACATATGGCAACGCGGATATAGGGAATGGATATGCTTATTTCGATTCCGCTGAAGAAGAACCTTCACCTTCTACACCTGTTTATGAAGCGCAAAGACCTTCTTATGGAAGGATGAGAAGGGTGAGCAGGTTAGGAATGTGGGAAGGCAGAGGTGGCAGAAAAGAACATGAAGAGTTCAAAGGCTTGTTGGTGAGATTAGGACCGGTTTATCGGTTCCTCATTAGACCGTTTACAAGATTGCTCAAGAGGTTGACGAGAATCACGAGGTTGGATGCGGTGCTTTCATGGCTCAAAAGGATCGGGGCAGTCAGTCTAATTGTACAGACTGCAAAGGATGCATGGTCAGTGGCTTGGGTTGCTCTCTTTGTGTATCTTTGTATATACTATAGATGGACATGGTAGATTTTACTACGCGCAGTGATCAAACCAAGATGCATTAATCTCAGAGACACGCAAGCAGATAACAGAGTGTCTCATGGTTGCAAGAAGACATAACGGTGGACACGAGCAGCTGTCCCCGAAAGCAAAGCAAGAATTGCAAGACAGAGTAGAGTGAAGGAAAGCGGAATCGAACAAAAAGATATAGCATAGCTTCAAACGAGATCCGATGCAATCTACTCTTCTGACGCTCATCTCCTTTTTGAGCTCTTCTTCAGACCAGAATCTGCTCTACCAACCAAAGCTGCAGCACCTCTTCCGCCGGTAGTGGCCCTGATTGCCTTGCGAGCATTGACCAACTCGTTCTTTTTGCCCTTGCCTTTGCCCTGTTGCGAGACATCACCCTTCTCCACCACTTTCAAGATTTTCAATGCGCTTTCTCTTTCTGTTGAAGCATCGACATCTACAGGTTCAAACTTCCTCTTGAGACCTTTATTCTTCTTTCCAACCAACTGTTCTTCGTTGCGGAGTGTAGGATCAAATTTGCCAAGTGAGGCAGTTGCTGTTCTAGTCTGACGAAGTTGACGATGTAAAGCTGATTTCCTATCGGATTGCAATTCCTTGTTTGCGCCAGTCAGTTCAGGTACACCAGAAGGTTTCTTGTTTGCAGCTGCCTCTGCTTTCTGAGCTGCAATGACATTCTTTTGTTGCTGCATCATGTTCTTCTTCTTTCTCTCCATTCTTGCCAATTTAGATTCTTTGACAGGATCAAAATCTGATGGTTTATCGTTTGGAACTTCAACAATCCACTGATCTTCAACTTCCTTGTTCTTTCCCTTGTAACCCCAAGCTTTAACCCAATCTTGTTTCTCTTCATCAAAGACCATTTTATCTTTTTTGGTCTTCATATTGATTCCTTTTGATCTTGCAAATTTCTCCCATTTAGTTTCAGGCTTAGGTTTTGGTAAAGGTTTAGAACGCGGTAAAGGGTTAACCGGTTCAGGTAGTTTAGCGAAAACACCATCAGTGTTGGAATGAGTAGGTAAAGCGAAAATTTGGTTAAAGAGAAGTTGGACGCCTAATCGAGCATTGTCCATCAGAGCTTGCTCTTTATCTTCACTGCAGTCAAAATCTCAGCTGTCCGTAGTCAGCGGGCATAGAGGGACCAACTGACGCATAAGCTTGAGCATCAATCGTATTTGGGTCGAGCACTGATAAGTAGGCCAAATCATAGGAAGGATCCAAGTCCCGTTCCACAGAGGTTGATCTGTTGCCAAGCTTGGATGTGGAAGCTGTCAGCAGCGGAGTTGCGTCGATAACACTCATGACTTTGGTTCGTTGTCAAGTTCCGAGGGTTTTTTCAAACGGTCACTCGAGGTCTACGCAGCCACTGCACAGGCTGTAATACATGATCCATGTCTTCTTCGTCTCTGCGATGTGCTGTGAAAGCGTCCAATGTTTTGCCTCGTATCTGATTTTGTCGTTGATGTCTATCGCTTCTGTTCCTCTCAAGCAAAACTAGATCGGCATATCCTGACCTCTCTGACCTCCACTAGGCACCGCTGTATATGGTCTCTTGCTTTCCCAGCTTTCTTCCATCGCTTTTGGGGCCATATTGCCAGGTCTTTGCAAGCACTGTTGTATTCCTACTCCTTTCGCCCAATGTTATGATTATGCAGACGATGCATATATGATGAGCTATTGCTATCACTTGGGTGTGTCCTTCCACACGCCTTTGCATAGCCGAAGCTATGCTCGAATAAGGTGCTCGAGCTTGAAGTTTGGAATTTATACAATCCCCTTGATATTGTGTCTCCTCGACATTAGCTCAGATCTCCAGTTCGCAATGTGGCACGCAGGATGAAGTCTTGCTAGCAGCTGCGGCTTTGCATTAGTATCATTTCGCTTGGAAAGTCCCGAAACCTAAGGCCATTAATAGGTACGTGCATAGTACTGTTAAGAGCTTTGTGTATCTTACTGCTGTGGATTGACTTGAGTTATAATCCCTGATTGCTTACCTGGTATGTCAATGTAAAAAAAGTCTTTCGTGTTTCGGTGTCAAGAGATCTGCTGGCTTGCATAGGGTTTGCAGCAAGATTGTGGGCTTGAAGTAATCAATCTACAGACTCGTGAACATTGAATTGAAACTTAATGACAAAGGAAAGACATCGGCTATTTCGGTGACCTGACAACAACTGTTTGAAGGCGAAATCTTCCCTTTAACCTTACCAACCTTCAATGGCAGCTAGGTCTGGTAGACAAATGATCAAAATGACTAGATCCTTTGCCAGTACTTCAAATCCCAAGCAATCCTCGACTATGATGCAACACGAAAGCCAGCTTCCAAACTTACCAGTCAATCCTTTGGTTGACACTACATCACGTTGGCTGGAGTCCATACGACCTATCATAACAGAACCAGGTCAACAATTGGTAACAGCAGACAAACCAAACGAAGCATATTTGAGAGCACAACAAGTAGCCGAAGAATTCTTGGAATCCCCTCTAGTACAGAAATTGCAGCAAAGGTTACAAGAAAGAGCTGGGAAAACGGATAGTTGGTTATCGGATTGGTGGAATGAAGCAGCTTATTTCGCTCCGAGGGATTCATTGCTCTACGCCAATTACTTCTATGCTCACAAGGATGATCTATCGTATGTTGTGCCACTCAAATTGGCCCTGAACAATTACTGATGTAAATGGCAGGCGGAAAGATCCTGCCAAAAGAGCAGCTAGCTTGATCCGGGCTGTACTTTACTTCCGACGAATGCTAGAATCTGGTGTTCTAGAGCCTGAAATGGTAAAGTAAGCATTTGTGGCATCACACAAGCAAGCAAATCACTGATATAGTACAACAGAACTACTCCTCTGGCAATGAGTAGCTACAAATACCTCTTTAACACCTGTCGCTATCCAAACAAAGGGCTTGACTTCGGGAAGAAGTTTGATCCAGAAAGCAACAACCATATTGTCGTCTTGCGTCGAAACAAGTTCTACGAAGTGCCTATCTTAGCTAGCAATGGCGATTTCTTAAGTGAAGCAGATCTGCAACAGTAGGTTGTCATTTGTATGATGGCGGTACTGTGCTAATGGATACGTGTAGACAATTTCAGAGAATCATTGATCAAGCAGGTCCAGAAGATGACCCGAATCCAATCGGTGTGTTGACAACAGGAGATCGGGATGCTTGGGCAGCAGCAAGAACAGATCTCATCAATCTTTCCAGCAAGAATGCCAAATCTCTAGAGAAGATCGAATCAGCTATCATTCTACTATGTCTCGATTCTAGCAAACCGGTCACGAGGGATGCTGTATCTTGGAATCTTTGGGTCGGAGACAAACCAAACAGGTTCATGGACAAACATCAAGGTAAGTGATCCAGTCTAGGCTATGAGAACATGCAACTTACAGGAGTCTCAGTTATTGTGACCGAAAACGGAAAGTCGGGTTTCAAGTGAGTCTGCAATACTGCCTTTGAAGATTCTAGCTGATGTTCACGTCAGTGGAGAGCACTCCATGTCAGACGGAACTCCTACACTGCGCATTAACGAATTCATCTTGCGAAGTCTCGATTCGAAGAAGATTGATCTAGGGTCCCCGATAGCAAATACAAAACTTGCTCAACCGCGACAACTTTTATTTGAGGTCGACAACTCCATTAAGAAGCACATTAAAGACGCTACGAGTGCTTTGGCCACCCTCAAGTCTGAGCATGAAATGCATGTACTGAATTACGAGGGGTATGGCAAGAACGCGATCAAGGCATTCAAAACCTCTCCTGATGTACGTCTATCTCTACACACGGGATGAGCATACTAACTTCCACAACGACAGAGTTGGGCCCAATGTACCATGGCTCTGGCTTACTATAAAATGAATGGCAAGCTAGCACCAACTTACGAATCTGCTCAAACGAGGAAATTCAAGCTTGGTAGAACTGAAGTCATTCGCAGTGCTACTCCTGAAATGCTACAATGGTGCCAAGCGATGGAAAGCGATGCTCCTGTCAGTACTCTCAAATCAAAGTTTCAGATTACAGCTGACCGGAGATACCTAGGCTTCTGAAAAGGCAGATCTTATGCGCAAAGCTGCCGCTTCGCACATCAAGTACGCTGGTCTGGCAGCAGAAGGCAAAGGTGTCGACAGGCATTTCTTCGGTATGCCTGCGCTCATATTGAAATGATTGGCTTATTCGACAATTATGGCACAGGACTGAAAAAGCTGCTACAGCCGGGCGAGGAGATGCCCTCAATCTACAACGATCCTGCTTTCTCGGAATCGTGTAATTGGATTCTGTCTACTTCTCAGCTTTCGTCCGAATATTTCACCTGCTGGGGTTATAGCGAGGTAAGTCATTGTGGTCCGATGTAGATCAAATGGAATAAATGTACCCGTCAGGTCGTTCCCGATGGCTTTGGCTTGGCCTACTCCGTCAATAGCGAATCCTTACGGTACGTGGCTCATGTCCTGGATTCTAGATGCATTGAGCTGACGTCGATATCAGATTCTGCATTTGCACGCGCACCGGCAAAGCGAAAGAATTGGCGCACTATATTGAAGAAGCAGCTACTGAGCTTCGATTGGTGATGCAAGGTGCCGCTGCTCCCGCCGCAAAGCTCTAGAAGATCTTCACTGGGTCAAGTACAGATAAATAGTGTGGAACTTGTGACAGCTCGGGTCGATGTATCACTGTAGACTATCATTCAGCATAATTGGCAATACAAAGATAGAACCGAACACACTGTGCATGCCAAATATTATTTTTCCATTGCCGTTTCGCCTTCTGTTACTGAGTATGTTGAAGGGTTCTGTTATTTTCTGGCCAGAGACTTGATCGATGGATATCATCTGACAACGTCGACATGGAGCTAGTACTTGAAAGATTTGACCACCAATTTGCTAGCATTAGATTCGCTTGGTAAAAAGGTTGACTATGCAAAGAGAAAGAGAAGGAACTGACAATGAGGTTCCATTCATCTTCCTCGAATTGCACAGCTCCTTCAACCACAAAATTTGCTCTGAAAGTTGAAGCTGGCACAGGCTGGAGTGCTTTGTCCGGTGCGAGTTCATCGAGCCATTCATTTACTGCCATCACGCTTGATTGACTAATGAGCAAGAAGGGGCTCTCGTTCGATAGAGCTATAGGCACTCGAGACGATAGAGTATCAAAATGAGCATGCCGACTCGTTGAGTCAGATGATAGGCAGGCTAATTGACACTCGACTCCGATAAAAGCTGATAGGGCGTCGTTCGCTGCTTTGCAATCGGCGATAAGTGAGACTTGGACGGCTGAGGAGCACACTGTTGCATCATGTATAGCTTTGCGCGCAGACGACTGTTGCAGCGAAATGTAGAGAGGAACGGAATCAGGGATCGTGATCTTCAAGCGCTTTAATGCCACTTCTACTTTTGGCTGAATCAAAGCCATTTTGGGGTACCGTTTTTGGCTCAAGGCTGTACCAGCACTGTTGACCAGCATCCATTGTCGCTAGATGAGAGCATCTTTAGCGCATACCGTTTGGCGGAGAGCAACTTACATCGTATTTTAGACCTTGCCAATCGACTTCCCAGGACTGTGCTAGAGATATATCCTGCGCAGCACAAGACTTGATAGGGTCTGGCAAGCACAAATTGTAAAAACGTATTGCGGTGCGAGCGCTTACTTACAGATGGACATCGTCTTCAAATACACCTCGCCGCTGCGCAGCCTCGGTGGACTCGAAGGCCTCGTTTCTGGAAGAACATAAAACTTCCGCAAGAAACCAATCCAAGCCTTTGCGTCTTGCAAAGAAGACATTGCACCGAAACTGATTCTTGCGATTCCCGTTGCTGTTTTGCCATCGATTCCACCAAACTCCTCGCCGTCCCAACTGCCCAGCTCTTAGTCTTATCCGGAGACAACTGATTTGCACGCACCAAACACGACCTTTGGCATGATTCGCTAATATATCCTCATCCGATGATCCTACGCAAGCAGCAATGACACCGGTCGAACATAGCCCTCCGGTACGAATCTGAAACCCTGCAGCTATCATAAGGATGTTTACCGGAGATTCGAGATTAGTGACATACCGTTCACAGATGCAAGCTTATCGAGCTCTACATGACCAAGTGATTCGCCTTCCTGATCGAGCAAAGTGAAGCCGATCGTTGCTCCTGAGTCGCCAACAAAGTCGTCTCTTGGTCCTCGATTATACACGCGGCAGACTGGTTTGCCAGAAGCATGACGTAAAGCGAGCATTTCTCGAACGGTATATGCTGTCAAACTCGTTGTATATTTGGAAACAGCAGGAAGACTACCAAAGATGCGGTCGTGTGTGTTCATAGAATGATCCAAAGCGATGATATCTAGGAAATTGATCGTACCATCCTCAAATCGATTGTGTAGAGAAGGTGTCTTCAGTTTGCTGCCATGAGGAGCTGTCCATGTTGGATCATCCACGGTCAAAGCATCTACCGTCCCACCGCCAAAGTACCCATCTCTCTTCAACATGTTTCCGCTTGAACGCTTTACTAGAAGTCCGCCTAATCCTGTTGGAAAGCCATATATCTTGTAGAAGCTGAAGGAGATGTAATCAGGTGCTTCTTCTAGCGGTAGTGTAGATAGATCCAGCGACGAAGTGGACAAATGAGCGGCGGCATCTACGATGATCAATGTTTGCAGAGACGAGCGTTTCACTGCGGCACAGAAGTCTAGCGAGATTCTGCGACCAGTTGCGTTGCATTGAGCAGGATAAGCCAAGAGTGTCTTTTCCTTTGTTCCCATTCTCGCCAAATTACATAATTCTTGCATTGACATCGGATGAATTGCCGCACCAGCTTTGTTCGCAAGTCCTCGCATACCGACTAAAGAAGAATGTGCCTCCTTCAAGTAGCGGAAGGTATAGCCTTCAGACCAAGGGAAGGCTTCTGCAACTTGCTTGAATCCAGCTGTTGCCCCAGAGGTGAAGATCAGGTCGAAATCCTTCTGCTGATCCATGTCCAAGCCGAACAGAGATCGCATCACCCGATTTCTCACTGCATCGATCCGTTGGCTTGTCCTTGTTCCAGCTGTTGATCTCGAATGTGGATTACTGTACAAGCTTTGAGCAAGATCGAGCTGAAAGTTTGAGACGGCAGAGAGAAGAGCAGGAGGAGAAGCTGCGTGATCCAGGTATATTCCGTCCTTTGCCAGAGCAGGGCATTCGATATTGCGTACATCTTCGAAACCTTGTTCTGTGAATCCATAAGGTTCATTCATTCTGGCCGCGATAAGGTTGATGCTTCTACGTGATATTCATTCACACATCCAGACACTATATAGAGAGTATCAGACCGCAATCGGTCACTGATTGTCCGCGATAGACCTTCAAAATCAGGCTATCTTCTCTTTGTCCCGCTCAACCAATCAAGACTATCAATATGCTGAATATGCCACCAGAGCTGCATGGTCTAGCAGAGTACTCTTCGTACTTATCGTTTTACATCAATGGAAGCCCTGTTAAGCTGGATGCGAATCAAGTGGATCCTCAAAGCACTCTGTTAGACTTTCTTCGCAGTCAACGCGGGCTGACTGGCACCAAGCTGGGATGTGAGTCCTCTCTGCTCTTCTTCTCATCACTTGCCTGAATTCATCTGTGTGCAAAGGCGGAGAAGGTTTGTTTGTCAAGACTTATCTCAATACTATACTCATTCAGCATCAGGTGGTTGCGGAGCCTGCACTGGTACGCTTTCAATAGTCTTGCAACTATACAGTTACCAAGTATATCGTGCAGTTGTAATACAGCGGCGGCATCCTGGCACTGGCAAAGTACAGCATGATGCCGTGAACGCCTGTCTTGCTCCCTTGGCCATGGTGGATGGCAAGCATGTCATCACCATCGAAGCATTAGGAACAGTGGAGAACCCGCATCCGCTTCAACAGCGATTAGCTGCGCTTCATGGCTCTCAGTGTGGTTTCTGTACGCCTGGAATGTAGGTGTCACTCGTTATCAGGTAAAAAGAAACGCTGAGTCATGTCCCTGACAGTGTTATGAGTATCTATGCTCTGTTACGGAATTCAATGTATGAAAAGGGCTTCTCCTTAAGTGCCGAAGAGATCGAGCTCGAAGGCGTTCTGGATGGTAATCTGTGCCGATGTACGGGCATGAAATCCATTTTGGACGCTGCCAAATCCTTCGTAACGGATTACGTCGCCGGAAAACTGACGGATAATCTGTCGATTCCAGCCAATCTGAAAGCAGCAAATATCGATGTGCCTCGACCACGTCACGATTATTCCGGAATTGCTTCTGCGCAAGTGAACAGCGGAACACCTTTAGCGGACGTTGATGGGCCCAAAGCACCTAATGGTCTCGTAGATCATGACGCGACGAATCACACAGGTGTCAAAGCAGGCATTGGCAAGACTAACACTGGTACTGCACTGAATGGTTGTGGACGCAAGGACTGCTGCAAAATGAATGGAGGATCGAAATCAGACAAACCTCTACCTATCTTTCCCGTCTTCGATTTCAAACCATACAAACCTGGCACTGAACTCATTTATCCGCCTGCCCTACGCTCTCATCAATCCAAAGCTCTAGCTTTTGGCAATGACTTCCGACTCTGGCTCAGGCCGGTAACGCTCGAACAGCTGATTCAGATGAAAAATGCCTATCCCAAGGCCAAAATCGTATCTGGAAGTAGTGAAGTCCAGATTGAGATGAAGTTCAAGGCTGCTCCGTATAATGTTTGCATTTACGTTGCGGATATCCAGGAACTCACCGGTCATGAACGACCTTCCGCAACTTCCGAATACTTTGAATTCGGAGCAAACTTGCCCTTGTTTGAGCTGGAAACGCTCTGCAAGGAAATCCACAAAGAATTAGGACCTCGAAAAGCAAGCGTCCTTGCAGCAATACACCATCAGTTGCGTTATTTTGCCGGTCGACAAGTGCGCAATGTCGCGAGTTCCTCTGGCAATCTAGCGACAGCCTCGCCAATCAGTGATCTGAATCCTGTCTTGCTCGCGTCGAAGGCCATTTTGGTTGCACAATCGAGTGATAAAGGAGTCTTCGAATTGCCCCTAAAAGACTTCTTTCAGGGTTACCGCAAGACCGCTTTGCCTGAAAACGCTATCTTGACGAAGATAAAAGTCCCTCTGAATCAATCTTCCGCAGATCGGGTGGTGGTAAAAGCTTATAAACAAGCTAAGCGTCGGGACGACGACATTAGCATTGTCACAAGTTGTCTTTCCGTCACTTTGGACGCCCTAGGCATGGTCAAAGATTGTGGCCTAGTTTATGGTGGAATGGCTCCTTTTACCGTTGAAGCGAAAGAAGCATCAGAGGCCCTTATTGGTGAACCATTCGCAGACAAGGGAACACTCGAAATTGTTTTGGCTGCTCTCGAATCCGAATTCGCTCTACCATTCAATGTACCAGGGGACATGGCCAGTTATCGAAAGACTTTGACTTTATCCTTCTTTTACAAATTCTGGCACGAGGTTATCGAAGAACTCGAACTGTCACCTTCTCTATTACCAGCTCAAGTCAAGGACATTACCACTCAAATTCACCGAGAACTTTCATCAGGTGTCAATGATAACTGTGCTCCGTACGCGCAAGAGGTTGTTGGACGACAATTGCCTCATTTTTCTGGCGGCAAGCATGTCACGGGTGAAGCGATTTGTGAGTCGTTTGATCAAACAAAAAACCAAAAGGCGAGTGCTGAGCCCACGCAGATGTTGACGATATGCCTCGCTTTCACAATGAGCTATATGGATGGATGCTCCTGTCTGACAGAGCGCATGCGAAAATACTCGAAGTCGATACCACAAAAGCGCTCGCTATGGAAGGTGTACACGGTTGGATTGACTATCACGACTTGCCCTCGCCGGAGAGCAATTACTGGGGGTTACCCGGTCAGTCGATCGTCTGAGCCAAACCATTACTTGACTAAAATCTGCTACAGGCGGCAAAGAGCCTTTCTTAGCTGTTGATGATGTTCAATCTGCTGGTCTACCGATAGGACTCATTTTAGCCGAGACCAAGTTTCAAGCTCAGGCAGCTGTCAGAGCTGTAGTGGTCAGATATGAGGTTCTTCCACCTATACTTACAATGGAAGAAGCTATAGAAGCCTCGAGCTTCCACCCGTATGATAAAATCATGCGATGCGGTGAAGACATTGACGAGTCTTTGGCCAAATGCGATAAAGTCTTCGAAGGCTCAGCGAGAATGGGCGGACAAGGTGAGGCTCTCATAACCACATTTTAAGATGCTCATATGTCCAAAGAACATTTCTATCTCGAAACGAATGCCTGTATCGTTCTGCCGAAATTGGAAGACGGTGAAATGGAAATATTCTCATCGACACAGAATCCGACGGAAGTACAGGAATATGTCGCTCAAGTCACTGTAAGCGCTCACGAGCGTCCGTATCGCACTATGCTCAGGTTGTTCAACAGGGAGTTGATTCAAACAAGCTGATCGCGCGGACAAAAAGACTTGGAGGAGGCTTGTAAGATCCATTGCTACTTACAAATTTTTTCTTATGCTTCTATGATATAGTGGCGGCAAAGAAACGAGTAAGCTGCCCGTTGCTTTGTGTGAAAAACAATGCTCATTCGCTGTCAAAAGGGAGTGTTCAGCTTGTAAGTGACTTCCGATATACATGAGCTGTATGGATTTAGGCGTGTAGGCTTGTATTTTGGCAATGGGCGCGAAGAAGTATCGACGACCTGTCAGATGTATGCTGGATCGGGATGCTGATATGATCTCGTTAGTTTGGCCCTAGATCAAGAGCCATTACTGATGTTGGAGCTACTACAGGACGGGCCAGCGACATCCATTTTTTTGCCATTGGACGGTTGGTACGGATAAAGATGGAAAGCTCCAAGCACTGTTCGTCGATCTCCCTCTGAGCTTGGCAAGTATCCCCAAACACCTTGTATATGTAGTAAAGCCAAAGTGTACTGCAATGGAGGTCACTCGGTATGTAGTTTTGTTGGCTTAGAGGAGATGTGCTAAATACTCCGGTGTATAGCTTGATATCTCTGCGGGTGTGATCGACCGCGCACTGGGACACATACAGAACAGCTACAAGATACCAAATGTATTTGTGCACGGCAAGATATGCAAAACAAATACGATGTCGAATACTGCTTTCAGAGGGTCAGTCGACAACGAAGCAATTTGGATCTGTACTGAAACATGTATTACAGTTTTGGAGGACCTCAAGGGATGTATATTGCAGAAAGGTAAGTTCTTTTGATGCCTGGGTCTATGTTAGATTTAGACTCTGTTTGCAGCTATATCGAATCAATCGCACATCAACTCGGCAAGAGCGTTGACGAGATACGGAGGATCAATATGCTTAAGGAAGGAGATTCCATGCCTTACGAGCAGATTATCACCGACTACCATGTTCCGCGCATGTATGAAGAGCTTTCGGCGGATGCGAATTTCCATGATCGTCGTCAAGAAGTCGATGCATTTAATAAAGAACACAAGTGGAGAAAGCGCGGTCTAAGTCTGTTGCCAACAACATTTGGCGTGAGCTTTGGGGTCAAATGGTTCAACCAGGGATGTGGAGCCTGCTTAGCACCGTGTTTGACTAAAATTTAGGTCTACAGGGCTCTGCGCTTGTCCACATCTATAAAGATGGGTAAGCTGCATTTTCTGCTCTTGCCAAAAGCCGGTACTCATAATTTTGTTCCAGATCCTGTTTGGTTTCGCACGGAGGGACAGAGATGGGTCAAGGATTACACACTAAGATGTGTCAGATCGCAGTATGTCGAAATTTTGACTCACCATCCATCTGACATGTTGTCCAGGCGCAAGAGTTATCCATTCCTTTCGATACTGTATTTGTTAGCGAAACGTCGACCAACACCGTACCGAATACATCAGCAACAGCTGCTTCGACCGGTAGCGATCTCAACGGAGCTGCTGTTCGAGTCGCGTGCGCGGAACTTCAGAAACGATTGGAACCCTATCGCAAGAAATTACCGGCTGATGCCACTCTCAAGGACATGTAGGCTACTTCTAGGAACTTACAGCACCGAGGCTTACGCGATCTGCACAGTGCTCATGCTGCTTGGAGTGAGTTTGATCTCGAAGAGCATTGCTGCATAGCTGATACTTCTACGCAGTGGACCGGGTTCATTTGTCTGCGACTGGCCATTATTCTACCCCAAAGTCAGTACATGCGTCAAATCTCTGTAAACGTCACACTCTAACGAGCGGTCAGAATTGGCTATATTTGGCAAAATTGTGAAGGAACTACTTGATACGCGAGCTCTCATGCGCTGATATATGTGTCTCAGATGGTGATCCTCCTCGAGTGGGACAGCCGGCTGACCTCTATTACTACTATACAACCGGAATAGCATTGGCCGAGGTTGAAGTCGATATGCTTACAGGCGATTCGACGGTGTTACAAGTTGACCTTCGCATGTCAGTGGCCCGATGTAGTCCGGCAACTTGTCGCTGACCTTTCACATTGTAGGGATATCGGGAAATCATTAAATCCTGCTATAGATGCTGGACAGATAATGGGTCAGCTCCCTTGTTCTTCTGAAGTGGAAGTGCTGATACTTTCTCGTAGGTGCCTTCGTACAAGGTCAAGGACTGTTCACAATTGAAGAGAGTCTGTGGTTGCGACACAATGGCGGCCTTTTCACACGAGGTAAGGGAATCCGTAATTCATTTTAGGCAATACTAACCTTAACGGTCTCTACTTCTAGGTCCTGGTGCTTACAAGATCCCTGGCTTCTCCGATATTCCGCAGAAGTTTAACACTTCTTTACTAAGAGATGCTTCATGGCCAGATCTCGGCACTGTGCATTCGTCCAAAGGTGGGGCCTTATTTTTTCTTCAAGGTATAACGTACTCAACCCTCTTCCCACGTCCAAAGGTGTTGGTATGTTCTGTCATGGATTGTTTATTGCAGCATTATATCTAACACTGTATCAAGGCGAACCACCTCTATTCCTAGGCTGTTCCGTCTTCCTCGCAATACGAGATGCTCTAAAATCAGCCCGCGCCGATAATGGTATCACGGAATTCATGCCATTCATCTCTCCTCTGACGAGTGAAAGGAGTACGTAGCGGCCCGTGCTGTCTGGCTCAACCAGCTGATATGTTTCGCAGTCCGATGCAGCGTCGGTGATCCATTGCTGCAGAGAAGCATAGTCACGCCAAAGGAAGGCGAGCAGAGCTTCTTTGTTAGGATTTGATCTTGGTCAGGTTGTGGAGTATGTACATAGTCTGTTGCTTTCGATACTGTAGCTATCCGTCTATCGGTGTTCTCAGGTGGATATCCACTCGCGAATTTCCCCTCATTATTGTCCTCTGTACTCGACGATGAATTATAGCAACGACTATATAGACCGGAATCGACGAGCTGATGAGTCGAACGTGAGCTGCGTGAGATGCTGTCAAGACTGTGAATGCTAATAATTGTGGTCATTTCGATAAGCCAACTCGTCCTGTGAGCTCTCGCATTGGCCTACAGATATGTACGAGCTCAAGGATGTGTATAGGTTGATAAGGACAAGGCAGAAGCTGAATTGGCCTTGAATATCAAGAAAGCGACAACAGCAGAAGAGACAGCGCCCAAACCCAAACATGTTCGGAGTGAGCGCTGTTTCTGTTAACTAGCTATATACGGTAGCTGATGATCACTTGTCGCACAGAATGTATCGTGTACACGTGGGACTACAAGTCTTCGCATTCAATATGGACAGGCTTGAGAGTGCTTCCAGTTCTGTCAGATGAAGTATCCGCTTTCAAGGCTCTAGTCACCGTACACAAGATATTACAAGACGGCCATAAAGTTGTAAGTCAATCCACACCAACGGAGGCTTATATGACAAAATCGTGCTGACATGCACATCGTATAGTGTCTTCGAGAAGCTCAAGATAATGCTGATTGGCTAGAGAGTTGCTCAAGGGCAGTAGGAAGCGAAGGTCAAAGAGGCTATGGTCCATTGATCCGAGCCTATGTTACTCTTCTGTTGGCCAAACTTCGCTTTCACCGGAATCACCGCGACTTCAATGGGGTCTTCGATTACGAAGAATATGTTACCTTGCGCGGTATCGACGACCCAAACGAAGGCTACGAAACTATCACAGATCTTATGAACTTGCAAGACCAAATCGACTCTTTTCAAAAGCTGATCTTCGCACACTTCCGCGCAAGTACAAATAACGAATGTCGTATTTCAGCTCTCGTCCCTCAAGTGAAGGAAAGCTATGGTATATATCGCTTCGTAACAAGCATGTTGCGAGCTATGCACAGACGTAAGCCTATTTACAAAACTCATTGAACTGCGTTGACTGCCTGCCTGCAGAAATCGAGGCTAACGATGTGCTGGACCCTCTAAGAAGCCGTTTCAACTCGCAACATCACAACCTAAGACGTTTCTACTACGAATGCTCGAATCTCAAATACCTTACTGCTTTGATCAATGTCCCTAAACTTCCTCAAGACCCGCCAAATCTGACAGATGTAGCTCCTGATTTCATGCCTCCGCCTAAAAAGGAGCGCACCGAAGGACCGAAGGATCCGCCTAGGGCACCTTCAGCAGATGTCAACGAACAAGCTCGAATGCTCAAAGAGTTTGAAGATAAGAAAGCTGAACAAACGCGCTTACAGAATGAACGAGAAGCGGAATCAAGGAGGTTAGCTGAACAGCAAGCGAGATCTCAACGAGAATTCGAGGAACAGCAACGAATGCAGCAAGAGCGCGAGCGACAGGCTCAAGAAGAATTGCTCAGACAACAGCAGCAGCAACATCAAATGCAATACTCTAGCAGGCAGATGGAATTAGAAAGGGAGATCCTCGGCATGAGAGGGCAATACGAGCGAGATCAGATGATGTTGGAACAATATGATCGAGTAAGTCTATATCGAGCGATTATTGCAACGCTCGGAGCTGAGAACTTTGCAGAGAGTGAAAGCATTGGAGACTGAATTGGCCGGCATTGGTGCAAATATACAAGCCCAGCTCAACTCAAAAGATGAAATGCAGAAATCGCTAATGGACCAAGTCACTCTCTGGCGCAACAAGTATGAAGCATTGGCTAAACTTTACACTCAACTGCGAGCCGAACATCTGGATCTGCTAGCTAAGCAGAAACAGATCTCACTTAAAGCAAATTCAGCTCAAGAAAGCATCGATAAGATGGAACGTATGGAACGCGACATGAAGAGTAAGAATCTGGAGTTAGCCGATATGATCAGAGAAAGGGACCGAGCTCGCTTTGAGACCGATAGGTTGAAAAGCGTACGTCCGTCTCTATTAACGTAGTTCAGACTGACACCAGTGCCTACGCAGAGCCAGAAAGATGAGGTCGAAAGATTGAAGCGGGATCTTCGCTTTGCCGAAGAACGAGCTGATGACGCAACACGCAATAAAAGCTCAGAGGTATCCGGTCTGCTTGGGAAATACAACAGGCAGCTGACAGAGCTCGAAGAATCGTTGCGGGTAAGTTCAGGATTTGTCTCTGTTTCGCAATCTGATTCATCTTGTCCGCTATATCGTAGTCTAAGCAAATGCAGATTGACGACCTGTTACTCAAGATCGAAGAGCGCAATGGGGAAATCGAACGCGTGCGGCAAGAGAAAGATCAAGAAATCGAGATCATGCAATTCTCGCTCGATGAAACCACAAACAGACTGGTCGATTCCCATACTGACAAGGGCGAAGCTGATTCGGCAGTGAATGCTCAAATTGACGCTCTTCTTTTGGATCAACACAACAAGCTGAATAAAATCATCGATTCGATCTTGCAAGGTTGTGTCGGCAAAGTTGACGATTCCATCTACGATTTAGAATCTGCTATGTCTGTCGGCAATTCAAACGCTACTCCTCAACTCTCCTTGTCTGCGATCGAGCAAGCCCAAGCTTCAGTAATGGAATTTTCCTCGACCTTCAGTCTTTACCTCAGCGGAGAAAAAGGCGGCGAGCATGTACAAGTGATCATGACTGCGAACAACCTCGCTCAGGCTATAGCAGAAGTCCTTGCAAACGTCAAGGGTATAACCAGACTTGCTTCCGATGACGATGCGGTTGAAAAGCTGGTTCAAAGAGCCAAGACACCAGGAGAGGTGATTGTCCGCTTCCTCCTATCTCTGCAATCTTCCCGATTACAAGGCTCTTCCTTGCCGAGCAAGCGAGAGGTTGTGCTCAGCAACAGTATGGATTCTCGAAATGCTTTGCAAACTCTAGCTACTGCTGTCGAGCAATTGACGCCGAAAAGTTCTTTGTCGAAAGCGAATGGAGATATTGGAGATCTGGTCGAGCAAGAAATGTCAGCGGCTGCTAGAGCAATTGAAGATGCAACAAACAAGCTGCAGAATCTCATGAACCGGCCAAAAGATTCGTCTCGACACTCACATATCGACATCCAAGTACACGATGCAATCTTATCAGCGGCAATGGCCATTACTGGAGCAATCGGAAGATTGATCGCTGCAGCTACTGCCTCGCAACAAGAAATAGTCGCTCAAGGTCGTGGTTCCAGCTCTGCGCAAGCCTTTTACAAAAAGAACAACCGCTGGACAGAAGGTTTGGTCAGTGCAGCACGAGCCGTGGCATGGGCGACAACAACCTTGATTGAGACTGCCGATGGTGTGGTTTCGGGGACCCGATCGCTGGATCAACTTATTGTCGCTTCCAATGAAGTTGCGGCTGCAACTGCTCAATTAGTGCAAGCTTCTCGAGTCAAATCGGCTTTCATGTCCAAGTCGCAAGAGAAGCTTGAGATAGCTGCTAAAGCCGTCTCAGATGCCTGCAAAGCACTTGTCAAACAGGTCAAAGCCATTACTGCCAAACAGATGCAGAATGATGATGAAGTGCTTGATTACGGAAATATGGCTTGTGCGTGTTGATGGTCATACTGTTACGAGATGCTTACGCTGTCAAACAGCTCACGAGTTTAAGACTAGGGAGATGGAAGCTGCTGTGGAGGTCATTAGTGCCGAGCGAAGACTTACAGACGCTCGACGCAAATTGGCTGAGATGCGCAGGTGAGTTTAGTTGTACAGTGTTCGCTGAGCGTACTAGCTAAGCTTCCATTCCGAGCAGACTTGGTTATGCGAACGATGAAAGCATCTAATATGGTGCCGACCTGTATAGTAAGCGGTAAATGGATGTAATGTATTGAAACCGATCAAATGGGCTTTGCCTGTCCCGGAAGTTTCGATGGCTTTGCGCACGCGCTGAGCCAGCACTTAGCGCCACTCCTTAGCACAGCGTCTGTCCTGCTCTGCTTCACTCTCACATCAATAATTAGCACTGTTATCTTCTTCAATAACCGCCATGACTAACACATCAACGGACTTCCAGATAGCTTTTCTGCGTGCAGTAATCAGATATCGTCCTCTAGGCCTAAACAAGCATTTTGCAATGGCAGGGATGCAAACTATGCTTCTCAATGAATTGGGCAAAAGCATAGATGCTGATACGCTTTGGGCAAAGCTGGAGGAGTGGTATAATCTGAAGGATATGGACTCTCTGGTACGTCCAGTCAATGCGTCTCTGACGCATCTCAGTTGCTCAATTACGGTGACGGAGAACAGGATGCTGAAATGTCTGCTGCTTTACGCTCTACTCCCTCCACCAGCTCTTCTTCGTCTTCAAAGAGCTCAAGACATACTGTAGCCTTGCTTGGATTTGATTTGGAAGCTACAGCTCAAAGAACGCAAGATCACGACCTTTCTAATTTGCTGTTTCAGCGTCGCTTCGCGGAACCTCCTGCAGGAGGTCAAGAAGATACATCACAAGCAGAAGATCTCGCAGCTGCTGATGATGAGGATCAAGAAGATGATGAAGAAGAAGAAGCGGAATCCCCACTGACAGACGCTGGTTCACCCTTGACCGAAGCGGAGGGGTCGGAAGCAGATGAGGAAGAAGGCGAGAAAGGTCAACAGCGCAGCGAGGAAGAAGAGCAGTCCACAAAGCGCGGCAAGAAGAGTACAAGAGGAACAAAGAAAGCTCGAGGTAGGGATGTAGGCAATCAGGAATCATCTGGTACGGGAAAGGTCAACGGTGCCGCAGCCAACAGTGTAAAGAAGAAGGCGGAAAGGCTAGCAAAGGCAGCTGTATCCGACGAAGCAGCTCCACCGCCTTCGAAAAGAAAGAGGAGGAATTGACATGGGTGGGCACAAATGTATCTCGAAATGCACAGTCATTGTAGCTCTTCTTCTCGCACTTCATGACTCCTTACTTCACGATCTTCTATGCTCGGTATTCGCAGATCGAAGTCGATGCTCTGTTTTACCATTAGCCAGAGAATCGGTTGATCACGAATAGACTAACATGAGATAACATATATTCTCCATTGGGTAAATCGTTGAGCTCAGCTGCGAGGTGTCTTAATACCATAGCGAAAGAGAAACAGATTTCAATAGGCGCACCTCTCTCCACGGCCTCCTCTTCGTTCGTGGTCACACCAGTCAAAACATGTCTCTTGATCAGCCTCTGCTTAGCTCTAGATCTATCACACTCGAGCAGCCAGATCTTATCGAAATATTGATGCCCTTGACACCATGGATAGTCCGATAGAGACAGATAGATTCCTTCTATCAAAACAATACGATGCTGAGGCTTGAACAAGATGCTATCAGCTACCGGATCCTTGAGTTCATGGGCGAAAGAAGGCGCAAAAACCGGTTCCTCGGGCCCAGCATTGCTTAGTCGTTCAAGAAAGGTAACGAAAGATAATGCATCAAAGGTGAAAGGGGCTCCTCGCCGTCTGCATCGAATTTAGCATGATAACATGGAACATACAGAGTTGCTGACCTGTGTGCTTCTTCTGGATTCGCAAGTTGGTCCAACTCCGCTCGACTGAGAGTCGACTCTGACATGTCTCAGCACAACCTCTGCGGACCAGAATATCGTTTACCTCAAATGCCAACCATCCATGCCGCAAACCACTGCAGTATGATCCTCTGGCGCTTTTCCTCCGTTGACGAGCGCTACAATTCTTGTAGCGAGCGTGGTTTTTCCACTGCCAGGGATGCCACATAGTCCAACAATGCACCGCTTCCCCTGATGCTGCAGAGCAAATTGCTGAAGAAGACAAGCCAGCATCTCAATTTGCGTGTCCATTTGGTTGATCCTTGACAAGTCTCGCTCGAACCTCTCTGCCCTTTTCAAGCTCGTGTTGTGCGCTCGTAATGTTTCATGTCAATAGAGGTTTTTGCGCGAACAGGATCTAGGGTCTCGCGGTGGTCACTAAATCCCGTGCCAAATCCCGTTGAGATCTAGACAGGTGAATCGCAAGATCAAGGCACAATCTCAATTCTCTCCTTCATGTATTACAATTCCATTCGCTTGCAGCGCTCTAAGAGTCTTGTCCGGTGGCTGCATAGGCTTTAATCAATATCTCGAGTTTCGGTGACCTACCGACATAGCATACCATCTGCAGTCTTTCTATCCATTTCGTTCTCAGCGGCGTAAGCTTCTTGTTGAGCACCACGAGTTCGGTCATCGATGATGTTCTCTTTGCTGATGTCCTGCAAATCGCCTTGCCAAATCGAGGTTAGTGATTGATCCAAGCACACAGGTATGCTCACCTTGCTTGACAGCATCTTCAGAGACTGCATTGTCTTCCGCGCCTGCGTTGAAGCCGGGTTGTTGCTCTGTTAGGAAATCAGCTCGGCTAGCTGGAAAGATCGAAGAGGTAGGCATACGGAGAGGATCTTCGCCAATGCTTGACATTATCGTTGTGAGAGAAAAGGTTGGTGGTTTAGGACAACCTGGGTCAAGAGAAGTCTACGTCAACGATCTACTGTCGTCGATGCATCGGACCAACCATGCTTATTAATACTACATCACATTGTTTACTTTCGTCCGCCTGCTGCTTTTGGACTAGACGGAATGGACTCCAGATAGCATTGCGCGGGCGAGGCATGACATTTGCTTAAGGCTTGAGAACGGTTGACCTTGAACCACGACGCGTCTCTTATGCAGTCCAATCTCCTCAAATTCGTCGAGGAGCAGCTAGCAAGGACCGCATCCGCACGCTTGACTGGCAAAACGCGTAAATTAGAACTGGCTCTGCTCAAATCAGACTCCAGAAGAACCTATTCACTTTTCCCTTGGGCTTCCAGTCACAAGGACAGCAAGGTATGGATAGAAGACTTCCTCCTGTCTGTTGGCGAGTGCGTAGAAGAAAGTCAAGTTGTTCCTACATTCGGTCTTGAAGCTTGTCTTTTCAAAATACCTTCGACCAATACTACTCTCTTATACATTTCTAAAGCTGACACGACCGGCATCTTCTCGCGCCCTTCAGTAGCAAAGGCCGTTTCAGCTGCGTTCATTGCTTGGTTCTGCATGCATGGAGGTCAAGACGTCCGAGTACATGTTTTTGGTCGAGCTGCTGCACAATACCTCTATCCGGGCAGCATCGAAAACACCAACAAGCGTGTCTTGTCGGACAAGAGACTTTCTGCATGGTGGAAGAGCGTGTTAACCTTGGCTGCTAACTTCTGCAAACAAGATTCCATCAAGCAAATCAAAGCATGGTTCGCTTTGCCCGATACAGAAGAGGGAGAAGCCAGAAGACTGATTGGAGTTCCGCCCAAAGATCCACAAGATGCTCTCAAGTGGTCTTATGGTCATCCATACAAGAGTTTACCAGCTATTTGCTCTGCACCTCTAGAGATGCAACAACTTGGCGATCTGATACCTGCATTCCCTGACGACCCTAAATCTCGTTTTCTCACTTCTTTGACTTCTTCACCTATGTCAGCAGCCGGCGAACCAGGTGATTATGAAGATGCTCATCTCGCGCAAACTAAAGTACACGGCTCTTCCTTAGAAGACTCGCAACTGGAGCATCAGAGAGAATTGGAGAAATCTAGACTGAAGGGCATTAGTTTGGATGAATTTTGGGAAAGATTGGCTTTCAGACAAGAATGCTGTTCGGGTGCAATTGTTGGCTTCTTCGTTTTGGTCTGTCGAGAAGAAGGGAATCCGACGGAAGCTGTAGGCCAGGCGGAGAAGCAGAAGCTAAAAGATGAAGCACTACAAGCGGAAGGCGCAGTGGGAAAGAAAGTCGAAGGGGCAGTGATGGCGCAACAGTCAGATCAAATACCTTGCTTGGCGCATTCGGTCTATACCAAACTTTGGAGTACATATCACAATGTCAACTATTCGCTGAAACCGATCCCTCAGCCAGTTGTCGAAAAGCAAATCTCCGACCAAGCAGATCCGTTTGCAGCTTCGCTCCCGGTAGACCAGAGTGAGAAGACTTCAGTCGCTCGTATAGCAGCAGCGCATTCCTCATGGCTTTCGCAATTGAAGACGGCTTTACTTGGGCATTCTGGCACCCTGGATCAAGTATTTCGAAGTGTTGTTCTACCTGAAGGATTGGCTGCCGAGAAGAGGAAAGCAGAGGATATGGACAGTGCAACGGCAAGACCTCAAGTGATGATGCTGAAACCGCGAAAAAAGCTAAGAAAAGTCTAAGGGTCTTCATTTTACAGCAGTAGATTACTAGCTGGGTGAGTGTTTTGTTTGCAAGACCAGCTTTTAAACGCTTAAACTTGAAACAGATGATATTCTATCTCTGAAATGCGAGTCTGAACATGACGAGACATCGTGTTACATGGCTGAAAGTTCGACCATATCACAGCAAGCTCCTCTTCCTGAATATTGATGCTTTGGATCCACCTACTGCTTTCTTCTGCTGGCTCGCGCTCTCTGGATTATCAGGTTAGGTACGGAGCTCATTCTAGAGACTCTGCTGCTGTTACTTCAAGGTTGTCGATTGCTTCACTGAGCTATGACTTTCGGTAAGATCTTTCTACGCCTACAAATCTGAACATATCTGACCTAACTCAGTAGAACATATCGTCACTTCTGTTCTGCGTAGACATGTCGCTTGCAGACTCAGAACAATGTGCCGATGTCAAACCCCTCATCACCACAGTGAGAGCAGGCAAAGCCAAGCACGCCGCATGACTGTCCTCTGCGCTTTAGTTTGTATTAGTGGTTTAGCTTGATCTGGTCGTTGGGTTGCAGTACACAAAAGCAAAAGATAGTATCGACGGGTATCCTGCATCTGTGTTCAGAGGTCGTGCACCCTTCGTGCTTATTCACTTCGTCGCATTGTATTTCAAGCCCTGTAAGCTGTTCTGCCTTGTTTGATCATGATTTCAATTCGTCCTTTTGCGTTCCTTGTTTCTGTCCTTCCTGGTCATCGTGTCTCTGTCTATGACATTCGCAGAATCATAGAAGTCTAACGCAACAACAGAAAATGGGTTTTCTTGTGAATTGGCATTTATTTAATCGACATCACCATGTTCTCTTCTTGGCAGATACTGAAAACTTACTGTCATAGCCAAGTCATTGAGACATACGTGAACACAAGCGAAGTCAATAACAAAACCAGCGAGGAGAAGCGTGCTAAGAGGCTAGATAAGAAGCAGGGAAGGGAATTTCAAATTATAGGCTCTTTCCACATGACAAACTAATACAATGCCTACAAATTGGAACTTATACGTTTTCAGCGCGTGGATTGTTGCCTGGATGGCTTGCGAGATGGTTGTCGGCTAGGTGCAGACATCCCTTGTTCCATCATTGAGGCTGAACTAAAGACATCCATCTGATTATCTTGCGCATTGTCGATGCCTGTTTCAGGATTTGGTTGCCCAGGCTGAAGAATCGCTGCTTGAGCGATAGCTGAAGCTCGATTGTCCGGATTGCGATAGTCCCATCCATCCCAATTATCCTTCGCTTGCCACTGTAGCATAAAAGTAAGCGGATCATCAGCCACGCGCTTGTCCTTTTTCTTGTTCTTCTTGGGCCTGTTGAGAGGGATACCTTGCAAGTTCTTGACCATGTCTTGGTGTCGCTGCTTCTCGTCATCAAGCACGGCTGTTGAGTCTTTCCGCCTGCCAAAATGATCAGCTGCGCTTGATACCGTGGTTTAGTAAGGACGTACATAGCGTCCTTGGCTTCTGAAGCGACAGCCTGTTCATAACTTCAATGAGTACTTGCTTTTGCATCAGGCATAATGACATCCTACAGGATCAAGCTCAGGTGCAGGAGCATCAATATTCTAGATTGGATGTCAGCTCGCTGCATTGGAATGATTAGAGGTCACTCACATTCACATCAGGGATGGCGCCTGAGTCGCCATCTTGTATCGGTGCTGCCATCGGATCGCCATCTTGGCCTGGTTCGGCAGGCATGCTGTTTCCTAAAGCCTTAGATTTTCTATCTTCTTCATACAATGATAACTCACCCATCCATACCTCCGCCAGGGGCCCCGCTACCTATCATCAGAATGCACTTCCAGTAAGGGGATTCTTACTTACTCGGCGCCAAACGCTAGGGCATTCAATTAGAGGACAGATTCCCGCGTTATCATTTACTTACGAGGTGCCGCGTCAGATGGCGGCATTATGTCGTCATGGTACGCAGGTGCAGCTGGGCTACAGACTCTTTTAGCTAGGAGCGAGGTGGCGAGCGATTACTCACTCTTGACTGAACTGATCGTGGGACATGGGCTGCGCATCAGGATGAGTCTGCTCATCTCGATCGTGCTTCCAATGATCTCTTGAATCCTTGTACGGGTCTGCCCATTCCCTTTTCTCGCTGCACCGGATCAGACATGAGTGACGAGATGTATTGAGAAGACCCAATAGCAGACTTCCTACCGTCATCTGCTCCAAGCTCGTTCTTGGAAGGTCGACAGCTTTGAAAGGCAGAACTTTCCCAGGTTAGCACGGTCTTGAGGCACACCATCAGCTTCTCGCAAGAGAGCAACTGTACCACATACCGCAACAAATAATAGAACAGCCGCAATCACTATCATGTACAGTCCAATTCCGATCTTAGACTCGAGTGCAGTTCCTACCATGTCGTATCACGAGTGAGCTTTTTGAACAAGCTCAAAAACATACCAGAATTTAGCTTCTTCACTACAGGCGAGACAACCATAATCATGATTACGCTTGTACAGCCAGTAATAACGGTGGTCATGAGCAAGAAGTAGAAGAGCAGCAGATGCGTATTGTCAGACAGAATTGTGATCGCTCCCAGTACAGCGTCTAAAGGAACCAACGCAAACCAAAAGGTGGAACTCTTTGGAAGCGCACTTTGAATCGCAGCCTCATCTGGAAGACCAAAACCTTGTAACGGATTGAAACCGGGTTTGCTGCACTGGATAAGGTGCAAAGTGTTGTCACTTAAGCAGTTTCCGAAGAGGCCAACGCGCATTACTTGACTGGGTCCATCCTTCCTGGAGGCTTTGACCAGTTCTAGACCATTGATGCAAGGTATTCCGAGCGAAACGAGGGTCAACAAAAGTACTGCGATAGTAGACAGTACAAAGCCGGGGTATGCTGAATGAGAATGTAGCTTGCCGGCACTACCACCCCTGTCAAACATATTGCGAGGTCAGCATAGGTCGTGTCGGTCAGGAAGAGCAGCATACCAGCAAGATCTAGGACCAATAGGTTGCCGTGATCTGAAAGAAAGTCAGAGCTGCGACGGCAAAGGTGAAGCAGGACAATACCCAGCGTTGTCACCGGTGACATGGTGTTGTGGTGCACCTCCTTTAGTAGCATCGCCGAAAGGCTCACTCATCATGCCTGGGCGATCCTCTCCAGGCATACTTGGAAGCTTTGGCTCTCCTCCCAAGCTTGGCTCTCCGAAACCAGCGCTGTTCAGAGAGTCAGATGCACGGAGCTTGAAATACAATTTGGCATTACTTTGAATCGGCAACGCCTAAATCAGGCATCGGTGGTACTCGAGGGTCCAGATTACCCATAGGAGGGGCAGCCATGGGATCAGATGGCATCAAACTACCAGCAGGGTCTTTGCCCTGGTTCGCTAATGGGTCAGAACCTGGCGGTACAGCTAGCGGATCAGAGATAGGCGGTAAAGCAAATGGATCAGAAGGAGCAGGAGGAGGAGCTGCCATACTTGAGCGCTTTGAATCGTTAGACAACAATAGACAGAATGAATTCCAAGCCAGGTTAACTTTACGACAAAGGGAAGATATTCTCTGAGCCAATGATGAAGCTCAGAAGCGAGCTTATATTACCCGTCATGAGCGCCGACAATCCAATCCGAGAGCCGATATTACAGATTCCAGGCGCAACCTTTACCTCGCAAGCGCAGCTGACGAGCACGGCAGAATAAGAATGCACGACAGACTCGACAAGACAATGACTGCGTCACTGTACAAAGAAAAGTCATTGATGCACCGGTGCATTCGTGCATACTTGTCAAGAGCGATACATAAAAATCTAGTGACATAAGTTATAACGACTCCGCCGAAAGGAAGCATGTTCAATGTATGCAGCATGGTAGCTGTACCCTACCTGCTGCTAGATTTCGTGGCTAAAACTACTTACTACTTACAAAGGATATATGTAGGCGAGCAAAGGCCTGCATCTGAATGTTGACGATGCGACATTTTTGCACTTCAATATCTCGGTCTTTTGGAATCCCTGTCGTCGTAGCTTCCTCTCGAGTAGCCTCCACCTCTCGAGTCGTTATACCCACCACCATAGCTTGATGTTCCACGCGATGAATCTTGCTGATTATCTCGAGACGAATATGAGTTGCGCGCGTCAGAGCCGAAATTCCCTCTACTCGACTCGTTGGATTGATCAAAGCTAAGTCTTGTCAGTATTCGGTAATCGAGGCGTAACCAAAAGTACTCACTCCCGCTTGAATCCGCCAGAATTGGAAGAACCAGAAGGGCCGAATGCGCCGGAGGGAGGCTGGCTGAAGGCCCCTTGCTGAGGCGGACCACGGAAACTGTTCTGACCGCCGCCAAAACCGGAATTCGAGAAGCCAATACCTGCTCCTCTTGGTGCATTGAAGTTGCCCCTTGAAGAGCGGTCCCCATAGCCATTATCGGATTGAATTCCAGGACCTTGTTGAAAGCTACCTCTATCTCCTGCGCCCTGTCCGAAGGCGTTTGGTCGACTGCCTCCTCGATCTCCGCCAAAGCCTGATTATCGGAAATTGATGTAGTAGTGGAAGAAAGGTTGTAGAGAAGAGAGAGAAAAGAGAAAATGCAATACCTTTAGCCTACCATCTGCTTTGGGCCTGGCTTTGGAAAGCCAAGCCAGAAATAAAGAAGACTGACCTCCACGGAAAGACCCACGATCACTGAACCCGCCCCGGAAACCTCCTCTATCGCCTCCTCTTCCACCACGCTGCAGCAAAGGAAAAGAGATGTGTCAGCCTGTTTTCTGAGGGCAATGCTGCTTGCAACTCACGAATCCACCTCGATCTCCAGACATGCCGCCTCGGAATCCACCTCGGCCGCGCTGCATAGGCATCAGCCTGGTATGCCTCTCAAGAAGGCAGATTGAACTCACGAAACCACCACGTTCCGAGAAATAGCCAGTGTTTTCTTGCGCAGCGACAGGTTTGGGCCGACCGCCAAGTCCTCCGCCCAACCGCATAGGTTTCCAGCCCTTGACTGTTCTCCCTCGCTCTACGTCGACAAGAATGCGCTTGCCCAGAATCTTGATACCTTCTGCGTCCTTATATGCAGCTGTTAACAACATTTAAGTAGGTTCAGCGTCCAGGTGACTATGAAATATACCCTTCATGTCCTTTTCTCTCTCGTAGAGTATAAAAGCATAACCTTTAGACTTTCCTGTCCGAACATCTCTAACAATGCGCAACTTTTCAATGTGACCATACATGGCGAATTCCCTCCTGAGATCCTCTTCCGTAGCTTCTTTAGATAACTTAGAGATGAACAGAGACTTGTAAGGGTCCCCAGCAGCGTTAGGGTCTTCATTTGGATCAAATTGTTCAGGTTGATTGCGTTTCTTGATTTCCTCTTTAGCAGCTTTGCGATTCTCGACACGATTGAGGAACTGTTGATATTCAGTGTCTGTAGGTTCAGTCGAGTCTACTTGCATAGCGTCTGGATTTTCTGCTTCTTGCTGCTTTAGAGCTTCTAATAGACCGGCCACACCATCAATTGGCTTCTTGCTGCCAATTGGCTTGTCCGGATCTCTTCCTAGTGGTTTGTAGAACTCTAATGGGGGCCGCGGAGCACTGGGTAAAACAAAATCAGATTCGGAATTCCCTTTCGTTCAAGTTGAGAGGCTCACAAGAGTCTCAGCAAATTAGGTGGTAGGAGCTGTGACAAGCTTCAGTCAGTGTCCCTGCAGGTACGAAGCAAACGCACATGTGTCATAATTAATAGCGGTCGAAGGTCAAGAAGCACAAATTCAGTAAGAATAAGAAAGAGGACCGAAGTTGGCTACTCAGACGTATGTGTTACAGTCATTTGTCTATGAAGTCCCTTATTGTGGGACGCCTTTAGATGCCCACTGAAATGCGCTGCGTACTTGACTTCAACCTTGATTTCCGGCATAGACCTTGCTGCCTGCCACTCTGAGGCATGAGACTGATGTGGGCAAGGCTTGTTTGTGCGAGGATGTCGGCACCAATTGCCAAAGATGTATATGCATTTGTACATAGGGTCGAGAGAGGCGCGCCATCAATAGACAATCTGCATTATTGCTAATCAGTCGGGGTAGATACGACACTGACTAAGTGGCAGCTCACCCGATGGACAAATGTATCGAAGCTGTACCTAAGCTGCACCTTATTTGTACGACAAGGGGCCTTCATAAAGATTATTGTACCGCCATGGGCGCCTGCTCTTCTCGAGGCGGTATCCCTTGAATCAATCGTCGGCTAGTACAGCACTTCGTCATTTGTTCCATAACCAGAACGCGCAAGCTGAACATACACTATATATGGCGTAGCCAGTACATTCCTATTTGTGTATCAGCGTAGAACAGACAAGCACAGACATTGCTCACTTTTGCCCACTGCCAACTTCTTCTTTCCATACAAAAGCAAAGAAATAGTAAAAATGTCCAACAGCAATTCCAAGCAAGTCCCCAATGACATTAGTCAATGAGGAGCTCAGAACCCAGGAAAAGATGACCAGAGCGTAAGGCAGGTAAGGAGCAGTAATGGTGACTACACCGAACAAAGATAGGCGAATGTGGCTGGTGAAAGCATTCTCAACGATTTGTACAGTCTGACGGAGTTCACGAACGGGTTCAATCTCGACCAAATGTACACCAGAACAAAAGAGAATGGTGAAGACAGGAATGGTGAAGGCGATAGAGGTGCCAAAACCTAAGCACACAGTTGCAGATCAGTCACCGATAGACAGCTGTAGCGTTTGACTTACGACCAGTGAAGCGCAACAGATGAAGAGCATCCAAACAAAGTCAGCTGGTCGGCCATGAAAGGCTCCGGATTCTAGCATTTTCGAATAGCGAGCGAAGAAGAACAAATGAAAGCAGAAATCCAAGGAGAGCGGGCCAAAGAAGAGGAAGTTGGTCTGACCGGAAGACTGATCAGCCGTGAATGACCAATATAGACTGCATCAACTCGCAAGCAGCCTCCAAGCTTGACCTTGTAAGAAGACAGGTCGAGGAGCGTAGAAGAGCTGAAAGGGTGTCACAAAATGACATTGCTGTTTTGTTATTGGTGAATTTGAGTACGCTGAAGCATGAATAAGGATTGCAACGTACTACAAGAACAGACATGGCAATGGCAGAGCCGAGCAAGATGCTTGTAACGCGAGGTATAGGCTCTCCGTCCATTTCGCGGTTTCATTCCAAACAGCGGATCATGGATTTGTCAACTGAAGAGAAGGTGCAGTAATGAGCTGGGAAATAGTTTGACGCTGGGCTGACGCTCCGATAGATCGCGTTGGTATCAAAGATGTTGCTTCAGGCTCCTGCTGGTGAAGTGAATGATGTCTTGAACGGTGAGCCCCAGTAGACTGTAGAGGGCTCGTGCTGGCGCTGATAGCATCAGGCAGACATACGTACTATCATACAAGACGATGTCGCCCTTGAATCTGGCATAGCGCCAGCACTTGAGCAATACAACGTAGAGCAATACACCGTCGCTGAAGTACCTGGATCAAACGAACCAGTGCGTCGTGCTACAGCGGTAATTCTTCGCAAGGTTGACGTTGCTACAAGGTCTTAATCTGTAAAGCTTCGCAAACTTCAACTGATGCTAAGCGCTTCATTGACCCTCGATCAAAGCAAAGCTTCGAGTTCGATCATGTCCAGCTTGTCAGTGAATTTGTCCTCGTACTCCTCTGTGGCCTGATTCGCTAGGTACAGCATCCTTCCAAGCTCGAACCTCTTGCTGTGCACGAGGGTCTCGAAGCATTTCGGTACTATTCTGCGTGTCGGAAGCCTTGCACAGTTGCTCATGCGATAGTCTAGGTCGTCGCTGGAAAGCTCAGCAACAGCGTATGCTAGTAATCACTACTCGCAAGGCGTCGCTTCGGCTTTCTGTCTTTCTCAGCCCATAGCTGCTCCAGCGACATTCTCAATTCCTGCAGCTGATGAAATACCTGTACAGTCTTCAGAGATAGAAGAAGCGACCGAAGGTACTGCAGCTGCGGAGGAAGATCATGAGTCAACAGATGAAATTTCGAAATCAGAATCTATAGCTCAACCTGCTGAGAGTCAACAACCCGCCTCGAGAAAGTTTGCCATCTATTTGGTCGGCAACAAATACAACCCTGTCAATTTTTGGACCGGACGCTGGCGCTCATGTTACGAAATCGATTTAGACGCAAACACTGTATCTGGAGAGATGAAGGTAGACGTACATTATTATGAACAAGGAAACGTTCAGATGCATGCTTCTTCTGCGGTTAGTCGGTACGCTAATACATTGAATTGCATTAACGTGCAAGTTCCAGATCAATTTCACCCTGTCTGCATCAGAACCTGCTGCAGTCGCCAAGGAAGTTCTGAAGAAGATCGCTAATGCGGAGAGGGAGTATCAGCTGTCGCTCAATGAGGCATATTCAGATATGAGTGAAAAGACCTTCAAGGAATTGAGGAGAGCTTTGCCCGTGCACAAGCAGAAGTTGGACTGGAATAGTAAGTTTATGCTCCGTACGCAGTGGTTTATGGGATGGCTGATGGTCTCGCAACAACAGGAATTGCTTCACATAAATTGACGAGTGAATTGAAGAAAGCCTGAATACTCCTCATATGTCTCGTGCGACTGCTATCATCTCGATCCTAACTCCTCCCAACGAATACAAGGGGGAAAGCCAAGCCAACATGAATAATGCCCCCAACATCTGGTTTTTCGACTTTTCAATTTGTGTACCTCTGCAGATCGTATTGTATCTCTGAAAGAAAGCAAAGGCAGTCGATCGTAGATGTCCACGAGAACAATTCTGCGCGTCATCTGCATCTGTGCAATAATAATATCATAAACCTCATCTTGGCGTACGAGGAATTGATATTCTTTTCTCGTAGACACCAGTGAACCGACCCCGTGAGCAACCCAGAGCTCTATAGCCTACACTCAAGTACACCCCTACATGCTGTCGGCCCACCACATTACGAGCTACTGAATGCACTGAAATCGGAACTCAATATATGTATGTCGGTACTGCTGCAGACAAATCCCCAACAAAGACAAGGAATCTTCGAGAGGTTCAAGGGAAGCGATATGACACGCTCTAGGCCTTCAAGCAAAGCGAGAAAGCTCGATACCTCATCATTTGTTGTTACAAGCAGGCCTATTCCTCCGTCTACCTCTGGTTCCGTCGCTGATTGGGTCGCGATTGATGTGGATCATGACGCCGCTGCAATGAACAAAGAGGCAGCGATGAATGGGAAGCGGAAAATTGGTTTGCACAGTCGGAGCTTGAGTGATAATGTCATCCAGGCTCAAGCGGAGAGGCCTAGCGAGGAGGATGAAGAGGTCAAGGACACTACTCGAATCAAACTTGCGTATGATGCCAAAGGCCGCAGAATGGTCAATCAGTACGAGCCATCCATGCATAATGCTCTGCGCGAATCTGAAGCAGCACGCAGATACGTTCGTCTGAAAGAGATCGGTCGTGGAACTCATGGCCGGGTCTGGTTATGTGAAGAAGTGGATCAAAATACCGGTGCAAGTCTAGGTCTTTGTGCAATGAAGGAAGTCTATCGAGAAGAACCACAGCGGAATCTGAAGAAGGCGCAACTGACGCAGCACGGAAGTAATGCTCCGGGGTTGAAGCCCATCGTTATCCCATCATCGTCAAAGACGCATTCGCAAAAGTCGAGTACCGATAGCAATCTTCCGACCCCGCGTGAAACGCAGGCCCAGAAGGAAGGATTTCTGCCTCCGATCAATACAGATCAGCTGGTTGGATCTTCTGGCAGCATCAGAAGACTCACTTATGCGGAGGATGAGATGCAGCAGCAGTATCAAGGCTCTGATCTGTCTTCTCCTGCGGCATCATCGGCCGCCATCACACAGGAGCGCTCTCAAGCTCACGAAGGTGTGGGTCCTGTTGCCGGCTTGTACATGACACGACAGAGGGTCAGGCGGAGTCCTTTGCAGATGGATGAGAAAGTCAGACAGGAGATAGCGATAATGAAGCGGTGAGTTTGCGCATGTCATTTGCGATCTATGACTCAAGGGAATACAAGATGCCATCATAAGCACGTGGTAAAGCTCAAAGAAGTGATCAATGACCCTCAAAGCAAAAAGATTTTCATGGTTCTCGAATACCTCGGTGGAGGCCAAATTCTTTGGCAGAATCCGAACGGATACAGCGAACCTGCAATGACTGTCGACGAAGCTAGGCGCACCTTTCGAGATGTCGTACTGGGTCTGGAATATTGTATGTCGAACGCTGAAAACTTCTTGTTGCAGGCTGACAAAATAACAGTACACTATCAAGGAATCATCCACCGAGATATTAAACCGGCCAATCTATTATGGACAGACGATAGTCACTCTTGCGTGAAAATATCGGACTTTGGGGTTTCTCATCTTTCTGATGCCCTCTCTCGCACCGAAGGTGGCTCTCTCACTGACGGTGCAGCATTACGAAAAACGGCAGGCAGTCCAGCTTTCTTTGCCCCGGAGCTTTGCTATTCAGCTGATTCTCCTGTGCACACTCCCTTTGGACTCCCGCAAGAGAGTCCTTCTCGTATTGCTGGCGATCGCGATATCTTCGCTGGCTCTTTCGAGCAGAGCCGACCGATGCGTCTTAAGGAACGGCCACTATCTAGCCGAACCATTACCACCATCTCTCGACCTGTCCTGTCCTCCTCCTATCCTACTCAAGATAAAGACAAACATCATCAGTCCAGTCCACCGCCAGTCGGGAAAGCGATCGACATCTGGGCACTAGGTGTAACGCTCTACTGCCTACTTTTCGGCAACACTCCTTTTCGAGCGGAAACTGAATATATGCTCTACAACATCATTCCGAGGCAGGAAGCAGCTATTCCAGAATGGATCGGAGCCGATCACCTTTCTGCTGAAGGCGTAGAAGGGAAGGAGATTATTGATTTACTCTCGAGACTATTAGAAAAGGATCCTTTGAAGCGAATTTCTCTAGCAGAGGTCAAGGTCGGCAACACTCTCGGATGCCCGTGTGATCACCATTGCTTATATCGAGATGTTATAGACCCATCCATGGCTTCTGCGGAAACTCGACAATCCTGAAAAGTGGGTGGACGCTACCAATCCTGCCCATGCTCCAGCGGTAACGATCACCACCGAAGATGTGCGCCATGCGACAGCCGATCGTTTCAACTCGAGCGATAAGTCTGGCTTACGGGGATCGCTGAAACGGGCGATGACCAGATTCGGCAATGCTATGCGTTCAAGAAGGCCCTCTGCCGACAGTAATAGTACAAGCGCGATATCCAGTCAACCAGACGTTTGGTCGGAAGGGTCCTCCACGCGAGTTGCCAGCCGTCAGACAAGTAGTATCAGCCAGCGAGCACGCAACGCTTCTTCTCCACCACCTCAAGTTGATTCTGCGATAGGTCGCAAATGGTCTATGCGTAATAAAGCTACAGCCCCCGATAGCAAAGGAGCACCATCGAAAAGTCATACACCAAGCACAGGTCCCACTCCTGTGCTGTCACGTTCCCTGTCTGGCAGCTCGGCTGGTACATCGGCCTCCGTTTTCGATCGCAACACAACTTTGATGAGTGGCTTGGATGCTCCCTTCATTCGTCGGCCAATCTCAGCAGCTGAATTCGTTACAGAGTCAAATTTGGCCGGAGAGCTATCGCCTAGGAAGTCTTTCTCTTCATGTAGAGATACGGACCGAGCTACTTCTCCGCCACATAATCCAACAGCGAGCGATCTCGAAAGCAAGCTTTCTATCCGATATGTATGGGATCGGCTGAAAACTGGCTATCGAACTCCCAGCAGTAGTCCAGGGCCGATTCGAGGTCGACGATCAGGCAGGTCTGATATCTCCGGCACAGAAGAAGACACCGACGCGGAATCAGTCAACCCGACAAGTCTATATGCTATCAACTCGCGCTCGACATCGTCAATTCCCGATATGGAACGCGCAGATTTCGATGCCTTCGGTCGGAAGCTGAAAACGCCAGATGCAGAGGAGGAAAATTTAGAGGATGAAGATGATATCGAACAGAATTTCAGCGATGACTCGCTATCTGAATTGGAGGAGATCGATCCCAATGCAGGCTCTACAAATGCATTGGCATGGAATTCAGGTAATGGATGGCGATATGGCGATGTAGCACCGACACCCAGGAATGGCAGCGTTGACGAGCCACCTGAGGAAGAAGAAATTACAACACCCAAAGCACTCGGACACTTGCAAATTGCCGAAGTCCTGACCGGCCAATTTCATCCGCGACATCCCATGTCAAGTCCTTCAGCAAGAGCTTTGAACTTCGGCGACACTTCACCGGTTTCGGCAGGTGCAAGAGACGATGCAGGCATATATTCGGGCGACGACGCGGATGTAGAGCATGATGGAGAGTCTGAAGCCGAGCAAGACGAATTGGTCGAGCTGGATTTCAAGTCTCGCCGGCGAAGACCGACACACGAGAAACTGTCAAGTCCCATTGATCTTGTTCCTCCTTAATTGTCAACCCGATTTCATTAGAATAGTCAGAGCGATTGTTTGTCATTTAGATGGTACATAGTCAGCGCACGCACTATAGAGATGTTGTATGTGTAATATTGTGAAATAGCAAGTTCTTATGATGAGTGACAATGTGTCTTTCGAATACAACCGAGTATCATCATGATCGCGCTGCTGGCGTTGATCGTGCTGACGGGCCCGATGCTCGCGCGATCGCAGGCTTTGTACCAGCTCCTAGAAGACAGATGTCCGCCTTGTCCTTCGCGGTTCGATTGTACGAAACCAGCATTCGACTGCATCAACAACAGTACCTGCCTGGGCTATGATGGACAATGTTCTTGCGCAGAAGGCTTCGGAGGAGAAGACTGTAGTCAGCCCTGTGAGTTTCTTGCCCGCGTCAGCACCTTGAAGCCTGGTACTGACGTTGCAATGCTGCTCCCAGTGTGCGATTCGCCTGCGCAAGGCGCAAATCGTCGAATCAGAACAGGGGAGGACTGCGAATGCAGCGATGGATGGTCAGGCTTGAACTGCAACGGTAGAGCAAATGATTGATAATGCGGATATCTCGATTCTCATTCGATATGATAGTGTGCGAAACGGGCAAAGCCTGCAGCGCTCTCATTGGCGTCAGATCACCATCAGAAATTCTTGCGTCGCCCGAAGATCCGTCAAATGGAGCGGTGTGTTACAAAGGAGGTTATGCCGTCAGAAGAGTACACCAGATGTGCGATGTAACGAGTATGCTAAGCAACACGATCCTGCTCCTTGTACTACATCTGACCATTATATTAGATCGCAAGATCCTCGATATGCTGCCCGATCGCAAACCGCAAGTAACGTTTTCTTGTGATCGCGCAAGCGATACATGTTCTTTCCAATTCTGGATTGGTAAGATCGAGTCTTTCTACTGTAATTTGCAAGATTGCGATGTTCAAGCATTTGCAAGTGCCGGTAGCAATCGAACGGAGTACAGGTGTGGACATATGCAGTGCAGCTGTATACCTGAAAGAATGCTCTGCGGAGAAGCTGGTTCGGTGGGTAAGAAGCAGTCGTTTTATCTCGACGACAAGCTCTGATTCGGAGTACGACAACATCAGATATTGGCGATTTCTTGTCAGAAGAAGTCAAAGGCCCGGGCAAGTTCTCCTGTGCGACAGACGGAAAGAACTGCAAGTTCGAAGAGCCTGCCATGAATAACCTAATCAACGACATCTTTGGTGACACGTACATCACCCTGACTTGCGATGCTGGAGAATGCATGCATTATTCAGAAGTGCCTGGCTTCGTGGTGAGTTAAGAGGAAAGCATAGCTTTGCGCATGCTAAATATTTGTGCCGACAATGACAGCGGCCATCGCCTCCCGACAATAGCAAGCTAGTCGCGCTGAGTATAGCATTAGCTGGATTCGTGGTATTGATTGCTTGTCTCCGTAGGTTTGTTTGATTTTACGAGGCCGTCGATGCTGAGTTTCGCGCAGTGTTCTGGTATCTGGGTCGAGCACACAAGATGTCGTACAAGCATGGAGCTATTCGTCTTCCCGACAACGATAACTGCGCAAGCGAACGTGCACCTGCGCCGTTACAATTCTCTAACATATCCTATTCCCTTAATGGACTGCAAATACTGTCCAACGTGAGCGGAGCGGTACAAGCTGGCGAGATTATGGCGGTTGTTGGTTCTTCTGGCGCAGGCAAATCTACTTTCCTGGACATACTGGCTCGCAAAGCTAAACACGGTCAAGCTTCCGGAGAAACGCTCGTTGGCGGACAGAAGCTCACCAACGCCCAGTACAAAAGGTTGATCGGCTTTGTGGATCAAGAAGACACTTTGATGGCGACCCTAACCGTCTATGAAACTGTCTTGTACTCTGCATTGCTTCGATTGCCGCGGGAGATGTCCTATGAAGCCAAGCGGGACCGAACCTTAGAAACATTGCGCGAACTAGGCATCTTGTCGATAAGAGACTCGCGGATTGGCGAGACCGGGAGAAGATCGATTTCCGGCGGCGAGAAAAGAAGGGTAAGCATTGCTTGCGAACTGGTTACATCGCCATCTATCTTGTTTTTGGACGAGCCAACAAGTGGTCAGTTGTATCGCTTTAAACCTATCGAACTACCAATAACCGCGTACAAAAGGTCTCGATTCCTACAACGCCTACAATGTGGTCGAGTCGCTCGCATTACTTGCCAGAAATTACGGGCGCACCGTCGTGTTCACAATTCATCAGCCTCGAAGCAATATTGTGGCTCTTTTCGATCACCTCGTCTTGTTAGCCCAAGGTCGGACTGTCTATTCTGGACCACTTTCAAAGTGTCAAGATCACTTTCAAAGCATTGGATATCCTTGTCCCGCTGGCTACAATATCGCTGATTTTCTCAGTATGTGCAGTCGGCATAGCCGAGCATGCGTGCTGATATGCTTGACCAGTTGATCAAACATCGCAACGTGAGGAGACGGGGCTAGATCCAGACCCCTCGTTGAGATCTCAACCCTCTGCATCCGAAGAAGAGCTGGCCATACGGCAGGGATCACTCAAATTGCATAAACACGATATACGACTGAAAAACAAGGCATCCATCGCTGATTTCAACGCTACGGGCCGCACACTGTCCAAGAAACTCGAATCATTGATTCATTCATATGAATCGAGCGAAATTGCGGAAGGCGTAAGAAAGATGACTATCTCCGCCGCAGCCGCGACTGCGCTTCCTGTCAATGGGAAAGATCAGAAAGACGACCTGCTTGTAAGCTACAGAAGAGCAAGCTGGTGGACACAATTCCGGATACTCAGCGGAAGAGCTTTCAAAAATCTGTATCGGAATCCGCTGTTGATGCTGTCGCATTATGCAGTCTCAATCGCTCTGGCTCGTGAGTCATTTGCATCTCTTGACCGACGGGAGCTGACTTGAAGGTTCTTACAGTCATCTGCTCCTTGCTATTTGCGGGCGTAACGTTAGTGCTCTGCTTCCTCGAAGGAGTACAATGATTGAATTTTGCAATAGGGATGACATTAAAGGATTTCAGAACCGCATGGGTTTATTCTTCTTCATTCTCGCTCTCTTCGGATTCTCTTGCCTCACCTCCTTAGGTGTCTTTGCGAACGAGCGCATGCTTTTCATGAGAGAGAGGTAAGCAGTGCGGAGTTCTTGACTTTCGTTCTGACTGTCACTGCCAGGGCAAATGGCTACTACTCTCCTGTCACTTACTTCGCTGCTAAAATATTATTCGACATCCTGCCCCTGCGAGTTGTTCCTCCTTTTATCCTCGGCGCGATCGTCTACAAGCCCGTTGGTCTGGTTGCCGCGGTGCCAGAATTCTGGAAATTCATTTTGGTCCTTGTTCTCTTCAACTTGGTAGCCAGCAGCGTAGTCTTCTTTATAAGTATTATCATCAGCGATAGCGGAGTTGCCAACCTGATCGGAAGTTTGGTCATGCTGTTTAAGTACGTCGTTCTTGCCTTCTTGCCTCTAGATACACTTCCTGACGCGCACGCGGATCAACAGTCTTCTTTTTGCTGGTTTATTAATCAACAAAGACAAGATGCCTTATGGAACAGCTTGGATGCAGAATTTCTCCTTCTTTCACGCGGCATATGAATCGCTGCTGGTGAACGAGGTCAGATACCTGCAGCTAAAAGAGCATCGTTATGGCGTGGATATCGAAGTCAGTCGCACCTCAGCGATGAAATTTCATCGTCTAACACAAAGGCCCATCTTAGGTCCCTTCAGCTACTATCCTAAGTTTGTTTGGTTTCCGCGCTCGTATGACTCTCCGCTCTGTATATGTGCCGTTATCTGACCCATGCTATTGGTTCGCGCAGAGGCCTTCTGGTGGCCAGACGTGTCAACCCTTGTCGTTCTATTTACCATCTTCACCGTCTCATCGTATCTCGCACTACAACTCTTTGTAAAGGAAAGAAGATGAGTCCTGTACAGTAGAGCATGTACAATGTATTTTGTTGTTTGTAGTTACAAAGCTTAATCGAATTCAAACTGTCGCGAGCCTTTCTTGCTCCATGACCCTGCAATTGATTTTCATACCAGCATATTGGCATCTATACCCTTGATTCAGCTACAGACATTTCTATCAAGCACAAGAGTCCTCTACCAGAACTCGAAGCTGCGACTCGGCTCGACAATCTGGGTCTTTTGCTTCATTAAGCCAATCTCGCGGCTATGGGACAAAGCCTGTGTTGCGCTCCAGAAGTCAGTGATCTACGCAAGAATCTGCGCACGCCAGCTGATATGAGTTTGGACATCGAAGGAGATTGATTTCGACGGTCCAGTCGACCTGTGGCATTTCTTCTTACTTCGAAGTGTTGGAAAGGGGGCCTTTGGAAAGGTAGGCACTTGAGCAGATGTCGAACATTATGCGTGATACAAACTGATTACCTTGTACCAGGTCAGAGTTGTTCAGCACAAGCAGACCAAAGCTCTGTACGCTTTGAAGTACATAAACAAACAGAGTACATAGCTATCTGCTGCTACTTCGTCATTACTTATTGTGGGAGTGTCAGGATGCGTGAAACAAAGAGCAGTCTCAAATATAATACAAGAGCGAAGATTATTAGAAGAGATAGATTCGCCCTTCGTATGCAACCTGCGATACGCTTTTCAAGATGACGAGAATCTGTTCATGGTTCTGGATCTGATGCTGGGCGGTGATCTGAGATTCCATCTGGATCGAATGGGCAACATGTCAGAAGAAATGGTCCGCTTCTTTGTGGCGGAGCTGGCGCTAGCTCTGGATTATCTGCATAAGAAAGGCATAGTCCATCGGCGCGCTTCTTTCTCGTCCAACGCAGACAAAAGCTAAACGTTCTTCTTGGCCAGGGATTTGAAACCAGATAACGTTTTGCTAGACGAGAAAGGCAATGCCCATTTGACGGACTTCAATATTGCAGTGCATTTCACAGAGAAGAGGGCGCTGACAAGTGTAGCAGGTTCTATGGCGTATATGGGTTCGCTTTCTCGCCTCTTTTCCCCCCCCCCCTTGAAAAATTTCCTGATATATGTACTGCGTCTCCAGCGCCTGAGGTCCTTAGCAAGCGTGGGTATTTCGCTACTATCGATTGGTGGTCCCTCGGCGTGGTTGCTTTTGAGCTGCTATACGGCAAAAGACCGTTTAGAGGAAAAACCAATTCAAGCCTAACAAGCGCAATATTACGCGAACCACTTCGTTTCCCAGAATTACCTTCAACTTCACTAGCCATCAGTTCAGCTGGGAATGACTTTTTGCAAAGAGTAAGCCTTGCAGGGCATTGGCGCTTCGTTTTCAGACTCATCGCCGTGTCAACAGCTGCTTGAACGAGACGTAGCTAAACGATTGGGCTGCAAAGGGTCCGGCGGGCTTCAGACGCTGATGGCGCATCCATGGTTCAATGGCTTGGATTGGGTCAAACTCGAGGCAAAACAGCTTACTCCACCTTTCGAGCCTGATGTATGTTCCACGTAGCGAAGGCATTGCCCTCGCTGAAATCTTCAACAGTCAAAGAAGGCAAACTTCGATGCCACTCATGAGCTTGAAGAGCTGTTGCTGGAGGATAATGTGAGCGATGAAGCAACGAAAGCTTGCTCTATCTGACCACATTTTAACAGCCTCTGAAGGCTAGAAAGAGAAATCCAAATGTGGACATCTCAGGTCTTTCAGCGGATCTGAGATCATGCGAAGAGAATTTCCTGATTTACGACTTTACAAAGCAAGCGCGCAAGAGTCACTTTGTAGCCACGTCGTCTTCTCATGGAAATCGCCAGAAGTCTGAGATTGGCACGACCTCGTCTGCAACGGTGTCGTACCGTGGGCTCGAAGACCAACCGCTCGCAGAAATGAAATCCATGAATTCCAGGCTTCCCAGTCCATACGGGGAAGAGCCCGATTTGCAAAAGAATGAGTTGCATGCGCAATGATTAGAGGTATAGCAAATCTCGATAGCAGCATTGCTTTCTAGCTAACCACTTCTTGCCCAGCTCATTTGGGTTTTGTTTGGTGATTATGTACTAATGGGAGCGATACCCTGCTGTCAAGCTGTTGATACCACTGAAGAAGCATAACCACGGTCTAGTGCTGATGTAATCTATAATTATTGGCTCTGTCTTTCGAAACCATACCACTTTTATATTGCGCTCACTTGCGGTATAGTTGATCGCCTTTTCCACTTTAAACATGAGCCAGCTACCCGCTCACGCGTCTGCGAGAACCTTCAGCGGTCAGCATTGTTTCTCGTTTGTTGCAATACTCCTCTCAATATCTAGCTCAGACGCCCAGACTTGGTCTACCGTAATAAGTAAAATTCAAGCATATCAAAGTCTTCAAGCACGCAGCGGTCAGAACTTAAAGCAAGTCAATGTTCTCCAAGCCTCGCTACAGGGAGAAACGGAACCTATTGCCATTGTGCGACCAAAGTTGGAGAGGGCATATGAAGTTGCTAAGCGGGACATTAACGAGGAGAATAGGTAAGCCGAAGTCGAGCTAGCAACAATGTTCCCTGAACTGTAATTTGCCGTTCAAGATGTGTTAGCGAAGCACTCGAAACCCTGGCTGGGCTTATAACTACTCGTTCAGCCATACCTGAGCCTGTATCCCAAACGATACTCGGTATGTCATTGTCACTTGCGTCAGTACTTCCGCTTGTGAACATGTTTTTGTCTTTGTCCAGACAAGCGTAAGAAGCGACGCCTCGACACCGCTTCACCTGCGCCGCCTGATATGACGGTCAATGTAACAACAGCAGCGTCCGCAAATATGAGGCGCGATGGCAGCAAGTCCTCTGTGATCAATGCACCAAGCCCTTCCTTCAACAAATCCCTTACATCAAATAATGGGAGCCGTCGTTCTAGTCCAGCTATCAGCTCAGTTCCCAAATCAGCACCGTCTCTGCCCAAAAAACCAGGCGTCACTCAACTGCCACTGATGGCCGGAAGACCCGTTGCCTTTCGAGCACCCGATGCAGATCCATCCGAAGATAACCAGTCTTGGATTTTGGCTAAAGTAGTCAAGACCATCAACAACGACAAGACGAGGTCGGTAATTGCCTGCAAATGCAGTTCATGTTCCTATCTGACACTTCAGGACCTCTAGATACGATGTGCAGGATGTCGAGGGAGACGATGGCAATCCCGGGAAGTCAGTAATCTCCACAGACATATCATGTCTGAATATAAGCTAACAATCTCGGCAAACAGAATTTATTCAACCACAATACGATCTCTTATACCTCTACCCGACACAAGAGATCGCAATACTTATCCAGCAGATTACCCTCCGGGTGCGGAAGTGATGGCTTTGTATCCAGAAACGACTTCATTCTATCACGCCCGAGTTGCAGCATCACCTATCCAAACGAAGGTGAATTGTATACTGTTGTCGGTAGCGGTTGAAATATTGATTCTTCATCATTTAGCGGCCAATATACAAGGTCATTTTTGACGATGTATGTCAAGCCCTGTCTCTGTACAAGTCGTCATGGCTGAGCCCATCATGCCCAGGATGACAATAATATTACGAACGTAGCAGCTGATTTTATAGCCCCGTGGGTTGATACTAAAGATGTAGCGGAGTAAATTGATACTCCCAACATGTTGCACCGCTACCTCCTGTACTGGTCTTAGCACGCACATTAAGTGCCAAATAGATGTGATCAGGCCTAGTCGTGTTGCGACTGTGAACGGTGCATGGCAAAAGTCGACACAATACAACATGAACAATGTGAAAACATGGCAGACGCAGCGAAGTACAATTGCAAACGGTGAATATGCGAAAAACATTCCACAAGGTACAATGTGTCCGATGCGTGCTGCCACGCGGCAACGTGTCGTGCGAGAAACAATCAGCTGCGCAATTTCTCAGCAAAATTGGAACGAGTAAAGAGAAACCAACTGACTTGGCCTTGTAACCACGTGACTTCCTGCGACCTCTGGCGCGTTCTTCTTTCCTGCCTTTGGAAATGACATAAGGCTTCTTGTGCTGTGATTTCACGATACCATTAGTGGATCATCTTGAAATGTGCGAGAAAATACAAACCTTGTGAGGGCCCATGCCAAAGTGCTTGACGGCTTCACGAGTGTTCTTGATACCTCGAAGCAAGAGGGTGTTCGATCCAATTGGTGCGCGGAGAGCAAGTTGGTCAAGAGTCAAAGCTTCACCACCGCGTGCGATAATTCTGGCGAAGGTAATAGACACGCGCGAAAGTAAGCAACAGTTCGGACGGAGTTAGAGCCCGGCATTCATGTGACACGTGTATAGCAACCGAGAGTCGAAGCTTTCAACCAATGAATAGCTCTTCGGTTGACGGAAATGCACGAAGCATGAGACCAGTTGACAGACTTTCCAAGCGGTAAGCTTGTAATCGTCGATGAAGCCGACTCTGGGAGCTACCGAGTATGACTCGTATCGCAATCTGAAAAGGCCTCAGACTCAAAGTTTTCCAAAAGCATCTTTCGCAGAAAAGGCTAATCGAGCTATTGTAATCACTTGGTCTTTCGGTTTCAGTCACTCGCTCAACACTGCTGCAAACTCGCGAAAGTCATGCAATCCCAGACCGATTGGGGAAGAAGCAGGCAACCAGAAGAAGAAATTCAAAGAGTGAAAGCCTCACCTCGCTTTGGCAGTCTTTGTGAAGCGAAGAGCTGCAACAGTGACCTTTTCTGGAATGTCGGCATCGGCGATGCGGTTGTCATCAGTGATGGTCGCAACGCAGACAACGATTGGGTTGTCCTTCTTTCCCTTGAGCTCTCGAGATATACGGGAAACAGAGACAGGTGGACGGTTGATTCTGGACTGGAATAGACGACGGAGAATGACTTTGTTGAAGCGAGAGTCTGTCCGTCGAGCCAGGAAACGGTAAAGCTTTTTGCGATAGCAGAATGAGCAGAAACTAGAAAGTGTACCGAGGAAGCTCACCTTGACAAGGAGCAAGAGTTCCACGTCCTGTATACAAAAGACTTCAGCTCTTGGTCAGAACGATCTTCATGGGACAAACCTTGGAAGCTGGCGCTTGACGCTGCCTCTTTTTAACGTGATGGTGAGCTAGATCAATACTTTGAAGCAGAAAGCAGCCGTCAGTGTTGTCTGTGTCTTGTATACACTTGCGACCTACCCCATAATGTGAGAGGAAGACTGCTTGAGGGAAAGAGAAAAAGATAGAAAATGGGCCGGAATTTTCGACAACGAATTTTTTGTAAGTTTCACACGTCGTCTCGAGCTTTCCAAAAGGCGAAGTCAGGATCCCGCATTGAAGCTCTCAGCAGTCAGGCAAGAAGATTACAAGGAAACAGAGGCAAAGGCAACGCAATCAATTTCAGACAATGTTAAACAATGAGGCAAGTGTCTATAATAGCAAGGCATTTACCGATGTTGAGCGCACTAGCAGAAGCAGCAGCTCCCGGGAATAAATAAGGATCGAGACTTTGATAATACTTCACTTGCGGCGATACGAATATTTGTCAATCGGGCTTTGGCTTCAGCACAAGAAAGGCTGCTGATCTTCTGTTAGCTTCTCTCTGTTCACTTCGAGCAGTGCCTTGAGTGAAGCTTGCTATGCTGAGACGAGAGCGGAAAGTCATTCTATTTCACTAAAAGACTTGATTTGGTATGCGAGGTTTCATTCCTTTTTTGAGCAACCTTCGTGCTTCCTCTTTTTTCTCCTTGAAACCTTCCATGCCTTGACTATGCCTTGACATTCTGCATACTTGGCTTCCCATCTAATAGCGATCATCCCTAGAGTATGAGTCGCGAGGAGGAGGAGAGCGGCGAGCAGCTGGGCTTGGCGAACGACGTCGGCGAGGGCTGGGAGAGCGTCTTCGACGATCGTCGTAATCTCTGTCCCTACCTCTGTCTCTGTCGTCGTATCGGGATCCTCTAGATTCGTACGGGTCGCGACGGCTTCTATCGTAATCATCTCTGGGTGGTCTTCTGTCATCGCGACCAGCTGGTGGTGGAGCTTCGCCCCCGGCTGGAACATAGCCCATCTAAGCCATAGCTATGAGCTGCAGTAGAGGAAACAGGAAACTGTGAATTTGGCTTACATACTGACCTGGAGTTGGGTTATGAGGTCGAGAGGTGGTTGAGTAGTCTACACGAATGCGGCGACCATGTAATTCCTGTTGAACACAATGGTTCAGTATAAATTGTTGCACCAGTATTGGAAAAACCTCACTTGACCGTTCATGTCGGCAATGGCTCGGGTGGCATCCTCAATCTCGCGCATGACGATGAAACCAAATCCGCGAGAGCGTTGGGACCGTTGATCATAAACGATGGTCACCTAGGTAGAGAAACTTCAGACCATGCAAATTTGCGAAGACAGGAATAAATGCACCTTTTCGACGCTATTTCAAAAGGTCAGCAACGGTCCTGATAGTATTAAAGCAGGCAACATACCGACCAGAGCGTCCAAATTCCTCTTCAAGGTCACGTTCCTGAGTTTGCAGACTAAAGAAGGAAAAGGTTTCATGTCAAACCAAAGGCGGACACTGAGGACAAGACAAGCTGACGACAAACCGAAAACACCGATAACATTGTTCTTCTCAGCAGGAGGTTGGTTGCGGGGACCACGGTAGCTTGAGGGAGCTGGTCTGAATACAATGCGAGGGCTGTCTTAAGATTGCGCTTGTTTCTGGTTTATTTGATGATGCATACCTGTCGTCACGGTACGAGGAGCGCTCTCTGTCTTCACGAGGAGCATCTCGAGAGTCTCGGATTTCTCTTTCCCGAGCAGGCGATCTGCTCCTTGCGCGGCGAGGCTCGGCTGCTCGATCTTCTGCTGGCCATCCACCAGAAGCTTCCATCTTAGTATCCTCTGTAGGGGTAGTAATGTTGATTGGAGGGAAAGAAAAAAAGGGCAACGACTTTTTTTGGACGTTAGGGAAGAAAACCCGAAGGCAAATTCCAAAAAGTCACTATGCGTCGGACCAGAGACAATTTACATGCTGCTACCATACCCTCGGTCCTGCCTATCCATGCTTCCCTGAGAGCGCAGGTATTAGCCAGATTCATTATGCTCAGCGTAGACGAACAATACACGATATCGCCTGAAGTTATATATAAGTAAAACTTATACGGAATGTTATTTAGCTTACCATCGTTCATCTCGTACGTCTTTCCCTTCTGCTGCTGCTTTCCAGCGGCTTTTGTGGCGGCTTCGCTTCCATATTCCTTCAAATCAGCAAAAGACATGATTTCTATAAGAACTTGTCAGCCGAGGAGTCGCTGTATTCAGCGGTGCACAAGCCTCCGCAAACGAAGCGAGCTTCGAAGTCCGAATGAATGATTCCAGCCGCTTGGGGTGCTTTCGTTCCTTCGCGGAAAGTCCATGCACGAACTCTTTTGTCGAAATCGGTCAAAAAGTGCCTTGTAGGAAGCATGATGCTCACTCGTCGGGTCCACAGGTGAAGTCTACACACACAAGGTTCAGCTAGACCAAAAAAGTACATAAAAGCAAAAGCTCACAATGATGCAGATGCAAACTCGAATATCCGATAGTTGTGATCTTGCCTAACATACGAGTTGTTCCAGCTACTTCTAGTTCCTTCTTCTGTTCCTCTTCGGAGAGACCCTGCATTCGATCTTCAAGCGCAACAGAAAATGGAACAAGTAAATCGCCTGGATTGTTCTCATCGATCCATGCTTTAATCTTTGGTAGCCACTTGTTCTTCTTGCGAATAAAGTCTTTCTCCGATAAATTGACCAGATAGGTGACAGGTTTGGCGGTCAATAAAGTGAGGCCATTGACAATATCGATCTGTCGCAGTTTGAGGCATCAGCAAATCCGTCACCGAGACAGAGAAAGGTCATCCGAGAAGGAAGATTCAGTATACAATTTTCTTCTCTTCAGAAACTCCGGAGAGAATCTTCGACGAGCTGGGTTAAAAATTTCGAGCGTTCAATGTATTGTGAAGCCGCTCTTTATCATCACCAAGAATACGAGGGAGAGGGACAACGAGGAAAAAGAAGTAAAAGGCTTACTTCCTTATTGCTCCAGTCAGCTTTGCGAACGTCTTTTTTGTCTTCAGCCAAACACGCCAAAATTTTGGTTACAGTGTCCTGTAAATCTGGTAAGACGTCTTCCAGGGAATGTGGACATTTCTGACGTACAATTTCTTCCTTCTTGGCCTTGTCTGCCAGATTCGCAGTACCAGTACCGCGAAAACCTTTCTTTAGTGTTTCGAGTTGTTTGGTAACCCATTCAATGTCTTTCAATCTGAGCTCATTCTGAATGATTTCCATATCTCGAATTGGGTTGACATCGCCCTCCACATGAATGACCTCCGGATCATCAAAAGCTCTAACAACTTGGAAGATGCCATCCACCGCTCGAACATGAGAAAGGAAAGCATTTCCTAGACCAGCACCAGTAGATGCACCAGCAGTAAGACCAGCAATGTCGATGCACGTCAGAGTTGCTGGAATGCGAGATTTCGGCTGGTAAAGATTGCATAACCATTCGAAGCGTTCATCAGGCACTTTAACTCTCGCTTCTTCTGGATCTGTTGAGCGTATTCAGGACGACTCGCATGACGGATTGCCAAAACAATCACCAATAGTAGCGCTGAAAGTATTCATCAGCAAAGCGCATGAAAATTTCCAAGCTCGAGCCTCACTAAGGAAAATTTGCAGTCTAAAAGCATACAATCAATCAGCCATGCGTATCTCACCCTGCCGACATTGATATCTGACCTTTCCAAGATCTTACTAGACTTTTCAGCTTGCATGAACTAGCTTGCATGGGGCTATCTCACCTACCGCATTGAGCTATCACATTAAAGAGAGAGCTTTTGCCGACCTGAACAAGGAAAGCTCGATTTGCAAGATGCGAATAATGGTAAGAAACCTACATTGGGCATCCCTACCACTCCAACTGACAAATTGTTGCCAGGTTTGCCCAGCATAACCTTCTTCTCTATAACGACTTTCTTAGGCGGCATGGTACCCAATTATTCGGTGGTATAGAGTTGAGTGCGCTTTGAAATTTTTATTTTGCGACGTCTTCCCAGGAAGCCATGTCCACACGAAAAAGAGCCTCCTCGCCAGTTGAGGACACAGCGAATAGCTCTGTTCGCAGGACAACAACGACTTCTAGACCTAGGGCAAATACAGCAGGTTCAGGTGATGAAATTGGAGAATGGGAAGATCGTTACGAGGATGAATATGAAAGCGAGTATATTGTGACGGACGAAGAGGAAGGATCTGACGACGCCGAAGCAAGCTCGTTTCAGCAAGACTCTTCTGCGGTCAGGGAAGCCAGTGATAGAGTTGGACAGATGGATTTGGACCGATCGAATGGTCAAGCCGATACTGAGAATGAAGAGGAAGATGTTGTTCTGCCCTATCTTCCACAGCTAGGTCAAGGAGACAAGCAACTTGCGGATGACGAAGAGCTGGTTCCAGATATGTCATCTTACGTGCTGCTTCACCATGCTCGCTTGGCATGGCCTTGTCTCAGTTTCGACGTGCTCCGCGATGTAAGCGGCCATATCTCTTATCTTCACCGGGAGAACTCAGCAAGCATGCGCTAGATTGGCGGTTCTCATCGGCTCAAACCACCTCATACTGCATGTGTCGTAGCGGGAACTCAAGCGGCAGAAACGGAGCGAGATGCCAACGAGATTGTAGTCATGCGGTGGGACAATCTCACCAAAAGCAAAGACACTACAGAAGGCACGTGCCATGCGCGTATTGATTCTTATCTAGTGCTGAGGGTGCCTGCATAGACTCGGATTCTGACGAATCGGAAGCAGAATCAGACGGAGAAGCTGAAAATGAAGATGCGACCTTGGTTTTCCGCTCGATTCCGCATGTTGGTGGTGTCAACCGCATTCGCGCGCAGTTCTTGTCCGATAGTATAACAGCACCTCCTACACCGCCCGACGTATATCATGTAGCAAGCTTTTCGGAAACTGGCAAGGTACATATTTTCGACATTGCACCGCATCTCCATTCTTTGCTTTATCCTGCAGAAGCGGGAGCCATGGCAGCTTCGCTTTCCAAAGTACCACAATTTACAATTGGATCTCATGGTCGAGCCGAAGGTTTCGCCCTAGCGTGGGGTCCGTTGATTGGCAACTCGGCGAAACGACTGCTATCTGGAGATATCCATTCTAAAATACACCTTTCGACTTTGACACCTTCCGGAATCTCGACGTCAGCTTCTCCCTTCGCTTCGCATACATCCTCTGTCGAGGATTTACAATGGTCGCCATCAGAGCCAACCGTTTTTGCTTCATGCTCTGCAGATTGTAGTATGAAAGTTTGGGATGTCCGAGTCAAAGAGCGCAAATCTGTAATAAGCGTCGATCGCGCGCATGAGAGCGATGTCAATGTGCTGAGTTGGAACACCAAAACCTCTTATTTAATGGTCACGGGCGGAGATGAAGGCGGTCTTAAAGTATGGGATCTGCGGAATTTGAAGAAGTATAGTTATTCCCTTGTGCTTCGTTGGCTTAATGCTGATTTCTCAAACTCACAGTTCGCGAGGTGCAATACCAAGTTCGGTCGCATCTTTCAATTGGCACACGGAGCCGATCACCTCAGTCGAGTGGCACCCTACCGAAGAGAGCTGCTTTGTTGCCTCTGGAGCAGATAATCAGGTTACTTTGTGGGATCTTTCGGTGGAACAAGATGATGAGGAGAAACCTCTTTCAGCAGCCGACAAGAGCAAAGATGTGCCGGCCCAATTGCTGTTTGTCCATCAAGGTCAGCAGGATGTCAAAGAGGTGCATTGGCACCCACAGGTTGACGGCATGGTGATTTCCACTGCTGCAAGCGGATGTGAGTGGCATGTCACTTTCTAGGTAGCAAAAGCTGAGGATTACTCTTCGGCGTTCAACAGTTGATGTGTTCAAGTCCATATCCCTTTAGCCACTCCTATTACGTGAATGCAGCCACATGCTTCCCATTTAGACAAACTCTATACACTATTTACGCAGACAGAATTCCATTACAGCTTTACCGTAATGCTGATAGTCTACCGGAAGTACCAGACCGAGGTAAAAACTTGAGAGCATGGTTAGCTGATTTCCAAATCAGCTACGACAAGCTTACGGCAAATTTTTCCTCCTCTTCATCTTCTGCGTCGCACCAGACCTGCTCCGTATCTTCCTCCTCGTTTGCTTGATCTCGAATCACATCTTGAGCAACTGGCGACAACGAGAGCCATCCCATCCACGATCCCGAGCACCTGCTATTATACGCATCTCCTGCACGTCCAGCTCTTTCGGTGGGTGCCAATAAAACAGGCTGGCGGTCACTGAACTGGAAAGGGGATCCTAGAGAGGCCAGGGAGAAGGTCGCCGACGGTAAGCCATCAGAACATGGCAAATATGAAGTTCGCTTGGAAGGGACAGTATGTCCGGGCTGCAGAGGCGAACGAGGACGATCTAGACCTTGTGTTTGTAGGCGAGATAATGTGAGGAGCGCAGGCCGTTTCTTGGCTTGTGGTTTCCGCTCGAAAGCAGGACCCAGACTGCGATTCAACTTCGGGTGTGTTGCTGTGGCATTGCTTCCCGAAAAGAAGCTGGTAGATCTAGAGAGTCGGCTTGGGCCTGGGAAGCTGGAATATACAATCGAGGCTTCTGCATTGTTTGATGCTGCGGTGGGAGATAGTAGAGGCGCACAGTAACTGGCTAGAGATGCTAATGAATGGAAAGAATTGAGACAGGCATCGCGCAGAGGACAAGTCGCTTACAGACTGAATCCGAGACATAGGAATAGAAATTTCTGTTCTCTGCCATACGAAGAAGCTTGTTGCAGAGTCGCTACTACAGAACAAAGACAAAAGAGCTCCAAACACGCGCACGGTAGAAGTCACTGAACGGTCCAAAATCCAATGCTGACGCAATTTTGCAATACCGGACACAGTATACACAGTGCGTGTACAGCGAATGACTGAAGGCGCATGACCACATCGATACGGAACAATGGTCCAGTTCAAGTAGCTTTCAGAGCAACGCCTTGTTCTTGCCCCACGATGCCTCCAAAGAAACGTAGGGCTCGTAAGCGGCGTCTGCTTTGACACTACACCGACAATTGAGCTGTGCGAAAGCAACCAGGGCGGCGATTGCAGGCACCGAAACCAAACTTCACAGCAAAACAACGCTGCAAGAGACTAGAAAGCTACAAAGATATCTGGACGATCTTGAGCGCAACAATCATACCGAAGGCTCGCTAGCATTCCATTCAGAAATTGCGGATGATGGAAACTCAGGAAGCCTGGCTTTGGCTACTTTGAAAAAGCGCAAGAACAAGGCGGATCAAAGCATGGCTGTCAGAGTGTTGCTTATGTACAGGAAAAACCTCACTTTGCTAGTCGACGAATCGGTGAGCGCGCTCTCTCATTTGGTGGATCATGGCCAATCTTATGCTATTACACCATGATCAGGGACTAGGGCGACTCTCACAGCAGACCGCTTCGTACGTCACCGCAAATGCACCACCTCCCTCAAGTCCAGTCCGGAGGATCTGTTCCGTATGCGGATTCAGGAGTCAGTATGTTTGTCGAAAGTGTGGCTCCCGCTATTGCTCCATTGACTGCAAAGAAGCACACGAAGATACGCGCTGTACCTGACTGTTCACCCTGAGGCTTCGATGTTGGTACGCAATCCGAAAGGTTTCGCTGGAAGGTTGGCGAAGCTATAGATCTGGGTATAAGGCCACAGGCGAGAAGCAGTGAGTTCTTATATCAGTAGTGCGATACAGCTCAGCTAAAAGTACATGTAAAGAGTGCATGTAGAATACTGCTGTGACAGATTTGCACAACCATGAACAGAAGGCAGGCGTTTAGCTGGGCAGTCTATGTACAGCGCTGTATAGTATCAGGCCTGTATCTCATGGTGTACAAAGATCCTACCTGCGAGCAGACTGTGTGACTATTTGCTCAACACCATGGCGTCAGAGCATAAGTGCTTCGATTTCGTTACATCTCAGTGCACCAAGTGCGAATAGCGATGACTGCCTACTACCTCTAAAATTTGACTCCTTTGCCAGCCAACCGATCCTGCGTTGTGCTTGCTGGTCACTGCCAGAACCAACGAACCAATTTTTAAAAAAAATAGCAGCACTGCTGTAGTTTTCAAAGTTAAGATGAATGGCATCAAGTATTCAGCGGATGTGAAAGAAGCATCGTCTTATATTTCGCCGTACGTGCGCTCAATGTACATTTAAACTCCCTTACAAGGATTCAAATATCTTCTAGAGATGAGTCCGCCGGGCCGTTTGAAGGACCAGAGAAGCTACTCGAACTATGGTTCAGCGATACAGAAGAAGAGGTACCATTACATGAGACCAGGAAAGGCCTAAGAAGTGTAGCCAGAGAGAATTGGGAATCCATGCTGGATGAAGTGCATTGCAAAGTCTTGAGCGTCATACAAGGGCATGGTGTGGATGCCTATCTGCTAAGGTTTGTGCCAATTTCACATTATGCATTATGCTGAAGACCTTCTCTCAGCGAAAGCTCCATGTTTGTGTGGCCTCATAAATTGATACTGAAGACTTGCGGCACAACAACGCTTCTGCTCGGCATCAAAACTATATTGCGGCTTGCTCAACAAGTTGGTTTCTCGCAAGGAGTCTGGCGAGCCTTCTACAGTCGAAAGACCTTCATGTTTCCCGACATGCAGAAAGGCCCTCACCGGGATTGGAAGGCGGAAATGGCAGTACTTGATGACATCTTCAGTGAGCAGTCATTCGAATTTGCTGCGTTGCGCCTGAGGCTGACAAACGGATCAGAAAACGGCAGCGGCTACACCGTTGGGCCAATGAACGGAGATCATTGGCTGCTGTATGCGACTACGCCAAATGACGCAGTGCTGGGTCATCCGCCACATCTCCACGAATTGCTGCCTGAAGCGTCCAGTAGCACATCTATAAGCAAAGAAAGCATTCGTCGCCTATCCCCGCCGGATCAGACTTTGGAAATTCTCATGTCTGACCTGGAGCCTACCGAAGCAGCTGCCTTTTACTTTCCTTCTTCCCAAGACTCTTCTTTAGCTTCTGCTGGTCAAGAGGCAGGCATTCGAATATCTGATTCAACTGGTATTACAGCACTTTTTCCGCCCTCTTCCCAAGGGCAAGAGACCACTTTGGATGCATACTGCTTCCAGCCATGCGGTTATTCCGCCAACGTAACTATGCAAAGCGATCGCTATGCAACTATCCATGTTACACCTGAACCAGGATGGTCGTATGCCTCATTCGAAACCAACATGGAATTCGGGCTTGCGAGCAGTGAGACTAGGCTGGACGTGAAAGAGGTCGTTCAGCGACTGCTGCGCATTTTCAATCCCGGTACTTGGACCTTGACAATGTTCGTCTCGGGTGGAGAAGATGGTGTGCAAACGACAGGCGAACAAGGGCTGGCAGCTTTGCACGAGGCGAAGTTCGTCAACGACGCATACAAGCGGACGGCAAAGATAGTCTACGAGTCAGTCGACCACCTCTACTTTCATTGCCGAATTTGACAGACTCTCGATGAACAGCTTCGATGACTATGAGTTGCTCTTCTCTACGTTCAGCAAGCGGCGGCAGATTTCAGGCTCGGTAACACCAGCTGGGTAGCATTTGATAGATTTGGCAAATGCATCACTAGACGCGCTGTGGTCAATCTTGACGACCATATCAATTCACTGATGTCTTCATCCCGCAAAGTGCCCTTAAGCATACTAGCACTTCCTTTAACGCAGAAGACTCCACAGCTCATCTACTTTCATGCCATACATCCAAGCGTCTTCAAGAAAAGTCAACAGATTAGTTATATAAATAAGGCAGTACGCTGACTGCTTCATTGCTCGCTCTATCCTCACACTCTTGTCAGACAAACTGGTCGAGTAATCAATGGAACAAGCTAGGAGCTGCAGAGGTCGATAGTGTCAAACATAAGATCTGGCGACGGGGAGAGTCAATGATGGACAGCATCGCTTTTGAAGAAGTATGCTGCGCAACTATCATGTCAGATCTGATCCACTGACTTGGAACTTGAATCTCCAGTGGGCTTTGAAGAGTTTGGACAAAGAACTGTCTCCTCAACTTTGGTCAAGTCGTCGCGATCGGCTCTCACAAGCATCGACGAGTGAGGATCAGCAGCCTTTGATGGGTTCAAGTGCTTTCGATGAGGAATCTGGCATGACTCCCGGTGTCGTGATTCTTTCTACTTTCTGTGTATACAAGAGCAAGAATTGATACCTGATTGATCAGGTGCCAATGTTTTACCCCTCTTCAATCATAGATAAGAAAGCCCTACTCACTTATTTGCGCCAACAAGTGGAATATCGAGAACCGCACCATAAGTCGCGCATGTACTGGTGGCTCTTTTCTTCGCCCGTGACTGCACCGTTTGCATTAGTTCGTCTTATTGGTAGCTCGCATGGTCGAAACTGGCTGACGTCCTGCCCTAGATACCGGTACTTCCCAATCTGCCATTCTTCTACTTCCTATGGTAAGCTGTCAAACGCAGAAATACCGAGCCTTCCAGCTCACTTGGTGCTTTACAGGCGTGCATGGTCACATTGGCGAGCATGGCAAGCGAGCGCCTATTTGAGGCAGTTACTAGACCTGGGTCAACTTCAACTGGAAGAAGCTCCCGATTTAGATCAGATCTATGAACAAACAGCCAACACAGCACACGAAGCTGCTCAACGGGATCTATTGCTGACATCCGATGCTGTACCAAAGTTGATTTCTGCCTTCGAACTTGAAAAACAAAGTGAAGTCGAATTGAAGCGAGCCATCTGTGAGTTGGTAACTCAAGCATCAAGTATATGCTGATGGTTTTTTGATCGCTTTACAGTACAAGCGGCATCAAGACTTAAAGAGCCACAGCATGAAACGATCAAATCTAGACAGATACCTGTAGCAGAGCGTTCACAATAGATAGCAAATGTTGTATACGATTGTCTGAAGGCAAGGTTTAATAGAGCCAGCGTGACAGATCAATCTCGGAATCGCGTGGTGGTATTGACTTTCTTCAAAGTTTCTTGTATCTGTTCTGACCCGCTCGACGACCTGGAGCACACAGCGTCTTTCTCGTAACGGTCATTTCATCGGCACAAGGACTATGGAACGAGCTTACCTTACCATTCCATTGCAACATTGATCTGAGCGAAGTACAACTGCTGAAACCTGGCGCCTGTTAATGAACTTTGGAAGCTTCGCGCACCTGGTTGGCGATACACAATCAATTGACGAGCGCTTTACTATCGAGAATTCACCCGAAGCCCAGCAAAGCGTTTCGAGAACTGTGCATAATAAGGTCAATCATACCGCAAAACGAAGCATTTAAAGCAACGAACTCATCCAGCGCTCCTTAGTCTTCTCACTGTGCAGCAGTCCCAGCTTCTCCTTGCACGCCTGTTAATCGAGGGAAGGCTTCCATCGTGCTTAGCGTTGAAGACGAGGTCGACACAAATCAAAACATAGCAAGACATAAGCAAGAGCAAACATCTTCTCTGTACCACGCCATACCTGCAGCTGCGACTAAACTGGTGCAAAGTACGGTCCAAGGGTTGAAAGACAGAGCGTATGCATGCGCGTTGTCTACCACTTTTCAGCGCTTATTGCTGCTTTTTAGGCACTCATTGATGTCGCAGAAACCTCAAACTATCGTGCCCGTAAGCCTGGACTGCAGAATTTTCTTATAGCAGCATGATTTATACCAAATATCTGTGTCGACAGGGCGAAGCTATTGGAGCCGTGAACATGTCCAGGCCGAAGAGCAAGAACAATTACACCAATCCGATGTCCACCGCAATTACGACTGCAGCCAAATCCTCCAGCAAAGGGAAAGGCAGAGAAACAGCTCCGCCTGCTTTTGCCTCTACCAGAGATAGCAAGGTACAGCTTTCCACCCTGAAATTCAATAAGAAGGAACCTGGGACCAGCTCTGAGCCGGCTTTTGACATGCGCGGTTAGTGGCAGATGTCTGAATACATGCGAGCTATTGACACTGGCATCAGGGCCAAATTCGCATCCTGAATCCTTTTACCTGAGCGGCAGCACTATGTCAGCTAATGGTATAGATGTTGGTAGCTCTCAACAGGAAAAAGCTGCACAACTCGTCAATCTCAATCAGGCTAGAGCTCCTGCGATTGTCGCAGCTGCGCAAGATAGAAAGTTGCCACCCAAAACTTCGGCAGCCGCGAAGCCAGGAAGGAAAGGCAAAAAGGGCAAAGCGCCCGAGAAAAACATTGCAGCGCCGGAGATCATCTCCCTCCTCGACAATTCATCAGAGGAAGAAGATCCGATTCAGAACGCAGACGATGGAATGATAGTGGAAAGCGATGAAGAGCCTAGACCACCGGTTGCTTCGACCAGTCGTTTGCCTGAACCAGTCCAGGAATCGTCAGATCCGATCAGCTGCTTCGTTTCGGAGCCGTTAATACCAGAAGGGAACACAGCGGTCAAAAGAGCGAATTACGATGCCCCTCGGCCAAGCGCGATGATGCGAAAGAAAGATGTAAGTAAAGTCAAATAATTTGATCGAAGGTTTCTGATAGTCTAACAAGGCCAACAAAGCCCAAGAAAGGCCCACAATCGCTCAGCCCCGACGGCCAGGTGTTCAGACCAGCCAACCGAGTGTACAGCTCGAGTCAATTCCTATTTCTTGGACTCGCTTGGGTCTCTCGGAACAGTCCAAGAGATATGTCGAGCTGGTAATCGGTCCACGTCACCTGGCTCTACGACTCAATCAGACTGGAAGCCAAAGCGAAAACCTTAGAATACCTTATGGCCATATTCAATCGATCAAGGTAAACAGGGTCCATACCTTATGAAGGTGCTGCTCACGGTATCCGTCAGTTGCCTTTTGTCTCTGCGACAGCGAGTAAGACCATCAAATTACCTCCGTATTGTGCTCTGTCGGTCAAGTCCTATCCCGATTTAGAAAGAACTGCGATTCCTGGCATGTGGGAACCTGGAACTTCGGCCGACGGTTAGTGAAGCGCTCACTAGAGAAGGCAGCACAGCTGATACTTCATTCTGTCTCTAAGCGCACATTAGCTGGATTACGATTTACTTCGACGATTCCGATTCCGATTATACAGAAAAAAGTTTGCACTTTCTCGTCAACCAGTTCCGGGACGGTACTACAGAAGGGAAAATAACGCGAGAGATGCTAGAGTCTGTCTTTGCTTGCGTCCGCTTGCCCATCTTCTAACCCAGAAGTGCAGCGATTCCGCTTGGACTGGTCACATAGGCATGCTTCGAATGGTCGCCGAAGAACAGACAAAACATGCAGAACAGAAGCGTATCACCAGGTCCACGACGTCAGCATCAGATGTTGGTGCTGGCATCAGGCCTAAGGGACAAACAGTGAAGGCAAAGGCAGAGTTGCAAGGCACAAATCATACTCTTCAAGATTTCTAGTAAGTGAAAGACTCACAGCAAGATATCACAAAAATAATGAATGGCTTCAGTGGCTCACCTTCGGCTCAATCGACACCCAATACTATTGATGGTATGCGTGACAATGGAAAAGGCAAAGGCAAGGGCAAAGTGACTGGCCAAACTCTAGGCGGGTCCGTTGAGATCACCGAACCTCAGTCAACAGCGCGGAGGTCCGAAGGCGTCACTACGCGCAAGCGGAAAGCTGCGGAACAGCCGATTGTTCTCGATGATCAAATTGCGGGTTCCGATCAAATGTAAGCCATTTGTAGGCTCGATGGTAATCCACGCTGAGCAGCTAAAAGTATCTTGGTATACCCTTTCGAAGGAACTGGTGGAATCTCTGTGACAGCTGCGGATCTGCGCAGACTGGAAGAAGAGGAGTTTTTGAACGACACATTGATCGAATTTGGTTTGAAGTATGTTCGTCCTGTAGGGTTGTGCCACATCTGATGATATTGGCCAGACGGATCTGCGAGAATGCCAAGACAAAGGAAGAATCTTCGGCGCTACTTGTTCACATGTTCAATTCCTTCTTCTACAAGAAGCTCACGCAGAAGAACAAGACGAAGTAAGATCAACCTGTTTCGCATTGATTTGGGCTAATTCTGCTTCCTTATAGAGACAAAACGGCTGATAATTACGAATCCGTCCGGAAATGGACAGCGAAGGTCGATCTCTTCGAGAAAGACTATGTGATTGTTCCCATCAACGAGAAGTGAGCAGCACGGATCAACTTGAGAGTTCTCTGATATCGTCTCACAGTTTACATTGGTACTTAGCCATCATCTGTAATCCCGGTTTGGTGCCGAAGCTGGGAGATCTGGCAGGACCTGACAGACGTCAGAGCTCTCGGATTGCTGTTCATAAAGCTTCTCTGCCCGTCCAAGAGAATGGTCCCTCGGCAGCAGTTTCTCCTATGGATGTTGATGCCGTTGTTGAAGATCCATCACCAAACACAGAGCCCGTGGCCGAATCTGCGTCCCGCGCAAGCAAAACCGTAGATCACGATCGCTCCAGAACCAATTCCTCTACGCCGATAATCAGCAAACCTTCCAGTACCGAGCCGTTAGATTCTCGCAATTTCACGCTCAATGTCTCTGAGCCGCCTGCTTCCGGTCACAACAGTCCAGCGCAGCAGACTGCGGTATCTCGCGCTTCATCAGTAGAAGACAGTGTCGAAGCTGACATCGAAGAACCAGAACCAGTATCCGCTCTTTTCTCCGCTCTCGAAGGAGTAAAGCGAAGTTTCGAAGCCAGTCTCTCGCACCAATCTCATCTTGATGGGCAGGTAACTGACGGAGTCCCGGATATTCAAGCTTCTTCGCATGTTGCAACAGAGGCTGCTTTGCCAAACCCTCAATTATCCGAAGTGAATGACAATCAGCGAGAGGAAGATGTAGAGATGAAGTTGTCAAATCTTGGTGACGCGCAAGCTCCTGTAATAAATGGATGCGAGAACTCCATTGCAACAGACATCGGTCCGGCAGAACCAAAACAGTAAGCGGTCATCTAAGTGTTTCTGTCCTCGGGCACACAGACTAATCAATCCAGGTGTCACATCCTCACTTTTGATTCGCTAGGCGCCTCTCATGGCCAGGTCGTTACCAAATTACGACAATACATGGTACGGGAAACGGCGGACAAGAAAGAGGTGGCCTTGAATGCGAAAGTCGCCGAACAAAACATCATTGGCAAACCTTGTGGTGTCCCAATACAGGGCAATTTTTGGGATTGCGGCATCTATCTTCTGCACTTTGTCGAGAAGTTTCTCGAAGATCCCAAGGAAGCCATTGCCTTTGCGGTCAGTTTGCACCTTGTGCGGTGCAAGAGAAACCCTGACCTGCCTACCCAGGCCATCAAACCGCCTAAGAAGAAGAAGCCAAATCATTACATCAAGCGCTGGAAAGATGCCGAACTAGATCATCGACGACAAGCGATGAAAGCCGACATTCAAAAGCTCTCCAAGCAGTGGCTAGTGATTAAGGCAGAGCGAGACAAAGCAGAGCAAGCAGAAAAGCAGCGGCGAAGAGCTGAAAAAGAGCGCCAACGCAAAGAGGCGGCCGGACCCGTAATTGGCTTTGAGGAGCGACCAGCTGCTAGCGAAGCTGCTGCAGTCGTGTCGAACAGCAAGGTGAGGTTAGACAAATGGGGCTGTTCATTTGCTGAATGAAACCCATACTAGCCCGCAAGTGTCTCAGCAAAGAGGCGCAGAGTAGACAAATCCTCGCCAGAGCTTCAAGACGTCCACGTTGTATCGGACGACGAAACCCAATCGCCCGTCAAAAGCAGTCAGGTGGGAAAAGTCACTGACAAAGCACCTCAGCCGTCAAAAGCAGCCAGCAACGAGAGTGTTACCGCCCAAACTACTTCAGGTTCTGTAGCACCAGTACTGCCAGATGAAACGGCTTCTCCTTATTTCGCGCCGTCGAACAGAACAGAGATTTCATCTGGTACCTCAAAGAATGTTCTCATTCCGGATCAAATAAAGTCTTCAGAAGCTACTAAAATCGCTACTAGTGGTCATAACAAGACTAAATTCAAGCGAACTGTTCCTCAAGAGGCGTCCCCGCCTCAATCTTTGGTTTCATATGGTATGGATTTGGACGAGGAAGAGGAGGTGAAACAGGAACTCCAGCATCTAACTTCATCGCATCAGCAAACTGTCAACAACAACAATTCAATGTTGCCGAACAGTGCTGATTCATGCGTTTCGCTTCCCTCATCAAATCGGCATGAAGATTCTATCGCGCAAACAACGGTTCTTGAAGGAGAACGAAAACATACACGATGGGTGACCTCACCGAACAAAGCACAGACTATCGCCGATACCGAAGCATTGTAATAGATAGCATTTACCGCCGTGTAATAACATCATCATATTGAAGTCATGCAAAGCGAGTATCGTCATTTGCAGCTGGTTCGCTGTTGGAGCGGCGTGTTATCATGTTGCAAAGCATAGAACGGTCCTCGTTATACAGCTTTATACAGACTTGTTGCGGAAATTCGTTTCTCAGCCATTCTCTTGTTTTAAACCGTTCAACTTGCACAACAATCACGGCTTACTTTACGCTCACTGGTCTATTCACTCGCGCCTCGACATATACCCATCACTCTCTAGGCCGCTGCTTTCGCTGAAAGTCTTCCCGCTCGGATCATGCGCCAACCGAATCACAACTTTCCAACGCAAAATAAAGCCTGCGTTTGTATAACATCGCAATTGTATGACCGTAGAGGTAAGAGATTCTTGATCAAGAGCCAGAGATGGTCATGTTGACGTAAATTCGCTTGACCAAAAAAGCCTTGGACGGTCCCTTGCCAACTCTACCGCTCGTCTCATCTCTCACTCATCTCTCTTTCCTCACTTCGACTTCACCTCGGATAAGGGAAATTCTGACTTTGGATGGAGGATTGGAAAGGCTGGTTTCCATTGTGGCGTCGAGCTTAGATGCTGCTGGGCGAGCTGCAGCATCCACGGCACCAACAGCGAACAATCTCAAAGCAGTCTCTCAAGGCGGCCCCTTCCGCTCCTTTGCCTCTTATTCGAAGAAGTCCTCCAGTAGCAATAATCCTGCCGCCTTCACGGAAAATCAGTTGGCCGGTCCCAAAGGATCTGTCGCTTACTCTCGCGCCTTGCTCATCACGTATACTCTGTCAATTCAAGCACTTTGCAATGTCGGCGTGCGAGGCACCGAGTCCGTTCGAACGCGAGTTGTGGAAGCTGGAGTATTACGGGTCGTGGCTAGGGTACTGAAGAGCTTTCTTGACGAGCGAGATCGCAAAGCTGGTCAGCTGGCCGACCAAGTCAAGCAGCAATTCAAAGCCATCAGATCTGCAACTTGGGAATCTGGTAATACAATCGAATTCTCGGCCAATACACCTGCTGTTCACAATAATGCTTCCTCACATCTTCCTGTCTCCTCTTCCTTTTCTTCCGGCAACGTATCCCTCTCGGTTCCCAATACGCAACCTCCGTCGCGTTCAAATTCGCCGGTAGGCTTGTTGCAACCCAGCGCCAGTACCTCCAACATCACTACCATATATCACGCTGTCTCTTCAACGGCAACGGATGATATGGCTGGTTCTTCTGATGGTGATCAAGAGCGAGAAGATGACGAGCTCTGCGAAGAGGCTGAAGCAGAAGCAGAGGCGCAAGCTTTAGCAGCCTTGCAACGTCGTGGCCGAGCTAGAAGTCTCACTGTCAAAACAGGGCCTACTGCAACGACTGGCGAAGATGGGACAGATGGAGATGGCGCAATGGTGGACGAAGATGGCCTGCCGAACGGTCAACCTATGGATTTGGACGATGACATGGAAACTGTGCTCGGCAGCCATTCTGTTATAGCAGAAGCCAACTCGCCTGCTCGAGAGGCGCTCCTGTTGCGATCTCCAGTACCCACTTATCCTCTTTCGCTTTCCAATGCGGATGATCCAGCTTCAACTAATATGTCGCCTACTCCTTCTGCGTCAACCAGCTCTTCTTCCGCGTATCAGCTATCTGAAGATGGCTTTCGCTTCCGGGAGGAAGAAGTACTCACTTGTCTGCAACTTCTCGCCTATCTTTCCAAATACCCTCATGTTCGGGCGGTTTTTCACGATCCCGAGTCTGATTACGCCTGCTCCTCCTTTTCTTCTGCTCCGTCGGCGCCCAAAGCTCCAGCGGACAAGTCAAACAATATCTTCAGCTTGGTCGAGAAATTCACTTTTCGCCCAGCACCAGGCGATCGCATCACACCGCGCTTGCCCACGGATATTCAATACTGGGCAGGTGTGATCATGCGCAATGCTTGCAGAAAAGATGAAGCAAGGGATGGGGTGCGACAATGCGCCAACATGCAATGCGGAGAATGGGAAAAGTTTCCCAGAGAATTTGCCAAATGCCGTCGATGCAGGAAAGCCAAGTACTGCAGCAAGTCGTGTCAATCTAAAGCATGGCAAGGAGGACATCGGTAAATAGTCCTTCGCTAGCAGAAATTAGGTACCTAATCGCTGCTTTTACAGCTATTGGTGTTCGGCTAAAGATGGCATTGAACCACATTCTCACAATTCAACAAGAACTGGAGATCGTAGGGACGGTCGGACTACGCCTGTTGCTGCGCCTGCTCGTAGAAGACCTCGGGCAATGACGGATCCGCGTGCAGCCAACGCTGCAGCTGTACGTGCAGCAGCGAGCCTCGTCGAAACTGTTTCCCCTTCTCAAGCGGAAGTCCAAACTTTCAACGAAGACGACGCTGGGGAAGAATCAACGGATGATCTCCAAGACGCTGGAGTAGAAATAGCTGGTGTCGGTGGTATCGAAATCGATCTGCTTCGCCGGATCGCATCTGACGGAGGAGTTGATGATGGTCACCTACAATGATTGGTGCGCCATAGGTCTTCGAAAGAGCAACCGGTTCTTACAAGCTTTCAACAGTTACAGCTATTTGTATAGCTATTCATCTATGTACATTGCCTTATCTTATACGGTCATTGATCTTGTTGTAGCATTCTCGTCACTGTGAAGACCCTCTGTTTGCAGCCAGAAATGGGGTGGCATTACTAGTTTTCACTCAGTTTACCTCGTTATTTGCTGCCGTCTTGCACTAGCCCTATCTCTTGTCCAGAGAGTCCAGCGATGCAGAGCGAGCAACAATGCTGCTGAATCTTGACTCTTTTTGAGAAGAAATTGGCTAGGAAGTGGTGTTGCGCTGCTGTTCAGCTGAAGAAGTGCTCGAATTGCCTGAAGGTGTTCTTGTGCTGCTGATTTTGCCATCGGGAAATCTTCGGACTCCAAAAAGATTCGAAACAAATCGTATTTCACGGGGAAATACATTTCTGAAGTCGCCAATGACTGATCCTCGTTGAAACGCAGAACTACCGAATCAGAGGAAATGCTAGATAGATCTTCGCACTCGTGGAGTGCTGCTAAGCAGGCATTGCTGTTCAGTAGATAGAATTCCTGAGCGATTCGTCGGCGCAATTGAGCTTCGATCAATTTGCCCAAACCAGGAAGAGACTTTGCTTTGGGCCATATCCGATGCAGAACAGAGCCTACACTTCATACATTCAACGTCATGGTAAAAATCTAAGAGACACTATAAGCATTACCTTTGCCGACGTCAAAAGCAGAAACAAAGGCCGCACGCGAACAAGATACGTAGGCTGTCCGCTTTTCACGAGGTGACGGAGCAAGCTCGGGGTGCAGTAGACCATGAGGTACGATATATCCTTCAGCAGAAGTTAAAGAGATTAAGAAGTCTGTACGAAACATGAGAAGAACTTGAGCGACGGGTACAGAATAGGACAAAGCGCCGGCAGCACCTTTGGGCAGGTACGTTTCCGTATGCATACAGAAGCGCAAAGGCGAAGACAAGAGCGACCCAAAGGGACCGAGGACCCGCATCGCACGCAGATGATCCAGGGCAGTCTGGGGACGCGAGGGCGCGACAACGCTAAAGTTCCCTTCGCTGCACAGAGTTAAGCAAAAGTATAGATGAGAGGCAATTTGCAGTAACACGAAGATCACATGAAGAGAGCGGTTGGGTCGAATGACTTGTGCGATAGTGCACAAAGCTAGACGAAGAGAACAATCTGCCAAAGCGATCATAATGGCATTACAATGTTACAAAGGTCTGATGTTTGGCGAAACATGACTAGAAACCCCCGCGCAGCCTCAGAACTAAGTGAAGGGTCGATTCCTTTTGGATGTTATACTGGTAGACAAGGAGTTGAGCATGGAATTTTTCAACAGCAGGACAGAAAAGCTCACATCAGCCAAAGTTCTACCATCTTCCAATTGCTTTCCAGCGAAGATGAGACGCTGTTGATCAGGTGGAATACCTTCCTTGTCTTGAATCTTAGACTTGACAGCATCAATGGCATCGGAAGATTCAACTTCAAGTGTAATGGTCTTTCCAGTGAGAGTTTTCACAAAAATTTGCATGCCACCTCTGCACATCAATCGAAATCAGTCGGAATCATGAGAGAAGGCAGCAACAAAGTTTCCTTAATCGAAGTACCAAATGCAAGGTAGACTCCTTCTGAATGTTATAATCGGCCAGAGTACGTCCGTCTGCCCAAGATTGTTTCAGCAATTCATCACTATGACCGCAATCGGTGTATACACCTTCGAGCTGCTTGCCAGCGAAGATCAGACGCTGCTGATCGGGAGGAATGCCTCTGCAGACAGATCAGCCGTTGAAAGATGTATAAGAATGGTACGACAAACTCTTTATCCTGGATCTTGGATTTTACAGCATCGATAGCATCCGAGGACTCGACTTCTAAAGTGATAGTCTTTCCCGTAAGAGTCTTGACGAAGATTTGCATACCACCTCTGTCGGAATAGTAAGAAACACCCGAGTAACACATGGACGATTCAATCTAACCGCAAGCGGAGTACGAGATGAAGAGTCGATTCTATTAGGCATGATAGACCATCAATTTTGTCCTGTAGCAGGCGCAATACAACCCACCTTTCTGGATATTGTAATCCGCAAGAGTACGTCCGTCTTCGAGCTGTTTGCCAGCGAAGATCAATCTCTGTTGGTCAGGAGGAATGCCTCTGCAAAATAGACGTGAGCAACCTTGTGAAAGAAATAAGGAGATTGGTAAGATACTCTTTGTCCTGAATTTTGCTCTTGACGGCATCGATAGCGTCAGAGGATTCAACCTCTAAGGTGATGGTCTTTCCGCTGTGAAGAGAGGCATCAAACGTTGAGGGCTGTGCGAACTCATGAGGGATTTGCCACATACGTAAGGGTCTGTGTAATAGAACAAGAGTAAGCATGCTGTCCTTCACGTTTCTTTTGGGAGCTGGAACTGACCTTTACGAAGATTTGCATGGTATGTGTTTGGTCGAGGAAGCCTGGAAATGGAAAGAGGCGTTATGAGCCCCGGTTTCGCTGGCAATACCACCTTGCAAAGCGTAGATTCCTTGCTGAGTGGTATGATGATGAACTTACTTGTAGTGATGTATTAGGACTTTGAGATCTGCGAAGTAGTGTCAAGTTGGTGGAAGGGGAAGAGAGGGAGAAGGCGAAACATTGTCACTTGACTTGTGAAAAGTGTAGCACCCCTCACCCAAAGAAGGGCCGAGAGAATTCTCTGCTTTCCCACCTTCCGCTGAGATGGGCAACTCGACCAAGAAGAAGACAGCAAAAGCACAGGACTTTCAAGTCAGTCTGGTCTTGCTCGTCTGATTTCGCATGTTTCTGATCTTCTTTGAAGAAAACCAAGTTAAAACTAGGGAAGGGCAAGCTAGTTTCTCAGAATGCTACAAACACAAAGATAGCTGCAAAGTGTATGCCAAATCACCTTGCATTCAAAATCATCCATCTCAAACGATATGTGTTGCAGCGATCACTCTACCTTCTCAAAGTCTGGATGTCGATAACACTGGCGTACCTACTACAAGACGCAATCATACTTTTGAGGACTTGATTGGGCAGGTCAATCATTATGCAGCTGCTAGCAAGAAAGGTTTGCTTCAGTCTGCTGTAGCTTGTTGACACGCGCAGATCTGTGTCGTTTCAGATGGTTTGCTTGGCTTACAAGAACTTTGTACAAACTATCCTTCTTTCATGCTTTCCAATGTTGGCTCGACATTGAAAGCTTGCGTGCCCATGATGATACATGTCGATTCGAGTGTTCGCAAAGCTCTCCTCTCCTTCTTTGCAAATTATTTGCCCTTCGTGCGAGTCAGTGCAAACTGTAAGGAAAGGTAATTCAAGCTGACACGATATCTGCAGGATACAGCCACGCCTTTCCACACTCTGCTAGTCTTTCACACTACTTCAGCTCTGACTCACATCAACGTAGATATCAGAGCTGACGGCATAAGAATGCTTGATCTTCTGCTGTCTGCGTTTCCCGAAGCTGTCACGCAGGGCTGGAATCTGGCGGCAAATGATGCAACAAGCTCTGGTCGACGAATACTGGACTGCTATATGGCACTATTGCACGTCAAGAGCAATTGGAACGGTCAATCATCCGCCGGGTCTTCTGCGCAACTGTCTCCCATGGTCCGTTAGCAGAACTACCATCTCACATGAGTGTCTTATGGGATCTCAGATGCGTGCTTTATCATTGCAATCATTGGCTACTTTCCTGCGCATCAGTGTCAGCGCTCTTGACTCTGCAAGAACACAGCAATCGTGGTATCTTGCAGGCGCTTTTGTTTGCCCAACCAACTTCGATGTGTATACTCAACGCTGCACAAATCAGAATCTGGCCAGTCAGGCTGTCCAACATTCACGACTCGTCGGCTTCAAGCAATATAACTCAATACAGAAGAAAAAGCTTATAAATCTCGTAACTTCGATCGAAGATCTGTCGAGCTCACTCTCTGATCTATCACCCCATGCATCCACTTCCATAGCAAGCTACGAAGCAAATTTATCTTCTGCTCATCTGCTGTGGCTGCTGAGTCACACGCTTCTATCAGTTTTCCTCGAATCAGCTCCCGCAGTCTTCAATCCCAGCAGTACGCTTTCCTCCGTCACCGACCCACATCTACAAACTGTACAAACAGTGGTAGAGATCACGCGACTCCTTCTCCGCTCTGTAATTACTCAAGCTGCTGGCACGTCTCTGAATTCTTTGTCGCTCATAGATATGGTCAAGTTACTCAAAGCCATGCATCCTTATTTCCCTTTTGACAAAACGGCTTCAGGCGGTACAGACGATAATATGCAGGCTGTTTTTCTAGAGCTCAACTTGGGTTATTGTGAAATTGTATCTCTGGTCAGGGCCATTGGGCAACAAGGATCGGGACAAAGCAAGGGTAAGATGAATGCGGGTGATGCAACTGAAGCGATGCAAGGCAACGTGTTGCTTTACATCACGAACTTGCTCCAATCAGAAGTGAGCATCACCAAAAGAAGCGATCAATGGTCGGAGTCTGACCCATCTTTTCAACTTAGCATAATATTGCGAAGAGCCAGCGCCTGTCGTCGGCAGCTTTCATAAGTCTCAAACCCAGTCTATGGTCATTGATGGACTCCTCGGATTCCGAAACAATGTCTGTTGTTTTTCAGCTCGTCTTGAAGTTGTATTTGGGTCTCCCTTCTTCCGAGGAGCTTAAGCCTGTTGTTCTGAACTTCATCTCAGAATGTCTTCTGGTGCGTTTTTTAAAATGTACACGATGACATTGTATTCATTAAGTTGCGACCCAGATCGAAAAACAGTCTGGCTACAACTCACACTTTTGCATCAACAACCTGTCCTTTGATTGCAAAGCTACTTTGGCAAATTGGATTGGCTCTTTGCCTCGAACGCTCTGGGAAGCCAATATCGCAAGCAAATTCGCTCAAGTAACGACTGTCAGTGGATCTTATATCTTGTCAGAGCAGAGAGCTCACATCATGCAACTGATGCACAGTCTATTCTGATGTTTTTGCGATCTGCTTCATCACACTCACCGCTTGGTGATTCGCTTTGGGATCCCGCTTTCGTAGCGGCGGCAATGAAGCTTCTGATTACAGAATCTCCCAAAACGGGTAAGATCGCGTCGCCTTTCATCCTAATGCAACCCGGGGATCAGCTAACGACTCAATGGGTGATGGAGTATATTGCATCAAAGAGCGTCGATATGCAGTTTCAGCTAGCGCAAGTATCACACGCAGCTTCTCAAATGAAGGTAGCACCAGCCTGAAGGACAAATGGGAATATGTACATTACATTATTTGCTATGATTTGACATGCTATCAACCAAAACACTACGGTACAACGTACAGGAACTGTGTTCGAAGTTACTTCTTCTTTTTACCGACAGGCTTCTCTTCTACAGGTCTACATTGAGGTTAGACTATACCTAGTGACCATTGAAAAAAGAAACGTACCCCGAGGCGATCAGCACATGGGAATGGTAATCCCTATCGCTGCCCTTCACAGGCTTACCATTAAGACCAGCGCAAGGACGAATACTTGATAGCCAATCATCTTGATATGCTGCATTTGCATGAGGACCCTCACCACCGCGAAGAAGATCAGCCAAGGTGCAGCGGAGACTTGGCTCAACAGCAAGCATCCTCGTCAAGCAGGATCTTGTCTCTCGCGGTAAAAGACGGAAGATAGAGTCAGCTGCACCAGACGTGTAGGTGGTTTGGCTTGATATGCTTGGGCTGTGAATGCGCTTCTGAGGGCTTGCGGGATTTACACCAGCTGCTGCAACAGCGCGTGGACTTCGAGGTGCTTGCGGAGTGTAGGCATCGCCTGGTCCGCCTATTGTTAGCGGTGCAGTTGCCATATTTACGCCTTGCGACCTGTCCTTCGGGAAGAAGCTTGCATCCTCCGGCGTTCCATCTGCATCGCTACTGTGATCAGATAGAGATTCTTCTGAATTGACCCTTTGATGCATAGGATCGCGCTCTACGGCATCACGAGTTGGTCTTTGCGAGTCCAATAACGCGCGAGCGTTAGACCCGGCACTGGCGGTAGGCGTGCTTGGTTGAGCTGGAGTAGCCATACCAGATGATATCAGATTGGAGACACTGTCTTCGTAGACAGAGTTTCCATCACTCATTTGACTTGGAGACGTAGAATGAGCCAAGGACGTGAATTTCAATGCTGCTGAGTCGGCCTTGCGGGCCATAGCTGGTACTTCAGTAGGCTGTTTCTCGCTTTGCGAGCCAGTCGCGTATCCTGAATCACTGGGATCGTCGGAATGCATTGAGCGTCGAGAGGAAGAGCTAGAGATGCTTGAGCCGCTGATTGGAGCACTTGCGTGCGACTGATCTTCTACCGGTGAGGGGATTCGAGCTGTGTTCAACGTGGGCGAGGAATTGATCGAAGATGCCGTTGAAGGCGTGCGAGCGTGATTACGGTCCGATGTTGGAGGCATGCAAAGCTCAGGATGTGAGCGCACATACAACCTGAAAGAACCATCTTGCTTGACGTCTGGGATCTTCCACGGGAACCTGCGCAACATCATGCACATGAAGATAATGCCGACGGACCAAACATCCGTCAGTTGAGGATTGTAGTCTTCGCCCGCCAGAACTTCTGGTGCTAGATAAGGATCGCTTCCAACCACGCCAGAAGCCTTTGTTGGCTGTTGGTCAGGATACCGGAACACAGTAGCCGTGCCAAAATCGATCAATTTGACAGTGTTGTTAGCCATGACTACGCAATTGTCCAATTTGAGATCTCGGTGAGCCAAGCCCATAGAATGAAGATAATCGACACCAGCAACAATCTGTTTCCAAACGCAGTATACTTCTGGCCGAGACATCCTTCCCGACATGACTATAGCGAAAAGATCGAATTCGGCGTATTCCATAACTTCGTAGTAATGACCATGATCGTGTATGATGTCCAACGTCTCGATGATGTTTGGGTCTAAGGCGCGGGAATCGAGTAAGCTTGTAATATGAACAGATGAGACAAGATGCCCTACGATGGAGAGTTGAACCGATGCAGAACTCTGCTGTAACCTTCTTGAGATAATCCTTTTCCGTCTCATTCGCTCTTTTCTGCCTGAACTCCTTTACTGCAAAGACCGGACCATCCTTGTTTCTCTTGATGAGACGGACGGTCCCACCAGCACCGCTTCCTAATACTTTGCCCCATTTACCATACTTTTTCTGTAAATGGGCATGATCATCGCCCAGACCTGGTCCAGCGCTGGGCGGAGTTTTTTTACCAGAGAAGAAGGAATTGGTGCGTAAAGGACCATGAGGCGGGCGATCTGATTTGCGGCTGTTGCTGCGAACCGGACCTACATCTTGTACAGAGGTTGTTTCTGAATGCGTCCGAGTCGGACTGGGCGGCTCAGCTGAAGGGCTGCTTGGTTCTGGTGAAGCCAGCTGACTACCTGCATTGCTACCGTTTGTTGAATCGCTCAAGCGAGGCGTCATTCCTGCGATGGGAGTATTGCTGGTAGAGTTGCTGTGATGTAGATGACTATTGAGAAAGCGTCGCAAATCGCTCAATGGACCATGACTGCCCGCAGCGTTTGCACCTTTGGTTGTCTGGCGAGAGGGACTTGTAGCGATCGAAGTTTGACTAGTAGATGCAGGATGCGAGGTAGATAATGGTTGTAGTCGGTGAGCTGAAGACTTCCTGTTCTTGTCGCCTGAAGGTCTGCGGGAAAAGACAAATTGCGGACCGGCTGCTTGATTGTGATGTGGTCCTCCCGGTGTATTTTCCCCTGATTTAGGAAGGAAATTATGATAGTCTTCTCCGGCAGCTAAGCAAGAGATGCTGCCTTCGCCTCTTGAAGAAGGCCGGCTTGACGGCCTGGAGCTTGGCGCCGACGATAGTGGCCTTGGTTCATCGATGCTGGGATGATGTGAAGGTGAGGGCGATAGAGGATCGGACCCATGCATTTCAACAGGTGATACAGGTGGTATGCTCGCGGAAGCCGACGGATTGCTGGAATCGGAGTGATGCATCTTCCTGCTGGATGAGTGACCAGCGCGTACGCTGGTGCTTCACTGTAGTCTCGACAGGCAAGCTATCTTCCGATAGCACTGCTTAGAACTGGCAATGCGATAGCATTCAGTAGCCATCCCCACTTTTTGACATATGACAAACCAGAGCAAGATCTGAAATTCTCCTCTTGTAGAGCAGAACGATCGGTGTGAATGGTGGCTCGTGCTGTTGGGCAGCGAAGAGAGGGATTTATATTGAAAAGAGGGCTTGAATAACGGTCGTCCCGTCGCTGATTCAGCCAATTGATAGCTTTGTCCTTGCGCAGGGCACCTCTTTGTAGGCTCGGATGACTGTGCGATTGTCCTAGAGCTGAAGACTATGAGCCAGAATTGATCTGAGTCGTTATTAGTAGTCAAAGAGTTGCAGCGGCAGTGTTGGCCGAAAGCAGCCATTCTCACTGTCATTTGCTGCGCGCCTCTCGTAGTCTCATCAGATGGAGAACAGAGACCTACCCAACAGTCGTGATATTCGTGTGAACATAGACGGCGCAGAAGTTTGTCAATTTTAGTCAAATCATGTGCAAGGGATGAATCTGAAGTACATGCTGTGCTGTTTGGTCAGATTGTCGATGAAGATCCGTCTGTGGAGACCAGAGATATCTACCTGCCTAAACACACTGAATTCATCAGTCACATAGCACTGGATGTGGGTTATCAAGTTCATCTCTTGCTCGAGCCAAAGGTGCTGAGATGTATCCAGATAGGCGGATCACTCATCAAAGTGGTGTATTTCACTCGAACGACGAACAAAGAGTCCGGCCGCAAGCATCACTTACTTGAAAACATTGTGCTTTCCGGTGAAAGCTCACCTGCCTCTCCTACAACTGTGCGAGTGAATGGAGTTCTGGGACCTAAGATTATCTCTCCAAGTCTCCAAGCACCAGCAAACAGTCATTCAATACATCCGACACACGCTTCTTTCAGTAAAAGTATGCGGCGGCGATCCTCCATGGCAGACGTCCCAGGTGGACGGCTCAACTTTGTAAAGTTCGAAACAGATCAAATAGAAGACTGCATTAGCTTTATTTCTACTCTTATATCTTTGTCGTCTGAATCGCATGGCGTCACGCTAGATCAAATGAAGAGTTCGGTCAAAATCATGGCAACAGGAGGAGGAGCGCATCTCTTCTACGACCAGCTCGTATCCCGCTTAGGCCTTGAGGTTTTGCGAGAAGAAGAAATGGACTGCCTTATCACCGGCCTGAGCTTCATTACTGAAATCCCAAATGAAGTATTTTGGTATTCTGATGAGCTTGTGGACGCTGTCTCGCATCGACCTCCGCTAAACCCAAAAAATACTCTTGCCTCGGACCCAGATCTGACAGACCTACCACGCCCTTCTCCGAGTCCTCCTCAGTATGCCTTGACATTCGACACTCATCCCAAACCACAGTTTCCGTGTATGCTAGTCAATATCGGGTCCGGAGTTTCCATCATTAAAGTGGACGAAGATGGCAAATTCGAGAGGATCAGCGGTACAAGCTTAGGAGGGGGCACGTTATGGGGGTTGCTGAGTATGTTGACGAATGCGCAAAGCTTTGATGGTACGTGGAGCATTGAGATCAATGAACAGAATGGTTCATTTGTGAGAGCGTGAATAGATATGCTGGATTTGTCAGAACGAGGGGACAATTCAACAGTGGACATGCTTGTTGGAGACATTTGTGCGTGAAAATATGCGGACTATATCCCAGCTGACACCGAAGTCGCATCCAGATGGATCGGATTACTCGAGAATTGGGCTAAAGTCGTCCACGATCGCAAGTTCTTTCGGAAAGGTCTTTCGTCACGGCTCACAAAAGAAGGCATTTGCACCCGAGGACATCAGCCGAAGCTTGCTGTATGCAATCAGCAATAATATAGGTCAAATTGCGTGGGTTCCATCTACCATAGCTTACTTGGATTCCAATCATAGCCTCTTTGCATTGATCAGGTACATGAATGCTGAGAAGCATAACTTGGATAGAATCTACTTCGGCGGTTGTTTTATCAGGGGTAATCTTTGGCTCTTTCTATATCAGCTGTTTTCCTGATAGACAATAGGTCGCGCAGCAACAATGTCTACCCTTTCGTATGCTATACGTTTCTGGTCAAAAGGCCAAAAGAGAGCTCTCTTTCTGCGTCATGAAGGTGTAAGTCTGAGATCCGCTTTAGAAGACTTTTTCCATAATCAGTAAACCCAGTTTCTTGGCTCGATCGGAGCATGGCTGAAGAATCTTGATACACAAGCCATCAATGGACGGTAGCCTTCCGATTCTTTTTCCAGCAGACGTAGTGCGGACATTCGTGCCACGCGTTGGATAACAAGATTGTGCTTTTCCAAATCTTGTCAAATCATACATAAGTCACACTTACAGCGAATTAGAAGCTGCGTAGCAGAAGACGTGTAGAGGTTAAGTCTTCGGGATTGTGTGAGAGCTGTAGAGAGACCATTGACTTGCAACTCCCTTGCTCGATTGGCAGCAGGCTGTCAGTGAGAGCTGGTTGTCCTTATGATGAAGGCTCACGACCTGGCGCGAATTGATCGTAGACTGAGCATCTTTGAAAAGGGCTTACGGAAAATATATCATATGCTTCACTTCGGCGGTCGCCATTGTGACACTCGTTGATCGGAGCACTCCGGTCTTGGAAAACAGACTACCTCATGCTGCACTACTTTTGATCAGCACTGCTTACTGGGTTGACTTTGAAAAGCTCGAGGCAGGATCGTTTCCAACGAAAGGCGAGTCTCAACGTTATGAGACTGACAAAGAGAAGCTCTAAATCTGGTCCAGCATGTATTGATGGGCTCACACATATAATAGCGGTCTAGATCAGGTATTGAGGTAAAGGCAAAGTGAAGGTAAAGTAAGAGGAAATACGTCAGATGTGCAGCGTCTGACCGCCTAGGTTGCGGAAACCATGAGGAAAAAGAGAAAAAATTGTAAGAATTCTTATTCTCAACATTGCCCCTTACGGAGTAAAGGGCTTAAGGCTTATCGCCGATACGAACCGAAGCGAGGGCTCCAATTTTGTAAGATAATTTTGTTTCGGCGATGCTACTGACAATAATAACTCGGTGCTCTTGAGACCTGTACAGTTCGAAGCGCATTGTGATGGCGCTTCTGGCACTGTTTTTACTCCAGCGCTCTCTTACCTACAGACCGTTCAATATGGGTAAACATGAAAACTTATGTTTTCGCTGAAAGGACTCAGAGCGCTCTACGAACCGTACGAGTAGTTGAGCTCCACGAACGCTCTTGATATCCACTTCAAGTATATTTTTAGAGGCAATATTGCAGATAGTAGTAGATTAGGGTACTCGAATCCGAGAATTTCAAACAGATCGCAAAGCTGAAGAATTTGCGAAGTAAGGTACTCCTAGCAGATAGAAATAGATCTTCGAAGAGAGATTAGTAAAAGAGCAAGATTTGACAAAAATAGGCAAGAAATGCAAGTTGGGAAATCAAACATTTTGGATGTCAATTACGGACTTCAGATGCTATAAAGCTCAAAGTATATGCATTCTTGGAAGGACAAGCGCTGTACCAAGTCTCAGGTATCCAGCACCTTTTTTGTCAATGGTGGAAAGAGACAAAGACAAAAACTACTTTTTGTGCGCCCTGACTTAGCTTGAAATCAACCATAAGCTCCGAGCCCCCGCTACGCGCGTGGTACAACCAAAAATTCAACTTAATACCACTTCAGCGTTAGGTGGCTTGTGTTGAGAATAAAGAATTCTCCTATGTTTACGATAGAGAAAACAGTAAAGACAGCCAGGCTGTTTGTCCTTATAGTCTGATCTTGATGGGTCTTGAGCCGATTCGTTGAAGTCATTGAATCTGATATCTTCCAGTGAAAGGCTCGTGTTCGCTCTTCTCAAGAACACCGAAGAACAGCCGCAATCGTATAGACAGCCCGCTGCAAATCGAATTCTGAAGGTTACACCGTCGTGTAACTCTTGTCAGACTTGGGTCAATAATCAATGAAGGAGGAGAAGACATCAAGGCACATGGGGGTGGATTTAAACCTTCGCGAGAAGCGAAGCCAAAATGCGAAGAAGAATTTCTGCCTGTTCTTTTGAAATTGAATTTTGTCTTGTCACAATGAGGATTTGATAGAATTAGGCTAAACCGATTGACCAAAAAACACTTCAAAGCACTCTTCATCGTACCGAAATAGCTTAAAGCACTCTCTGCATTGTACCGAAATAGCATATTTTAACAGTACGAGTTAGAAAGTCTATGGATGTTGGAATCTGAACACAAGATCACAGAGTAGCTTTGCCGCACGCCAAGCAAGCAACTACGGAACAAAAAACTATGCCATCCTGTGTTGCTCGAGGCGCAAACTTTGCTACTACATTTGCGCTCATTACAATTTGTCTCTCGATCTTGACCGGATTGAAATGGGTCACGACCGAACGCGTTGTGCTTGATGGCGCAAGAAAGAGGTAACGCGTCGGGATGGCGCGACGTGTAGAGTACGCGTAATAAAGAACATTCAGAGAGGACTTTGAGATCTTCTGGATGACCAGTGACTTCTGAACTGCCTCGCAGTCTGGACTTTGATCAAGCTTCTGCAAACACGTGCAGGAGTTATACAATTAGGCTAAACCGATTTTCCGAAAAGTACTTTAAAGCACTCTTGATCGTACCGAAATAGCATATTTTAACACTCCCACTCGAGCAATAGTGTTTTAGGATGGGCGGGCATTGCCTTCGAATTGTCTCAACGATTAGAGCTCAGAGGTGTCCTTAGGATCATATCATGCCAGAAAAATATTTTACCCACCAACGGAACCGGAACGAAATCCTCTCGAGTGGTAAAGCGGCAAGGCCCATAACCTAAAATAAATAGAGCTGCTAGACTTCCCAGACTTGTTGGAATACAAGTATAGGTGAGAAGAAAAGCAGGAAGAAAGAGATTTATGTACAGCTACTAGCCCAGATTGAAATCATACGACCCGGTACATCCCGTTGTGGCAACCATTGATATTTAAATGAGTCCTGACCGTTCATATCGAAATGAGTCCTGACTAATCGCGTCGCGCTTGACGAAGTAAAGTACGTGACGCGTATGATGACGTGACGTGCAGTGGTGTAGGGGAAGATGTGACGCGTTGAAGTGCCGCGACGCATTGAGATGACGCGACGTGTAGATGACGCGTAGGAAAGAAGATGCAGAGCGGAAGTTTGAGAGAAAGTAACGACCATTGACTTTCAACAAGGAGCGTACAGGATGTGAAGCACCAGGAGAGTCGAGGTCAAAATGGTAGTTTTGGCGCAAGACACTCCTTCTTCTCTAGCAACAGCTTAGAGAGCTGTATCTCCCCGAGCCTTGTTCATTTTACAGTGTCGCCGATCGTATCGGGGTCAGGACAATGGGTGATTAATTGCCACTTCGCCAGCTTCAATATCCTCTCAATAAAATGCTAACGAACGGCGACGTGCTTGATGCGATCATGCATACCAGGTTATCGTGTGTATATCGTCCTGCAGAGGTAGAGGACCAGCCAATACGGGCACTTTGTAAGATTGATAAGAGTCCTTCCTTCGAAATACCCTGGTTGACCATATCGAGTTTGCCATTTGTTCTGCTCCGCAGATACATTTGGCTATCGCTTTTTAAAACTTTGTCAAAATCAGAAACTTGTAGCCAGCCTGTAGTTGGGCGTTATGTAAGATAATGTGTCCAAACATCCATTATGATCCGTACTCGCATAGCCAAGTATCAAAGAAGCAGCACTAACGGCTTGATATCATAGCAGAGAGAAAGATTCAAAGTCTTCTTGAGACAGCAAAGAAGGTGATTGGATGCCTTCGTGTTAGGAGCCCGACCCGAGTTGCATTGATAAAGTTTGTTGGTAGGATATGACAACTCAGGTGAGTAGCATCAATAAAATTAGGGTAAAACGATAGACCAAAAAGTACTTCAGAGCACACTTGATCGTACAGAGATAGCAAGTTTTAACAAGCATACATTACCCTGACGATCGCGGTCCGAAAGGGTTAACCCAAAATTCTTGGCAGTAGCTTGTGGTTTTCCTTTTCGTATTCGACCATCAGAGTGACTAGTCTACAAATCATCAATCATTCTTCGAAGCATCAGGTCTATTTAACGCTGTAATCTCATCTGTTGAATTTGTATTCCCTTGCGGGGAATCTCGATTGGCCCGGTGATCAATGAGAAAGACATTTAACAGAGCTCAATTCAAGATTAATCAAGGCAAGCAACAGGCAAGCAGTCGGTCTTTGACGTACTTTGTATCACCTGACTGAGTGATATGCGAGATTATTTCGTAAATCTGAAAGCGCAAAATTTGACGAAAACGAAATCTGGACGAAGGCTAATATGTTATCATTCACTCGTATCGCAAAGCTCTCTTCCTATATTAGACACTTCTGATGCCAAGCCCGACCCTACTATGGCTGTCAACGTAGTACGGTCAAACGCACGTAAGATCATTAAATGTGTTTTCCTGGTAACTTGCGGATTCGTGTTTCGCCAACCAGCGTAGCCCTGCGACATGGAACGGACGAATGCTCTTTCGAAAACACACTTGAGCGCGATCTTTCGCATTCAACATGCAAAACTACTCAACGCTATTTCCTAGCGTTCGTTGGCATAGATAGAAATTCCATCTTGGATACTGCCGCATCGTGAGCACCAGGTTGTGCCAGGTTGTGATTAGCGAGCCAGAAAATTATTCAGAACTTGTTGGTTTGGTTTGGCTCTGGTGTCTGAAAAGAACAGCTGACTTGTCAACTCAGGAAATACTCGTGTCACTCTCGGTTCATTGGTGAAAGAAGCAATTTCACTGGTTAAAGGAGGTTAGCTGTTAGCTGTTTGATCCAATGCTTCTTTATGTCAGAATCAAGGTTCGCTCTACAGACGATCGATCAGAGAAAGCAGAAGGTATCGCTTGGACCGGCTTTCAACAAACCAGATTGTAACGCTATGCTACCGATCTTTCAAGGAAAAGCGGAGATTTTGGGTTGAAATGGACGGAAACTGTGGAAAAAAAAAACTGGTCTTCAAATTGTACCATCATTGGTATCATCGGGCCAATTCTGTTTCTTTGATTTCCGCTGAAGAGTCTGAGAACGTGCAGAGCTGCTGAAGTTGCAACCGAACTTTGATCGCTCGAAGACGGAACTCGTCCTTTAGCGGTAACATTCGCAGATCTATTTGGCGATTCTTTGAGCAGCACTTTGGTCAGAAGGGGGGTTTTTTTTTTTTTTTTTTTTTTTTTTTTTTTTTTTTTGAGAATCATGAAGTTTTCGATATTTTCCAAGTCTACATGTCTGATCGCATTTGAATTGTATAGCAGCGGAAAAGACGAGGAGAACGAAATATCTCAGCTATACCGTTGAAAATGAATCGCAGAAGATTTTGGCATGGACAAAGGAAGCTGCGAAAGCTGGTGATGATCACTTCGGTTGCGAAAAAGATCTACTCGGCTTGTTGGTCAAAGCAGATGTTCAAGCAAGTGACGAGAAGCACAAGCTGGACGACGAAGAAGTCTTGGGACAGTCAGTTGTATTGTCGAGCTGTATGTACTGAACTCTACTGAAACAGGTGATGACAGGATATGCACCTTCATCTTAGCTGGCTTCGAGACAACTGGAACCGCGCCTGAGTAGGTTTTGTATGAGCTGACTACAAATCCGGGAACGCAAAGTAAGCTTCGGAATGAAGTTGATCAAGTTAAAGCAGAGCAAGCATTGTGATAGGGCTGTGCCGGTAATCACAGACACCTTTCGAGGCCCCATAATGACTTGCGCCAAAAAGAAATACAATTTTAACTGATAAGATTGACATGTTCAACGGACCAGTGTGTACAAAGAACGATGGTTTGTAGGTACATCAGGTAATACTTACTACCTTATCGCATATTCTCTGGGTCTTACGTATCGCGTGTCTGCTCCCGCTGTAGCTTCGTCAAAGAAGAAGATTCTTGTGACTTCCTCATATTTATGCTCTTGAAGCTGTCCCGTCTCTTTGTGCTGCAGCGCTTGCTACTATGACAATGACTTCCTCTACCAACGCTTTCAAAAAAGATATTCCAGGTCTATGCGCTGACTAAGGGAAGGCGTCGATTGGTATTGGACAACTGGCATTGCATCAAGGCACTGTGATAATGAGCTTCAAGCGTCGATCAATGGTTGATTTTCTTCCCTTTCTGACAGTAGCATCAATACTTCCAGCTCGTCTCACAATCATGAAAGACATAAACATTGGGACCAAGACGCCGAAACTTTCAAATCTGAAAGATGGATGGCCAATATTTCTGACGCGCAGGCTGGAGGAACAAACGGGTTGCTGGTTACATTGATCTTTCTTTCTACGAGTAAGCAAAGGATGTTTCGGCTCTAAACTGCACTCTTAGAATTCAGAACGATTTTGGCAACATTTATCGAGATCTTGTGGAATTCAAAGGAAAGACTGACAAAACGTACATCATCAGCAAGTCCTTCATCGTCACTGTGAGATCCCCCCCCCGGCATACCGTGTATAATGCTAATCTTCCGCCAGAAATCATCTATCGTACGTTGATCTGCCTTGTGCGGCTTGTCAAGCTTTGAAAATCTCCTGGAGATCGCCGCAAATTTATACGGAAACAATAGAGCGAGGTTTTCGTCCTTATGAGCATTCGATTGACTTCACCTGCGACTTTGTCTCTCTGTTTGCGTCGTTGATTCTGATATCTTTCTTGTGAGCCCCTTGAAATATTCCGCATTCACCCGAACTAATTTGATGGGTCTCACTAGGAATCTAGAGAGGTTCCACCAGTTGTAAAGCAGATTTGCAGGTGAAGGTGAATGCTTGTGAGCGAAGGTGTAGGTGCAGGGAACAGGAATCAGTGTCTAATCGCTTTGAATTGCAGAAAAGAATGATGAACGAAGAGCAAGAGCTGTAGGAGCTGCTTGCCTTGTACAGAGTTCTTGGGAAGCCACTTTCCAAAGATGTCGAGTCTGAGATTCTATACGACCCAGTTCGTGAACCTTCATCATAAGGATAACCGGTCTCTAAGTAACAGCCTGCTGTCAACCGAGTGAGGGTATCATACACCGAACCGTTGTTGAGGAGGAAGAAGGAGCGACTCTTGAATTGACACTTGCATTATAGGAGAAATAAGTGTTGAGTTCAGGAGTGACAGTGAAAGAGAGTGAGAGCTATCAGACATCCAGAAAGTAATTATGTGCAATCCAGAGAATGATACGGCTTGGCTTATGCTGATTGCACGATGCACGATCATGGAGTGTTCTGGATAATATCTGTCAACTTGGGAACCAGGCTGCGCTGCGATAAATGTACGTGTTTTTCAAGCAGAAGCAAATCAACAGTCAGGAACAGAGATAATTGCGTTGGTCGTAGCGTTGAGAGCTTCGATCCGCAATTTTCAGGCAAAAGTGTCGAGCGCAGGACCACTAGGCTCACCCAAAAAGAAGGCAACTCAGCTGCTAAAAATTCTCTGCAGATCTCGAAGAGGAGCAGCTTGTGAGATGAAGAAAGAAGCAGACTTGGAAAGTAAACTCCATTCAATGGGCTTAATATTAAGAGCCCAATTGTCATGTGTTCTGCAGAAAAAAACGAAAATTACAAACAGGGACTGCTGGCTGCCTTTGTCGCCTCTTCACGGGTAATCAGCGTTTAAGCAAGAATATAATAAGCGTTCTGCAAACTCGGCAGCGGTATACTACTGACAATAGTCCAACAAGACACGGAGCAGAGGAGATTAGGGAGACCGCAAGTTGCGTTCCCCAAGGCGTCGTAGACTTCTATCGCGACCCTCTGACTCTGGTAAACAAATCATCAGAATCAAAGCCGAAGATTTATTTGTTCAGAACGGATTTTGCGAAAGCCAGGCTGCTGAGCCCTGGTAGTATTCTTGATCAACTGACAAATACTGATGGAGCTTACAAAATCATCATTCTTCAGTACACTAGTCCGTTGAACATTTTATCCTTATCAGGTAAAATTGTAGTCTTTTTTGGCGCAAGTCATTGAGGGGTCACGAAAGGTGTCTGTGGTTAACGGCACAGCCCTATCAGCTGCCAAATACATTCTGTTAATTTGATAGGAGCCTATTTATTATTCAAGACCGATTGGCCTTATGACGATCGCTCACGAGCAAGATCTCAATAGTGCATTATCTGATTCAACATCTTTAGAAAGAAGCTTCTTCATGACTTTGTACGAAGCAAGCAGCTTTTACAGCTCTTGCTCTTTTACAATCATTCTTTTTTTCAATTCAAAGCGGTTAGGCACTGATTTCTGTTCTCTGCACCTGCACCTTCGCTCACAAGCATTCACCTTCACCTTGACCTTCAAATCTACTTTTCAACTGGTGGAAGCTCTCTAGGTTCCCTAGTGAGACCCATCATCTTTTCTTCAGTCTGACTACCTTTGAATTCACTTGCTCTCCACCTTACAATAGCCTAGCATCGTAATCGAGTCGAAGAAACAATTCTTCGCTCCATTTTTCAATTGTTCAAATGTTTGGCCCCCAGCCACTCACCCTTCTTTATCCCTACCCTAATCCAAGCTGGCTTTGGACCCGCAAGATCCTTACTGCAACCCATTTGTGGATTTCTCTTCAATATCCACTCTACCCGGCTTCACTCAAGCTGGACTTTACGCTATTCCAGGCTCTATACCCTCTCATTCCCTTAATATCGATATCATGAGTGGTTCTCTTCTAGATCACAACGTCGATGATTTGGTCCTGCAACATCTTGTGCCGTTACGTTCTCGCACCTCGACACCTTTTCCACAATTTCGATCTTCAAGTGCACAGCGTCCCTCTGCTAGAGTATCGCCTCAACTAGCAGCATTCTCCGGATATACAAACGTTTCCGCTATGCTCGCTCGTCCACCAAGTCGCTTACCTTTATCGCGAGCTGCTAGTCGTGCGTAGGCACATCCCGATCCTCCTACCGCCTCTACCAAGCGACAAATTGCTCTAGAACGACTTGATCTTCTTGAGCAACAGCTAGATGCAAGAGCAGCTCAAGCTTCTCCAGTTATGCCACCTCGCACGCAATCTCAGTTCAAAACCAGCTTTGGCGAACTCGGTCCTGAGATGTCGGTTCCACTCAACGACGCTTTACCTACTCTCCCTTGAGGTATCTTACCGATTAGTGCAGCAGATCGCTTCAAAGAACCACCTTTCGTTAAGGTCGAGCGCGAACCTCGAGGACCCTTCTTGCGCATGACTGCTCCAAAATACTCTGGAGACAGCAATCCTATACATATTCGAACAGACCTTAAGTCTATTCGGGCTTACTTAGACAGTCTCCAATTTCCTCCCGACATGCGGTTCTGTGAAATCGCTTTCAACCAGTACAGATCATGTCTTGGCTCAACTCAGCAGACCTTCATTGACGGACAACCTGGTCTTCAAACGGCTTGTCAAGCAACTCAGTCCTGGTCACGTTGCCTATTGAGCAGTGTCGTAGAGAGAAAGATTTCCTATAGGCTGTTGCTTAATAAGCTTTCAATGGGTTTTCGTTTCTCCTTCTCCTACTCGTTTCCTTCTTTGAGCAAACGGCGTACCGGTAAACAGAGGGAATTATATCTTTCTTCCGGGAGTCCGTTCCTTTGAGGTTGCAATCCAGAATGTTTCACCACGGTACGACTTCGTTCCGTAATATAGCCTCTTTTGGAATATCGGTCTTATGTGTGAACCTTTGTCTGCTTAGCTAATATGGCTGTCTCGTCTTCTCTTGTCTTGTCTTGTTCGCTTGTCAAGATAGCTTCCTTATCTCTTATCTTCTTTAATCACTAATCAGTCCTCACGCGTCGCGCGTCTGTTGATTAGCAAGTCTCGTTACTCTGCTATCTTACTTTCGTTCTTAGGTTCTCTATAACCCTTCTTACACTTTTGTTACCAGACTCTACTATCTGAAGGCACAAGCACTAGTCCTCTAATCGTGTGACTATAGAATCTGGAATTCAATTGTTCTTCTAAACTACAATTTTCGCCTCCTCATATACCCTGATCGGCCAAGAACGCTTCACGATATACCCTCTTTCTAACCTTGTGATGAGCTTACAACCCATCATTCTTTGTACACACTGGTCCGTTGAACATTTTAACCTTATCAGTTAAAATCGTATTCCTTTTTGGCGCAAGTTATTGAGGGATCACGAAAGGTGCCTGTGGTTAACGGCACAGCCCTATCATCTTTTACACTGGAGTTGCGGCTTGGTGAGTAATCCGGTCGAGAAGTAAAATAAGAACTTGAGAAACTGTCGTTTTAGATTTGTGTTGTTCAGCGTTTTGACATAGCGTATAGATAGCATAGGGATGTATCTTGCGCTTGGCGCTGTGGTCGATGTTGAGTATTGGTGACGAACGAGCTTGGTCGAGGTCGACTTGAGAAGTTGATTATGTAATCTTGCCGACCCTTCAGCAGTTCTATGCTTCAAGTGCCTAGCTCTTGGGTATTTGTCTTTTGAGAATGAGCGAGAACTTGTTCAGATGGTCTCTGCCATTGCTGCTCAACCAGAAATGGCAGCCTCATTTGAAATCTCAGAATTATACGAGCCGCACACCTTATTTAAGATGTCATCCTTGACTGGTTCACTATCTGAGATAATGATCGAATAACGACATTGATCTCACTTCAGACGAAGTCGTTGCCTTTCATTCATCCTACAGACAAATATTGACGTCAGCATGTTGATTTTAAAGTAAGTATTCATATATCGTGCATGCCATCTCACGAGGACATTGTTTGCGATCATAGGGTGAGTGAGTAATGTATGAAGGACAGCGATTATGTCTGGATCGCGTGCATACTTTCTGCCTTCAAGAACTTCTATGTAGACCTTATCTTCAAGAGCGGCCATTCGGAAAGCTTACAGTGTTGACTTCACATTGATCCAAGGCTTCGAAACCAGCGTGTCGTCTGTCTTTGAGTTTTTTGATAATCCTGACTATGGAAACAGCACTGACAGGTTCACTTCTTCCATTCGGTCCTTTTTTGGCATATCGGAGATCATAATCTCTCTCCATTAGCGCGAGCATTCAACCTTTAATCGCTTGCCCTTGTCATCACTATAATATATTATGCTGTTGAATTGACTACAAACATGTAATAGCGAACTAAAGACAGACAGCATGCGAGAAAGCTTCTTCTTGCCAAAAGAAACACAAAGGAAAGAACGAACACATTTGTACAGCATAAGTCTCCCTGTGCTCGCAAGATCTACTTCATGCGTTCGTTTGGCGACACCAAAATGTTCATGAGTGCTGATGCTATGGACAGGAAAAAGTTTGTTCGACGCCGTCTGCGTCGCAAAAGATAGGCAAGATTTCTGTTCTTGATTTCAAGTATCGGTCTATTATGTCAGCAATGATTGATTGACCAGTTTCCTCTTCAGCAGTGGCTATAGAAACTACTTGAAGAAAACAATTTCGACAAGTCGAGATTGCCATCCATCCATAAATATGAAATAATAACTGATCAATGGCGCCAGCCTCCCAAAAAAAGAAACCAAAAAAAAAAATAAAAGCGCGCTAGAACAACAACCAGCCAGACTGAAGTGTACCAGTTGTGCAACAAGTCATTGAGGGATCACGAAAGGTGTCTATAATTAACGGCACAGTCCATGACGAGATGTCAGTGTCCTATTGACTCTCTCTCCACTGCCTTATACATGTCTACTTCATTCAACTTGATCAAGCTTACACAATAAAATGTTGAAATATGCTATTTCAGGATGATCAAGAGTGCTTCAAAGCACTCTTTGGTCTATCGGTTTAGCCTAATTTTGATAAAATAAATAAATAGAGCCGCTAGACTTCACAGAGTCCTAACGCGGCGTGTTGGGTCACGACCAATTGCGTCGCCGTTGATGAAGTAAGGTACATGGCATGAAAGATGACGTGACGCGAAGTCATGTAGGAGAAGAAGTGATGCGATGAGCTGACGCGATGTGTCGATGACGCCTAGGAGAAAGATGAAGAGAGGAAGCTTGGGAGAGTTCTGACGAGGATTGCCTTTCAACACAAGAACATCATTCTCGCTACAGTGGTCCGTTCATCATTTCAACCCTATCACTTGAAGTTGTATTCTTTTTTTTTTCTTGGCACAAGTGATAGGACTGTGCCGTCAGCCTTTAGGCCAATCGCGATTACTCGCAAAAGGAACATGATTGGATTTTAACTGCTGATGAGGTTGAAATGTTTGACGGACTCTCGAACAATGATGGCTTGATGAATCCATCAGCAAGTCACTGACACGAAAAGGTGCCTGTGGATGACGGCGCAGCCCTATCACAGTTGTTCTGAACTTTGATGATCGGAAGCCACTGTTGTTCAAAGCATCGAAGCCAAAAAAATTTACGAAGAAAAATGATAAGAAGAGCGGTTTGTCTTTTCGCTGATGAAAGGAGATTCGGCAAAAACAATTTTATTGATTTTCTGTTCGCAAGGCAATCGCCGTTGAGATCTTTCGGAGCAGCAGCACGTACTTGACGAGAAGGAATCGGACATATTATCACGAAACACAAGGCAAAGTAAAGGGCATTAGACACGATGGGTCACATTTATTACTATCTGAAGATCGCAACTTTTGAAGAACACAATTGTATTTCGCTTGTGCTTGATGATAGTATAGCTCACTCTTCTGACTTTGAGATAACTGTCTCCAGGATTTGCCAAGTCATATAATATAAGGATGCAATTTTAGAGATAGACAGCGTGCGAGAACGCTTGTGGCCACAGAGCAAAAGATTGACAAGGCTCACAGTAAGTTTGTCCGTTCTCATCTCCTCAAGATGTCATCATGCAAATAATCGTGGCCATCTGAGTCGTGAGACTAAAAAAAGCAAATCCCCTTCACCCTCGAATCGAACCATATGGACTGAGGGTGGATGTAGCTGCATAGAAGGGGCCCCAACGCAAAAGTTGGTGATTAATAGCGATGACCTATGCGCAGACTGCGATTGCCTATACTTTCTCTCCCAAAGCTAAGTCCCACTACAATACTTCCCTCGGACTTGGTATATGCCTCCGCTGAGTCACAGGATTCTGATCTACCCCCAGACCTATGTCTTCGTCGTGGTTGCTCAGTCTTGTCGTTTCAAATCATACACTAGTCGCAACTGTTCCTTGAGCCATTTCCTGCCTTTTGCATGAGGAGTATAGCGCAAGGCTGCTCACGAATATTGCTGGCGGAACACATTCGACTGTCTTTGTATAGTGTTCAACTTTTTGAAGCCCAATTTCTGTCTCACTGTGGAATTAGAGACCTGTCATGAAGAACGTCTTTCAAAAATGCACTGACATCAATTGAAGCTTGGAAATATTCTGACTCGATCCATTCTAATCTTTACAGACGCTCTCGAAATTCAACACAGTATACTCAATTGCTAAATAATATCAAGTATTTTTTGGAAGGGCCCTCAATCAGTTTGCTTAGATTAGTACTTCAGAAACAGTTGCCGTCAACGCCTGTCCAGTCATTTGAAAACAGCAGTTCCGCCCCCATCTCGATTTCATGGCATCTTAGGCAAATCTTTCTTTCCAGTAAGCTTATTGTTGTCGATAACCTTTTTGTTCCGAGGCTGAAATATATCATCATGATGCTGTCCGTCAAAGATGGTACTAGTCTCATATTTCCGTATTCAGTGCTTAATCATGACTGTGGGCTATGCTTGATAAGATAAATAGAGCTGCTGGACTTCTCAGACTTGTTGGAATACAAGTATAGGATGAGAAGAAAAGCAGGAAGAAAGAGAAAACTCGAGTTATATGTACAGCTACCAGACCAGATTGAAACCGTTAATATTGAAATGAGTCCTGACCGTTCATATCGAAATCAGTCCTGGACTAATCGCGTCACGCTTGACGAAGTAAAGTACGTGACGCGTAGGATGACGTAACGCGAAGCGAAGTCGCGCAGGAAGAGACGTAACGCGTCGAAGTAACGCGACGTGTTGATGGGCCTACAAACCATCATTCTTCGACACAATTAGTCCCTTAAACGTTTTAACCTCATCAGTCAAAATTGTATTCCTTTTTGCGAGGGATCACGATTTAGCCTTGTGGTTAACGGCACAGCTCTATCACGTGTTGAGATCACGCGACATGTAGATGACGCGTAGGAATCAAACTTCTTCTCTTCATCTTCTTTCCTACGCCTCAACACTTGAGCATTCTTGACGTCAATCTCGTTTATGGTTGCGCTAGTGTATACTAAAAATCCAATCGCTGCCTTAACTTTACTTGATTTTCGCAGACTATGTGCAATGGGCGAATCAAGACGGGATGTGGTCAAAGATTTATGTCCTTTCCGTTGATGTGGCTTCGCTTGCAGAGACCTGCACGCTTGAAAATGGCCTCGATGTGTGAGTTCCGATTGGTCTTGCAAAGGAGAATATGACTGATCGCCAACATTTAAAGTATTCACGTCCAGCAATGCTCATCAAAACAACCTTACTGCTGCAGCACAAATTGAAGAGTTTGGATAGACCACGAGGATAGTCTTCCTCATTGACTGTACGAACATGATCCAAAATTTCGTCTGCTTGACCACCTTGCGACTGCAACTGTGCTTTCCAATCTGGGGACAATACGAGCTTCGTCTCCTCTTTTGACTTCTGCACGCCATTAGCGGGCCTGTCACGGCGCGGTAATGCGAGATGCAATACGTGGTCGAGTATTCGGAGGATATGCCTTCTGATGAGACAGAAGCAAGTAATACCACCGATGGTCAGGAGTAGACTTGAAACAGAGCTAGAGACAAGTTGACCAAAGATGAAGAAGATGAAGATAGGTGCCAGAGTGATCTCAGCAGAGTAATCAAGGTCGTCTGAGAGGATCAGCAATGATGTAGTAGTAAAGTACTAATGTTCTTATCCTAAGAATCTAGCAGATTACAAGACTGGGAAAAGAATATTATGAAGAAATCTATTCCCTTTATACTCTGCTTCCTCCACTCGTACGATGTTCCTGACCACTCTTTACTCTCCTTGCTCCACCCGCACCGACAGAGCAGACCGACCAGAAGTTCTGATTTCGAATTGATTAAGTGTTTTGTCCGATCGGAGTCGGCACCGAGATGCCTCTTGCTTGAGAGTAAGTAGGCTGTCGGACTATTGTCTGATGCTGAGCTGAGTCGCTCCGTGACAGGGCCATAAATCAACAAGCTGAATTGAAGCCAAGGATCTGCCAATCACTTCTCCGTTTGTTTCCAAAACATGTTCACTCGTTGAGTCAGCGAGACAACAAGTGCAATGCCATACTTTTGCCGCTGAACCGATAAAACACAGATGAGCAGAAATTCAGTTTCCCCTCTGGCGTGGCCAGGATGCAAGCCGCATTGTGCGACCCGAGCAAGCGTATCAAGCGGAAAACAGACAGCGCGAAGTGATCAATGCCTCGATTCCATCGGAACGTCTGTGACCCAGGTCAACTGGCAGATCCAAGACTTTGTAACAGGCTGAGATGAAAGCTGGGATCCAGTTCATTTGTAATTCAAGGCTCGACGCTGTGTTGATCGGGATTAAGATTGGAGGCTCATGGATCTTCTTGAGCGCCTTGAAAGCAGGTCGAGCAGCTTTCGAGATATTCGCATGCGAGATGGGAGTGGATTTGGCCACCAAAGTAGATTTGACTGGCGAACATTGTCGGACAGCTGTAACCGGATTTGATGAAGCCGAAGTAGTGTTTGATGATCGTGACTGACTTTCAAAATTCAATGTACCAGCCGCTGGGTGATCCAATCGCTTGATGGCAAGAGGATTTCGGAAGGTGGTTCATACAGCAACAGGACCTACAAGTATTGCTGCTTTGTCTGATTCTGAAGGTTTACTGGAAAGCTCAGGTCTTCGAGATTGCACAGTAGAATTGCTTGCCTTGACCTGGGTGTTTGCTAGCAGGGGAACAACAGCATTGGGCAAATCAGCCCAAACAGTCACTGCAGCATTCGATGGATGTGAGGGTACAGCAATAGACGCTCGAGCTGGCCAGAGGGGAAGAGGAATAGCGGCGGTCTCGGTGACTTCATCAAGTCTGCCAACCTTTGATGTACTTTGACTGGCTTTGGCTTGTTTCTTCGCCTTCTTTGTCGGCTTTGACGAAGTGTCAGCTGTATCTCCTAAGCAATCGACAAAGGGTCAAACAAGAAGCGTGGTAGAGATACGCAGGCTCTTTGCGTTTCCTTTCCTTCTTCTCTTTGACTGCTCCTGCCTTGTGACAAGGTACACCGTGCAGACGTGCAATCAGTTCTACCTTGCTTCCGGCTCTGTTGTAGCCAATTCATCAGCTTCATTGCAAAACAACTTGTTGTTTGTTCTCTCACACAGCGAGCTTCCTCTCTTTACAGAGTTTCTTCAGCTCTGGCACCTTGAACTCTTCGCATTTCGTATCCCAAGTCGTTGTGCTGCAGCTGGATCCGTCATTGAACAAGAACAAAAGACTTTTTTTGTTTGCTATTTTCACTTCGGTCTTTGCTAAGCTTGGCTCCCTCTCTCCTGTCGTCATGAATTCTGTCATTACAATTATACCCTGGCAATCACTTCCCTCGATTGCTCTCAAGAGTTCCGCTGTTTTGCTTCTATGCGGATGCCTCTATTTCTTGTTCTGGCTACTGGGTTACTATCGCAGTCATTGTGAAATGGTATCGTGCGCTCTTTTACCGTGTACATACGAATTGCTATCGAGCCTGAAGAGGCAGACATATACCTGGTTTTCGACTGGTCTTTCATCCGCATCATCTGTTCTCTATGATACTACCTAGAATACCAGGCATCAATATTGGAGAGCAGTATACTTGGCGGTACAAGTCAGACAGTAGGTGAATTTGATATGGGAACACAGTTACTGAAATCTCGCAGTCTACAAGCAAGGCAACGGAGTTGACGTACTGTCGACGGTATCTTTCTTCCCGCCAGCAAGAACGCTTCTCGTATCGGATGTAGATGCTATAAAATATATCACCAAGGAGCGTTGGAAGTTCATGAAACCACTCTCGATCTATAAAGCTTTAGGCATGTTTGGCATGAATGTTGGCATCACAGAGGGGGCAGATTGGACCAGACATAGGAGAATAGTTGCTGGCCCAACTTTCGCAGAGGTAAGGGCTCGCAAATTCCTGTGCAATGCGAACATGAAGGAATCTGGCAGACTACGAACGAGCGAGCATGGAATGAGACTATAAAGACGTTAGAGCACTGTTTCGAAGAATGGGACGAGCTTATGACAAAGAACGATGCTGATCAATGGGAAATCGCCGTTCCGAGTTGTGTTGACTTAACCCTCAAGGTCGGTCTTGACCTTTCTGCTTCGAGCGAATTTCCTTAATTTGTTCAACAGATTGCTCTGTTCGTAAGGCCTGTTGCTGCTTGAAATGCTTGAATACCTATCAGGCAGCTATACAGACTATCTCAGCTGCCGCTTTCAGTCAAAGGCCGCCCTGGAACGATGATGATGAAGCCGCTCTACCAGAAGGCCATAGGATGACCTTCCGCAGTGCACTTCATACAGTGTTGAAGAAAGTCTTCTGGAAGATAGCGCTGCCTGAAGTTTGTCCTCTTTCTCTCTCTCTAATATGCTGCGCACTCATTTCCTGCGTTCTAGATCGCGTTCAAGTTGCCAAGCAGGAGACTACGCTCAATTGGCCAGTCCTTCAAGGAGCTCGAGCAATACCTTCGTGAAATGATAGCTGAGCGAAGAACGAGCGGAGCAGATGCAAGAGAGAGTGAAACAGGCAGAAGAGACTTGCTTGGGTCGCTTGTTCATGCAAACAGTCAGAGTGCCGAAGAAGACGGGGAGTATGAACAGGAATTGATGAAAAGGAAAGGAACTTTGACAGACGAGGAAGGTTCGCTGTTACCTCCTTCTTAGCTGAGTATGCTTTAATCTTCGTCTAGTGATGGGAAACATTTACGTATTCCTGCTGGCGGGACACGGTACATTTCCTCCAGGTCATCTCAATCGTCTCAAATTTGTTCGACAGATACCACTGCACACACTCTGGCCTTCACTTTCGTCTTGCTTTCATTGTATCCTGAGGTTCAGCAGAAATTGTTAGACCACATCAATTCAGTAATACCTGAAGGATCAGAACCAGTCAGTGATTGCATGCCTGTCTCTTCCGGACTGAGCTGACTTCGCGCAGACTTTTGAAGATTGGCCGAAACTTGTGAGCATCAATCTGAGCCGCTTGAACTCTTGCTTACCAATGCTACGTCTCTCTAGACCTATTCTCTAGCAGTCTTCATGGAGACTCTTCGCCTCTACCCTAGTGTTGTTATCATTCCGAAATATGCCATGGCAGATGACGCAATCCCGGTGCAACGCAGAATAGGCGAAGAGCTGCATAAAGAGCACATTGCTATTCCAGGTGGTGGCGAGGTATTTCTCAACGCTGTTGCTTTGCATTATAGCGGTGCGTTCAGTGCATGCCAGGATGCTCTTAACGCAATCGATCCTTTGTTTTAGATCGACATTGGGGTCCTGATCCAAGCACTTTCCGCCCAGAGCGTTTCATAGACACCGAAGACTATTGTTGGCCTCGGGATGCGTTCTTAGGATTCTCGGCTGGTCCTCGAGCTTGCTTGGGACAAAAATTTGCTCAGTACGAAGCAGTCGCTATAATCACTTGTATCATCCGTAAATATCAAGTCTTGCTGAAGGAAGATACAGATGGGACAGCACCGAAGAACGAAACGCCGAGGCAGAAGAGGGATAGAGTGACAAAATGTAAGACTGTGATCACGCTCACGCCAGAACATGTACCAGTTGTATTTAGAGCACGGTCATGACAAAAGCATCTACATTTGAAGGGATCACTTCTTTGCCACTGCACAGGTAATGAAGTATCAGCTAGCTCATGCGCGTTGCAGCAGAACACGTACTGAATGCTGTTCCTGCATTGATGTTCTTTGCAAGATCGGGCAAGCAAGCATCGAGGAGCTTCTCTTCTTCCGCTGAAATCTTGCCTAATGGCAAAATCTTTTCAACACCGTTTTTGCCCAATTCAATGTTGGAGGCGAAGTAGGTAACACCTTGAGCTTCGAAGAGTGGGGAGCGAACGTATGATGGTTCCTGCGCGCAAGAAAAAGGCGTAAGATTGGCTGCATGATCGATTAATTCCAGCTCTGCACTCACAATAATGCCCTTTTCGCCTTGCAAAGCACGGAGAAGAGAATCAGCGAAGACGGCGCCGGCTGTCGCAGCCGAAAATCAATTAGATCTGTCTATGGAAGGTTGGAAGGGAACTCACCATAAGCCATGGAAAGTGTAGCTGATCCAGCACCATCTTTAGCCTGAACGACCTCATCACCACCAAACTGAATCCTCTTAACCAAATCAGCGTATTTCTGACCTCCCTCTTTGACAATTGGGGCACCAGCTTCAGTTTGGGAGAGAAGAGGCACAATCGTAACTCCTGAGTGACCCCCAGCTACTTGAACTTTGACTGTTGCGGGATCCACACCGGCCAAACCAGAAACGAAGGCAGAAGCACGGACGACATCCAAGGTGGTGACACCGAACAATCGCTTTTCGTCAAAGACGCCAGCTGCCTTGAAGCATTCTGCCACAATAGGTACCGTGGAGTTGACTGGGTTGGCGATGATGAGCATGTGAGCCTTTGGGCAATATTTAGCTGCTGCAGTTGCCAAATCTCTGACGATTGAAGCATTGGTCTGGGCACAGCAATAGGTAATGAGTTCAACAAATTGATTGGATTGAATTATACATCGCACAAACTTACGTTGAAGAGATCGTCACGGGTCATTCCTGGCTTGCGAGGAACACCAGCGGGAATAACAACGATTTCAGCTCCAGTTAAGGTCTTTTCCAGTCCGTCATTATCCGGAGTGAAACCTTCTGCTTTGGACGGGGTGTTGACATGGCTGACATCAGCCGCCACACCTGGAGATCCCTTGATATCGTAAAGGGTCAAGTGAGAGACCAGAGGGTTCTGCTTGAGTAGAAGTGACAAGGGCTGTCATTTTGCGATCAATCGGTATTTGATTGTGGCCCGATTTTAACGACTGACCTGTCCGATTCCTCCAGCAGCACCGAGAACAGCAACTTTGGTCAAAGCAGCAGGAGAACTAGAGAAAGTCCTGAAGTGATGAAGTGATTTCAGCTGTGCATTCGAAATTCCAGAAGATGGCAAGGGCTACCTTCGCCCAAGGTTGCGGGCAACAGCCGTTGAGAGGGTGTTTGCAATCATTATAGGTCAACGTTTAAGAACAAGCCCGATCCCCCCTGCATTTTATGTCCTGCTTTTATCTCCTGCACCATCACATATGAGCTGGTTTCGAGGCAACGCGGAGGAGCAGCATGCGTCAAAAGCTGCCTCTGGCGCTCCTCATGGGTCGCGCAACCTTCCGCCCGCTCCTGGTCAATATTCCAGCTTGCCCTCCAGACCTTCTTCAAATCAACGTGTACCACCTCCTTCAGATCCTTCACGTTATGGCGCAGCAGCACCAGTCAAGTACGACATAGGACCCGCTTCAGATAAGCTGAGACCTTCTACACCTCAATACCAACAGGCGAGATCTGGCGTGTTTCAAGTGGTACCCTGTCCAGACGATGCTCTTGCTTTGACCAACGTGCGCTGGGTTCTGACGACGAATTGATCTATTCTGATGTCTGCTGCAGCGTATTGTCTTCAACCCTGCGGATTTCCCGCATGGTTCGTACATTCAGATCAAGCGAGATTACATATATACAGTCCAGCAAGTCTTCCAAAGCAGAGGTAATCCATGACTAACATACATTTGGCCTACAGTAACGATCAACGTATTCAACCTGGTTGCATGGGAGTAGCGAATCATCAGCGCAAATGGATGTCAATGGCTCAATCAGACCAAGAAGAAGTATTGCCCTTTGATCCGCGGCTAGGCATAGGTCCAGATCATCTGCTTGGTCAACTTACTCTCGATATTGGCTATCTTCTAGAAGCCAAAGCTCGACCAGAGGTGGTCTTTGATGTGGAACAGATGGAGCAGGCTTTCAAGCAAACGTTTGATGGTTGTATGTTCACTCTCGGTCAACCTCTGATTTTCGGCTTCGACAAGAAGAATTTACTAGCTAACGTGAGAAAAATCGATCTGGTTGAGCTCATGTCTTTCGAAAAACCGGGCGCGAAATCAAATGTGCCTGCAAGAGAAGGAAGAATGGGTGTACTCGTTGGACCACAAACAGAAATTCTGTTCTCGAAAGCTGATGGAAGTGTTATCAAGCTGAAAGCTAGTGCGAAGAAGTCAGTCGACAAGAGAGTCTCGCGAAGCCAGAACTGATACACAGTCATGCTTTGACAGAGGCCCTGCCAATGCTATCATTCAGCCAAATTTCAAGTTTGAGGACATGGGTATTGGTGGATTGGATGCGGAATTCAGCAACATTTTCCGCCGAGCTTTCGCCAGTAGAATATTCCCTCCAGGATTGGTAGAAAAGCTCGGGATCCAACACGTCAAAGGTCAGTCTAAATACAGTGACCCAGACTTTCGCGCTAATATTGAACTTTCCGGACAGGTATTCTGCTATACGGGCCCCCAGGAACAGGTAAGACCCTGATGGCTAGGCAAATTGGGAAAATGTTGAACGCAAGAGAACCCAAGATTGTCAATGGACCCGAAATCCTCAATAAATTCGTTGGCCAGTCAGAAGAAAACATTCGAAAGCTCTTTGCTGATGCAGAGAAAGAGGTACGCAAGCCTGCGAGGTAAGACGAAGAGACGAATCTGACGGCTGTACCTGTATCTTTCACAGTACAAGGCCAAAGGGGATGAGTCTGGTCTTCACATCATCATCTTCGATGAACTCGACGCAATCTGCAAGCAACGTGGCTCGCAAAACAGTGGAACAGGCGTCGGTGACTCAGTCGTCAACCAATTGCTTTCGAAGGTTAGTCCAACTGTCTGAAGCCGGTACCGCATTGTTGAAGTCGGTTGGTGTCAGATGGATGGTGTAGACCAACTCAACAATATACTCATCATTGGTATGACAAATCGAAAAGATATGATCGACGAAGCTCTCCTGCGATCTGGCCGGTTAGAATGCCATATCGAAATTTCACTACCAGATGAGCATGGTCGGTTGCAGATCTTGAAAATTCATACGACGAAGATGAATACAAACGGAATCATGGCACCAGACGTTGATGTTGCAGAACTCGCTTCGCTTACCAAGAACTTCAGCGGAGCAGAAATCGGAGGTCTTGTCAAGAGTGCGACTTCGTTTGCTTTCAACAGGCATGTGAAGGTGATTTCTACATTCAACGCACATATGCTTCGGTCAACAATAGACGATAGGTTGGAACACAAGCTGGCATTTCAGACGATATCGACGACTTACAGGTCACAAGGCAAGATTTTATGATGGCCTTAGACGAAGTGCATCCAGCCTTTGGTGTTTCGGAAGAAGAGCTTGAGCAGGTCGTGCAAAATGGCATAATTCATTTTGATAGACGAATAGAGGTGTGTTCGAACGATACGACGCAGAGCTGAACTTATGCTTTCTCCGGCAGGAAATCCTGAAAGATGGCAAACTGTATATCGAGCAGGTCCGGAATTCAGAACGAACGCCTTGTGTCAGCGTTTGCGTGCATGGTAAAGCTCTTCGGCTCTTTGTGAGCCAAGTTCACTCCTTAATAGGTCCGCCCGGCGCTGGAAAATCCGCTCTAGCTGCAACAATAGCCATGTCGTCTGATTTTCCTTTCATCAAACTCATATCGCCCGAAGCGATGGTCGGCTTCGATGAGGGGCAGAAAATTCATCTGCTCAACAAGGTCTTCACTGATAGCTACAAATCTCGACTGAGTGTAGTTGTAGTGGACAACATTGAGCGAATTGTCGGTCAGTGGCTTCTGACTCACAGTTTCTTTGAATCCTATTCCAATTCTTTGACAGACTGGTCGCCTATCGGACCTCGATTCTCGAACAGAGTGTTGCAAGCACTCATGACGCTGTTGACCAAACCACCGCCGAAGGTGAGCAGCCTAGACTAATTCGACCTGTGCCTTCTGAAGACAATTTATAGGGCCGGCGATTGCTCATTCTTGCTACTACGTCAAATAGTAGAGTACTGAGTGATATGGAGTTGATGGATTCTTTCCAAGCCGAAATCCATGTTCAAGCAATAAGCTCACTACAATCCCTTCTGAGAGTAGTAGAAGAAGTCAAGCTCTTCCCGTCGCGAAACGACTTCAATCGCTTCTCGCAACTCGTCCAGCAAGCTGGTCTTGCCGAAGAGAATAAATTTGTCATTGGAATCAAACGATTGTTGAATCTGATCGAAATGAGTCGTCAAGATACGGAACCGGGTAAGTCAGCCTATGTCTGCTTGAAATATCCATTGACTCCATTGATGCAGCGGATCGGCTGTTCAATGGCTTGATGAACCATATTGGCGCTATTGCAACAGGTATTTGAAGTATACAAACAATGCAACGTACAAGAGGCAGTCTACATGTGACTTCCTATCCTTTCTGACTCTCTCCTTGTGATCCTACACCTACTGAGAGAGTCTCTTCGATCTCTTCTTTGTCCTTCTGATTCGCCTCAGGATCGTACACTATTTATATCTGGCTTAGCTTAATCAGATGCGAAGCAGAGGGGAATCTCACCTTTCCTAGTGGCTATCATCAACTCATGCAACTGACCAATTTGCTCAGGGGATAGCTGCGAGCATTGCTGAGCGTAAGTTCCTGCAACGCAACGCTCTGGTTTCACAAACCTTTTCGAGAGTCTGAGGCTCCAATCGTTTCCCTATCGATTCAATGCCAGAATCGCTCTCTATCTGATCTAAATATCTACAGAGGTACTGTCAGCTGTCTTTGAGGCCAACGTCTAGGAGGCGAAGAAATGTACGTTTTCCAAGTCCCCAGAAAACCGATAATGTGTAATGGATTATCGATCGCTTGATGCCTTCTGAATTCAGCCTAACAAAGCTCATTAGTTTTATGCGTCCAAACTTCTCAGCAACAGTCAACCTTGACGTAACCGTCTCCCATAACTCGCATTTCGAACGGTAGCCTTTTATGAGCTTGCAGTAAGCGGCGATACAAGCTTAAGGGTGGCAGCAGCTGCGCGGCTGCATTGTCTAACGGCATTGCCGACACAGAGGATGCTAATCTTCGAATTGTCAGTCGCATCGCTTGTTACAAAACAAGGATGGACGCTAATCTGCACGTAGACAAAGTCCTTGCCACGCTTGCTCGGATCCTACCTCAAGACTGCACATCACTAGCTAGTCCGCAAATAGCTCTAGCAGCTCTGGTCCATGCACTGCACGTCAATCTGGAGTTTCGCTTACAACCTGGTCATTCTGTGTCGGAGGAAGCTACAACGGATGAAGAAAAGAGGTTAGATGCTAGTCGATTGCCTGATGGATGGGCAACACCTGGAAGAGATCTCTCTTTGGCTTACAGACATGCTTCAAGTGCGATGTCCTTTGAGTCTGGTGTCAGTAAGGTCGGAGGACGGGCTATAGTAAATGCTATTGCAGTGGAAGTGCGCTTTTGCTCCCAGGTGACTCTTTCCACGTGGTCTCTGACTTGTCTAATAGGACAATAAGACGAAACAACTCGACGTCGTAATCACTGATTACTTCTCTTCCTCTGCATTTCCCTTCACCGTGTTGTCTTCTGCTGAATCTGCTCTATTCGAAACCATGTTTGCTTCGCCAGCCAGACTGAAGGATTTCATCTCACTATGGAAATCAACAGTCATTCAACCTTTGATGCCTGATCTACTCAAAGGTTCTGCTTCTTCCGCCGATGATGATGTGCAAGTCACCTCTACTGCTGCCTCTAATCCAAGAAGAGGCTATTACCCCGACCCTGAAGGTCCTTATGCGGGCGGTGTTCCGCAACCTCCTCAAGCAGGTCCGACGGGCTTAAGAATACCACCAATAGGACGAACAGATTTAGATCCATTAGCTGGCTTAGGAGGCACGACAGGCGGAAGGATTCCGCTAGGCAGTGGCGAAGGAGACGGAATGATTCTTGGGCCAAATCATCCTATGTTTAGAGACCGAAGATTCCCTGGTGAAGAGGAGGAACGCAACCGATTTTGGGCTGGCGGAAACAATTTCTTGCCTCCTGGTGCTGTTCCACCCGGAGCGCGGTTCGATCCTATTGGTCCAGGTTTGCCTATGCCTGGCAGAGGTCGGGAAAGAGACGGACAGAGATTTGGCGATGCTATGAGACCCGTGCGTTTATTTACTATGTCTTGATGGCGCGCTGATTGAACGCTTTAGCCTGGATTCAACAATGATTACAACAACATGTTTATGTAGTAAAGCAGTAATGTACAAGATTAGAAGACGGAATATATCTTTATAGTGCGCGAGCTTCCAAAGCCAATACTTCAGCTTCCAGCCTAGCTGTATCGTCCCTCATCCATTCGACATACTTGATAGCTTGACCAATGAAGCGATTCTTGGTGGCACCAGAAAATACTTCGCCTCTTCTCCCTCTGCCTGATGATTTTCCTTTGGGTTTCCTTTTCCTCTTCCCATTCTTATCCTCTTCCGCATCGCTGTCGTCCTCTTCGTCTTCTTCACCCAACACAGTGATACCACTTTCGGCTTGACCTTGAGTGACGAGCTCTACTAACTGCTTGAAAGACTCCTTGATCATATCCCGACGTTTCTTCTCGCTTTCCAAATGATTCAAGCGTTTTTGATCTGCTGTTAGAGTAACTTTCGCTTTCTTTGGTTGTGCAGTAGCCCTGGATTTGAGAGCTGTTGCTTGTTTGAATGTAGGTGGTGTAGCTGATTCGCTTTCTGTCCGAGCAGGACTCGCTACATGCCGATGATCAGCAGGCAAAGCATGAAGGGAGTGCGGATAGACTAACGCGCTCTAGAATTGACTGCACTTGGTACCCGGGACAAAGTAGCAGCAGCATCTAAATCTGCTTCGTCCAAATCTGGCAGACTGGATTCTGTCATGATTCTTCTGCGTTTACTACGAGGAGACAAGACTGTAAAAGGGAGAATAAGCTATCTGTCTGTACGATCGCGGAAGGCCAATCTTGCTACCTGGATTATCGAGGTTGGTAGAGTCTAGCACACTTGCTGAAGTGAGAGCTTGTTGCTGCATTTGTTGTTGTTGTTGCTGTTGAGAGAGCATAGGAGAATCGTAATCGGTGAACGAGGCTGGAGAGAATGCGCCAGGCAGAGGAGGAGGTAAGAAATAGGCGGCCTCATACTGAAAGCTTTCGAAACTTGAAGAACCTGGTATAGGAAAGTGATGTTGCATATTGGGTAATGAATAGAGCGCAGTCGCCGCGGAAAAGACCAGAAGCGTGATATCTGCAGTGTTGATTTGAGAAGAGTATGAAGTTTGGCAAGATCGTGGTTGATCAAGTGTTGTTCATCCCCACACTATATATCTTCATTGCCGCGGGTTGTTTTAGTTCTCACAGACAATGCATGCCTTTAAACTTCAGACCAACGCAGACGCCTGCGGACGCCCACGATACAACTAGCATGCACTCATATTGATAGCATCTAGTACATGATTTGGAACCCTGACGTCGCTTGACCCCGTACGAGCAGAATCATACTTTTAAAAGTATGATTCTGGGTTGGTGTCCAGGAGGTAGTGCCTGCTACGAATCTGATTTGTGCTGCCAAGGAAGGTCCGTATTGTCCAATAGTCCAACAGCCTTCTTGCTCACTGCCTTGCACCTTCATTCAAAGCCTGATCTTGTTATGAAGAGCTCAAAAGGCAGAGATTGAGCATCATGGAAGTCAGCGATCTGCTTGAGAACAGCGCCTCCGATTATTGACGGCATATCAACCATACGCCAAGCTGGCTGCGGTTTCCGAGAACGCCTTGTTGCAAACGCTACATCAGCAAGAATTCGGCTACGGCATACGACCACTGACCGTTGAGAATCATGATATGTAATCAGCTTAAACGGCTTTCACCTCTGCTTTTCTTTCAGGTTTGATTCTAGCTAAGACACTTTTGTCCTCTTCGGATAGAGTCATGACCTCCTTCTTCCAGAAACCAAAGAAAACTTGTCTGATCTGTAGATTTGAAATATGAGTTTAGAGGGGAAAATCGAGGCGATATACAGACTGGATCAAAGCAATTTCCTCGGGGAGCAGGTGAATCCTTGTTGAAATCGTAGAAGAGAACTCCGTAGCCTAATGTTACTGTACTGCGCTTCAGCACATTGCAAGTAAGCAAGGGAATGGAATAAACCTGTTGACAAAATGAAGGCTGTTATTTGGATGCCAATCTGAAACCGAGTAGGGGCAGAGAATTGCGGTAAGCGAGGCAAATTGTTCGGCTGCAGCTCTAGCCGTATTATCTTGTTGGGTCGCATCGCGGTATTGTGCAGGTGCAACGACTGACATGTTGAATTTGCACGATGGTGCTGTCTGGGAAGCGGGCACATCGAGGGCATTCACCCAATTCTATACTATCTACATCTACCATCCAACTTGAGAAATTCTATGCTACAGTTCCGGGAAGCACTACACAACTTTGGCACCACGATGGGTCAACGTACCAGCATGCCTGTATCAGATCGTCTCTGCCGCTTCTGCAGTGAAGAGCCGGAGACAGAAGAGCGCCTTATACTTGGATGCAGCACAGCAAGGCATGTGCGACGGAAGAATACATCGTAATCGGAGATGATTGTACAGGTTGTGTTATGCGGAATCGAGACTAGCGCTTAGTCAATCTTCTCCGTTTGCCATACTGAGTTAGTCGCAAAGCCTGCCGGTGCTTTCGCATCGATCTTGGCAAATAATTAGCGTTCATATGCGGAAGTATAATAGAACTCACTGATTGCCCCCTAAGACTCCCAGTCAGCCGCTGATCTCTATTCATCATCATCTCGTCCCATTCATCCACGCCATAACGAGGCGGCTGGAATATAGCAGCGTGAGTTGTGGATCACAACTTAATGATTGCTCTGTCTGACCTTGCCATCATTTGTAGCTCTCTTCAAAGCATTGAAGCCTGTTCCAGCGACGGCAAACATCGTTGTGAGCAGGCCTGAAGGAGCACCGAAAGCGGTAAGCCAGCTGTACGTTTTTGCTTGTCATTCATAATTCCTCACCAAATGGCACTAGCGCTTCCCATGGCACTGTAAAACATTAGCCTATCAGCTGGAACGCTCCATAGTAGGCACTGTCACGGACCCGGCATTGTTGCTTGTCAGTCCTTCGCTGTCGGAAGACAAGTTGGTGTCCTGCCTTTCTACCTGTACTATCAACATGTTGTCGTCTTGCCTCACATACGACTCGCGACATCAGTAGTATAAGGGCGTGTGCTCAATTACAAAGACATGGCACCCTGTTTAGATAGCCATGCTTTACTTTTTGGATCTGCAACGAATCCAAGACTGCACAAGTCTAGACAGCTATACATTCAGATACGGCAAGGCTATATCTATCGGCAAGGCTCCTTCTATCACTAGTCTTCATGCCTGTGGAGTTGCGCGCTCCAAGCTTGACACATACTGCATTTGTCGATAAGAAGTTCATCCACGTCGACGTTCCGCCAAGGGAGAGTATAGAAATCAGAGCACTGGTGTACACCAAAGCATGATATGCTGTTGCTTTATCGCTTTTGCGCGCTGTTTCATAAACGATGCTTGTTTCTCAGCTTTGCCTTCCTTCTGGCTTCTTTCTTTGTTACGCGTGATTGTCAGCGCAATATTCTTCTCTATCAGTTGTGTTCTTCTTGTATGGGACCTGCTCTCGTCCGTCTGTGTGGTCAGTCTCGACAGGTTTCACTCCACTGGAGTCGCTGTTTGTCCATCTCTGTCTGTGGTGGCTTAGATTGGACTCATCCTAACAAAACTTCTAAAGTACTCGATATTCCTGCCCAAAATGGGCAGATAATTCATTGCGTGGAGAGTGATGGACTTCTCCAAAGAGCGATCCACCAGAATTCAACTCATTATCCCGTTAATGCATTTCATCCGCTCGTCACTTTCTGCGATATCAGATAGCATATTGGAAAGTCGCTGCATGGCCAAAGACGCCGAATTTGTACCAAATTCTCGTTCTCGTGACTTTACAAACAGCTCCGTGCTTTAGTACTGCCTGCCAACTTTGTGGATTCTGCGAAAAGTCTGCTTGAGTGCCGTATTGTACTGCAAAAGAACTATACTTACAGTAGTAGTAACACTTGCTAAAATGTGTTTGATCTTTTGCGCTGCGATGAATGGGTTCTTCATACATGCTTGCCACATCAAGGGTCCAATACGTTGTCGAGTTAGGTCTTGACGTATGTAGATTGTAGCCTCAAGACAGCTACCGTAGTCACTCAGTACAGCCTTGAATTTAATCAAATGCCTACTCGCGAAAGCAGTCATCTTCACCATAATTCGACAAACAGCAATAGCCCACAACCAGATCATCTATTACAGCTACCACACACTGCACTGATCGTCAAAGGAGCGTTTACACGCGTTTACACTTGATAGGCTCGACTGACAGGATAGCCATGTTCTAGCAATGGCACAAACCATTTCAAGTTGTCTGCGATACTGAATGGCTCGATATCCGACATAGCGTTTGAGTACAGTACAGCTTCGTTACGTATATTGGTTACTAGATCTGATTGAGATCATCACGCAAGCCGGAGCAGGGAGAGAGAGCTCACTTTCAGCAATATCCATCAGCTGCGCATCGCGCACAAGCACAGTACCCAGATCGAGAGGAAGTACGAAGTCTTGTTTGAGACATGGGCTGGCCAGATTTTCATCTGGAAAGCCCTTCCCAACGACCGAAGGAGCGGGAGATAGATAGATGCCGTAAAACTCCTCGTCAAAAGTCATGCCCCAGCGTGTTGCGATAGCTGTCAAGCTAAGGAATGTTAAGTAGCGAACAGTAGAAAATTAGAAATCACCTCACTTGCCGCAGTAATGAAAGCCAAGTTTCAGCAGCCATTGCCGCGCTGCTGCATTGTTCGATAGGATCGTTCCTAATAAGGGCTTGTCAGCTAGCAACTCCAGAACCTGTAGAGACATACGCATGCAAAGATACAACTGTCGGTCAATGGACTTCTGATGCCTCTGTAGCTGCTGGAAGAGTTTCGTTGCTATTCCTTGGCGGCGATGTTGAGCTTTGGCGACTATAATGAGGCGGCATGTGTATTCAACACCGCTGCCAGGCTTGTAATCCCAGTAAGCTTCGAAAGCGCCAAGGCCGACAATTTGGTTGCCTTTGCATGCTAAGAGACATGGATATTCATGATCCTGCAGAGTGGAGAGCCATTTGAGAATATCGCTGTCTGTTTTCGTTATGTCAGAGGACAGTGTTCCCTCCAACATAGCAGTATTTAGCAGTTGAGATAAGGCACAAGCGTCAACAGCAGTCGCATCTCGTATCTCGACCATGAATAGAAGATAATTAGACAGGAGAAGATAAAGGTCAAAGGCAAATTGGACAACACAGTCTGGCGATGCAACGCAAGGCGGTGCTATCGCAGTAGTAGTAGTAGTAGTAGTAGGGAATATATCCCGATCTAAGAGAAGAGGTCGACAGACTGAGTTGAGTTCGGTCGAGTCGTTGCTCTTTGGCGACGAAGCGCGACTAAACCTTTCAGATGAAACGGCTTTCTACCAAAGAAGACTTGAAAGCTTTATTAGCTGGTCTTTCAACTGTTCTGCTGGATTGCGACGGAGTTGAGCGGTTCAACTTCACTCAATGTCAGAACGAGCCTAATGCGCCCGAATCTCTGTCTCTTTCTCCTTTCTAGGTAATCTGGAATGGCAAGCGCGTTATCCTGCTCACTGTCTTCCTGCTCTCTTCTCATCTTCATGCAGTACTCTGTACCCCAACGTTAAAGAGACGCTGTTCTATTTTCATGAGCAGAATATACCTCACTACTTTGTCTGCTTTCCTTATTACGGTCATCACGGAACTCATCGCCTCGACAGCTGACAAATAATGCTACCGCTTCTCGCGCACATTATCAAGAGAAGTTTCACGCTCTAGGTCATTGAAGCGCTTCCGCCCTCTTCCGTAGCTCAACACTTGAAGCAGGACTAACTTACGTTCAAATATCTCAGATCTACACCTCTGGTTCCGCTTCGGCTCATTACCTAAAGACTACTTTGCTGCCGTCTCTTCCTGAACATTGTCGAGACATTTACCTGATCGGTCAAGCAGGCTTGGAAGATGAGCTTAGAGACGTTGGTCTAACTTGGACGGGAGGAACGAGCGACAATGTCTTTATGCCAGCACAAGATTTCAGCTCAATTGTTCCTAATCCGAAAATAGGCGTTGTGCTGCAAGGTAATGCTCATGCTGCCAATCTCTCGGCCCGTGATTTGATTGTCACTTGTAAGGCTTCGATATGCACATAAAGTGAGCTTTTGTTTCTTTTCTTAGAGTTGCAACACTGAAATTGATCTAGTTATAAGAAATACTGCTTAGCATACACCTACCTCAGTCAAAATCCCACATGCAAGCTAGTGTTGACTAACGCGGATAAAGATGTCTTCACCGAAACCGCAATTTGTCCAGGCGAGGGAGCATTAGGCATGACAAATTCGGGAATTACTTTGCCGTGCTCCTGATCACTTTGGACAGCTTCGGTGTTGCTGGGAGTAGCTAAAGATCCAATTGTCGTCGGTAAGCTTGCGAATGTCGAATCCCTTGTGTCAGAGACCTTTAAATTGCAATAGGCAAACCCGAGTAAGCTCCTTTGACCGCTTTCTCTACACGATCTAGCTCTTAAAAATGACCGTAGAAAAACGATGCTGGACGTAATCATCGAAGAGTACATACTCTGGCTTTCTGGCGTTTGTAGACATCCCTGATTGTCGAAACAGCTTCAAGCTTGATCGGTCCAGAGTCATTATGATCGGCGACAGACTAGAGACGGATATGCTGATGGGCAAGAGAGGGAGTATCCATACACTGATGGTATTAACTGGATCGTCAACAGAGAAGGTAAGCCCAGCTTTGCTCAGCTAATTTGCTTGTTGAAGTGAGTGCATAGGATTTTTTAACCATGGCGGCGAAAGATCAGCCTGACTACTTGATGGATAGCCTTGGATCGTTCGCGAGATTGCTGTTGTAGTGAAAACATGGTTTTGACTTTCAAGGTTTCTCAAACCTTCTCCCAAACCCTTACCAATACCCTTCCACAACAACATGAGCATAGAGCCAGCCAACGAGACAGCAGCATCTACCAGTCTACACAAACTCATAGCTCGTTGCGCACTGGATGCGGGCTTTGATGCAATAACGAATTCTGCATTGGCAGAAATCGAAGGCCAAGCTGTAGCCTGTTAAGCCTCGCGTATCTGTCTCGTTCAAGCACAATCTGATTGTATTCCACAGTCATGGGCAGCTTGATCTTTCTGTCTCAAGCTTTGGCAGGCCATAATAGACGAACTTTGGGAAACCCAGCTGACTTCGCTCGAGCGTGCGAAATGGGTGGATTGCCTATACACGAACTGCATCGGTTCTTATATCGGATAAAGACATCTCAATGTGAGGCATTCAAATTCAAACATCAGTCTACAAGTTGTTTAATCGTTTGAGTGTGCGCAGATCAAATTCCTTCTTATACTTCAATAAAACGGCTGCAACCTCTACAAGAAGAAGAGATGCCTTTAGTTTTGCCTCAAGACGCAATGGAAGCGGAATTAGAATTGAATGATCGATTACCTATTCAACCTGATTTCTTTCCACCTTTACCGCCTAAGCATTCATGGAAGCGTACTCCTGTGAGCCCTGACGTTGCTTACATGGGCAAGGAAAACTGATCAGAAGTACAGGTCTACCCTGAAAGCTCTTTGATCGATAATTCTTCAGCTGAAGGCAATGCATCGAAATCAATACACGATGATCGAGTTCGAACGACACGATTAGTAGAAGCTTCCCTTCGTAATCTTATTCAAGCATCCAACGACGCAGCATCAAGAAGATCAGCAGCAAACAATAAAGCAAATCCTTCTATTCCTCCTATTATCGCAAACAATGAAGAAGAAGATGGCATGGGAATGGATGAAGATGAATTACCTCCTCCTCTTCTGGATTTCGGTTTGCCTACTCCACCTATTCCAGCAGAGGGTGATGGTGCATTGAGAGAAAGTCACAAGGAAAAGATTCACAAGAAGAAGAAACCAAAGATCGTTTATCCGATGTTGACTGAATTAGGGGATACGTCCATGATGGGACCGGATGCGATGTTGGTCAATTATGAGATGAGTGGGAGGAAGAGAGGTTTAGCTGCTGTAAGGGATGAAGGGAACTCGACTTATCGAGGCGTCATTAAGTGGGTCATGTAAGCTTGGTTTTACGGAGGGAAGTACAAGGAGATACATTGGTAGAGATATTATTGGACTACTAGTATTGAGCAGTCCTTTATTTTCCTTGAGTCATTAATATTGTTGCTCTTGACCGTAAACCACATATGACCACCGAGGAGATACCCGTTGCTGTGAGCTTCAAGAAGAAGGGCAAACGACCCCAAGGTATTCGTACCAAAGCAGAAAACGAGTTCATCAATCAACAAGTGGACGAATCAGAGTAAGTTTTGCTAAGAGAATGCTTCAGTTATCCAAACCAACAAGGACCAGTACAGATCTACAGTAGCTGATCTGCTCGCTCTCCGTAAACTGAAAGCAGCAGAACGTAATGCTGCTGGGATAGATTCAGCTAAACTCAATGCTGGCGAATCACCTCTTCTCAAACGCAAGCATATGGATGATGACGCTGATGGTGGACAAGAAGAGAAACGTTTGGTGCCTGGGATGCGAGTATCTGGGTCAAAGGAGAAAGATGTAGATGAGGAGGATGATGGATCAGCTGCTTTGACTAAGAAATTGGTTCAAAGTTCCAATTTCACTCAACAGACTAATGTAGTCGATGTGGATAAACATATGATGGCGTTCATTGAAGAGGAGCTCAAGAAACGGAGGAAAGCTCAAGGTTCTGGTTCAGATGATTTCGATGCCAAGAAGGAGATCAAGAAGTTGGACCCTAGAGATGAGCTTTACGTGATTGCGGAAAAGTATCGCGAGAAGAAAGGACCGTAAGTGCATGTTTATACTATTCCAGCGGCAAGTCTGATTGTATTCATTGTTGCAGGATACAAGAGGGCAATGTTACTCTATCAACAGCAATGTTGACCGCTATTCCAGAAATTGACCTCGGTATAGATAACCGACTGAAGAACATTGAAGAGACCGAAAAGGCCAAACGAGCTCTGTTCGAAAAACAGCAAGCAGATGCAGCTCGACAAATCAGAAGAGAAGATGTGGAAGCTGATAACTACGCTGCTTCGAGATTCTATCGCGCTCCTATTGTCAGCAATTATGCAAACAATACAATGATCAGCGATGCGGAAACTTTGAGATTGGCAAAGGAAGCAGCAGCAAGAGGAGAAATTGATGGCTTCGAAATGGTTCCTGCACTTGGTCAAAGCGATACGCGTCAAACAGCAAGTGATGAGACAGTTGTTGCGAGATTTAAAGCAAGAGCAGCAGGTCACGATCCAAGGTCGGTCATTTCCGTCTCTCATATCGAACTGCTCTGATTCGCGAATTTAGAGCTAAGGTTGTCTTCCAACGATAAGTATCATCTGTATGATCACTGTATATATTGCATGCATAGATTCCACATTGAGGGTATATATCGACATCACCGAAAGCCCATTACTATTGCTTGCGTTCTGTTTCAGCTTTGGCTACATCGCGCCAAGTCTCGTTCGGCAGATTTCTTACATCAGCCACATCGGCGTTCTTGACTAAATAATGGGTAAGAAGCTTCAATTCTCGGTCATGGCGGTTCTTGTTCGCGTCTACAAACCACCAGAGGAGATAAGCTTGGCTTTTTCAATGAGGTGCCTTTTCAAGTACCTTTGAAAGCTCTGATCTAAGCCAAAGATTGAGTTCGATAAAGCAGAAGCTCTTTTGAACGAACCTTGATACCGTTCTTCGGGTTGAGCACGAAATTCCTCCCTAGGTCATCTACGTGCAGAGTGTTATGAGGACCATAAGCTTCAGGGAACCTTTAGCACACCTCAGCTGTTTGTTGTAGCGAATAAAGGTAACGTACTTCTTCCAAATCACTTCCAGAGCTTTGACATGCTATCTAAAGCGTTAGCTTCAAATAGAGCTTGAAGTGAAATCTCTTTACATGCTTGACTGATTTACCAGATCGATATGATAGTACCTAGATCTTCTTTAGCATGCGACAATTTAGGGTAGAGAACGGCTCACTTCAAACATAGGCTGTTTGTCCAGAACAGTCGTCACGAAGTAGCGGCTATGATCACCACCTTTGCGTCTGTCAATCTCGATTTATTGAGAGAATGATTTCGACTCACCAACCATATTCTGCAGTCAACAGTCGCATATGAGTAAAGTAGGAAATTGAAACACTCTGCTTACCATCTCGATCAGTTTGGTCTCAAGCCAGCGCCAGTTCGTTTGACTCCAGATGAGTAAATCCCATCCAGCAGCGTATACAGCAGAAAGAAAGTCATCTAGCTGACCTCGTAGTAAGCTAGCATAGGACTGAAAGTCCATGACTTACGAAAGGGCGAACGAAGTCAATGGTCGCAACGGAATTATCTTGCCAGCTGTAGTTTCCATCAATTATGCTCTATAACCACACATCATTTGATCGCACCTTTTACAGTCGAGTAACGTATAGTCGATATCTAGTACTTTTCCCAAGCAAGCACTTTAGAACGGAGGTTCCCTATCTCTTAGGACCGACTAACCAAGGCATTTGCGACCTGGACGAGGAGGCTTTGTCAAGGGAGTCAGCAGAGTACCTTGATGTGAAAGTGAAACTTACATTAATGATATTGAGCTCAAGCTTCTCAGCTGCTTCAGCAATCTTCCGCTTGTTTCGCTTTACGTCCTGTCAATGAAATTTCGAGAGATTGTGTAACACAGACCTGGTCAAGCTGAGGTGTATGTTTCAGTGCATCCGAGATAGCCAAATCCCAGTCATTCAGTATATCGCTATTTTGAGAAAGTCAGCGTTCCACCTCGTAAAGCGGAAAGACAGCGAACGGAGAATCTAATGCTCGTCTGATTTCTTGGTCTTCGGGCGTTCCGATAACCATGAACCCTTTATGTTTAGCTAGATCGAGAGTAGATAGAGCCAGATCATCGCTCGGAAGCTTTCCTTTAGTGAGACCGATGATCTACGTCCGACATCAGGCAGGCAACGCATTTGACAGAGAGCGTCTACCTTTTGACGATCAGGCGCCACGCCAATGATGGAGTATATAGATGCCTTTGATAGTTATCAGATAGGTTGAGAAACAGCTACAAGTTGCGGACTTGCCTTCAGATCAAAGAGACAATCAGAGGCAGCAGCCTGTATTTCATATTGTTTGCCAGCATGTCTAAACTCTCTTATCAGCATTCGTCCCGCGATCCTTGACTCTTGAGCTAACTTGAATAACAATGTGTAAATGTCCTCTGCTGCCGTTTGTGGTGCTGTAGCCTCGTGTACAATGTTCAAGACCTCAGCTGTTCCGCTACTCTCTGCTCCAGAAGTCGAAGCCATGGGCTGGTGGTCGCTTAAAGAGCTCGAGCATCGTTGTACATTTTTGGTTTCCAGACTCTAAGCTACTTCCATAGGTGCTGCACCATTCCCATTCGCTTGGGGTGGTAAGACAGAATTGTAACCTCCCGAATCAGTAATGAACATGCTTTCCTGCTCTTTGCAGAACTGAACACTTCGCCTTTCATCCAGGAAGAGCTGGTAGACTCGCTTGATATCATTGATGCCAACTGAAGTGGATTTGCGTCGTTTTGCTACGAGATGCGCGGCGGTAATGAGTTGAATCGCGTATCGTAGCGAGGTTTCAGCTCCGATTTTCGCTAGAACTTCAAGCGAGGCTGGTTCTAAGGTGACGTCTTCCTCAGAGCAACTACGAATCGTAAGAAAAGGTTAAGTCGGTACCGCAAAATCAGCTGCTCGAACTCACCGTATTTTGACAATCTCCTTGATTTCTTCAATTTCGTACGGCCGCGTAGTGATGATAAGAGCTCGATCCAGTAAATCGATAGGGATACCGTGCGGACTCTTGTAACTTGTTCCTCTGACTCTTGCGTTCCCTCTATTTGAAGCCATCACCACAATAGGAGATAACTCGGTTTCCAAAGCTCGATTGAGGAAAGAGAAGCATTCGATATCCAGCATGTGCGCTTCGTCGATCATAAGTACACCAGGGATGATGTCTGCTTTGCCTTCTTCTTTCCAGTCCGCAACTTTCGAGTTGATTTGATCTCGAAGTTCAGGTTTGATTTCGCCGGTGTCGCCTGCGAACAGGGCAAGGAAACCTTGGGTTCGAGAATTGATAACATCAATTTCATGAAGAGAGACGGTGTGGACTACTTCTTTTCGGACCTGAAGTTCTCCTTCGGGGCATTGCACGAACTTGGTCTGTAAGATGCCCACATTCCGTCAGTATAAATGTGCGATTAAAAGCAGTTATCTCACATCTGCTCCCATCGCATCATAATCCCTCGCTCTTGTGAAAGATCTTCCCAGCTTGCTGATCTTTCCCGTTGACTTGTCGATCATGATAACATCTCCAGCAACGACTTTCTCTCGGTTCAGCGAATCGATCATCTTATTGCCCAAATCATAGATGGTTTCCATATCGGTTGTCTTGATGGTAAGTTTACCAGTCTTTGTTGCGCCAGTCAAAGATCTATCGATCTGGATTTCGACAACTTCGCCTTCGATGATTTCCGTTTCTTCTTTGATTCGTATACCAATGGATCTTCGAAAGGCTTGTGTTAGAGCTTCAGTTTTCGACATTTCCAGTGAGAAGACTTCAGATGCGGAGATCATATTGAAAGGTACATCTGAACCAAGAGTCTGAGCCATTCCTGTGTTCTCCTTTGACTATCAATCCTCTGTGAAGATAGGGAAAGACTGACCCATAGCAATAGCAGTTTTTCCTGTTGAAGGTGGTCCAGCCATGAGTACCGCTCTACCAGCTATTCGACCTTCTTGAACCATTTTCAGTATCACACCTGCCGCTTTCCTCGCTTTCCCTTGTCCCACCATTCCTTCTGAGACTGCTCGAGGTTCCATCCGTTCATCTAGACCTAATCCACGAACATGACTGTGTGCGCCTATCCTTTCAATCTTTGTCAACTGTCACACGGAAGGCAGCGAAATGAGTTGAGAGTGAGGAACGGAGAAATACAGCGTACATCTCCTACAATCATGGGCAATTGATCAGTTTCAGCCGGGGGAAGCCAAAGTAACAGCAGAACATACGAACAGAAGTGTTGGGTGCAGCTGTAGCAATTGTCGCCTGTTTGTCGATGCAATGAGCTCTCTTGCTCGCAGTAAACTACTGCAAACCTACCATTCTGTTGCTGCTTGGCTGTACAAGGTAGATGGCACTTCGCAAAAAATCACCTTGTCCCTACACGGCGTTCAATTGGAAACAGATACTCTGGTTATTGGCAGATAACCATGTCTACAACGAACGGAAACGAAATGATCAAACCTATTGCTTTACTGTCTGTCAGCGATAAATCTGAATTGCTCACTTTGGCCAAAGGCTTGGTGGAACTGGGCTTCTCCTTGATCGGATCAGGAGGTACCGCGAAAGCTGTTCGAGATTCTGGCCTGGATATCAAGTCCGCCCTTCCACAGCTGCATCAACTTTCGCTCATGCTCTGTTTATTTCCACTTTATGCAGAGATGTCTCCTCTATCACTGGCGCTCCTGAAATGCTAGGAGGAAGAGTAAAAACGCTTCATCCAGCTGTTCATGGGGGTGAATAATGCTGCAAAGCACATGCATCTTTCGCAAGCTGATACGGAACATTAGGTATTCTGGCTAGAGAAACACCCTCTGACTTGGCAGATCTAGCATCTCGGAAGATCAGTCCCATCAGTCTCGTCGTGTGCAATCTTTACCCTTTCTCGAAATGCATCTCGAAAACTCCGGCACCAAGTGTAGCGGAAGCGGTCGAGGAAGTCGATATTGGAGGTGTCACTTTACTTCGAGCAGCTGCAAAAAATCACGAAAGGTTGGTACTGCTATGAATTCAGATACTTTGACTAATTCTCCTACTTGAATTTTGACAGAGTGACGATTCTTTGCGACCCTGCTGATTACCCTGTCTACATCTCATCCTATGCAAATGGCATCACTGCCGATTTTCGCAATCGTCTAGCTCTAAAAGCATTCACCCACACAGCAGAGTACGATACCGCTATTTCAAACTATTTCCGAAAACAATATGCTTCAGCTGATGTAGTCCCCTCTGCTGCTGCGTCCGAGAAGGCGCCTCTACGAGAACATGCTCAACAACTTACATTGCGATACGGTGCCAATCCACATCAAGCGCCCGCTCAAGCTTTCGTCACTGAAGGCAAATTACCTTTCTCTGTTCTTTCCGGTTCACCAGGCTACATCAATCTCCTGGACGCTTTGAACTCTTGGGCTCTAGTCAAAGAACTATCAGAAGCATTCACACCTTCTCTACCTGCAGCAGCTTCTTTCAAACATGTTTCACCAGCAGGTGTAGCCGTAGGGTCTTCCGAACCATTATCAGCGGAAGAAGAGATTGTGTTCGATGTCAAAGGGGTGGGCGAGTTGTCACAATTGGCAAAAGCTTACGCTAGAGCAAGAGGAGCGGATCGAATGTCTAGTTTTGGCGATTTTATTGCACTCAGTCACACAGTCGATGTACCGACTGCGAAGCTCATCAGTAGAGAAGTCTCGGATGGTGTGATTGCTCCTGGATATGAACCTGAAGCTTTGGATTTGCTGAGAAAGAAGAAGAATGGGAAATATTGCGTGCTTCAGGTTGGTGAAGTTGATGTCAATCAGCCTCATGCTGAGCTACTATCTATCATTGGCAGATGGATCCCACTTACGTGCCAGCGAAATCGGAAACCAGACAAGTGTACGGCGTCTCATTGCAACAAGGTCGAAATGATGCAGTCATCACTGCAGAATTGTTCAAGAATGTTGTTTCTCAGAACCAAGAGGTAAGCAGTATTTACTCAGTCATGTTTCATATTGCTGACAATATCATCTAGCTACCGCCTCAGGCTCTGACTGATCTGCTAGTAGCTACCATTGCTCTGAAGTACACACAATCAAACTCCGTCTGCTACGCTCTTCGAGGTGGTGTCATTGGTCTAGGAGCAGGTCAACAATCGCGTATCCACTGTACTCGTCTTGCAGGAGGGAAAGCAGATGCATGGTGGATGCGTCATCATCCTTCTGCTTTGGCATTCCAATTCAAAAAGGGAACTAAAAGAGCTGATAAAGCCAATGCGACGGATCTATGGGCTACTGGAGAAGTCTGGGAACTAGAAGATGGATCTGTCGAGAGGAAGGAATGGGAGGCTTTCTTTGAGGAAGGAGCGGTACCCACCAGACTTGAAGAGTCTGAAAAGAAGAGATGGATGAAAGAATTGAGCAAGAGAGGTGTTGCTCTGGCTAGCGATGCTTTCTTCCCCTTCTCCGATAATGTCAGAAGAGCTGCTAGATCGGGAGTCAAATACGTTGCTGCTCCTGGCGGAAGTGTTATGGATGATGCTGTCATCAAAGCGGCTGATGAAGAGGGTTTCTTCTACTCATTTACTAACTTGCGGCTATTTCATCATTAATTAGACGGTATGCAATGCGTATCATAGAATTACAATAAAGGTTTGGACCGCACTGAAAGCCTGCCTTCATCTCTTGGGGAGAGGTTATAGTCGTACGGTTTACTCTGTTGAATGAGCTTGCTGTCTTTGACACCTGTCACTACCGCTCAGGACCACGCGTGACTGACTTGCCTGTGACATGAGCTAGTAATAGTTCGAGACAAGCTTTCCTTTCATTGATATCACGCTGTAATGCCTGTGCCATGGCGTCCGTGTTCTTAGAACAATGGCATGATATAATGGTAGGCACGCACAAAGCTGAGCGCCCATTTACTGGAGCTGATTATAGTCCTGGACCATAAGTTCGCTTCGACCGCTTCATGTTACGATTTCAGCAAAACTTTGTGCTCGTAACTCGGAATCGTTCCAAAGGTGCGCCAGTAAGGAAAGATCTACAATCAAATGAGCAACTAGGAGGGAGAGAAAGCGGAGGGGTCACTTGTGCAGCTACTCTTCCTCTCAACAAAGCCAGCGATACCGGCCCATACATCCTTGAATCCCTACTGCTTTCCAAGTTATCGCCCAAGACCCAGACGTGCCCTTTAGGTACTTTGATCCAATCGTCGCCATGTGTTACTTCCGGATCGAGATAAACCTTGTCGCCCTGCAGACCGACAATTCTCTTGCACACAGATACTTTTGCGTCAAGAGGAGAAACAAATGTGACGATATCACCTCTTGCCAATGGTCTGAGTGAAGGAAACCGAAGTGACAGAGCTTCTACTAGAACGAAATCGCCTGATGAAGAGAAAGTTGGAGACATTGAACTACCGCCGGTTGGTCTGACTTCAGCTACATGGCGGTGAAAGAGATGGACTGCGCAAAGGATCTGCAGTGTGCCAATTAAAGTTCTTCTTGCTCTGATGCGAGCTTGCTCTGAGCGCAAGAAACCGCGACGCATACACTGAAGTTGGCTGTTTGGGAGCAACGATCGAAGATGGACAGTGTATTGGCTCTGGCGCCGCGGAAAGTCAAGAAGGCAACGCCCAAAGCAGCTGCAAGTGTAACACAGGTTCCAACAGCTTCCACCTCGGCGATACCAGAGCAAACAAATGATCTCGTAAAAGGTGATACTCTCTTAACATTAGAGCCAGCTGCTGCACTATCAATAGCTCCTGCTGTTGATGATCATGTTATTGATACAGCTCGTCAAGCGGATCTGTTGTTTGCTATTGAAACAAGCTTATCCGATTGGGCTCTGTCATTGTCACCTGAGCTGCTGGAGAGACTGACGAGTGCAGAAGGGGGATGTGAGCGATGATCTGTTTTGTGCTCTGCTAGGTCTAAGCTGCATACTTACAGGGCTGCATATTTCAAACCTACTGCAAGTACCCAGTATTGCTGCGTACAAGACTACAATGGGTGAAATCATGCTTCTGCAAGATCTTCAATCGGATCTAGTAGAGGTACGGCTTTCGCTTCCGTATTGAGTACGACCTCACATGCCTACAGTTCGATGAAAGCGGGTTCAAGATCAAGCGAAAACTAGCACTAGCGCCTGCTGAACAAGTAGATTGGTCTAGTCGGGTCTTCTACTTCGAAAATCTACCGCTGTATCCAATTTCTTGTGTTACTCCTTCATCAGCCCGAACATATCTCTCTAGTCTGCTCAACACACAAATACAGACGATTCGTTTTCCTCTTCTATATCAGGCAAATACTACTACATGCATAAAAAGCACGAATACGATAGATGGGAAAGGAGACAAAGGGCTAGAAAAAGCCACCAAATTACCTGAGGGTGGTGGATCATTCAAGGGATTTTGTTTCGCTATACTAGGAAATGATGAAGCTGTAGAAATTTGCAAGAAGGACTGGTCCTGGGAACGGACATATATAGCCGAGTCAGAAGATGAACAAAGTGACGAAGAGGCTGAAGAAAAGGTCGAGACAAATGCGGACGGAACGACAGAACTCAGTGAGAAAGATAAAGCGAGACGTGCTGGTCTTAGATGCATGTCAATGTGCGTATAAAGATTCCCGGGTCTCAGCTATGTGCTGATTCTCAAACTCCACGCGCAGAACCGCATGGAACAAGCTCAAAGCAGACTACCTCTCCTATCAGCGCGCTCTAACCAATCTTCAACCTGTAGAAGTATCTACGTCACGTCATGAAGAGCGCTCGCGATCTTCATACTCTACTTCTCACCGCGACCGAGATCACTCAGATCGTTATTCTTCATCAAGAAAGGAAGGACGTTCTGATTCAGATTGGCGACCATCACGACGTCCTCGATCACCCTCCCCAAAACGCAGTTCTGGCTCAGATTGGAAATCCGCGCGTGATCAAACTTGGACAAGAGAAACTCAGATAACTCAGGAAGCAGAATCAACTTACCCTAAGGGCGTTGTATGCTTTGTGAAGAACGTTCATCCGAAAAGTAACAAGAGCACATTGAAGAAATTATTTGATGATGCGATTGATGCCGTTGGCGCTATGAAGAAAGACCATGTCGTCTATGTGGATTTTGAACCTGGCCTAGATTCCGTAAGCCCTCGGATATGAAGACTGCCTTTTTGCTAATCACTGGGTGTGAGATTAGGCTCATGTTCGAACAAGTACACCTGGCGCTGCTGTAGCGCTCAAAATGTATTTCCAAGGCAGAGGAGCAATTATGACTGCAAAGGCGTGCTCGACCTGCGCGCAATTGGGCCAAGAAGGTCAAGACGGATTGGAAGAGGGTGCATCGCCCATAACAATCGAGATTTTCGAAGGCGAGAAGGAGACACTTTATTGGGGGAAGATTCCTATTAGCGCTCGACCTACTGGGAAAGAACTGCTGTCGAAAAGGAAGAGAGGCAAAGATCGACATGAGTTCACTTCGGTACCGAAAAAGGAAGAACTTTCGTCGGCCGTATCACAAGTCAAAGAAGAAGACATTGAAGTGGAAATGATAGATAAAGGCGAGGTGCAAAAGCAGACACTCAACAAGCGTGAAGCAAATTTCGATCAAGCTCAAACTGAGCTCAAGCAAGAGCCTGTGATAGGAGATGTCAAGCTAGAGCGAATAGCGGACATCTTATAGAATATACTGATCTTTTGCATAACTTCGAAACGCTTTATTACGCAACGGCCATGACAAGTTCCACTTCTGGATGCAATGCTACACCGCTCGGAATTGCGTTTAACAGCCCTTTTCATCCCTCTCTGTACCTCCAAGCGTCCGGCGCAGGCAATGCTGTGTTCTCTTCCTGTAATCTGGCGTCTGGAAGTCGTTTAGTCTCTTGTCTGTACAGTGAAGCCATTACACCAAGCGCATGTCGAAACGTTCTTTCCTCCCTCTACAGCCTCCCGGATGATTCATTGTCCGTACTGTCGAACAGACAAGTAACTGCAACTACCCTGGCTATCATGCGCTCTCAGCCTGGCAGGCACACGGCCACAAGCAATGGTTTCCAATCTCGATGGGTGGCTTATATCGAATCGCTACCTAGTCAAATCATGACGCCCTTGGAGTTCAATGAAGAGGAGCGCAATTTGCTGACAGGTACAAATTTGTACGGGGCTGCAATAGATCGGGAGAACGAATGGCGCCAGGATTTGCAAGCAGTCAATGAGCTCTTACAAGGCAAATTGGGTGGTGAATACGTCTTGTCTTGGTCTGAGTATTGCTGGGCGTGCTCAATTATCAGTTCTCGTGCCTTTCCTTCCTCCTTAATCGACAATGATCAAGACAATGCAACGCCTATACTCTTCCCCGCAGTCGACAGCCTGAATCATGATCCTTCCGCAAAAGTACTTTGGCTCAAAGAAGCTGATCGGCTCACTCTAGTCACTGAACAAGATTTTTCGGCTGGCTGTCAATGCTTTAATAATTACGGCCCAAAATCAAATGAAGAGCTTCTTCTTGGTTATGGCTTCGTCATCGAGAGCAATCCGGCGGATTTGTTCGCCCTCAAATTGGGCAAACCCAGACTTGCGCCGAATTCAGATCGTACTTTAACAGATCCGACTGCTCTATTCAGTCACCTGAGCATCAATACAGAAAGACACATAGTTTGCCGAGATGGTATTCTACCAATGTCGTTGCTCGCTCAAATGCGATACTATTTGGCAGACGAAGATGAGATAAATGACATTGCAGAGAAGGCGGCGCAATCCAACAAAGTAGAAGAGGTGTTGGGCTTTATCAGCTGGCCAAATGAGTTGAGCATGCTTGACCAACTTGGTGCTATGCTGGAGCATAAAGCACGTCCATTGTTCATCCATATTGGTGAAGAGACATCAACGCGTTCCGAGACGGAAGGGAAACGGCAGAAACTCTTCGATAATGTTGGAATAAGTAATCATAGCCAGCAACACTCTGTGTGCAGACCTGAGGTAAAGGTCATGTGCGATATTTACAGGCAAGGTGAGCAAAGCACGCGAGAGCGTGTTTCGCTTCTAAGACATGTACCTTCTGCAGGTCAAAGGGACGTAATGAAGGCTGCTATAGCATGTCACGAGCGATTCATGATTGAAACATTGCAAAAAGCTCAAGCTAGTGGAGAAATTGACATTGAAATGGATTAGGAGTAGGCTCGCGCTCGTAATGCTTCAGCCTAGCTCTGCTTATGTGCACCCGTGTCTTACGTAATCATTCAATGCATTCATGCATATCACCCGTTTTTGTATACGTCGAAGATCCGATACAAGCAATACCCGCTGCTGACTGTGCCTTTGGCTGTGCCCCGAGAGTCCGAAGCCGAGCTAGAGATGCCGTTTGCTTCCCTTGGACAAAAGACTCTCCCTTCTGTAGAAGGTGGTGGTTTTGAGTTGCATCAGTCTTCGCCATGCCCGACAATGGATGTCGTGCTGCTAACGAGCTCCAACAAGAGCAAGTTTTCGCTGTGGAGGGTGGGAGGGCAGGAAAGCGGCAAGATCTGGGAACTGCAAGTCAAAGAGCCAATTGAAGCATTTGCATGGAGTCCAGATGGTCAGCCCACGTCGCGATAGATATTTCTCTCTCTGAGAGGAAGTCAGGACAATACTTCAGCTTGATACATCAAGACAAGCTATCCTTAAGATCCGTTCATTCCGGCGCAGAACTTAGCTGTACGGCGGTTACACGCAGTACAGAGCAGTATTCCAACAAGCGAAGGCGCCTCAGCTCCTACCAATGGCACGAACTTGCGCATCACCCTGCTCCGCCCAAAACACATGCACAAAATCTGATTGACCATCTGCCCGCTCTACCGGAGAAGATTGTATTTCAGACTACCCAAACGCGAGTTCCTTTTACTTTTATCGCAAATCAGTACACTTAAACCAACTACAGAGCGCCTGTGAAGACCAACAAGCACGGCCTGAATCCTCTGCTTGAAGGTTTCGCGACTACGGTCGCAGCAGCCATCCCTAACAGCCAGACTGAGAAAGAGTCGACTATTTGCGTACATGCTGCCTATCCATCTTTTCCCTCTCTTCCACCATCAACTATCATTCAAGGCGGAATTTGGTCCGAAGATGTGCTTGATTCCTCTCTTCTCGTGACAGCAGATGAAAGTTCAGGCAAGGTATCGCTGTATCTAGGAGGCACTCTATATCTGGGCCAGCTCAAGATCGCTAAGACTGCAACTGTGCTAGCGACTGAAATCCTTCCCTCTTTACATCCAGAAGCTGTTACTACTATTGCTGTACTGTACAAGAGCATCAACTCTTCTGTCGAAACGCTCAACTTCGTAACCTATTCTTTACCGCTACCCACTAACGCTCTTCGCCTGCTAGCTAGATCTGCAACAGCCATTAGAGTCTTGCTCGACGGGATCTATGGTCATTTGCAAGAAGCAGTCAAACAATGGGATGAAGCTACCTCGCTTGGACAGAAATGGTTCGAGCGGATGGGTAATCTCGTCCTTTCGCATGGGGATGGTACGCAGGTCTGAAATGCTCTCCTACGGCTCGAGCTAACGTATACGACAGGCAGTCAAAGCATTCCAAGGCACCTTATGCAAATGCTGCTTACCGGTAGACAATCACCTGGCATTAAGGAATACCTAGCATCAAAGCCGACCGAAAGAGTGTGTTTTTGCCAACACTCAAGAGGCAAAACCTCATTGGTTGACATTGTGAATTAGACACTGTCTAAATGGGAAGCATCGCTCACAGCAGCAACTGGATTCATTCGGTCTGCAGCTTATCAAAGCATTGTTCCGTCGCTCGAGCGAATCATCCTATGGCTTGAGGAAATTCGCGGATGGTCCCTGTGCAAGCCATGCTATTTGGAAGGGTTCCAACTGAGGACACAGGACATCGAAAGCCACATCAGACTTACGCAACAAGCTTTGATGACTGCTACTCGTTTACAGACAAGTTGCGCTGAGGAGGAACGATACTTCGTCGAATTTGTCAAGTGGATACATTATGGTGCGGCAGTATCTAGCTCACGCTAGGATCAGGTTTACCTCATTTGCGTAGAGATGGAAGTACTCGCTGCAAAAGAAGCTTCTACAGAAGTCAAGTCCAGCTCGACACATGATCCCATCTTCATCTCTAAGTATCTGCAATGCGAAATGCGGCTCGTAGAGACCGCTCGCTACTTGTCTCAAGTTGAGGTGGAAGCTAAGGTATCAATTTCGCGGCAATCTCGACCTCAGCAAGTCAGCTTGCAGCAGATCAAAGAGCTCATTCAGAACAAACAGCCTTTGCCAAAGAACAACGCACCGGCCAATACTAAGACTAGCTTAATCAACGATATACATGCACTGACCGCTGACCTGGGCCACTTCTTCCAATCGTCACTGGAGGGCACGCTAGGCACGGTACAAGCGGATGCCGTACGCCAAATTGGAGAGTTCGAAACAGGTCAACTAGATCCTTCACAGCTAGCAATGCGTTCGGTAAGTGTCCAGCTATTTGAGCGTTCTTGTGTTAACCTACATTATTAGACTGGCGACGGACTATGTACCGTCTGCGTGCACACAGCCGGGAAAACAGGGCAAAATCTAGCTCCCTCTTTGCGTAAGCGCCTCGTTTTCGAAAGTAGTAACCGATTAACAGTGTGGTACGCTAGTTTGGCTTTGCTCAATTAATCGAGATCACGAGATGGCTTTAATGTCGTATCCAACATTCACGTTGGAAACCGACAAATTCTCCATCATCGAGTTTGGCTTTTTCGATGACACAGAAATCGCGGTTCTTGCGCAGACTCTGCGTCCCGGGCGAAGTGAAACTCTTCTCACGAATTGGAGAGTCCGGAAGCTAACAGATGTAATCAGGCTCCAAGTCTTTCATTGGAACAATCAAGTACGCCGAGTTGGACTGGCCGGAGACTGATTCTGAAGCTATAATGAATACCTCGGTGAGCTTTGGCTCGCTGTCATCACCTTCTAGCTAGCGCAAAGGCTCATGGCCAGCTTAGACACCTCATAACGCTGGAAAACTGACCTTCACCCGTCATCATCCCCTCGAACCTTCTCTTGCACCTCAACAGATTGCTCTCAACGGACGAAGAGGCAGACGAATAGGTTGTATTCTAGGCAATGGGCATCGACAGCTCGACTTCTTTGATATGGAAGATCAGGGCGAAGAGGAGGAGGAGGAGGATGAAGAGCAGGATGACGACGATGAAGGCGATGGGATAGAAGAGGATTAGCACATTCTTGACTGAAGTTTGACTTCGAGTCTCTCACTGCTACCGACTGAGATCGTTGTTTGTTTACTTTTTCTTCTACCTTCCACGAACAACTCAATAGAGCGTGCGGCCAGCTGCTCTCCAGAGCCGTATAAAGCTGCGCTCCTGCGCGTTACACGCATAGTCTGTTCAAGATGAGCGAAGCTCGCAAAGCTATCCACTTGGATTTGATTTTGGATCTGCCGTCAGAATTTCGCGAGACCGCTCTAGGTAGATCTCAGCGAAGCTACAGCTAGGATACTCTGATGTATTGAGCTCACCTATGCATCAGAACAAATTGCACGACTTGGAGATGTGCTCGACCGCGATATCAAGACTGGACTGAAGTCAGCCAAAGCTGTCCCAAGTGTGGCTCCTCCACAATCTGGCGGTAATCGCGTCAGTTTCTGTCACATTGCACTGGCAACCCGACTGTATGCTGAAACAAGCTTGTGTAGTCTTTGACGGAAATGGGCAACAAATGGAGAGAACTCAAGGAATCGGAAGAGAAGTACATTCGTAGACTAGAGATGATGACGAGCGTGAGCTGCCTGAGCTCCCTTCCAAAAGCGTTGCTGATTGCTAAGAGATAGCAATGGATGCCTGGTCTGCTCAAGATCAAGTTTGCAGGCGTGTCGACCTATGAAGTTCGAAAAGTGTTCGGTAATATCGGCGCTCTATTGGAAGCTCACAAACGGCTGTACACAATGCTAGAATCACAGCATCCACTTTGGGCTCAAGAGTTTCTGAATATGCTCAAATCTCCCCTCACTGCACTACATCAGACGTATTTAGATGGCTATGCTGCAGCTTCCCAGATAGAGAAGAGACTTCAAAAGGAGCTAGCCTATCGAGCCTATACAACTGTATGCAAATGGCCACGGCTTGGTATTGTGCTGACTCGCATCTTGCAGCAAATGAAGCAGCAAAGTCTGCATGACTACAATGATGGGATCGGCCTGGACGGCCTACTTTCAGAGCCCTACCAACGCTTGCCAAAATACAAGCTACTTATCGATGGTAGCCCAGATTCCCTCCTGAAACCTCAATGTCTGACCGTATTCATAGATATGCAGAAATACTGTCATGAAAGAGACATCAACATACCGTTCTTTGCGCAGATAACTGCTCAGCTGCGTCAAATCGCCAATTTCTCAGCCTTTGAAGAAGATAAACGATTAGCTGTCTTCGCTGGTCTTGAGATCGCTGTGTCAGATTTCCCTGTATGTTTCCTCACACCTTAATATATGCCTTTTGAGTATCCTCTCGTCAGTGCACCTTACAAAGCAGCAACCGAATATATATAGATTCTATAGATGTAGAAGATTGGCCAATCGATCAGTCCAGGACACCTTCTAGAGCTCTATGGCCTTCCTCAGATCGACCGTACAAATGCACATTGATCCTCTTCAATGATGCTTTAGTAATACTGAAAAGGGACTCTAAGCTTCCAACCAGAGGGAGAGAAGCTATCGGTCTCCACGATATGGACAGATTAGTTGAGTCGGTCAAGAGCTTGAGCAGTACTCCTGCCGTTAGCGGTTCAGCAACCAAAAAAACCGTCAAGCAACAGTTAGCTTTCCGTGGTCACGTTCCGCTTGAATTCGTGTTAGCTGCCGATCTAGGTTCTGAAGGTTGGTATCACTCGCTCTTCATTTGGACCGACTGACAGACTATATGTACTCAGGCCTGGAACTTTACCTCGAAGTTGAACCTTTAGGGTTCAGTGCAAATTGGACTGGGCGAAAAAGGCGACGCATGACTGTGATGTTCTTACCTGGCAACAATCTGAATCAAGAGAAAGTCCGATTCTTGAACAATCTTTGGCATATGCAAGCCATCAACAAAGTTTGCACTCTGCCTGCTGAAGCTTCATTGGTCCGCAAGACTACATTAGCCAATCTTCTACAAGTAGCAAAAATGGACTTTACACCTGCGCAAAGAGCTGTCTTGGTCTACACAACAGTATGGGAAAAGGAAACGTATCTTGCTGAATGCCAAGACACAGCCTTGGTAAATTACAACACCTATCAAATACGTGAGACAAGCTCATGCTGTTACAGAGTCCTCTGGCATTGGTCTTCGGCTCGCATGCTCCGTCTCTTGACTTCCAGGACGGAGCAAGCCCTCACTTGATTTGCAATTTCGCACGAGCAAGGCTCGACATGCGATACCGGGAGTCGAACAAGATAGTCGAGGCACGGAATATAATCCAGGCTGTCGTCTTGAGTGCCCAGGAAGGTACGCACACGGCTGATCCAAATCGCCACTAGCTAAAGATTGCCTCAGGTTTGCAAGCTGGTTACTTCGACACTCCGCCACGCTTACCGGTTTCAAATACAAATACAAGACAAAGGACTCAAAGCCAGAGTCATCGAAAGCAACGATCAGGTTCGATACACAGAAACGGAACGATTATATCTACTTCGACTTTCGAATCGCGCCGAGATGGCTACGACCGAGCTTCCTCTCCACCTCTATCGCCTGTCTCTAGCCCCTTCAGGCAATCTGCTAGGTCACCTGAACAGGCGTCTCCCAATCACTGGTGCAATAGGATGGAAAACCTTCGATCACCTGAAGTCACAGAGTCTATTCGAGGGCGGCGTTTGGCTCGTGCTCAATCATTCTCCGAGGTCGCTCATACAATGCGTGGTGAGCCCAGCGAGATACAAGAAGTACGAGCTCTGATAAGTACAGAAGCAGAGGCACTTCCGCAGCGGCCCATTTCTGCAATGGATTATGCATATTCTCAGCAATCAGATGATCACGACGCTGACCGCACAGTTATTTCGTCTCCAGCTCAGTATCGACCTTTCGGGATTCCTCCAGATCAAGACGAAGGAGATCGAACAGTCATTGCGTCTTCTCCTGCTCGTTCCAGATCACCTATTGGACCTCGTCCTTTCTCACCGGTCTTATCTCAACCCAGATCGCCTCTCGGTCCAAGACCCTTGAGTTCGGTCGCTTCTTCTTTCAATCGACCGTTGCCATCACCCATCAGCCTACCGCCAACAAGTAAGCGAAGGCTGGACTCTGATCCTGAAGAAGAACCATTAGTACGCAAGAAGCCTGGCCTAACTCCAAGCGGATCTGTTCGCTCCAATACCGAAAGCAAATCGCGTGTACCGTCATCTCATCGAGTACGAGACGCTTCAAGGCGTACCTCGGGTGATTCCAGAAGACGGGTACCTCCTCAAAAAGATGTTTCGGAAGTGGAAGTGCTACCAGAGATAAGGATCGAAGAGAGAAAGGTTCAGCGTCGGCAATATATCTCCGGCTCTTTCCACTCGCTTCACAAGCTGACAGCGGAGTTGAGTCAAAGTGGGGACGAAGATAATGAAGCAGAGGAGCTAATGGAAGATGGCGGTACATTATTCTTATCTCCTGCAGGACCGCAATCTAATGTGACAGATAGATGATGCTCGGTCGACGTTCTCTCTTCCTAGGTCACCCGTTTGTATAGATCTGCCACAGATGGAGGTGAGCCATTTCTGTTCAAGTCTGTCGATCTACAGTCGCTACAAGTGATCGCAGGATGTGGTCGCGCCCTCACAGAAGGAAGCCAGTATACGCCAACCATCTTCAGCGGACAGAGCTCCTTCTCTTATCGATGCGGCGCTTGTAGACCGGTATCAATCGGAAATCGAACGCTTACAAGCCGAAACAGCTCTTTTGGCCAAACAGCTCGAAATGGCCTATAGACAAACCGAGATTTCTCAGAAGGAGTTAAACATTGCAAAAGACCAAGTCAATATCGCAAGACTAGAACGAGGTCAAATTGATATTCACATCAATACTTTGAAAAAGCAGCTGGAAGCGGCTGCTGTACAAGTGTCTACCCTCAATGACCAGAAGGCTCAATATGAGCAGCAAATAGTAACGTTACGAGAAGAAGCCGACGTTGCTCTTGAGGTTCGTGGACATTATTTGCTTCGTTTACCACTTCTTATTGCTACGAGTCAGTGCTATGACGAGGAGCTCACTGATCTGGCGCAAGCCTTTGATGAAAGCGAGATCGGATTGCTCGCAAAGAAATTGGCAGCGGAAAAGCAAGCGCATCAGGCTGAGAAGCAGGCAAGGAGGTAAGATCCTTCTGTTTTACATATACGACGCGTTTATTGATGATCTTCGTCAGACAAGAGCGAGCGGCAACCGCTGAAATGGAGCGGATGCTGCAAAACGAAAGGTATCAAAGACAGATGTACGAGAAGCTCTTGATAGAGCACGGATTGCTTAGAGCTTAGTGTGCTTTGGAACTTTCATGTACATACACGATTTTGGAAAAGGTTGTTTCATAGTCAACATATATAGGGCATCATGTGATTCTGTTGAGGTATACTATGCATGGTTGGGAGTAGATTGACGTGCTACGATGCGACCTTTTCCTTCCGACACACCTTCTCTCTTTTCCCCAGATCGAACTCTTTCATAGAAGAGCAGGACAGGATTGGAATGCAACACTTCGTGTAGATCTACCAAGTGAACATCTTCGTCCGACACTCGATCTAGAGCACGATTTCAGTCCAATGCAGCGGAAATTCGATCAAACTACTTACACCAAGAAGAGCTATGTGCGGTTCTCCGTCGATACGTGATGTAGTGGCCAAAGTTATGTGTTCCGTAGTGGACGATGGCAGACGAAAGGCGATATTGCATGTTTCCGCTTTCCTTCTGACCGTAAGTCATCGAAGTAGCTGGACGCGTAGGCAGTTGAGGTGAAAGACAGTACGGGTCGAAGTCGAGGTATTCGGGAAAAGTGACGACGCAATTTGAGCGAACTGGCATACCTCGAATGTACGAAGTAGAGCGCGACAGATGAAAGGCGAGCACGGAAGCTGGCTATGAAGCCATGATTCAGATCAGCATATACTGATCAAGTGCTTTGGCTAGCTCACCTTTGAATAGACTGCTTGTTTCGTGGCTGTCCTAAAAATCCTATCCAGCTTGGTCTCGCCAAGATCTCCCTGCACATCGCCCTCAAGCAAGCTTTGCAAATGATCAACAGTCTTTTGAATGACTTTCAGCCTTTTCTTCTTGGAGTCTGTCAATTTCCCTTCTTTGGCTGTTTCTTTCGCTGCGGTGATGATTTCTTGATGTCGATATTTAGTAAGTTGCAATGCACAGCGACGACAGGAATATTGATCCAATATCTCCAAAGTAGTAGACTCGCTCAAGATATCTTGCAAGCTGCATGTTCGCTGAATGCCATTCAGCTTTCACATTACAAGCATGTAGGCAAAGACAGCGCACCAAATTTGGTACTGTCAAAGTCAGCTGATCTGACGGACGTATACGTATTGCTTCAGTATAGCCACAAGTAAGGCACGCAATTCGATGTGCCATAGTCGACTGGAATGGATTCTGAAACTGCAGTCGCGGCATAGGCTAATATGTATTGTCAGCAAAATGCTTCAACATACTGGATGATACGTACAGGAGCAAATGATTTGGTTGGATGAGTCGCGCACAATAAACCTAGACGTTCACTTGCATCGGCTGATTGCGATTCAGCTATTGTGTTTTCAAGTTTGAGCACTTCTTCTTCGACCGCAGCAAGAAGCATAACCAGTAGCTCTTGCGCATCTTGTTGATCTGAATTGAGAAGCTGTCTTCGAGAAGGAGAAGAGCGAGCCAACGAATTGGTGAGAGAAATAGGTCGAAGTACTTTTCGACTCGAAGAAGGTGTTGCAAGCGCTATCAGCATATCATTCAATGCGATGGTGGTGGAGATGAGCGAGGGATCTTCGCAACTTGCAATGACTGTGTGAAGGAAGACAAGTAACCCGCTTATTGTTGCCAAAGACTTGAAATTGTTATTAGTGAAAAGCCGAACAGAAATGCCAGGTAGAGCGCACCTGAAGAGTAGAATTCAAGAAGCAAGAATTCGCTCCATTGTTGACCAGTCCAGGAATGTAAAGACCATTGGCTTGCACATCACTTGAAAGCTCATCCATAGCCAAAAGCAGCTGCTGTTCCGTTTCTTCTTTGTACATATCGTGTAAGGTGGATTCTGACTCTTCTGCGTAATCTGAGAGATTGTCCTCTTCTGGAATACAACCAGCTAAATTGAGCACATCACGAACATTGCGATAGACAGCGCGCAGGCCCAGGAATCGGTCTAATCTAGAGAGCTGATATAGATAGTACTCTAGCAGCGCTAACAGGTACTCTAGCATTTGGACATGACGGTTAGACAGACAAATTAATTTACGATTATTTCTTGGTTTGGTTCATCAATTATTCAGGAAGAAGGCGCGAGGACATGAGCGCCGTAGTGACGCTCGATGTACCGGACTGCTGCCAGCGCTTCTGAGCCGATCAAGCGCACGGACCTTCTTTCACTCGACTCTCGCCCGCTGGTCTCTTTCCTTCCCAAGTTGCTTTTCAGGAGGGCTTCTGGCTCTCTGAATGGTTGAATCTGTTCCCTCTGGGCAAGTCTATCCGCCAGGGAAAGCTCGAAGGCCGATTGCCAGTGACTTCTTCGATTCCTTACCAAACGCACGCAAGACTAGTTCTCTTGCAAAATTGAAAGGCGACAGCTGGATTTCCGAGCAGCTGAATACTACCGACGTATCGTCAGCTCAAAGTCTCTCAATTCAATACGAAGTCGGCACAAACGTTTCTTCAAGCTACCAATCCAGTGGTTTTGTATCGAAGATGGACAGTAGAGTAACTCAAGCAGGTCAAGGTCAGGCCATACCAGCGTCTTTGGATCTACATTCTCAGCTGGCCGCTTTCGTCGACAAGGCACCTCACGTAACATCACGTAACATCTCTGGTTCTGATCCTTTCACTTCAATTTTCGCCGCTAGAACAACCTCTACTCCAGCTCTGACACAGTTTCCAACTGTTCCAGCTGTCTCAAATGCTGCTGCGGTCACTAACAAACCAGCCAAACTCAGTCTCGGCGGTCTCAAGTTTCGCAAGAACAAAGAAGTCGTCTCTCCCAACTCTGCTGCACCTATCCCTATCGGTCCAAAAGGATGGACACCTGATCAAGGTCCAACCGTTGCAAAAAATGAAGAGCCTGTCAACGATTGGGCAAGCGATGGCACTGTTGATACATCAGCTTTGACCAATAGATCAACTTCCGCTGAATATACTGGTTCCCGTTACCTCAGAGCTCCCTCAGGTGATTCAAGACATTCTTCTCCACTCTCAACTGTTTCTTCAATTGAGCAGCCTATAGCTTCAGGAACAGCGCTCGCCACAGTAGCAGCGCAGCAACAAGGAAGTTCCATCTCTGTCACTCTTGTCTCAGGAGATTCAGAAGAAATGCCGAACATTGGCGACTTCTTCGAATCCCGTGCAGCTTTCGAAAAGGTTACCAGAAGAGTTGCGGATGCCAGAGGCTGCACTCTGAAGATCAAAGATAGCCGCAACACCGGCAAAGGAAATGGAAACGGCTACGTAGTTCTTCATTGCAACCAAAAGCCCTGCAAAAGATCTTTCCTCATCAAGGCTCTTCATCAGCCGAAACAGGGCTACTGGTAAGGCTGCAATCTGCTTTTGAGTGCTGCGCTGAGGTCATAACGGTCAGGGAGGTCAATCAAAAGGTAGACCAGCATGACAACACCACTGAAAATTGTGTTCCACAACTCAAGTCTCCGGCTCGGGATCGAGGTAGTCCCAAGAAGACTCATGACACGAGTAGCGATATGGAGACTGACGAGGATAACTTGGCAGAAGCTGGTAGAGGCCTCGGTTCCCCGCAAGACGATATCACGCGTGCAGTAGGCGAAGATTGCATGCCTCATCTGGGCGATATCTATGACGAAAGGGCCGACTTCATTTACATGGTGAGAAAGACCGCTGAAAGTCAAGGCTGTCGTGCAGCGATTAGCAACGGCAATACAAAAGCTAGGACAAAAGCTAGGCCTGGTAATCGTGAGGTTTATGTCGAGCTATCGTGCACCAAAAAGCCTTGTCAAGCGAATTTGAAGGTCAGAGCCACTTGGCAGAATGATAGATGGTGAGATACTGTGGGAGTCGATCTGTTTGTTGGCTTCTTACGCATCAATTGGCAGGGAAGTCACTCGCTCAGAAAATTCAGGCTCGCATACAAGCGGCGATACAAATACCTTCAATACTTTCTCGACTGTTAAGCCTAATGAGCAGAGGGCTGTCAAGCAAGAACAAGTGGAAGATACCGACATGGAAGATGCATATTCCGAAGAGGGTGAAAACGAATCAGAAGACGAGGACATCCCTCTCGCAAAAGCTGCTGAAAAGTCTGCCCAGCAAGCCACTCTCGGTGTCCTTCAATCTCAAGAGCCTCGAGGTCGCTCACCTTCCATGGCTGCAACTACCGCCATCGAGAAGAACACCATCTCTTTACCTGGTCTTTCTCTGCGGCAAGGTCCAGCTCCCTCTACTATCGCAATGGGCGTCGGCTCTCGTTATTCGACAAAAGAGGCCATGATTCGATCCGCGGAAAAGTTTGGCTATACTGCTACCGTTAAAGAAGATCGAAATGGAGACGTCAAATTGGTCTGCGAGTATAACAAAACCGGTCCAGCTTGCGAATGGAAAGTGTTTGCTTCTTACTTAGAGGTCGATAACTCCTGGTCAGTCCTCGACGACCACGCGATAGCTGAATCCTGATCGGAAGATAGGCGAGTGACTGAATTCCGATCCAAGCATCATCATCCGCGCGCTTCGACTCCGTCTGTTACTATAAATGCTGCTGCTACAAAGCCCAAGAAGAGTGATGGCTATGTCGTAAGTCAGCTCGCTCATAGTAGCCAGCAGTTTTGATAGTGGTCCAAATCAGCCTCGAGCTTCGAGCAGTCGAATTGCTCCTATCGCTGATGCGCCATACCAAAAAGGTAGATTAGATTGGGAGACTGAGTGAGTCGATCTCTCGATGTTTGTTTTCCATCGTCATTCTGCATCACAGACGGCTGGAGAAGCAAATGCGAGAGGCTGCTGCTGTCAAAGCTCAGGCTCAAGTGAAAGAAGAGCCAGATGATGTAGCTGACAACCAACGGACCAAGCGCAAATCTACTACACCGAGCCTCGGCTTTACCGCTTACGACCTGCACAAGCTGGACTTGAAGAGCGTCGTTGGGGAAAGAGAGCGCGATGCAAAAGAGGATGGTCTAGACTTTGAAGAAGTTCGACCAGCTCGCGGCATTGCTGCCAATGCAGTGCCCGAGATTAAGCGCCAAAGAGGTCGTCCTCGCAAATCTTCTACTCCATCTGCTTCAACTTCCGAAAGATCACTGAAGCGAGATCGCACACACTCCGCCGATGTTGCCTACAAATCCAAAGGCAGTCCTCGACCAGAGGAAGAGGAGATTAACGAAGATCCAGCTTTCTGTGTTCTCGTTCATTCTCCAGTCATCAAAAAGCGTCGTTCACTTTCGGCTTCCCCCAAGACAATCGCTGTAGAGGATTCACCTCAAGTCCATTTGCCCTTTCCGAGCACATCTTACATCCCGTATGTCCGCATAGTACTGTCTGATCCGCTTGCCTAAATTGTCTCTGCAGACAAAATGAAGACTCTGCGAGGTCAAGTGCTGCAACCGCTTTACTTCACTTCGGTCTCGCCCCTCCTGTATCTGTACCCGTTCCAGCTCTTATACCCGTTCCACCTTCAGACCCCGGTGCACCTGCTCAACAAAAGTATGCTCTGGAACCTCCTGCTCAAATTCAGTCGAGAGTTGGTCGAGATGTGCGCAACCTACTCGAAAGCTTAGGTAAAAGCAATGTCCTATGAACATGAACAGCATGTTGAGCGTATTCTAGGCGACGGTCTCGGTGGGGCTCCTGCTGATGCGCTGATCAAAGCGGGCTTATTTGATCTCAGTCGATTGAAGAAGGTTTGTGTCATGCCTCTTGAATATGTATGTTTCTCATTCAGTGCAGCTTACATCTGCTTCTTGGAACAATTTCTGCGATATCGTGTTAAAGAAGAATGACTTTGATGATTTTACCGCGTGTATGCCTTTGATTTCTCGCGTACATTCGAGTGAAAATTCATTCACTCTCATAGTCATGCTGAAAGATACCGTCGCCAACTATCTTCAAGACTATCATGCTGCCAAAGCAGCTCGTACATAAACAAGGAAAAAAACAACAACAAAAGGACAAGACAACTCATCATCAGTGCAACATTCTTTCGATGTAAAATGGTTATACGCTATACACATTCATCTTGTACATCTTTGGTTTCACGGTTTTGGGTAGACGTATACCAGGGCATGCTTACTTTTTATTTGTACCTTGTCAGGCTCATCTATGCATTCGTGATCATGTGCTCTTCTTTGTATAGTGCGGTCCTGTGATCACAGGCTACTGGGCTCTTCGCTCACTGGGAAGAAAAATGCTAGTTCAGCTTACTAAGCAAATCTCGGCCTTTTTTTTACGAGAGCACGCAATTTCTGCTTTCATCGTTTTCTTAGTCACCACCTTTGTAATCATTTGTTCATAAAACCAAGCGTGCAGCTTTCCCCCCCTTCCCTTTCCTCACCCTGCCAATATGTCCTTTTCGCAAGCCTTTGTCGAAGAACAGCTCCCAGTCCAGTCGACCTCGACATTGCACCCTGTTCTTTCGCAATATGCCATTGATCAAGCAAACGAACAATTGGCAGAAGCCGAACCGCAAGCTATCATTGAATGGGCAATTCATCATGTCCCAGGCTTGTACCAAACGACAGCCTTCGGTCTTACGGGCTTAGCTGCAACGGATATGATTTCCAAGATCTCTCAACGCTCGGCTTTACCAGGTCTTCCTCCTCAACATCTCGTCCCTCTCATCTTTATTGATACTTTGTATCACTTCCCTGAAACTTTGGCTCTGGCTGAGCAAGTCTCGAGAAAATATGGCGTCAAGCTACATGTTTACACACCTCCCAAGGTTTCCACCACACAGGAATTCGAAGCTGAATACGGCCGTGAGCTGTGGACCAGGGACGAAGATTCTTATGATTATTTAGTTAAAGTTTGTCTCTCCGCCGGTTTTATGCGCATGAAGGATTGGGCTGATAACATTGTCCTTTTACTTCTAGGTCGAACCTGCACAAAGAGCGTATCAAGAACTCAACGTAGCAGCAGTCTTCACCGGCCGTCGCCGGTCGCAAGGTGGAGATCGTTCCTCCCTCAGAATTATTGAAGTAGACAGTACCGGTCTGTTGAAGATCAACCCGTTAGCCAACTGGTCTTTCCAACAAACAAAATCTTATATTGACGAAAACCACGTTCCTTACAACACACTCCTTGATCAAGGTTACAAATCAGTCGGAGATTGGCATAGCACAAAAGCAAGCAACGGAGCTGTAGCAAAAGATGCTGGGCTAGATGCAGGAGAGAGAGCAGGTCGCTGGGCTGGTGGAGCGAAAACTGAATGTGGTGAGTCTGACGTTGTCGTAAAAAAGCAATAGAGACTCATTATATTGGCAGGTTTGCACAAGGACTACTTCAAAATGAAGGCAGCCTTCGCCAAGAAGCAGAGAGAAGCAGCTCTTCTGCAAAAGGATGCCGCCAAGGACAAAGCAGAAGTTATCGCTTGATGTCAAAAACATTTTGTCTTGTTCCTGTTCACTTCGCCCAAACTTGCATACATAGCTCATGTTCTGTTTATCCATATTTATACGCTTGTTGTAATGCATATAGAATGATTTAGAACCTGCGACCCCCTGAGATCTCATTGCGAAATCTAACGATCATCTTATCGTATGCTATATCCTCAGAGTCTGCAATTGTCCCGTCACAGCAGGCGCATTCGTTATACCGGCTTCTTGAAACGGATCCCTGACTCCTGAATGCCCGGTCTTCTCTTGCCATAACCTTCTGTAAACCTGTTTCATTTCTTCCAAATCATCATGTACGCTGGCAATATTGGCTGCAAGCGAGAGAGCTAATGCATGTTGCGCTTTAAGAGTCGGTACAATAGCTGTCATGACAGATTAGCGAGAAAGAGCCATCAGCTATGATAGTTTTACCTTTAACATGATCTGGATCGTGATGCGCTAGCTGACTTTGTATTTGCTACGAGACATAATTCAGCCACTCTATTTGGCATTGACGGAGCAGCCGAAAGCTCACATCAATCGTATCTTGATACATTTTTATCCGCTTAGCCAAATCTTCAGCATTCCGTTTGAAATATCTGTATCGTCCATCTAAACTAAGTCGACTTTGCTAAGCACGTTCTGGACGCACTTGAAAGGAAAGGCAGAATCCACAATACCTTTTGTTGTTGTGTTGACTACTGGAGCAGATTGCGAGCCTTTATGATTGTCGACAATCTTCACTGCTTGACAAACATCTTGCAGATCACTCTCGAAACGTTTTTGAACTTCATCGGATGACCATTTAGCAGAATCCAAAACTGCTAGCAGGTTGTTGAAGTCCTGCAGAGGTGATTTCAAGGGATTGCAGCGACGGTAGAGACAAAGAGCGCACGGATAATACTTCTCGTATCCGTATAGCAGTCTTCGATAAGCTATCGCCCAGATCCTTATTACTTAGTTCTTCGGCTATAGCTTTCTTCGCATCCAAATTGGTTCTGCGAAGATTCGTCAACCCGAAAGCTACGAGACAGCGGAAGAGACGCCGACGACTTACTGAAACTCTTGCAGATGTTTTTTCACAGTTTCAGGCAACTCTTCAAATTTAGTGCTTTTCGAAAGTGCCGTCGCAGGTGCTTGCTGTTGCTGCGCTTGCTGTTGAGGTTGAGATGTACTTCCAAACAGACCTCCTTGCTGAAGTTGACTCCCAAACAATCCACTACTAGCAGGAGCAGGCTGAGATTGACCGAATAAGCCTGTACTAGGCTGACTAGCGCCGAATGGATTCGATGCAGGTTGTTGCTGAGCAGGTTGAGATTGTTGCTGAGTCTGACCAAATAAGCCTGAGCTAGCTGGTGCTTGGGTCGATCCAAATAGTCCTCCGGTGCTAGCTGCGGTTGGAGCTGGTGCTCTGTACAAGACTTAAGCGTATAGAAGACTGAAGAGCTTGAATTGAAAGCTGACCCAAAAGAAAATGCTGGAGTCGAGGTAGAAGCTAGAGTAGCTGGCTTCGTTCCGAAGCTGAAGGGAGAAGAAGCAGCAGGCTGTGATGTACTACCTCCAGCTGGACTTCCAAACGAGAATGGCGTTGCAGGCTTGCTAAAGCTGAATCTGTCATCATGTCAATAATTGCTTTTTTGGCGCGAAAGAGGCAGAGCGCACGCCATGGGATCTGTTCAGTAGTACGAGAATGTCGACACCTAATCCAGTCGCGCACACTAAAAAGGATGGCTGCTACAAGTGAAGTGCCTGATGCTGCTGTACATTCACGACACATTATGGAAAGTCTATGATGCCGAATACGCGCAACCAGCCGAAACCAACCACGACACTTGTTGCAGAGAATCTCCATGACCGGGAATAGACATGAGCTGAAAAGACAACTATACCGACAAGAAAATATGGACAAGGGCCTGATGGGAGAGGGTTACTCATTTGTTTCCAATCTAGGAAGAGACGTGACAGGCAGATAGCTGCGGCCATAGATCCAAATATAATCCAAAATTGGCCGGTCAGTAGGACACCGACGGAAGAAAGGAGATAGGAGATGCAGAAGCCGCAAAAAGACCATAGAGCAGCCATGAAAGCTGACTCTGGGGATTTTGCAGAAGATTTAATACTTGGAAGGGCAATCTGTCGCAAAAGTATTAGAATCTTACATCAGCAGAATGCATGTACACACCTTGGTCTTCCTCTCCAATACCCTTCTGTTGATCTTCTGTGCCAATTGTACTTGCGCCGCAATCCGCTCGACCAAATCCGCTTGCTTTCCCTGCAACGATTCGAATCGAGAAACAGCAGCCTTGACAGCGGTTTCAAGACCTTCCATCTTCTTTGGGATGGCCGGCAAAAGATCTACCTGGAGACGACTAGATCGATCTTTGAGACCTTCAGCTCGATTACTCGAGGCTACTGTATATCGACGACTGTGTGTGGCAAAAGTCGAAGCTGATGCAGGTGTAGAAGGCGACCCAGCGGAAGCTTGTCTCCTTGGATCTCTATGTCGTGTCGTAGAGCTTAGAGGCGTCCCGCGTTCATCATCATCTGATTGAGCTTCAGCACTCTCACTGCCAATATCGCTCGAATATTCTTCTCCGTCCCTTCTGCGATGAAAAGACCTACAGTCCATGTTGAGTGGCAAGCGAGAGATCTCTTCCTTGAGATTAGAACAGAGCTGGACTTGAGCGGTCTGACAGTTGATTGATTGCCGCGAAAGCATCTTGGTTTGCATGCTTTGCGTTTGCAAGTGTTCAAGATGATGTCTTATAGCTGCCGGACCAGTGACTTCAAGATCTGTTGTACGTTTGAGAAAGGCAGATATATCCTTTGCGAGACTATACCCAAATCAGATCGAACTCGTTACTGTGCAATGGCTCATGTACTGACCCTTCCTGCTCAGAGACTGCTTGAACATCTTCTACAGTCTTCGGGACAGGTCTACGCTTTGCGGGGAAAACAGGTCCGCTGATATCCAAACCCAAAATCATTGACCAAGGCAATTGATCAGCGAAGGGATCCGGCGGTTGATCTAATGGTACAGATGTGGAGAAAGCTTGGCTGTTCTTCAAAGAATTCTGGCCATCCATCTTTGGCGATTTCCACAATGGTGTAGAATCGTACAATCCGCCATGAATGTTGGTTAAGGAGGCCAAGAACCCGTTTTTCCTGTGTCGTTCCTCTTCATGATCAGTAGGATGTAGCGAATCAGAATCATCATGCGTTCTGGTTCTTCCTCTTAATCGATTGGCTAATCTTCTTCCGCTCAAAACGTGACGATGTGATGGTCCAGCTCCCCGATCCGCATCACTAGTTTCTGGACTCCAGAAATCAGAAGCATCAGTCGAAGCTGATCCTCTTCTCTCCATTGGTCTCGAAGAAGGTAAATATGATTCAGCGTCAGAATGGGTTTGAGGTATGGCGGAGCCGTTCATCTTTCTAACTTTGTTTGTCACGGTAGCATTGGAGTTGAGATTCGAAGGCGACTCGCAAGTCTGCTCCAACGAACCAGTCGGTGAAGCAGAAAAGGACATTTGATGATTTGGTGAAGTGGAAATAGGTTCGAGCATTTTGCGGGGAGATCTGTTCTGTCGCAAGGACATGATAGAGCGAGGAGATTTACCACTCATTGCAGCGGCCGAGGAACGAGAAGCAACAGATCGAAGAGAATTTGATCTTTCATGATTGGAATCGATTTGAGCTGCTGGCATAAGTTTCGCTTTGTTGTTTTGGCTTGTTTCGGCAAGGTCTATCACTGAACCATTTGCAATCCCTTCCGCTGGCATTTGCTGATCCGCTGCAACACTCAAGAACTCGGTAAGCTGGTGAGGTGATATGCTCCATACAGATCGGTCTTTAGCGATGTCTTTGCGTTTGATGCGATGCTGCCGTTGCTGAATGGAGGGCTTGATTGGATTTTGCTGATTGAGTGAAGGAGCAGATGAACCATCCGAATACCCTGCGCTGTTGACCGTGTCTGAACGATGCAGAAGAGAGGCAGACTTAGCGAGAGAAGAGTCGACAGATAAGCCGCTGGAACTAGATATCATGGGATTCGGCCACGATCTCGCCAGCACTTCTTGATTCTGACGCCAACGAGCAACATCCAGAAGGGATGGGATCTGGGATTTTAGCGAAAGAGCTTCATATACAGGCAAATAACGTTCTTCTAGACTATCTTTTGCTGTATTTGCTCTATCGTGCGTTGTGTTGCTTAGAACGGTGAATACATGATGCATGGATTCTGGTCAAAAATTACACGCCTTACCCAAACAGATCGATCAGAGGCTTACCTTCGAAGACTCGTTGACCACCCTGAAACCAACTTGGCTCTTCCAACCCTTCTCTAGCCTTTCTTTCACTGCGATGTGACGACAAACCAAAAACGCTAGCGACCGAATGACTTTTGCTCATCGATGAACTCCCACTCTTCGTTCGACTTCTCCTTTTATTTTTGGCAGCTTCCAAAGAACTGGCAATAGAGAACCTTCTCTCCCTCGTTTTCTCCAATTCTGGACTTTTTCGATGTACTTCGCCTAAGATAATATCATCTTCGTTCCGGCTGATGGGGAATCTAGAAGAAGCGGATGAGGACAGTTTCAGCTGTTCAGCTTGTTTAGCTGCTTCTCTTTGAGTCTGTTGTACAGTTTTGACCATTTCCAATGCGGCGTTCACATCGATTCCAGCTAACAAGTCTCGAAGCTTATCTTGTGAGACTACTGTGTTATCAGATTGTGGAGGCGGAGATGTCGGATTCAGAATGGATTTGCGGCGGGATTCTCGACGAGATCGGACTGAATCTCGCGTTATAGATATTTCTTCTGCTTCTTCCGGTTGATATTGTGTATTAGCTGAAGTGGAAGGAGTTGGATCAGAGGGTCTGAAAGTGGGAGTAACTTCCGTATAATCAAATTGAGCTTGAGGTAATGAAGCTGATTCTGAGCGAAGGGGATGCGAAAGCCGTTTGTTGGCCGACTTGGAGGACATTTGTAGCTCTGGAGATTGAGAACCAGAACGTCTTGCTGTTTGTATCAAGAGCGGAGTAGAATTGGTGCGTCGCCGTTTGTTTTCCGGTCGCGGAGGAAGGAAGGAGACTTGGTGATGTTTGCGTGGGATATTATCTGTAGAGCTTCGGCTGATTGGCACGATACGTTTGACTGGACTTGATCTGCCTTCAGCTGAATCTGATGATTGGGCATTGGCATTGAGCTGTATAGATGAAACAGAAGAACGACTCCTAGTAGGTGAATGGCTACTTCTTCGCCGCACAGAGGAGATTCTGATTGGCTGTAGCACGGGAGCCTCCATGATGTCGTCCTCGGCTTCAGGATTTCGACCTTCTTGATCTGTCAATTCATCGACATCATCGCTGTCTTCATTGTCTGTCAGAGGCGCTCCTTCTGATGTTACGCGAGGTTTGATGAAGTCTCTTCGTACGACAGAGGTGTGAGTACGAGAAGGCGGTTCTGGCGACCCTTTCGGCGCATCCATAATTCCCGACATTGCCATAGAGCGGAAGGATCAAGAGTCCAGCCTCATTACGCTAAGAAGAGCGAGCTCCTAGGTTATATTCAAAGCTTCAACGAACAGTAGTTCGTTCACGTCAAGTGCGACGTAAACTCGAGTCTCGAGGTGGTGCTTGCTCTTAGACCACGAAAATGTCCAGCTATAACTCTGTGCAGCAGAGCCTCCGCGCAACCAACAGGACGCCGGAATTCCTAGCAGCTGTAGAACGATTCCGATTAACCAGCAATCCCATACAAAACGAGTCCAAGCAAAGACTCCTCCAAGGCAAAGACGCTTCTAGTTCTGGTTCGCAACGCTCTGAATTCGCTAGACATGCTCTACAAATTTCCAAAGACTTGCAATCCACTACAGCCAAGCTGGAAAAGCTAGCACTACGTGCGCTACCTTGCATGCCCTAATGACACGGAGCTGATTGGGATGTGCTTCAAAGTCGCGAAGAGGAAGACTATGTTCGATGACAGGCCGGTCGAAGTATCAGAATTGACTTATATCATCAAGAGAGATATCGCTTCACTGAATCAGCAAATCGGTCAATTACAAACACTTCGTTCTACAGTACCCACGCAAGGCAAGAAACCATTAGAAGAACACAACAACAACGTAGTCATGATGTTACAAGGCAGACTAGCTAACGCAAGTATTGGATTCAAGGATGTTTTGGAAATTAGAACGCAGAATATGAAGGCGAGTAGAGAAAGAGGTCAAGTCTTTGGGAATTCAGCAACTTCAGGTTCTATGCCTTCTTCAATACCTAATGGTCCTGCTTCAGGTGAATTTCTTCCGCTTAATCTTTTGGTGTGATTGAATTGACTGATCGACTAAGAGCTTCGTGCTCGCAAATCGTTACCAGATTCGCCCTTGTACTCAACGAACATGTCGTCACACCAAACTGGAGCTTCTACTTCTTTATCAGGCATGAGAGGTAGAAACGTACCGGATTCTAAGGGCAAAGGCAAAGAGAACGATTTCCTGGCCTTAGACATGGGTCAAAGTAATATGGAAGCTGGAAGAGGAGGTCAAGATGGAGGCTTCCAGCAGATGTCCCTAGTGGAACAAGATGTCAGTTCTTGAATTCCGCTCCGGGTGTACGTTATACTTATACCATGCAATGCCTTCATCAGGACAACTATCTTGCCTCGCGATCTACAGCAATTGAATCCATCGAATCTACGATAGCGGAGCTGGGCCAGATTTTCTCTCAATTAGCGCAAATGGTCGCTCAGCAAGGTGAAACGGTCCAACGCATTGACGCGGATACTTCAGATATTGCAAACAATGTCGGAGGTGCTCAAAGAGAGTTGCTTAGGTGCGCTGTCGGACCTGAGCAAACTGACTGGAAGATGACCGATCTCCTACAGATACTACACTAATATTTCCGGCAATCGAGCGATGATGCTCAAGCTTTTCGGTGTCATGATCATTTTCTTCGTCAGTAGCGATTACTGCATTCACGTATGTGACTGAAACAAACTCTTGCTTGACAGTTACTATTCGTTCTAGTTTCCTAGCCCAATTGTAATTTATCTGCATTTCAAGATCGTTCACGACTATCAAGGGCAAGTAAGTGTAGTGAGACGACGTTCGTAGCAGGAGAATATGGATCAACGGATCACATTGAGGTTACAATTCGAACCGAGTCGAACTTGATGTTTCAGTTTTCCAAAGTACTCTGATCCTTGTTACACGCGACTACTACTACTACTGTGAATCAAGCCTAGCTGCTGAGCCCTTGGCACAAGACGAATTCACCCCAAAGCCGGCAAAGCAAGCCTGTGCCGCTCGCTTGTTTTTCTCGGGGGTTCTTCCGCTGTTGCCAACTTCAAACAGAATTATACCCAGCATCAGCATTGGAGAGAGCAAGAAGTACGGCAAGACCGGCGGATTCCTTTCTTTGGACGCCCCATTGGTAAATCCAACACAAAACAGTGCACCTCGTGACAATATTGTCAAATCGCAGACCTGGGTCTGTGCTGGACTTCTACGACGAGCCATCAATCCAGGACGACTCGCAAACAAGTACAATAGCATACTTCGCAACCCAAGGCACCCGGTCTTATTGATTGGCTTTGAGTTCGATTGACAAATTTGCGCTTAGGTACTGCTTTTCTTTGTCTTAACGATCGCTTGGCTTCGCAAGTTATTACATGGCAGCAACATATGAACATCAGATTCCAGCAAACGACACATCTGAATCGTTACGAATTCCACAGCAAAGAATGACCAACTCCATGTCAACCCGAGCTATGCAGGAGCAGTACCGGCAGTCGCAATCAAGTCTGCTCTTCTTCAACCAATTCCCTGGTATTGAAGGCAACGGGAAATCAATCATGAGAGATGATTATTCTACTGTTGGATCAATGAGGTCTGGGAGATCGAGGAGTCGTTTGGGATCAGAGATCTTTGATAAGTCGGATACAGTATCAACAGTGAGTCTAGTTGGCGGATGTACATAAAAGCGGAAGCTAATTCTGACGCTTCGAAGCATTCACGACCCTTATCAACTTTCGGCGGAAGACCTTCTATGCGCTCTACACCTTCAACAGATATTAACCCCAACTCGATAGCTGGATTGGACTTGACTGATCCATGGGGCTACAGCTTCACGTCTTCATCACCTTGTAAGTTTTCTTGCACAGTCAGCAATTCTTGTGAATTGACCCTCTTGATGACAGATGATGCACTTTTACCACCTCCTCTACCTTCTTCACGGCATTCTGTCTTCACAGCTTCACCTACAGGCAGCTTCACCAATTTACCAGCAGCAGGCAGCTCCCGATCTACGTCTCCTTCTTTAAGATCTGTTTCACCTGTCCCGTGGTCAGAGAAGACCGGTCTTTCTTCTCCAGCTACATCAGCTGCACCTTCAGCCTCCAGTTCTCGATCATATGGTCTGACTTCGAAAGCTGATAAGCGAAGAAGCAAGTCTTGCAACGGTCTGGATGTGCTATCAATGGGTAGTCCACTCAGTCAATCGGATTCTCAATTGCACAACATCAGGGAAGCACAAAGGCCAATGATGAGACCTAGAGCAGCTAGTAGCAGTGAAGCAATACCACGAGCGCCGAAATCGCCGAAGAAGTCAAAGATGAACAATGCTGTTTCAGTAGGTCCCGCGTGCCTCCTTAAGAGTAATGACGTACTCATGCATAATTGGAAGGCATCGGATGCGGACAGCACACACGTTCGGTCAAGGAGCAAGTCAAGCAAATTCTTTAACTGGTTTCGAACTGGCAAAACACCCGCCGTTCCTGCGATACCCAAAGAAGCACAGCGAGAACTGTCTACTGAAGCTCCCATGAAAACACCGCCTCTTACCTATTCTTGCTCATCTTCCGCTGCTTCATCTTCGGTTGAAACAACCCTCACCCAATCGTCGAGCTCTTTACCACATGAACCAGCTGCTAGTCCTTCGCCTTCACGTGATCAACCTCAATATAATACCATTAGATCGGTCCGATCAAATAACAAAATGAATGATTCAGAAAGTCAGCCCAAGCTTACGAATTTACCTGAGCGTCGGTCCTCTTACCAACAAGGAGTCTCTCCTCTGCCTTCCCCTACTTCTCAACCAGAAAATAAAGCAGAAGAGATCAAGCTTGAACAACCAATTCCTCAAAGATCCATAAATCTCCGAGCATCTTCTTCGCGTGCATCTCTAAAGGCAGTAGCATCTGCTCTTACCAAGAACGGGAGCACCAGAAGTGTGTCACCGAAAGAAGAAGGAACAAAATCTAAGAAGAAGGAAAAGGAACTCAAAGAGCGCAAACGAATCTCAATCTCGTTCAAATCAGTCAGACCCAAGAAATGGTCAGACTTACCTGCTTCACCTAACTCGCCAACTCCATCTTTCGATGCATCGAATGCACAAGTGGTAGAAGATGGTAATCATGCTACTGCGTCCACTTACTCGCCTTCACTACCTTCTGCTCCTTTACCTTGTGCTCCTAGGAATACGCAAGATTTCGAAGAGGTCCAGCAGCAAGAAGCAGATCAAACATCCATGCAAGGACTTCGGGTACACGTATCGAAACCTAGCGACGCGACTACTTTGATCAGCAGTAGTCGACCTTCAACTCCTATTGGAGAGCCAATCTCTGGCTCTTCTGCTGATGCTTTGATTTCAGCTCCATCAAGGCCATTACCTACGCCCCCTGCTCGAGTTGAAGAGCACCAAGCTCGGGCAGCTGAACCGGCGAGACCCCTACCTTCTCCTCCGATGCAAGCTGAAGTAGTACATGTCGAGCAACCGATACAAGCTCAAGAGGCAGTAATAGAGATGATACAAGAGCCAACAAATCAACGTCACTCTCTTTTACCTGCTTCCACCTCTATTTCGGATTTCGGTATGTCTGATCGACCACTTTCGCATATTTCAATCTATCACGATGCCATGGACGCCGAGACGGATCATTCCGAACCATCACTATTAGCTGAGGTTATAGAAGACCAGCATCAAACACCGCAATCAATCCCACTTCCACCCAGTCTTTCAATGGATAACATGAATATGTCTACATCAATCTCTGATGCCTCGCTGGTCGATAAAGATTTCCCCAACCTCCCCGTCGCGCCCCGTTCATCAGCCAGTCAAGGTTTGCCGTCTGTTTCAGAAGCAACAGGCAAAGAAAGACATGTTTCGGACGAGACGATTGGGTCAGACTATTCATATACAGGGTCTTTACCTGAAGAACTGGCGGAATTGGCGTGAAACAAATTGAACAAGGACAATCTATAATAGTATTCAGACACTTTTCCTTTGCATAGACCAAAGTTTACATCTTCGTTATTTAGTTTGCTGTAGAATGGTTACGAGTAGCATGTTTGCAATTTTCTTTCAGTCGATGAATGCTTAGAGCCATAACCCTCCACTATAATCACGTTTTCAAGGGAAAGATACGAAATGAAGATGGCGTGTATGACATGTATGGAGCGCAAGAAGAACAAGGCCAAAATCAGGATAAAGGAAATGGAGTAATTTGAGTGATCGATGGTCAGTAGAAGCAGAACAGTAGGATAGTAATGAACGTGCTAAGATAATACAAGGAGTTGACATACAACCTGAATGCATCGGGAACGACTGGGCCTGCAAATCAGGACCTGAACACTACGTCTTAACCTACGCTTCATATAACTTCAACTTGAGGCAAATAATCACAGGTTGACAGAAATGACCAAATAGAAGAACAGATTGGCATTGATCAAACACCAAGCTCAAGCGACGGCAACTTGCATAGGAGTCTTCTCTTGATTACCGTGGTGCTCGGAGTGGGAAACGTGTGAATGAGAGATCTGTTGCGAGGTTGATCGAGTCTTCTTTTGTTGTTGCTGTTGAGCTGGAGGAGGAACAGTAGCTCCTCTAGCGGCAGCAGTCGCGAAAGAAAAGGAGAGCTTGTTAGTAGCCGCTGCTGCTTTAGATTGTTCAGTCGTAGTGACTTCCACTGGAGTAGAGTCAGTAAGTGTCGATTCTGGTAAAACAGGAGCAGCTGCGTCTTCGCTCTTGTCCGATTTAGTAAAAGGGAAGTCGGCTTGCTTCTCAGAGACTGGGGTAGTAGGACCAGCCAAAGCAGGGAAATCAGCACCGTTTGGAATGCGTTGGTTTGAAGAAGCTCTCGTGGTTGCAGCTGAATGAGGTAAAAGAGTAGGTTTGACTTGTTGCTGTTCTTTAAAACCGTTAATGGCCATCTCTTGATTTCCGTTCAAGCCAGAAAATCTTCCTCTAGGCAATTCCTTCATCCCATTTCCATTGGAATATCGGAAAGGTGGGTAAGTCTCTTGTCTACCTCTTTGACCACCACCACCAGCTAATTTCTCAAACCTCAGACTCTCTTTCCTAGCCGCATCCGATTTCCTGAAGTTTTCCAACACATAAGGATCTCCCTCTGTTCCATCTGGACCAACAATGTTCTTGCCTTGAAGTTTGGCATCGCTTCCGTCGGATAGGTAATGAGCGAAAAGACATGAATCCCCATTTCGGCATTTGTTGATTTGGAAATAAGTGCAGGGCATTGCCGATCTAGGATGCGAAAATTTCATCTTCCCACCTCCTCCACCTGATAAAGGAGCGAAAGCTGAATTATTTGGCGAGCGAGAATAAACAAATGTAGATCCGGGTAAAGAAGCTGCTCGACGATTAGCAGAGGAAGACATAGAGTTGATTGGGTAAGGAGATTGTTGGTTCGGTGTTTTAGAAGTTGGCAGACCAGAAGCAGCCATCAAAGCTTCTGTAGAATTGGTTTGGAAATAAGTATAATCGCCTTCTTGAGGCTGTTGATGCTGGTCTGGCGAGCCTCCATTCTGCCAAATTACAGCAGTAATTAGCGCAGGGCCTTCAATGAATAATAGAAGTACTAACGTGCGAAGGCATTTCATCAGCAGATTGGGATTGATTCAACTTTTGTTGAGCTTGCTGCTGAGCTCGAGGAGCTGTAGGTATTCCATTGTGCGTCGGAGGAGAAGTAGCCAGTCGTTCAACTTGACATTGCTGCTGCTGGTGAGTAGTTGGGTAAGCGGGATACACATAACCAGGATGAGGTTGGTTATGGAATTGAGGAAGAGGAGCATGAGGGTAGTAGAAAGGTTGATGAACAGGGAAAGGGGGAGGTGAAGACATGCCGTGGTAGAAGTCCTGCATTGGGGGAATAGGTCCCATCATGTTTTCATTTGGTGCTGGGTAAGGATAATAAAAGCCTCCCATCATGTGAGGAACGGGTTGTTGTTGCTGGGCTTGCTGCTGCTGAGACATCATCTGCGCCGGACTGCTTGTAACAGGTGAGTCTTGTGGGGTAGGTAAAGCAGGAACAGACGGTGGTCCTGCGTGAGCTTGACTAGTTGCAGGGGCCAAAGAAGGATCATGAGCGAATGCGCATTCGTCCTGCAATACATATACATGAGTACGGCTCTCGGCGGCAACTTGGGCACTGAAGCTTACCCCATAACGGCACGAAGGCCAAAATCTGCAAGGAATAGTCTTTGCTACTTGAGGAGGCGGAAGAGAAGGGAAAGCAGTGTTTGGAACGACTTGAGAAGGAGGTACGCCAACAAAAGTTTCACCGGTCTGAGAGTAACCTGCAGCTGGTAGCGGAGGAGATGATCCATTCAAGGTCACTCCTTGAGGGCCTTCCGCTTGAGCTCTTTCATCGTTTTCTGTATATGCGCATAACAAGGGCAGATTACGTGAGATGCCGCTCTGGATTCAAATGTCAAAATCCGCTAACCTTGTATTTGCACAGGTCCAAATAATGCAGCTGCGGCTGCTTTTTTGACGCTTTCTAAATCGACAACAGGTTTCACAGTGGGCTGCTCTGTAGTATTAACCATATTTGGATTCTTAAGCGTCGAAAATTTTCTGCAAGATTTGGAAGAACTTGAGTGTGCTAGAAGACTCGAGAGCTGGGAAGGCGGGAGGCTGTTGGACAACAGTGAAACACCTGACAGAAACCGGCGAGAGGAGAGCGAAGCGAGCAAGCAAACAGATGGGACAGGGCAACCTTCGCAAAATAAAGCTTGTCTCTAAACTATTCGCCCGACTCAGGCTCAACAGTGACAGAACAGTAAAGGGCCAGGAACTGTCATTTGCATCAGGGAGATACATACATTTCTCGCGCAGCCATACAAAACAAGAGGATGTCCGCTGAACAGCCCGCCGCAAAACTCACAAAGAAGCAGAAAAAAGCATTAGCGCATCATGGATCTGCTTCTGGTGGCTCAGAAGCGTCAAAGAAGCGATCAGCAGGCAAAGCGAGGAAAGCACTGAGGCAGAACATTGAAGCTTTGCCAGAGGCCGATTTAGATGAAGGCGATGGCGTAGCTGCTGAGGATGTTGTGGACCTTGTGGTTCAGCCAGAGACCAAAGAGAAAGGCAAGGGGCAGAAGAGGAAAAGGACAGAAGAGCCTGAGGCAGCTGTTGAAGGCGATAGGGATGCAAATGATGTCGGAGAGCCTGCAAAGAAGAAGAAGCCCTCGCGGCAGCGTTACATATGCTTCTGTGGTTAGTCTCATGTTACTGTGTCGTGTCTGTATGCTGATGGACTCTGTACAGGCAATCTACCTTATACCGCGACAGCAGAAGTACTTAAAGCACATTTTGCAGCTGCATGTGGTTAGTTCTCAGCTGTCTCTTCTGCCGGTCACAACGTCATATTGATATATTATGTAGGGCAAGAACCTTCTGTCAGACTTCTCAGCAAAAAACCTACACCTGAAGCAGATCAAGCAAAATCTAAAGGCTGCGCTTTCATTGAGTTCACAAACGCCGGAGCTTTGCAATCTGCCCTACGATTGCATCATTCTTTGATCGAGAAGAGGAAGATCAATGTAGAAATTTCAGCTGGCGGTGGTGGGAAAGGAGAAAAGAGGACAAGCAAGATTGAGGATGCTAGGAAACGATTAGGTGATCAGAGAGCGAAGAAGGAAAAGGAAAAGCAAGACAAGAGGGAGAAGGAGAAGCTCAAAAAAGGAATCACTGAGCCGCCTAAGCAGAAACAGCCTCAACCTCAGCCACAAAAGAAGGATGCAAAACCTGCAAAACCATGGCTCTCCGGTGCAAATGCCATGAAATTGGGATAGAAGAAGAAGAATAGAAGTATACCCTTGCATGCGATTTTAACATCTAGTAGTACATTTGCGATTCAATGCCATTTAATCTTCGTCCTCTCTTTTCGGCGGGGGACCTGCGATTCTGTTAGACATTCTCCACCGTCGTATGTGAGCGGACTGACCGCATGGCTGCAGCATTTTCTGCTCAAGCATAAGTTATATGATTTTCGGATGATACGGAAAGACTAACTTCCGCCAGCTCAAATTTGACTCGTCCAGAAGCTTCTCCTTCAGCACAGGCAAGGTAATTCAACAAAGGTGGATGTCCAACAATAGATGCATAAGTATCGCGATGCTGATGCGAGAGCCATTCACTGCGTGAATTCAGCATACAAGGTAGAGCGGACAGCCCTTGAGACAAACTATTTGGTTAGATCCGCATGGCCTGTGCCTACGAATCTGGCGTGAAGACTCTCCACTTGCTGATTCTTCGTATATCGCAAATCGCTGGCCTGTTGCATTGCAAGATTTGACAGATAAGATTCCATACAGGGGTAAGCTATCAGACCACCTGACCATTTTCCCTCTTGAGCTATTGTAGTAAATAAAATTGGACGATAATGAACAAGGTTGGTTTGATACAATCACAGCCAGAGCTGCTGGAATAGCTCACAACCTTGCAGCATGTACGTAATCTCATCTTCTATTCATCTGCCTCCGTCTGTCCTATCGTCTTTCCTCGCGCGATACTGCTTGTTTTAATCCTTGTTTCTTCAAAGCCTTCCTACATGTTACAGGCGGTCTCTGAGCCTGTATTTCTGTCATATTAACAGGGCTCCTCCCAGAAAGGGCAAGTCCAACCCGTACGTGTCGAGCCAGGTCGAAGGTGCCAATCTGAAGATGGATATAGAGTCGCCCAAGATTCGCTCGCTCCTTTATGGCCTATCAAGAAACCAGATGGTACATATCTTCGCCTCTTCCTCCCTGCTTGTCCCTCTTATTTGTTGCGTCACAGGTGAACCTCTTTGGCGGAAGGATATCCAGATGGATCTCCTGGCCCATCTGTTCAGCAACAGTACTTATCGCTTTACTCCACCTCAATATTCTTCTGCTTCTGCTCCTCTTTTCCCTACCAATCGAATGTGGTCTTTCGCCGAACTGTATTTGGATTGTATAGCCAACTCAACTAAAGCAACTCGATCTATCAAGTGAGTTTTTTCCATCTACATAGCCAACTATACTTACTACAGGATGGCAGAGATAAGATGGCAGAAAGTCAAGATTTCGCTTTGAATTTCGCCAAGCTATGTTTATTGGTCAATGTCGGTCGCATCAACACCACAATAGCTTGTAAGTTGGATCGCAACGTGTGTCAGACGTATCTGATCGCGTCCGATCCTATGTGTAGTCTTCCCAGAAATGCGAACGGCGATGCGAACCTATCACCCCTTACCCTCTATGCAAATGCATGAATATTCTCGAAAGAATCTGCAAGATGCACCTAGACTCAAATCGCAACTGAAAGCTGCTTTGCTTCCGCAAGAAGCCAAAGATGCACCGGAGACGTTGTCGGGAATCGCCCTAGCTGCTGTACGTTCAGTATTTTACGTTATTCACGTAATCTCTCGCTCACAGCTAATTCGGATGTCCAGTCTAGAGGCAGAAGACCTAGTACTTCGGTCGTCAATCTACTTTTCATTATGTTTGCCGAGACTGGAGTGAGTCAGAATGCATAAATTGATGTCTGTTGCTGATCAAATTGGGCAGCTGGTAACAAGTCGTTTCATGCCATCAGGTTTTGAGACTATGGATCTTTTTTGGCCAAATGAGTGAGTGGGTGGGAGCGGTCAAGCTCCTCAGAGCTTACTGCATTTTTCTGCCAGCATTCCATCAGCAGAGAAAGCCAATGCTCTGCTATGGATCATTCATCGTTTCTTAGAACACCCCGATGTGCTTTCCGATCTCCAATCAGGCGAAAAAGTGTCTGTTCCATTTACGTTAAACCGAGTGGATACAAGTCAAGAGAATGTAGATCCTGCACCGGAAGTCGATTTCGGCTTAGCTGCGCAAAAAGCTAGAGCAGACTTTTCTACCAAGATGAAGAAAGAAAATGTTGCAGCAGCGGAAGATGCCTTAAACGCAGGTGGAGGTCAGTCTGCATTTGAGTCCGATCAACAGAAAGAGATGAAGAATGATTACAGGTACGCCTGGGAATTCCAGACGAGCAGGGTTGCGAACACACCCTACACCTGGTGAACGAGAAGATTCTGCCTCCGTCGCGCCTGAATTTCAACCTCCAGAGCAAATAAGAGGTCCGCATGCGTACTTGTGTTCAGTCAACAGCAATGTGAAACCGTGGGCGGAAGGTGAGCTTAGCCATTATCCTTTGTTTGAAGCTAAATTGTTTTGCTGTAGACGAGCAATTTTGGGATACTCACATGCTTCAACGAAATCAAGTGCCACATAAAAGCTTGAGACGTCAGTAACTATACGGCAAAAAGCTGAAGGTGATCTGATTACATTCGGACAGGAACTTTTAATCGAACTAAAGTAGACCTGAATGAGATGCGAGATGTACTCTATGAGTCAGATGAAGAGCCAGACATATGGAGTCAGCCGGAGTTGCGTCAGTGAATGTTTGCGAGACTGAAAGTCGCGCTGAAGCCCGAGCAGGACAAAGAACGAACGTCTTTCATTTCAAAGATGATCGCGGCCAAAAAGTTGTCGCCTACGGTCTACCAGCTAAGAAGAAACGCCGCGAAGACAATAGAGCTACAGTAACATCGACAGAAGATGTTAGTCGAGCATCCTGTCATGTACTATGCTTATTTTGTGAGCAGCCAAAGACTGCAAAATTGGAATCGCCGCAAGATGCTATGTCATCTCACGAGTCTGATCAAGTAGTCACGGGGTTTATGCCTTCTGTTTTGGCTCCAGTCTAATGACTCTTGTGTGTTTGATTCAAACTAAATTTGCATTGTCTTATATTTTACGCTATTGATCGGATCGAGACTTCGCCGTTATTCCACTAAAGGAGAGAGAAATTACAAGAACCTGCACACGAAACAGTCAGCTCGATATGTACAGGTAGAAGCACGCTGTGCAGAATTCGCGTCCGGCTAATAGGAAACGTTACAAGTCGACATTCTGCTCAATTCGTTTAGACGAAGAGCTTTCCGTCGTGTCACATAATTTGTCGTCATTGCGAAGTGGGCAAGAGGAAAGCAGACAGAAAGATGTGTAGCTTACTTCAATCTTATCGAGTTGCCGGATAGCAGTGCAGGCTCACGATGATAGAAGACGTCGAGGTGGTGGGTACCTAGCCTCAAGATCGGACGGAGAGCTGGGAACCATCGCGACTATAGTAAGAAGAGTATGTAGAAGGAAAATTTGGTCAGGTGTTCGCTGCAGAAGGGAACCTAGCCCTTGGGAACCAGCATCCGCACACTAGAAGAGATGTCCTGTATGCAAAGACTGCTGAGACGTATTGATTGAGTTGATTGGTTGATTGATTGATTGTACGAGAGCAAGCGCTTTGAATTTTGCCATTTATCGAGCTTGGTCTTGTACAGCGTGCTGCCCTCTTTATACCCTCATTCTCGTCTCGTAAAGTACATAGAAGCATGTCGAACAAGCGAGGACCGCCAGACAGCGTTGCTCTAGCCAAAAGGGCGAGAGTAGATGAGGTGCCAGAGGAAGGAACGCAGCAATTGGTCGTAGGTCAAGACGCACGAGGCAAGGGTGTCGTATCTACTATAAGGCGAACGAGCGGGTTGCAGCATCCTATTATGATCTTGCAAGGCCACACTGTGAGTCTGCATTTTCTGACTCTGCCTTGCCTGCATGCTCAAGTCCAAGGACAGGCAGAATGTTTGGATGCTCGATTTGACCCGGCCGGAGAGCATATAGCCAGTACATCGAAAGATAGGACGATATGTGAGCTGATTCGAACGCTATCGCGCTTTGCGTAACTGATGTTTTACTCAGGTTTATGGAATGTTTATGGCGCATGCGAAAATGTGAGCATGACTACCTGTTGGATGCTGCACCGCTAATTATACGGCTCAGTATGGTGTTCTTCGCTCAACAAGCAGCAAAGCTGTTTTCACTACAGTACAATTTTCACCTTTAACTACTTCCAAGCATCTCTTCGCTGGCTGTTCAGATGGAACTATCTCTACCTTTGATCTCAACACTGGATCTGTTGTTCGGCGGCACCGATCAGCAGCCAACAGGGTGTTAAATTCCGTAGATTGCGTCAAAGGAACAGGAAGAGAGTTATTGCTTTCCGCTGGAGATGATGGGACAGCTAGAATCTGGAATGTGGAATCAAAAGATCCGATAGAAGAGATTGAATTGGGTTACCCTATCACTTCAGCAAAATGGTCTGCGGATGGCCAACAAGTCTTCTTGGGTGGTTTGGACAACGCAATTCATTGCTACGATCTCAGGAAAAGAGCAATCGCTTATTCTCTGATGGGACATACCGACACGATCGCTGGCATGTCTGTCTCACCTAACGGCGCGCAATTGCTTTCGTCGTCTTTCGACAATACTGCGAAAATCTGGGATATCAGACCGTTGTCAGTCTTGTTGACTTCGGCACTGTCTCGCGCTGAAATTCATCGGTTTTGACAGCGCACCCACTGTATCAAATGCTCCAGGTCAATCGCCTCGATTATATCGGACTTTGATGGGCGCACCAGCAGGATTCGATTCCCAATTACGCAAGCCATGCTGGGATCCTTCAGGCGATAGGGTTGCCTTGGGTGGAGCAGATCGCACAGTAACAGTTCGTAGTCTGTTCTCAATATTAGCTTTAAGTAGCTTATCGAATCCCTTCACCGTGCACAGATTTGGCAAGTTGAATCAGCACAGATTCAATACAAGCTACCTGGTCATAAAGGAACAGTCATAGCTTGTGAATTCTCACCTGATCCAGCTCAACCAATTCTACTTTCTTCGGGCATTGATGGGCAAATCTAGTGTGTTTTCTCCTTTTTCTTACATTATGCAATGTACTGATGCTGTTTTGTTCATAGCCTGGGCGAAAGTACGCCATCAGAGTCGTTGCCTTTGCTTTACTAACTTTTGTTGTCAGTTGAACCTCAACCCAGACTATGAGAGGATTGATTGAAATGAGGTGTATATGCATGGCGATGAGGGAAAAATGTGTCCTCAGAAAAAGATCTACTGAGGCGTAACGATCTGGAAATGTGATTCATGGCTAGAAGCGCCACACAAATTTCTTAGTAACACGTCTGGCATGCATTTCCGCATCTCAATTTGGGAGGAATGCTTCTACTACTCGAGTAATGTGTTCAGGTATTGGCCCCTTTTTCCTGATAATCTCAGAGGAGAGATCTTCGCCAGCAGTTTAGGGCAGTCGGTTTCGATGTTATTGAAATCCATCTATATTGAAGTTCGCCAAAGCCGACGTGCTCATGATACTGCTCTTAGCAACCTGCTTTTTTGATGTCAAGTAATTCATGGTAAGGCTAGCGGAAATAACTGACTGCAATACTTCGTGGATAGCCCACAGCATTACAGATCAAAATTCGCTGACTTTTTCACTCCGTGATGCAAGACGCCCTCACCAGAATCCACACAAACAGAATGAGCATTCGTATTGTAGACATTTACTGAGAGATTCGCTGGTCGAAGGAAGAAGAGCAAACAGAAGTGGATGTTCCTGGAGGTAGCTTATACAATCGAATCATAAGAGGTTTTGTCGCCATGACGCATTTGGCGCCGAGGGTGCTTTACATCTAAAGGATGAGTATAATGCTCGTGTAATGTAGTCGTCACAAAGCTAGCGAATGTCAGAACCGATTGGCAGAATCACAGGCAAGAGCTCACGATGAGTAAGTGGAGTGCGGTGTACCATACACTTCAAAGCCGCGAGCTGCGACCATAGCATCGAGAAATGGATTGAGGAAGTCTGTTTGGAGTCAAAACGAAAGAGAAATTTAGGATTGTCGCTTACTTCCGATGAGCACGCCCTCTTCTGCAGACTGGATCGTCTTCATATGCTGCAGCTCCGGTACAACGGGGGCAAATTCATCTAGCACCATTGAACAAGGTAGCCAAGAGAACAACTCTTGTAGTAATGGATGTGATCGAGGCGGATGAGCATCTGTTGCGACGTAGATACTACATAATGTGAGCCTCGTCCCGAAGCACTGGTGCAGCTTACAGCTTGTTCAAGGCCTTCAAACTGGGCTCTATATGCTGCTTTGCACATTGCGGTTCTGAGTCTCGTGGTACCATGGACAGAGAAGGCTGAGATTTCAGCAGATGTTCGACCTCGTAATCTGCCGCTCCTAAGAGAGACTTCATCACTTGCTTGAGTATCTGCTTCAAGTTCTGGGCTGCGCTTTCTTCGAACTCTCCGTCGCCGATTCTCAGATGCAGCCCAACGAATTCAGCTTTCATCTGCTGAACTACCCTATCTGCTATATCGACAAGTAGCGGGTTTGTGAAGACCATTGCCCGTTCGATTGACTGCCAGCGTTCAAGATCCCCTTGAGTGGCTTGATGCATATCAATTCTGTTTGTGCCATAAAGGGTACCGAATTCGAGCAGCCTAAAAGATTGCATCGCCGGCGTAGCGAGCTCCTCGATGTTCAAGCGATTAACAAATTTGCCCAATGAATCAGTAGAATTTGGACTTGCATAGAGCCGGAAGTGATACTTGCTTTCTTCTGCCAATCGATATATGTCTTTTTCCGCTAAGTCTAGACCTTGTTGACTGGTCAGCCATGATCGAGAAATGTCTTCTCGTTGGATGAGTGGGACAGTGCTTTGAGCTGCTGTCAAATCAACGAGAAAGGACCAGCTGAATACTGTCAGTGTTTATGAGTATTGCGAAGTAGGATAAGGTCGACCCGACCTACGAGCATGCTGTTCCAGAGCGAGACATTCTTTAGTCCCTCGAGTAATTGCGCTAACATTGTGCGAGTGACAGCGTCTCAGTAGAATCTGGTGTTTATCCAGATCTTTCTGCAGCTTGTCTTTGAGCTTCCAATTCTGGGCAGGGCCCATATGCACGTATGGCATAATCAAGGTGCGATTCAACTTCTCCGCCAGAAAGAGGGCATTCATGAGTGATATTCGCTGCAAGGGAATGATGAGGTTGGATGAGAAATAGCGTAAATCGACGCAATATGTCTATACCTGATTATTGAAACCGGAGTGTGGGAGATAGCTGATGACTATCATCCTTCATCTCAACTTTTGTTGAACAGAAACGAGACGCAAATCAGCTCACACTTCTCGTCATGACTAGAGCGAGTCACAGAAGGCAACTCAAGCTGAGTACGCAAACTCGATGTCATGTCCTTATTCGCCCTCCGAAAGTGCGACTGCCAGGCTGGCCCAGCTCTTGAAGCAATGAAGTAGCAGAAGAATGAGGTGCAGAGCGCTGCAGATACTCGCAGGACTTTGCGAGAAACCATAGCCAGAAGGAAGATCAGTGAGTGACGCGAGCAAGTCGCGTTTGCAGAGAGTGTCCGCGGATCCTGACTTGACTGCAGCTCCAGGCAATTGAAACGGGAGTGGGAACGCGTAAAAATTGATCGAAAGCTCAAGTTTGCTCAAGAAGAGCATCGATTCGGCCAGAAGTCGAATATCGTGGGACCGTACTACCGAATGCTCGATGCTGCCTATTAAACACTCTATTCCTATATACATTGCTATAACTTCGCTCATTAATTATACCAGTACTTCGGATTGCCCTTGCTCAAAGTGATTACGGATTGACTTCACCAGCTTGATAATTTGAGGCGAGTCCCCTCTGAGCACTTCAGCAACAGCAACGTCTTGCGTATCAACGTGAAGTTCCAGCAGATAATCGAAGTAGTCCAGTAGAGCGTCAACATGACCAAAACTGTCGTGGCTGCCTGCTGGAAGTTTGAACCGATCTACGCCTTGCAGTTCTGCCTTGTAACGAGCCGAAAGATCTTCCGTCAATCTAGTCAAGACTTCTCCCGACTGGAAAGAGGTGCTAAAATTGGTTGCTTTGGGTGTGCTCGACGTGAGATGGGAATTAACCCAGTCTAGAAGTTCAGCGTCAGGATTGACTTTCAGCTCGCGCATATTTTGCGTATGTTGAGGGAAAGCTGCTGTGTCGGGCGAGGATGCATCTGCCAGAGAGCCGTGATCGCTGATGCTCATCATCGATCGCCTATCTCCTCGAATGCTTGATGGTCGTAGGGAAGCCAAACTGCTCGAGAACAGACTTTGTCGCTTGTCAGACTTGTTGGGCGGAGCTGGAGCTGAAGGTGGTGCTGATTTCGTCAAACTTGTCAAAATTTCAGCATCTCTGGGTGTCAGCGAGTTCGGATTTGTTCCGCCAAGTCTTTCTTTTTGCATTCGATCGCGAGAAGTAGGAGAAGGTGGCCGTGGTGGAGGAAACATGGATTGAGCTTCTTCTAATGTCATGGTAGGAATATTGGACGAAGCCACAACAGGAGCTAGAAGAGAGCGCATCAGCGCCGGAAAAGCTCGTACGAGTGTCAGCTTACCTTTCAAATCTCGAGTAATGGATGATTTCATCAGGGCTTTCATAAACTTGCGAATGGTCAACGGATTATCCGAGGCGAAGTAGTGTGCAGGTGAGCTGTTGTGGAGCATCTTGAAGCCGTAGTTACCACGGCTGCTGTCTGAGTCGGGAAGGATCTTGTAGCCAGCAAGTGAAATCCAGCCTTTGATCTTCTTTTCCTATTTTATTTTGTTCAGATTAGTTCGGCAACACAAGTATCCATCGGACTACATACATCGGGTCCTTTCATGATGTACAAATGCGTCCCTTTCAGAACAACATATCGAAGCTTGAAGTTTCCATATCGCTCGTTCTTCTTCTTGAGATATCCATCTAGATCTGGCTTACCAATACGCTTCAACGGATTGACCGACTCTCCAGAATCAGGTGAAATGATAGCGGAATGATGTTCGGGTTCGTCAGACAGCTGCTTTGCAGGCATGATGATGTTATCTTGTTGCATGGTAGGCGTGCTCTGGGTAGGCGGACTTCTCTCCGAGCCGACCGGTACAGAGATTCGAGGACGATTGAGAATAGGACTAGTGGGAGCGTTGGTGGTGCTATTGAAGCCAAAGAAAGACCGACGTGAACTTCCTCTGTTCGGTCGTTCGGTCTCAGACTGCTGGCGAGAATGACTGTATACGAACAAGGTCAGATATAAGCGATCAGAGGTGAATATTACTCACCCAGGAGAAGTTGGAGGAGCCTTGCGACTGCGTAATGTTTGGCTGATGAGCATGCCACTCTTTTTGGCGAAAGAGTTGCGAGCAACAGGGCTAGTCGGCACGCTGACGGATGGTCTACTACCCCAAGGACTCGTTTTACCTGTTTCGGGCTCGGTAGAGGTACGCTGCCTAGAGCCAATCGAGTTTGAAGAACTTTGGTTTCGGACCAGTTTCTTCCTGCTGTCATTCCGTAACAGTTCGGTCTTGTTATTCCATCAGATGCGTTCAACTGCAATAATCAAGTAATGCTTACATCAGTTGCAGCATTGCGATCGCCATATTCAGCTTCCTCGTCGACATTACCGAGACCATCGCCATTAGCAGACATGAAAGAGTCCATCGTCCCTTCTGTCGCGCTCCGCTTGTGACTAGATATAACGCTCGCAGACATGCTGGTCTTCGGTCGAGCAGGTCCTTGCTGTAAGCGTTGGCAAACTCGTGAGCTACTAATCAGCAGAATCGCAACATGAGACTTACATCTGTGTTCGATCTGTGCATACCAGCAGAATTGGTACTCTCTAGACCTAGACCCCGTAGTTTTGAGCTATCTGTGCTGGGCCTAGGAGGCGCTTCTGAAGAAGGTGCAGGCGACACTGATGCTTGTGACGAAGCTACGCCCATAATGGAAGGAGGGAAGCTTGAAGTTGTTGGCTGACTCGGGTTCGGCGAAAATGAGTCTGAAGGAGAGAAAGCGCTTCGAGACTGAGGAGTATCTGGCTCATAACCGGACATAGCAGGCGAATCGCGTGGATATTGCATATAGCTGGCTTGAGATTGGGACATGGTATTATTGGACGAGGGAGTATAGCCAGGTTCAATGAGGCGCTTGAGCTCTTTGATCCCGTTATTGATATGAACGCGTCGACCGAAAGCTGGCAAATCGATCTCTTTGAGTGTATTGATGTCCATCTCAAGCAGCACGTCTCCAGAAATCTCGTGTTCTAGGCAGAAGTCACAGGCTAAGCTATCGCCAACTTTCTTTGCAATGGCCTTACCTTGAAACTTTGACAAAGTCAAAGCATCAAATCCTTTCGATCTTCCCCAATCAATGACCTGCTCAACAGTCCATTGTCTAGGATCGGCGGATGCTTTGGCTCCGACACTGCTTCTGGGGGAAGTGTCGAGTGTTCGTATGCTATTACCATATCCAGTATGAGTATATCCAGTTTGACTACCTGGTCGAGAGTAGGTTGCTGCAGTAGCCGGGGAAGACAAAGGAGTTGGATCGTTTCCAGGATAGATGGTTTGTGAGAGAGATTGAGGAATTCTTTCTGGCTGTGATTGAGCTTGTACTTGCTGCATCTGGGGTTGGGCTTGAGGCTGTACTTGTTGTATTTGTGATGGCATCTGCTGTACTTGAGATGGAAATGAGCGTTCTGCAGGCGATTGAAGGGATGTAGCACTATTGATATTGGATGACGAGGATTCAGCAATTGCGGGTCGAGATTCCTCGCGAGGGATTTCTTCTTGAGACAGAGAAGAAGATGGTACCATATCAGCTTGGGGCACAAGCGCAGAAGAGAACGTTCCAGATTTGGTCCTTGGTATGGAATTAGATCTAGCAAGCGGTTGCGCTTCGGCAGATTCTGCATCTGCAGTAACTGTCTGGCCTTCATCTACGTTAGTTTGATCGACCAAAGCAGTCGAGCTGGGTCGTTTGACGCTCGCGACCGAATTTCTTCGACTTTTTAAGCTGTTTCTTGAGGATTTTCGAGATAGTGATAACGAGCGTCGGATGCCATCAGTAAAGCTTTGCGGTCGAGATGGAGATTGGGTAGATTGTTCGATCACGGCAGGGACTGGAGGCACCGGAGGAAGTGCAGAAGCGTCGAACGATTTTCTTGATCGCCGTGAGTTGAGGGATGGTGAGGGCGAGTGACTACGTGCAGGTTGAGGAGAAGCTGGAGGTGCAGCTTGCTGAGATGCAAAATTCGCATCTGGAGCTGGAGAGTTCGGTAAAGGAAATCGTTCCGCATCTCGCGCGAAAGGTGAGGAAGACGAAGATTGCTGAGGCTTGGAATTTGTTCGCGCAGCGAGAGAATCTGCAGCCAAAGACTGATTGTTGTACATTCTCTCGAAATTGGTCGATCGACTGAAAGGATCTTCGTCCGCGTCGCTTTCGTCCGACAATTCGAGACCTTCTATGGGTGGAGAATCGGTATATAGGTTGTTCTGTCTGTATCGCTCGTCTTCCAGCTGTCTGTCTCTTTCCCTTTCTTTCGCTGCCAAGGCAGCTTGTTCCAGTTGAAGCTTAGCTTTGGCAGCTAAAGCTGTACGTGCATTGGGGTAATTGCGTTCTGGCTCTTCGGCGTCAGAGTGATCCAGAGAAGCTATGCTCGCCCCATCGTCTTGAACCATTCTTCGACTCTTCTTGGAACGCGTAGATCTGTTAGATCTCGTAGACCTGACTGAACGAATAGATCTAGCATCTGATCGATCCTCAGCATGGGACTCTCGCGTTGTAGACGGTTGAAGATCGACTTGCTGTTGCTGTTGGATAGCTTCCTCGACTTCAGTCAGCGTAGATTGCATCATGGTTCCTCCAGGCTCTGATCCTTCTGAAATTGTAGAGACCGTTGAGACTTTTGGTCCACTAGCAGGTGCGAGAGCTCTGATAGCTTTCGTCTTAGTAGTATATGATTCAGGAAACAGTCCAGTTTGACCAGAAACATTGCGGCCCTGTTACAACAAGATAGATTCAGGCTTCCGACGAGGCCACTGACTTTACGTTACTGACCTGCCACCAGCCATCTCCAAACATGTCATCTCGCTCTATCACAATAATAGGCTCGCCAGCAGCAAATGAGATTTCATCCCTATTGACATTCAGATGCGTTTAGCTTATCAAGACTACTGTCCTTGCATTGCAGCACATACGGATTTTCTGCTTCGAAGGGATGCAGGGCCCACACCACGTCAGCTTCGTTAGTTGCCATGTTGCAAATTAATTGATCAACGAGTAACTTGACCCAATTAGGTTATGTAGCTCAAGATGACCACTTCAGGCAGCTACTTGTGCTGTATTGAGTGATCTAGCGCTATCTATCGAGCACCAGCGCAGTGGTAGTTTGAACAAAACACAGCCAAACGACTCGTTAGGCTGGGAATTTGGGTATATCACAGAAAGACCGATCTTCAAGGGATTCTTGCTGTCTGTAGTAATTTCAGTGGTTAAAGTTGTGCAACTCGTAGGCAGCCTTGCACCGCTCAGAGAAATTGGGGCGTCGAGGTAAGCAGTCAAGATAACCATTCGTAACTAAGAGCTTGTCTAGCTTCTAGTCCGAGTTCTCACCGTTCTCGCGTTCAATCCAGGTGCAACCGCTGAACCCTTTGCTACGCCAGGCCCGATTTTCATCTCGCTCGAAACAGACAGTTGAGCCTTTTTGCCTGTGGCTCTTGGCAATCTAGTTGGTCTCGTAGTTGCTGCTCCTTTCTCTTCAGAGATACTGCTCTTCTTTAACTTCGCCTTCTTTGGGCCGTCCTTGACTTCCGTTTCCCCCTCTATTTGCGAAACTTTCCTCTTTCCTCTTGAGTTCTTCGCTTTATCGACATCTAGGTCCAGTCCTTCTTCGCCTTCATCTTCATCTATGTACTCTGGATCTTTTGATACTGCTTTCCTTTTCTTAGGTGAAATTTTCGATCTTGCCGTCAAAGTCTTTGACGCTGTTGATCGAGTCTTGGCCTTGGGGTCTTTGACAATAGCAGGAGAAGAAGGTTTCTTCTGCATTGAAACTGTACGCTTGCTTATAGTGGCAGGTTTGGGCATTGGTTCGGGTGAATGGGTGGACAGTTCAAGGGGATCTGTTAGGACTGGCAGGGAAGGGGGTATGTCGGGCACATGATCGAGCGAGGGGAAAGAAGGACAGATAGATTCAAGTGCAGCAGACTTGGCTTGAGACCAATGAGGAGGGTTTCGAGTGATTGTATCTGAACCGAAATGAATGGCCTGAGGTGAAGTAGGTCTGACATCCAACAACGAAGAAGGACGACAGGCCGGTGTAAGAGGTATTGTACCGGGAAAGTAGCTTGGAGCGATAGAAGGCCTGCTTCTGAGTGCTCGGACTGGTAATGCTTGGGTTTCCTCTTCTGGCGTGATAGAAGGTGCATCTTTCCATAATCCGGTAGCAGAAAGGGACCAGAAGAAAGTTGTCGGAATCAATGAGGCCAAGAAAGAGACGAAGTCGAAGGTGAAGTCAATCGTATGTTCATACGGGCGAAGAACTCGCTCAATTGTTGCCGCATAAATCTGTGGCGCGATCTACGAAAGATTATCAGAGCTTGACAAGTCGCAGAAGGCAGATCAACGTACGATAGATCTACTAATGAGAAACCACAACAAGCAGGAAAGTTTAATCTCATCCGAGAAGGGAACAATCCAGCATATTGGCGTTGTTAGTAATTCGCATCGCAGGATCAGCAGCCAGACGATAAACGCCTTGATAGTTTGCTTCAATTCCCTTTGCCTTTGTTTGACTTTCAGGGCCGATGAAGTTCCAGCAGTTCTCGCTACCTTAGCACGTCGTATTCGCGTCAAAGGTTGCTTCAGAGTCTTGTGAGCTTCTCTGATGAAAGCAAGTGTTCTGTATATTGTATCAGAGACCATTAGATATTCGTGATCGAACTAACATTACGAGCCTACCCTGCTATCTTGACCAGCAGCAATAGCAATCGCATCGTTCATCGTCAACAGCGAAAGATATATAGATGACTACACTAAAATGGCAGCGACAGAACAAGATGGGAGGCGCTATTTTACAAAATACTCAGGATCCTGCCGCCTTGCCCCTCCTTCCCCCTAATTGGCCATTGACACGCTCAGAGGCAGCTGACTGTAAGTGGGATCGCTCTTAATGTATGGTTTCTGATGGAAGATTAGCATTGCGTATCGCGAGGCGGAACAACGCTCACAGTGACAATGAAAGACTTGCTGATGATGTACGGCTTGTCATCTCTTTCTTTGAATTCCAAAGTCTCGATAATCGTTGCCAAAATGGCTTTGAATTCCAGTAGTGCAAATTTGTAGCCGATACAGCCTCTACTTCCGCCTAGGAAGGAAGACAAATGTGACCAAAGAGTGAACCCATTTGTTCCTTCAGCCAGCGCGTCAGAAACGTCGTCCGTCCATCTTTCAGGTCTGAAGATTTCAGCGTCTTGGCCCCAGATGTCTTTCATGACTGTGGAATGAGCTGTAAGCATTGATGCTGCAATCAGAAAGAGGCGAAAGCCAACCATTGATCGACGCTATGGGAATCATTATTACGGTGCCTTGCTTCAATGTCAGTTGCTCCACTTGCGAACCATCTCGAAGCGTTAGAGGTTTTGATAAGGGTAACACCGCATCATTTGCACATGTTCGGATTGTCAAGCTGACCGGACCACGCAACCGAAGAACCTCTTTCTGCAAGAGACATCAGACGAAGGTTCGCCAGGCTGTCTGAATACTTACAGTAACACAGTCCAGATATGGCAAAGTCGACAGCTGCTCAACCGATAGTCTTTGGGTTGAATCCAATCCTTGCTCTGCTTTGACTTGACGAATTTCATTCCGAAGCTTGCTTTGCATTTGCGGATTTCTGGCCAGCTCATACAAAGCCCAGCCGAGCGCGGTACCGGTTGTCTCGAAGCCAGCTAAGATGAAGGTGCTCATCCTGATATCACCAATTTAAGTCAAGTTCAGTACAGCTCAACAATGCAACTGACTGTCCCAAGACTTCTTCGTCGTCCAGCTTGTGCTTCTCGTCACTTGCATGAACATTTGCTTTGACCAACAAGCTGAGCAGATCCTTTCCGCGACCAGAGTCATCACCAGCTTTCGCAGCTTCCTTCGCCAGTGCCAAAATCTTCTGCGATTCAGTTCGAACGGTATAACTGATGAATTTCGTTCTCCTCGTCGTTTCAGTTGCTATACGAATGCAGTTAGACATGTAGACTTAGAAAGATATAGATCGTACGCAAGCGAGCAAGTAGTGGAAACTTCATGCTCAAGAAAAGAATCATTCTGCTCAAGGTGCTGCTCAAAGAATCGCCAAATAGATCTGCGAATGCTTTGGCTAAAGGATGATTTCCGTCTTCGAGCGATCGAAATTCGGCTCCAAGTCCAGCAGCTCTGCACGTTGTCAGACTGTTCAGCGCAAAACAAAGAAACAGAACTGACCCGATGATATCCATGGTACATTTTGAAGTCCATTGAGCGACATCTTCGACGGATTTACCCAGTCCAGTTTTTTCCACAGTTTCCGTCAATTTCAACCTCAACATCTCCGCTTTCTCTTGAAAGATCGGAAGCATAGCGTTACAATTTGGTCCGTTGAAAGCGGATCCAAGTAATCTCTTCTGCTTCCTGTGATCGTCTGTAGAGCAGACCATGAATCTGAAATGAAGAAGTTTTAGTTCAAACAGCTAACCTCCTTCAGCCAGTAAGAGTCCTTCTCCCACCATTCGACCAAGAGTTACACGAGTATTCTCCTACGTTGACAAGTCAGCTGTGGTTGTGATGCATTAGAGCAGAACCAACAGGTTTTGGGTAATTGTATGGCTCGCTGACCAGAATCTTGGTTAATGCGGCAGGATCCATGATGGAAATTCTGTCCATGCCAGCGAACACTTGGGGAGAGCGTCAGTATTTTTGTACGCTGAATCCGAGATATCGCACACAAGCGTATCTTGCAACCGAACCAAATTTTTCATGCATCCTGACGAAGAAAGCCGTTGGTCCATCAGGATTGGAGAAGACTTCATCTGCGTTGCCTTTCTATCCAGTCAAGGAAGTCGAGTGTCAGTGACCAAAGGTGTTATTGGGAAAGGTTTTGGCATACAAGGAAGCTATTGCGAGCAGGTCCGGGCAAATAAGCCGTTGGCGACAAATACGGCCAATAAATGAAGATGTTATAGAACACTTGCAATCCCAGCACAGCTACTACCAGAACAAAAGCGATGGAAACTATATAAACGATTTCAATTGCACTAGGTATCTGGAACAGTTGCAGTTGATCGACCATGTCGCGCATTTTGGACATCCTGATGATGTGGGGGTTGAGAGCAAAAGACGGGGTGATCGAGAGTAGTTGATGAAATGATTTCACATGTCTTCACGCGAAATTAATGCTTCGAAAATGTGGGGTGTGGCCTCAGGAGTCAGATTGCGGTTGAATAGCTGAAGACAGCCAAGTTTCGAAAGGTAGCGATCTCTAAATCTCATCCGGCAGTTGGATAGGTATTAGCGTGCGCTTTCTTTGCTTGTTCCTGCTGCTGCTGCTGCTGCTCGCGTTTCGGTGGCATGAGTGTACGACGCCGCTGACGCCAAGGGCCAGCGTTACGAGGGAACTCATGCAGGCTTGGCAAGACAACAATTTGCAAAACTTGAACTTGCTTCCAAACAGTTTGGACCTGTCAAGTCACTAGTCACTCCGCAATGGTCGCCCTACCCCATCACGTACTGCTAAAGATCGTGGACGATGTCTACAATGCTTCGAAACTCGGACAGGCTCGCCATCGTCTGCCATACCTTCGCGACAGTATTTGTTATGTTGATCAAGATTTTAGACTTGTTGGGTTCGTGGCTTCCTTTAGAACAGGCTGTGCTCTCAAGGAACTATTTCAGGCAACAACTGTTGTATCAGAACGTTTTTCTTAAGTCGGTGTCGTCTTTAGAGCTGTTCACCGACACAGTATCCCGTGATGCCAAACTTGCAAAGCATTGCATTGAGCTCTCCATCTGTCTGCCCGTCGAGATGAAGAATATCGATGAAGTTGGTGCTGTCAGACATTATAAAATGGTTGGACCCATCTTTTGCCGAGAAAATAAGAAGGGTCAAGTCGAGAATATACCGCTGGAGACTCTTTCGACTCTTTATGCCGCTTTGAATCATGTACAAAAGATCACTATTGCTGGTCAGGTGTTGGAAGACATTATTCAGCCTTTCCGATTTGCCGCGTTTCGATCATCTCTTCACAATCTTTTACTTTGGTCGATGCCATCCTTTCCCCTTTATGTCTTCCATTTCAGAACATTTCAGCTTATTTCCCTCAGCTTGAGAGATTTCGCTTGATGGAATGGACGACTGAGAAGTTGCACATGCATAAACCCGTTGATATCGTCGATGCTATGGACTCCCTCACTATCCGTCATCCTCAACATCGAAATCACAAGCAGAAGTCTCAGACCTTTGTCGCTAGTCAAATTAGATCATTTGATTTGAGACGATTCCAGTGGTCTGAAGATGTCATGGAAAGGGAATTGTTGTGCGGCAACGGTCGTTTGGAAGAATTGAGATTGATTATTCCAAGTTATGCTTTGGACTGGCTCAAGTATATTTCGAACAACAGTGTTGTCAATTTGACCACTCTGAGCTTAGATGTGCCAGGTAAACGGGAGTCTTCCGCCCTGAGCTATTACTGATGCAGTATATAGACCGAGCAAAGGAACTTCAGCTACAAGGACTTGTCGGTCTTCTACTCAGATGTCCCAAGGTCAGACAACTATCGATCAATGCAAAGACCTTGCCAGCCACGATTTGGCTTATGTTTCCTTCTGGTATCACTCAGCTGACTCTACGTGGACTTGATTCGACTGATCCATTCGGCACTGAACATCCCGACCATTTAGGACCAAATACCATTGCCAAGTTCCTGCAAGCTAACAAGCATATGAAGAATCTAAAGTATCTCACATACGCCCCTGATGTTTCGATGTATGAAAAGACAGTTCAAGGAGCTAAAGCTTCCACTCGGCTGGATTTGGAAATGCTTCAGGGTGTTACGGAAATGTTGACGATGGCTCGAGAGCCGTTGGATGTGTTAAAAAGTAGATGCGTAAAGAGAGGCATTATCTTACACTCTCCTGCAGAGCAAGAGATGCTGAAAATGTCGGACGAAATTGCTAAGGTGGTTGAAGACCTGAAGCGCGGAACTGACGATAGCGTGCATAATCGATAATTTGTAGGACTACACATGAGTATCGAAAATTTATCGTTTCGCCAATCGTGAAACCCCTCTTTGCCTCCTACATCGCTGAGACCACGAACATAAGGAAGATGCATATTGGCCTTCAAGACACTCCAAATTTCTCACTGAGTAAAATTGTCGAAGCTTGCGTACCATTCAATCTTCATCAGCATCCTGGAGCAACTGACAAGCAACCCAAGTCTCCTGCGTAGCAAAACTTGACTTGTGCTCATCAGCAGAACGATCTTTCGAAACGGTATGAGAGCATTTTAGGCAGCAATCTCGACAAAGGTAGAGCGTCGAGAACAAAGAGATTAAATTGCAGCTATTTCTTGCTTTCAGCCGGTCGCTTTGGGCCATGTCTGTAACAATGTATTAGATCAGAGTACCAGATGAAAGCTTGTAGTAGACTAACCCTCTAATCCTTTTGGGTTTTGGCTTTGCCCTCGCTATCTTGCTTGGATGGTGACCTAGACGATATTTCTGCAAACTTTCTAAAAGGTAGCGACGTGTCTGGCAGTCCATGCTGGGTTCCTTCAACATTACTTGAGCAAAAGGACACAGATAGACATTAATGATCGTTCTGACGGACCTTCTCTATCAACGTTTCCCTGTTCAAACTGAATAACGATTTCCAATCGGTATTCGCTATTGACAGTTTCTCCAAATCACGCTTGAGTGATGCCAAAAGTTCAGAAGGCGTCCCATATTCCTCTGCGAGTTTATCATCAGCCTGTAATTCTGGGCGTGATTGGTGAATACAAGTACTTGACGTTGGTGGTATCTGCTGGACAATCTTCCGCTGCACAGAATCAGAAGCAATGCTTGCTGATCTGACTGTGATTCTGAGGGACGCTATGGTCCTCCAGCAAGGTATTTGACTGAACAGTGAAGTCATTGTACCAGGTCAAGAAATCGCACTAACAATATTTACAAGAAATAGGACTAGTAATATATGGATCTGGTCCGATGATGGGGTAGAGCACTTGATGATTCCCTTTTCTTCGCCAAAGTCCACAACAGAAAGTCTAGAATTATTGCATTCGGCGATTCTTGACCCGGTGAACGCGATTCGATGAGTGTTTGCAGACAAAGGCGTAGCTCTTCCACTGCCAGAATACTCAGAGCACGAATCGATACTATTACCTCGCCGTCAACAACAGGTCAGGAATTAGTCTCGCATGTGTCGCTGGCTCACCTTCTTCCGGCGACCCGTTCAGGATCAAAGCCGTGGAATGCAATAGAGACATGATCTTCTCAGAATACTGGATCATACCCAGCTCTTGCAGTATTTGGGGCACTCGGTAATCCGCGAACATGGACAAGGATCCGATGTCCTGGAAGTTACACGGCGCCTTCCCTTGTAGTCCGGCCCTGACAAAGTAATCAGCGTTCCAAGTGTATTCTTGAGCATCACTGATGACATACCATGCTTCAGCAACACATATTTGAGCTCGTTTCCATATGAAAACTTCAGACCACGGTAATCAGTGAAGTTGCCTGGAGATGACACCTGGCACACCTTTGCTTCCTTCGAAGGTACTCTCATCTCTGAAGTTTGGAAAGTTTTCCACGAGAAGATGCACGAGCTTCATTGCTGATCCGTTCGCTAACTTAACCACATTCTCAAAAGACCCATCAAAACGCTAGTAGACGTTCAGTATAGGTATCCGCCGAGCGATATCCCATACCTCTTGCAGAATTGATCCGACTTCGCGCAATATCCGTATCCGTTCCTTTAGCAAAGGAATTTGCTCGTCTGTATCCGATCGAAAGACATGCTCGATAACGTTCTCATCGCAAGTAGCATAGAAAGCAGGTGTCGTAATTGGTATGCCTTCTTCCAAAGCTGCTCGACGGCGTTGGCCCAATCTCCCTAAACCAATCCGACTTACCTCTAGCAATAGCGGCCAGTAATGAAGCATAGCCGGTATGCCTTACTAGATCAGGGCTACCTTTTCCATCTATTCCCTGTCTCCAAAGTATGCCAAATCGCTGCTTCTGATCGAGTTCACTCCAGAACGAGAAATTCAAACTTGAAACGAAGAAGATCCAATTCAGGAAGAAAGGAGTGCCATGAATAGAGGGTGATAGATTCAATGGCTCGGTCTGCCAAGTCGAAAGATCATAAGAGGAGCAATGAGGGAGAAGACTTTCTGCAGCAGAACTGATTCCTTTTGGACAGAGTGTGACGAGTGATGTGTGCTGCGATTCTTGAGATTGGTCCTAACGACAAAAGAGCCACACATACTGCAGCGACGTAACGAGCGCTCTCGAGTACTGGATTCTGCATAAAGGGATGATGGAAGTTTGACTTGAACCAGAACCGTGAAGCAGACGCACCTGGATTCGTGCTCGAAGGCTGCCACAAGACTCTCACCACGAACCTGCGCGATAGAGCTGCGTGTATTCAGCGTGAGGAGCGGATTGTTTACTTCAAGAATTGAGAGATCATGGCAAGATTGGAAGAGCTGAACGAACAGCAGAGAGAGGGTACACCTGAAGGGGATCAACCTGGCGATGCTGCTGTCTTCTCCCCTTCGCCGTCTCCATTGAAGGTCCCAAGCATGAATGAAATCGCGCAAGCTGCCTCAGCATTGCCCAAGGTGCCTACGCCCGGTCGAATACTTACTAGGGAAGAGAAAAAGGAAGCTCGTCGTCGAGGAAACAGAGAGTACGCTCAATCTCGTCTTTGTACGGGAGTATCATCTGACATACCCATCTTTCGCAATTCTTCAGCGAGGCGGCTTTCACTCTCCCCTCTCAAATGGCTTTCTTTACACAAACTACTACAACTACGATGACAGCTACAAACCAAACTCTGACTATTCGACCTTCACCTGAAAGGAAACGCGCTCATGAAAGTTCGGATGGAGAAGATTCAGTCATACCAAAGAAGCGGTTCAAGCCTAAAGCTACTAACGGTTCCGCTTCCAAAGATGCAAGTGAAGCAGGGCTCTTTATCAAATCTTCTCAGAGTACAATACGGAGACCTGCTTCTGCAGACGCGGAAGAAGAGGATATTCAGACGAGTCAAAGTCCATTTGTGGACAGTAAAGTTTCTTCCGCCAACAAGAAATCAAAAGAAGGGTTCGCAAGAAGGAAATCGCCTGCCAAAAGCAAGGCTAACGATAAATTACCTGTTTCTACCGCTCCTGCTCTAGCTTCCGCCGCTGTTGCGCTTCCAGATACCTCTAAATCCAGCATACCTGCGTCAGCTGCAACAAAGCAAGGAGTCTCTGCTAACAGCAAGAAGAGCGATGCGAACAAGTCGAAGAATTCCAGCATCAACAGTGAATCCGGCGCGAGGGGCAAAGGCAAGGGTAAAATCATTGAAAGTGTGTTTGATGTCATTGTGGACCAAGAAATAGATCAAGAAGCACAAGAACCGGTTCTCGTACCAAAAGTCGTCAAGCGAAAGAAAGCACTTCCAGCTGATCCTTTGTCAAAGTCTAAACCTGCATCCTCACAAAAACCCGTTGCTACATCGAAAGAGAAGGAGATAGCTGTTAAACGCAAACCTGGACGACCGAAGAAGCTGCAATCGCCTATATCTGAAGTCACTGAAGAACAACTTGATCAAGAAGAGCCTGATGTCCAGTTTGAAGCTCAGGCTACAGCTAGTACTTCTAAAAGTTCAATCAGATCAGTTGTCAAAGAGAAACCACCTGTCAAGGCGAAGGCACAAGCCAAATCCAAAGCATCAGCGAAGAAGAAGGTCCTCGGTTCGAATGATGAGATTACCGCTACCACGAAGAAGACCAAAGGCAAACGTAAAGCTTCCGTTTTGGAAGAAGATGATGAGGATTTTGAAAGCCTAGTGGTGGATTTACTCCATGATGCAGAAGAGGACACTCTGTCGGTATTAAACTGACTTGAATTGGATTTGTGCTGACCACAAGTGAGTAGTACTTCGAATTCGAAGATGCCAAAAACCGAATATACTCGACTGAAGAAAACACTCACTGCATTCACGGTTTCCGCTGGCAAGTTGCTGCATATCGATGTGGGTCAGCTGAAATCATGATTGACCTAATGAGCTAAGCCTATTCCCAAGACAAATCAAAGCACGGCTTCAGGAGTTGGCAACAAGCAGAAGAAGCTAAAGACCGAGCTGAAGCAGATTGAGAAACAACGCGCATCGACTGCTAAAGAATTGCGTGCCGAAGAGAGGCTCTGGTTGGAATCGAGGGCTAGAGAGAAGGTACTTCCACGTACTATTTTAGCTGAATCCGATTGAGTGAGTGCGAAGAAACTCCTGACGCTGCACGAATTGGCCGTCAACCTCGAAGCGGCTGCAAGTCTTTCCGAAATTGATCAACTTGAACAGGTGGACTATCAGCCAAGTGATGTGAGCGCTCTGTTCATGCGTTTGTCTTTATTCAATAGTATACAGTTTACGATGGCTTTGCGAGCTTTACTCGGAAGACTCATTCCTCGGATCGGATCAAAGACAGGAGAAGAAAGCGCTAGCGGGCAGGATGAGATCGCAGGGTGAGTTTCTTTGCCTCGTCATGCGTCAATATACTGATGATTGGCATCGAGTATTTGCTCGAAGCTGAAGTACTTCAACGAGCTATTCGAAGAGAATGCTTAGGGGAAGGTAATAATGCATGCAACTTCGACGATGACTTATGACTAGTGAGATTCCAAAAGTATCAGAATCAATATATGATTAGTCCCAAATGCCTATCCCTTGACCATGTCTACGAATCCTGCAATACCAAAGTGGCGGCTCGGAGAACCAATGGATAGAGCATAGCTTGTGTATGCGTAGCTGGATCAGGAAATGAGCATTTCTCCTTCTGATACAAGGGTACTCGACTGACTCAGTTCGATGGGCAAGACCCCCGCATCGATAACGCGAAGCTTCTTGGTGTTGTAGACCTTGTGAATCAAAAAGACACTGTCAGAGGAGTGTCGTTGAGATGCAAACTGATACTCACCCTCAATTTTCCATCGACCACACCGCCGACGTTTCTGGGCAACATGGCAGATGTCCCGGCCAGGTGAGCAGCCTCATACGCGGTGCTGAGGAACCACTTCTTCCACTCGTCGTCAGTTGTAACATTTGCTGGACTGATCTGAGGATTCTGAACAATACTTGAGATTGGTGCAGTTTTGAAGAATTTGACCCAATTCTTTGCAGATTGAACGGAGACATCCAGATCGAATTGGTGTGAATTGAAGCGAGGAGTAATCGATGGCTTGTCAAAAACCTGTAAGATTTTCGAGAAATCAGTATACTTTGGAAAAAAAAGCTTTGCACTCACGCTAGCAGAAGTCGCCCTTACAGACCCTCTACTGTACACTACAAGGGGCCAAAACACGCCCGACAGTACACCACTGTAAGCTTCACCAATGAGCTCAATGACAGGCACTTTGCAATGCTCGTGAGCAAAGCGCAACTGTATGGTAAGAGATGCTTACTATCGTCCATAATTATTTGCTTCGTAACCTGTAGGAGCGTGAGAGCAATTCAGTTCAACGACGAAAAACTGACAGCGCCCCATATATGAGCGGCAGAGGCAATACTCTCGAAGGCACCAGCTTGTACGGCCTCAATCGCCTGAGGGATGAGGTTGACGGCCAGCTTTGCGTATTGTTTAAGCCAATCTGCAGAATGTATGTGAGCTCAGTTAGCTTTTTGGATAGGAGTAGACATCACCCTGAGGGAAGATTTGTTTCGCTGGCGTACCGTTAGATGAGAAAGTACACAGTCATATGCACTTACTGTTTGCCAGAGCAATGATGGGCGCAAAGGGAGCGCCAATGTCGGAGTAGAGGCCTGAAGCGCTTGCCTTTGGCGTCACTGCGAGGCCATGAACCGCGTCCGGATGTCACGAAACGGGAAGCTTACAAAGAGCTGAAACAGTAGATCCAACCTTTCAGACGCTTTGAGAAGTGCACTTTCAATGTATTGGAGAAGAACATACTTGATCGAACAAATTTTTACCGACAGCGGGGAGATTAACAACTTGTTTGATGTTGGCAGCTTTTAAATCGTCTTTGTGGCCAATACCAGATCTCTGAAGTATGAGTGGCGAGCCTAAAGCACCGGCCGACAGAATGACTTCTTTTCTCGCATGCACTTTGAACATGGGTGCGCCTTTCTTACTACCGCTGGCATAAGTGAGACCTGTGGCGGTATTGCCGTTCATGATGATTTTCTCGACCAAAGTTTCTGCGTGATAGTCAGTCAAATGATTCCAATTTGGTTTCACAGTTCCAGTCACTTACCAGTCAGAATGGTCAATTTTGCTGTAGCTTTTGCGTCATTGTAGATGTAGGCATGTGCAGCGGTTGACCGCATGTCTTCGCCAGTTTTCGGGTCATGCCTGTAGAGATGTGCTCAACACAGCTTCATTCAGACAAAGGACTACGCACCATATGTTCCAAATAGCATTTGCCATGACAGTATTCTTGCGATCAGACAGATCTTGCTCGCCCGAGAATTCAGGCTGAGGAAAGAAGTTGTTGAAGGTCTCGCGATACAAGGGCACGGTATTGACCAATCGCAATGGATCAGCAAACGATGTGTTGACTTCTCCTTTGTATCCATGTGCGCTTTTGACAAAGGTGGCTCCTTGCTTTTGTTGCGAGGCGGTGGGTCTAGACAGAGTGTCAGAACATGTACATCTCAAGATGCGATGCTCACTTAGTGAACCGCTCTGCCTGGTCCACGTAGGGCAGCAGATTTTTCCACGACCATGACGAGTCTCCTGAAATATCGCCCAGAAGATCCACTTCTTCCTGAGTTGGTCTGTACCACACCATACCATTGATGAGAGTGCCTCCTCCCAGACTGAGAAGGTCCTTTTTAGCGGGAGTCAATTTGTTTCGGAAAGTACAAACCCTTTGCCTGCAGGTGCTGTAAGACCAGGAGCTTCGCCGATTAGCGGGTAGTTCCAGTTGTATTCTGCCGGTATCGCCGCTCTGCTCCTTGCAAAGTTGACTGGCAGTCCAATCAAAAACCAATCTGGAGAATACGAATCTACTCACTTTCGTCGACATGCCTGGCGTCTTTCCCAGCTTCAATAACAAGCACTGTGGCACCAGAAGCAGAGAGCCTGTTGCCTAAGACACAACCAGCTAATCCACCTGTTTACAAGGAGTCGGCGGGCAAGACAGGAAGAGACAGCCAGTTAATTCACCTCCAGCGACGACGTAGTCGAAAGTCTTGTCTTTTGCAATAGAAGGATCGCTCTGTATCGCCAAGTGAGAATGCGATGAATAGCATAATCCTTCAACCTTACAGTAATTCGGAGGGCGTTGCATGCTTGTGCAAGTAGAACAGCTAAGGAGAGAATGGGGACCTTCATTATGTAGTATAGTAAAAGAGCGTGATAAGAGGAGACTATATAATGAGAATAGGGAACACTGATAAGAGGAGAAAAGATGCAAATTGCAAGCGACACAAGCTGCAGCGGTAACAAAGCGGTCGCATTATCTGCTGCCCGTGGACAAATCAATGCATTTACTCCCAGATCTGGGAAGAATATTGCTTGCTTGCATAGAAGCATTTAAATAGAATCCGAAAAATTAGCGAACAGGCGAAGAGGACCCAGCTGCAAGCTCTATCAGCCTGCCAGGCAGCCAGTATATAGCCATATCATGAGTGATGAATCGTGGATGGCAACCCTCGTGGATCGTGACTCCGAAGAGATTTTGCATGTTTCCCCCCATCAGCCTCTTTGGTGTCCTAAGTACTTGTACACCTGGAAAGCAGCCCTCCGTGAAATGCGATGTCGATTCATGCATTCGTGTGTGATAATCCGTCTGTTTGCAGTGAAACTTCACAGATCTGTAATCTGCATCTGATGGTGATTTGACCGCTTCGTTTTTATCTATCTGGGCGTAGTACAGAAACATCTTCGGAGTCTTGATTCTAATAACCCTCCCTGGTGTGAACTTTGCTTAGTTCTCTCTTCTCTTCATCTCTCTTCCCATTATCCACACTTCACCTATTTGCGCTCACCTTCAGAACCTTTCCTTTCCTTTCCTATACATCAACATGCCGGAAACGCCTCTCCAGTCGTTTGAAAACAGCAGTTCCGCCCTCATCTCTGTCTCTGCTCGATTTCATGGCATCTTAGTGAACATCTTTCTATCCAGTAAGCTTATTGTTGTCCATTACTTCTTTTCCTCAGGTTGAACTATATCATCAGGTGCTGCCCTTGTGAGTACTGTCCGTCAAAGATGGTACTGGTCTCATATCTGATCATTCAGTGCTTAATTATGACTGTGAGCTATGCTTAAGCATTCTTAACGTGAATCTCGCTTATGCTTGCGCTAGTGTATGCCAAGAATCCAATTGCTGCTTTGACTTTCCTGATCCTCCTCAGACTATGTGCAATGGGCAAACCGGGATAGGATGTGGTTAAAAATTTACGTTGCTTTCGTTGGTGTGGCTTCGCTTGCAGAGACCTGCACGCTTTGGAATGTTCTCGATGTGTGAGTTCCCATTTGTCTTACAAAGGAGAATATGACTGATCGCCGACATTCAAAGTATTCATGTCAAGCATCTGTACGACCCTTTCGCGGCAACCAATAGGAGTTCGTATGTCGCTTCCGAAAGGCTTCTTGGTGTGTCTACTGGGCTTTCGAGTAAGTACCGTCAACTCTTTACACGCTCGCTAATCAAAGTATCTGCAGCGATCATTGCAGTCGCTGTTCAAGCGTACTTCGCACGCCGAGCGTATCTCGTGCTCTCAAAGAGCATCACTTTCGCCATTTTCATCACAATCTGCCTGCTTTTCCTTCTCTGTGTCGGTTGCGCTCTGGCTTACTACGTCTATGGTCGTATTTGGACAAACAATTCAATTGGAATTGTTGCGCTAGCTACTTACTCGAGCGCTGCCGGAATTGATATCATTAATACTACCGTCTTGCTGGTCAAGCTACTTTCTTTCCGCGAAAGGACGGAATATTCAAGCACAAGATCCGTTAGTGAGTCTCCTGCTCTTCTTCTTCTTGCCTAGATCTAAAACACACTTGAAGTTATGAGATATCTTCTTGTGGTGATCAACTCTTCGGCTCTGTCAACCGGATTTGCCATTACTGTAGGTCTTAGATTGTGTCTACAAGAAGTACTGATCTGATCTGCTTTGACCTTTCAGACTCTAGTTGTAAGTTCACGCTCACTTTGATGTTAGCATTCAAGCTCAAATAATACTCCAGTGGTCGCAAGTCAATAAGAAAGAAGAATACTACCTCGCGTTCTTCGAGCCGAGTTAGTTGCATGCTGAATCGATTGCTCATTGTGCTAAGTCGTTGCGGTAGTCTCAAAAATCTACGTTCTGTCTTTACTCATTCAGCTGGTCACTCGATCTCAAGATGGGGCTCGAGCAAACACCACGAAATCAGTCACCCGCTCTCCCGTCATCACAAAGAGGACAGCTATCAGTGGAGGCAATGATACAGATTACGTTGATAACGAAAAGGTGCGTTTTACTTCCATTATGGTATATATTTCGACTCACACGGGTCACACAGGGTTTCGCTTTGGAAGAAATGCCGCGCCCGCTTGAATACAGCTATGGTACTCGCTCACCGGGTATTGTCGTGCATACACACAGCGTAATCCGAGAAGATGTATGACGGGTCCTTTCCTTCCTTCCTTCAATTAACATGGTTAGATCAGCACTTCAGGGTTAGTCAGTGTAAATTGGGTTCGTTTAGTTTAGTATTCTTTGGGTTTCACTTCTGCTGCATTTGCAAAGCCATATTATATACATCTACATCTTTGAGAAGACGCTCTTCCATCCTTCGTACAATCCTTCTTCCTCGTTTCCAACGACCTGACCAGTCAACTTGACTACCAAATGTGCGAAATTGACGGTCTGAATAACACAAAGAGCTGAATGATATTTCAGATCGAAAGAGATCGATTCAATGCAATGTTGTTGAGGCAAGTAAAGGAGGTTGCGCTTATTGTGAGAGCGATAGGCTGAATAAGACGAGCCTTCGCCGCCTGTGAACTCAGCCTGTTGATCAAGCAAACTTTGATATTGACCAGAGATAGCATGAGGCTGAGACACCGTCAGAAATGCTAGAGACCAATCCTCAATAGGGACTCACAGCAACATGGGACAGAATGTAAGCTCTAGCAATGCTCATCAGAACAGCATCGCCGCTGCAGCGCAAATTGAAGAGTTTGGATAGACCACGAGGATAGTCCTCCTCGTTAGCTGTGCGAACATGATCCAAAATTTCGTTTGCTTGACCATCTTGCGACTGCAAATGTGCTTTCCAATCTGGGCGCAATACGAGCTTCGTCACCCCTTTTGACTTCTGCACGCCATTAGCGGGCCATAAATCAACAGGCTGAATTGAAGCCAAGGATCTGCCAAGCACTTCTCCGTTTGCCTCCAAAACATATGCACTCGTTGAATCAGCGAGAGCAACAAGTGCAACGCCATGCTTTTGCCGCTGAACTGATACAACAGGTGAGCAGAAATTCAGTTTCCCCTCTGGCGATTCCAGCATGCGAGCCACATTGCGTGAGCCGAGCAAAGTTATCAAACGGGAAACGGTGAAGCGGGAAGCGATCAATGCCTCAATTGGATCAGAATGGCTGTAACCCGTGTCGACCGGGTAAACCAAGGCTTTGTGACAGGCTGAGATAAAAGCTGGGATCCAGTCCGTTGATAACTCGACGTTCGACGCTGTGTTGATCATGATCGGCATCAGGGGCTCATGGACCTTCTTGAGCGCCTTGAAAGCAGGTCGAGCAGTTTTTGAAATGTTCGCAGGCGAAATGGTAGTGGATCTGGCCAAAGCAGATTTGGTTGGCAAGCTTTGTCGGACAGCTGTGACTGAAGTTGATGAGGTCGACGTAATGTTCGACGATCGATCCATTACATCTTCAGAAGTGAATTTACTACTCGCTGGCTCATCCGGTCGCTTCTTCGCAAGAGGGGCTTTAAAGGTGGATCTTACAGCAACAGGTGCTACAGGGATTGTTGCTTTGTGTTGTGTTGAAGCTTTACTCTCGGGTCGTTTCTGAGATTGCACATTGCGTTTGCTTGTCTTGACCTGGATGTTTGCTGGCAGGGGAACAACAGGATTGGGCAAATTGACTGTTGCTGGAACAATAGCAGCTGGCAAACCAGCCTGAACAGTTACTGCAGCATTCGATGAAAGTGAAGGTCCAGTACCAGATGCTCGAGCTGGCAAGATGGGAAGAGGAATAGCGGCGTCCTCGTTGACTTCATCAAGTCTGCCAACCTTCGATGTACTTTGACTGGCTTTAGCTTGTTTCTTCGCCTTCTTTAGCGGCTTTAAGGAAGTGTCAGCTGTAACTCCTGAGCAAGGGACAAAGGGTCAAACAAAAAGCGTAGTAGAGATATTACGTAAGTACCATCTTGAGTTGCGGGCTCTTTGCGTTTCCTTTCCTTCTTTTCTTTGACTGCTCCTGCCTTGTCATAAGGTACACCGCGCAGACGTGCAATCAGTTCTGCCTTGATTCCGCCTCTATTATGGCCAATTCATGAGCTTGATTGCAAAACAACTTGTTGTCTGTTCTCTCACACAGCGAGCTTCCTCTCTTTGCAGAGTTTCTTCAGCTCTGGCACCTTAAGCGCTTCGTATTGCGTATCATCAGTCATCGTGCTGCAGTGGATTCGTCATCGAACAAGAACAAGAGACTCTCTTTCTTTTTTTGTTACTTTCACTTCAACCTCGTAGTGACATCGTCTCACCTCGTGCTAAGCTTATCTCTCTCCGTGTGTGCCTCTCGTTCTCGGCACTGTCGTTATAAGTATACCCTGTCAATGGTTTGCCTCGATTGCACTCGAGGAATCCGCTGTTTTGCTTCTATGCGGATGGCTCTGTATCTTGTTCTGTCTGCTACCTTCATATCGCAATCACTGTGAAATAATAACGTAGCACTATTCTACATGCACGAGCGAGTTGCGGTCGAGCCTGAAGAGGCAGACATATGACTGGTTTAGACTGGTCTTTCATCCGCATCATCTGTTCTTCATGACAGAACCTAGAATGTCACACATCAATATTGGAGAGCAGTATACTGGGCGCGTCAAGTCAGATAGTAGGGAAAAATGGTATTGGGATAACAAAGACTGGTACCTTCCAGTCCATAAGTAAGCAATGGAGGTGATGTACTATCGACAGTGTCTTTCTTTCCACCGCCAGCAAGGACGTTCCTCCTTCCGAAAGCAGAAGAGTCTTTGTAGTTTGGCCGTTGGCTTACCGGGGGAAAGTGATGCTGAGTTGATTGAATACACTGGTAATTGGGTGATCATTTCTTCGAGATAGTATTGGCATTAGTTTCAAGCAAGCAACCGCTTGCTCTTCTTCCAAGCTTACTTCATTCGCAAAAAGAGTCGCTATTCGCGATCGAATGACCTCACATCTTCTTCCACAACCAAATCTCAACATGATTGCAACACGACAAGCTCTCCGTCTCGCTCGCATTCCAGCCAGAACACAGCTGCGGACGTATGCCCAAACGCACGAAGCGGCAGGCAAGTTCTTGCTGATCTCATTGGCTTTCAAGTTCCTAAACTATCAAGCAACACAGGCAAGAAAGAGCAAGATCAGAATCTGCTGAAATATGTGCTCTATGGTGCTGGAGGTCTAGCAGCAGCCTACACAGTCAAAGTCTTTTTCTTCTCGCCTGATGAAGCTCCAACTTCAGCATCCAATTCCCAAAAGAAGCCAATGGAATCAAACCAAGGAGCTTCGTCCAACAGTACATCTAGCTCTAAGGGAGACTTTCACACCGCAATTGGCAGCAAAGGTCATGACGGACCAGTCGGCGGGAAAGATATGGTACAGGGAAGCGCAGATCACAGAGGATCAAGCAAAGAAGAGTCTGGTTCAGCTAGTGCAAAAGATAAGCATAAGGAGGCTATTGGTAAGCAATACTTAAGATGCCTAACAATAGAATGCTGAGAAATACTGCACGCTTCAGAAAAGACTCGCTCTGGTCCGTCAGACGGTAGCGCTTCAGGTGATCGATCAGGTATGTTATATTCGCTGTTCACTTACCGATCCTCATTTCTCTGATCAGGTGGAGCTATGAGAGGTTAAAAGGGTACAATTGGATTCAAAATCTTTGCAATTATCACATCACAAGCATTGCTTTACATTGTTTGTCAGCGACTACGATGATGCAGCTGGACCATTCGTGAAAGTCTGTCCTCTTCCACGAGCCCGACCTCGACCACGATTGGGCGAACCCCGAGTATTTCCATTGACTCGCTGCAAGACTGGTTCGGTTGGGGCTGAGAGGGAACCAGCCGCATCATATGATGAACCATTGACTGGTAGCCTGCTAGTTGAATTTCCACCTCTGAATGCAGCATGGAACATTCTCGCTGCGCCTCTAGGGGAAGATAGGACACTTGGAGGAGGAACGGCGCTGTAGTCCTGTCGAGGTTTACGAGGCGGAGTGTTGTTTTCGTACGTCTGAGCATTTGCTGCAGCTGCAGCCGCATTGTTCGAGAAAGCGTGTCGCAGTCTTGCTTGTTGATTGGCTGGCACTGGAGGAGTATACGCGCTTGGATCGTTGTTGGCTGCCGCTTGATAATTGTTTCCAAAAGTGCCTTGAGATCCACCTCGGCCTCGATTGTTTTGCAAGATCCGGACTGGTGAGCCATTCTGACCGCGGGGTGAAGGATTGCCTCTCGGAGCTGGAGTGAAGAAGCCACGACCCCTGATACCTCTTCCTCTGGGACCGACAGGCGGGCGAACTGTTTCATTGAGCTGTACTTGCACTTGCGGTAGCGAAAGATTGAGTAGCGTCCAAGGCGCGACAGGTAAGCCTCGATATTGCGAACACCTGACATACCAAGATCAGACACAGCCTACATATAGGAAACTTAGCTTACCTGTCTCCTAGATTGGTTCCTCCAATGAAGGTGACATCCCAAATGACATCCATAAAGTCTGAGCGGATGCCAACAACGGTTCCTTTCGTACACAAAGGAACATTGCCTGTTTCTGCTGCCATAATGACACGATCACCCAATCGGAAGGTTTGATGTTGCAGACGAGTTTTAGCCGATTCGGGCTTCATCAACGCCTTTCGAGGAATCGACTTGACTTGTACATGTTTGAAATTGGCGGGGTTCTTTTGGGCTGTAAGATGATCAGCTAGCTGTTCCAATTGTTGCACAGTCGCCTGTACTCTTTCAGTTTGAGCACATCGAAATAAGATGAAAACTCACTTTGTCTAGCTGTTCAGAGTCGAGCGGTACTTTTTCTAGATCATCGACGCCTTTCTCTTTCAGCCATGTCTTAATATCACGCAATTTGGCATCCGCCGCTTTGGAATCTAGATTTGGGTAGAAATCGCTTATATTCCGTAGATCTGTAGCTGCCGCATGAGAAGAATGCAGAATCTTTGCCTCCGCACAAGATGCTCACCGGTGCCTTTTCGAGAGTCAAAAGTGTCGATGATTTCAGGGAAGGCAGCCTTGTATTCGGAGATGAGAGCTATTGCTCTATCACTGTATTCCCAACCTCCATCGACTTTGCGAGTGTAGCCCAGGACTTTCTGAGATTTGGCTTCAAACTTGAGGTTTAGACCAGCATTGACTTTTTGATCACTTGAGCCTTGAATCATGAGACTAGAGGAGATCTTTGACAAGGTGAGCGCACTCATGCGAGCACGCTTATTGACGGTATATGAGGGTGAATATACATCGTTGAAGCGATTGCGGTTGAGAACTTCTTTGTAGCGCACATGTTCAGCTGCTTCTCCTGGGAAGACCTACATAGTGCGGTTAGATTATGATGTTTCGACCTTGCAGAAGCCGACACCTACACCGGCCACTATGGTCAGAGTGCCATCGGTATGCGCATTCACTTGCGCTGGAAGACCGAAAGCTGGTTTTACGCCCAAAAAGAAGACTTTGGTACCAACAGGAAAGTCTTCCTCTATCGTCATCGCATCTCGTTCCTGAAACGAAAGAAAACACATGATGGGGATCTGTTAAAGCCGCAAGAAAGTGGCTCACAATATAGCGAGTATCCAGGGAAGACACTTCTTGTACAGTGAGCTGAAGCGCTTGCTCTGTCTCCTTCGGCTCAAATTCTTTGACCAAAGCTCCGTCCTCCACTTGCTTGAGTCCTATGAGACCAATTAGAGCACGATATGAAATATCGACCTAGAAATATGAACCTTTGAGTAATCTAACATGGAGAACTACATTGACATCGCCAATTATTGTGCCAAAGCGCTTCGAGTAGACGTGCTCTATTCTTTCAGCAGCTTTCTTCACGCCAACAAGTGACTCTGGTCTGTGAGGTAGCTTGCCTACGGTACCAGCTGTCTGATCCAGCTCATAGCGGAACAGATCATCAGATATGCCGGTGACAAGTGCTTCCTTAAGGAAAGGCCAACCAGCATAGACAGTCTTGCCGACCATTTGTTTGGCAAGCTCTTCGACGCTTACGCCGTCGTAGCTGTTCTCCACTGTTAAGACCATGGTTTCGTTTCTGCTATCGCCTTGGAAGACTGCGACGCTATGGAAACCGAGTTGACCGGAATGAGGCAAAGTGAAGAGCGAAGGAAAACCAGCTATTGCGTCTTTGCCGAGCAAAACTCCTTCGCAGAGGCCCTTGACGAGTTTTAGGCCACTAAGAGTAGGTAGATCGAAAGGCTCAAGAATAGAACCACAGTGATATAAGTCAGGTAAAAATCCAGGTTGAGCCGTAGGATATGTTTCGTCCCTTTTCCGGTCGAAAGTACAGCTCCAACTGTTACCCCAGGTATTGCGCTGTTTCTCTTCGGAAGTCAGATGATGTTCTCGTTTAGCCATGGTGGATATCAGACGATCTTGATCAATGAAAGGTATCTTGACTACTGCTTCCCAGTCCTGTTTCTTTCCGTTCATGTCGGTCTCGAAATTCCGGGGATAGAAATCAATGATGGGTGACTCGGGATCAGACATGAGGTCTCTATATGCTGCGGGTATATGTTGACTGCTGAGATCAGGTAGAACGCCCATAAGCTGTTCGAAAGGTTTGAAGGGTGTTCCAAGCTTGAAGTCGAACTTGAAATCAGCGATATTGCACAAATCTACCAAACTCCGCGGTTAGCATGCGCTGGATTGGATACCGCACACTAACCTGATATCTTTGGTGAATAATGATAATCATAAAACCAACCCCAAGAGGCTACGCCATTGTAGTAATAATGCAAAACCCATTGTAGACCTTCGACATAGCGGTAGCAAAGCTGCTGTAGCTCTTCAGGACTTTTGTCCACATTGAAATGAAACTTTTCCTAGAGCCGTCTGATTTAGTGAGTATTGACAAGCCGTGATTACGAAATGAACCTGATAATATTCCTTCTTCCAGACGCTCATCTTCTCTTTGAGCTTCTGTTCATAAGCATCTTCAAAGTCGCTCTCGCTCTGATCTTCTAATGTCTGAGCTTTTTCGTACTTCGCCAAAACTCGTTCCACAGCATCACTCCATTCCCCTGTCTGCTCATCTACATCGTCGCTCAGACTCATTCCGTTCATTTGAGTCGATATCGAATCTCGTTCTAGCATCATTGAAGTATAAACCTCCTCGTCGAAACGCAGTACGATTACAGGTTCATCATTATCGTCAAACTCGTCGAAGGCGATCGAGAGGCGTAAAGCGTTGGCGAGGTCTTGCAAGAAACGTCTATCTCTAGCTGGGTACTGCGCGGGAAATTGTACTTGTGCTCCAGGGGTAGGCGAAGAAAGAGTCCGCCTCGCGAATTTAGCAATCTCGTTGAACAAATGACGTTGGTCTTGCGTCAGGACTGTCATAAGCAGACAGATATCAGCACATCAGAGGCGAACATTTGATAGCACCTACCTAATTTTGATTTCGAGCGAGCTTTTTCCAATGCACTAATAGTGTTCTGCTGTTTGCCTTTGAACCAATTTGAGTCTGCAAATTCTTGCTCGAAAGTATCTTGTTCGAAAGCTGCTAGTTCATCGAGAACCATTTGCAAGCGTTGCACGTTCAACGTGCCATGTTCGTTGATATAGCCACCTGCTAAATGAGAAGTAAGGTTAGAAGCACTGAATGGGCCAGGAAAAGCAAAACGACTAGCCTGCATTGGGGAGGACCTTCTTGTAAATCCCGTACAAGAGGTTCAAAGCTCCCTCATTGATATGTAGCCCTGGTAAATGCGGTAGGAAATCGTTGCCAACAAAGATGCACAGAAGAATGAAATCGTCAATAATGCGTTCGAGATCATAGTCGAAGTTAATCGTTTCCGCCAGATCTGCAAATTCCATATCCAGGTACTCTCTCAGCAAAGAAAGATGCATGAGGTAGAAGTTTTGAGTTTCAAGTGATGTACGTTGCTTCTTCCTTGCTGGACCAAAGACGACTTCTTCTCTCAATAGACAGAAATGAGGATCGTGCGAGAGTAGACCGAGCATGATCAAATCAGCATCGAGACCATAAAGACAGTGTCGGACGTTTGGATTATAGTCTGGTTGAGCTTTAGCTAGACGGATATATTCCATGATCTTGTGTTCGCCTTCACCTGGCACTTCATGCCCGGAAAGAACTACTTGAATTCCGCGCCAGTCTGCATCTTCGTTGACTTTCTTTGCAATAAAGTATTGCAATTGTTTCGACAGTCTAACCATGAAAGGTGTACCGGGAGTAATACAATTGGAATCGAAAGCGTCTTCAGCAGGTAACTCTTCTCCTTTAGCCAAAGCTCGATCTTTGACTTCTTTAGCTTCGCGAGCAGTTCGGAATCGTCTTGATCTCTGCTGATTCATCTTTGCACGGGGAGCTACACCATCTACTGCCATAAAGAATAGCTTCTTTGGCTTGATCTTGGCAAACAAATGTTCAATGTATGCAAACACTTGCAGATAGATTTGTTCCTCTGAAATTCGATAATGCGCTGATTCATTGTTGGCATGCGAGCAATTGTGAATAACACCGTTCATGTCGAGCTGCACCTTGGATTAGACTAGCTCGGTGCGGGTCATAGAGGGCATACATATAAATTGTCTAGCATCGTGTCGATCAGCTTTACTGCCTTAGAAAGCTATGTATGCAAGACTTACCAAACTCGGGAATAGACCCTTCTTGAATCAACTGAGAAGTCAGAGGATATCTTTCTGACATCCATCGGAAACTGATTTACATCGCATCAGTGCTCGCCGTGGACAATGATCGAAGTTTGAGGACTCACAATTTGGGAATACTGCAGTCCGTAACCTTAGTATAATCACGTAGCTACTAGATGAATGAATGGCTGACCCCATCTTGCGATTATCCTCGTTCGAGCGATTTGTGAATGAGCTCGATCAATGTTAGCTTCTACCTTCAGCTACAGCGGCAAGATATTTCCAAAGCAGTTGTTAGCTCAGGGTATCTTGACTTATTTCGACAGTACAAAGAGACTGTTTCGAGAAGAGGCTGCAGCCAACATTTCTCGTCGAAGCTTGATCTTGAACGATTCAATCAGCGAACCTCTTACAAAATTTGACGCCTGGAGACGTATTCGTCTATCTCGTTATAACCCTCCTACCTGTTTTGTTTCCCCGGTAGTCAAGTTTGGTATTGCAGTTTCTCATGTCGAATGCACAAAACAGCTGCTGGTATTCGTGATGATGCATCAAAGCAAACTGCAGTCAAGCACAGGAGGAAAAGCAGGGATCAGCCGCTAAAGGATGTACTGCTTTCAGGCATTGCTGGTGGAATAGCTGGATCAGTAGCAAAGACTGGTGTGGATCCTTTTGAACAATCCGACGCTAGACCGTTCTTTAATGTCTGTCAAAGGTGTGGCTCCTCTGGACAGAGTCAAGATCCTGCTTCAGACTCAGCAGAGTGAATATCAAAAGTATTCGGGATCGCTATCAGGTGCTTTTCGTGCTACAGCTCAGGTCGGTCATACCGGCCGCAAGGACGCTCTGAAGAGCTGACGCGGTCGTGACTATCCGACAGATATACAATGAGACTGGCGTCAGAGGCTTACTACAAGGTCATTCTGTCACACTGCTTCGAATATTTCCCTATGCTGGTATCAAATTCATGGCATATGATTTCTATCACAACGTATTCCATCTCGCTCTGGACATGCCTCTCGCGCTAAACTTGTTTGCAGGCACTTATGCCAACGGCAGCGGATGAAACTTCTCTGCGACTCTACACAGCTGGTTCATTAGCAGGAATCACTTCAGTCTTCTTTACCTACCCATTAGAACTTATCCGAGTCCGCTTGGCTTTTGAGATTCGGCATTCAATGACAGAACGAGTGTCCGTTTTTACCACTTTCCGCAAAATCTACACCGAAGGTCAACCTAATCCTGCGTCAACAACAACCATCTTTCAACGCTTTCCAATTCTCAAATTCTATCGTGGTTATTCCGTATCCATGCTTGGGATGATCCCGTATGCCGGAACCTCTTTCCTTGTCTTTGGCAACTTGCAATCTTATTTCCGCAATACATCATTCCTATCTGAAGAAGAGAGGGAATCATATCGAACTATTTTGGATTTAGGTTGTGGAGCTGTAGCTGGTGCAATGTCTCAAACTGCTTCTTATCCTTTTGAAGTAATCCGAAGAAGGATGCAAGTTGGTGGTTTGACACATCCGGATCAATGGTTGGGTCTTAGTGGGACTGTGAAAAGTATATTGAAGCTAAATGGCTGGAGAGGGTTCTTTGTTGGTTTGAGCGTTGGTTATGTTAAGATCGTGCCGATGTGAGTTCCTCCCGATGCCATCCAGCAGCAAAATACTGACTAATGTGTTCACAGGACTGCTTTGAGCTTCACTACCTGGAAAGCTATGAAACGGTGGTTTGGTCTGGAGTAAACTAAGCACAAGCATTCAAGTTCGAGGATGTTGAGTGGAAGAAAAGAGATATGTACAACCCCACAGAACAGAAAGAAGGGAAGGAAAGGACAAGGGATACTGTGCACAGTGTACTACCATGCAATCTAGCTTGTCAAGCAAAGTTCAGCTCTTTCTTAGTCACCTGTCTTGATCATCTCGATACGTCGACAGAGATTGATCACTTGCTTCATCTTGCGCCGCAAGAATGAAGTACGTGTCCTTTGGCCCATTCACGACTAGCATAGTTGATCAGGCATCTAGTTTACGATCTTTCGACGGGAAAGTGCATCGACCGTCGCATGAAGCGCTTCATCTAGTAACATCGGGCACCGACGTCATTTACTCTCTCGCTTTGCGTGCACTTCAGAACCATGTTAATATCTGGTTTCCAGTCAAAGTATTGTCGTGGTAGACCAGAGCAGTCATGAGAATGAATGGGCAAAATGCCAGATTAATGATGCGTATAATTGGACCACGCAGACCTTGAGAAGATATAGTCAGAGAGTGTGCATCCGTACAGACGTGGACTTACTTGTTCTCCTCAATCTCTCTTACTCTTTTCGCTCGTCTCTCCGCCTTCACCCTCTCACTGGCACTCTTGTTCGTGTTTGTTCTTTCCCAAGCCCGGGCTATTGAAGTACCTTGAACATCTTGGACGACCAAGGGAGGTCGATTCGGTTTAGCTGGGTTGGTTGTTATACGCTTGACGGTACCTTTGCCGGTAGGACTGGATGAGGAAGCTTGACGTGCTGCTTGCGCTTCTGCTAGTATCGATAGCTCTCCCTAGTAGCACACATTAGCAAGATTATTGTGACATTGAGGGTACGACTAACATTCTCTTCATCAATGAAGTCAAACAGTTGCCGCTGGTTGGCATAAATTGGAAGATTGCCCTCTGGACTTTCCGTCGCTCTTCCTATTGTACTATTGAGATCTGCTTCTGCTGAGTCGGATCTGCTGTTGTTTAATCGTTTGCTGCTGGACGGCTTCAGATCGTAGCGATTGCAACCCAAGATCGATTCCATTCCTTTCTGAAATTCTGTTTGCAATGGTACGCCCTGTCCCATGAGTGTTACTATACTAATTCAGATGGTCTGGCGAAAAGGGAAACCGACCTTGCGTTTCATTTCCTCTTCGTGCACTTTGAGCCTTATCACAGCTGTGGCTCTTTCCATTGATACACTACAACTTTGCGCAGTCGCTCTTAACGCTACAGATTGTTGTTCTGAGCCTTTCGCTGTCTTTTTGAGCTCGAGCTTGAATTGCGAAAAGATTCGATCTTTGGTATTTTCCGATAAAGGTGGTTTAGGATTGAAGCTAGGGTTCATAGGGAAAGGCTGTCAATCTGATTGAGCTGTTGAACTCGGAGAACTGTAGGCATGTAGCTCACAACTGAGCCTAGCCAATTGGGGCGATTGCTATTCGGTCGACGATACTTGCTGCCTTCGCCTTTCAACCATGCTACTCTGTTCATAGGATGATCTTTCCCTCGTGCCCTTTCATTTGTAGGCGGATCATGTAAAACAGCAGCTTCTGCAGCATTACTTGTTTCTGGTTCATTGACTGGTGGTGCCGGCTCAGAAGTCGCTTCAGTAGCCAGTCTGCGGCTATACGTGCTGAAGCAGCATGGATATACTCTTAGAGGCGCTGGTAGTCTCACAACTTTTACGCAGTTCATGGTTTGGGTCGAGCGCGAGTCTTTTGCAGCAACAAGGATCTAGCTTTGATCGATGATATCTGCCTGTCTGATTAGCTGTTCCCTTATTGCATCAGTTTGCATGCAGACGCATTGTCACAGACGGATCTCTCTGTCCTTGCTAGTTGCAGCAAGTTGCCTTTTACTCGACGCCTCGCTGGGTCTCTCTTCCTTTCTTATTGATGCCATCATGCTTTGCTACTTCCCGTCGAGCCCACGCGCCGCTGTATTGCGGAATCCTGCCTAAAGACACAACGTTTGCCTTTCATGAAGCCAAGCCAAGCATTAACGAACGTGTCTATCTAGCTCTATCTAGCTCTTTCAATAAGTCTCTTGTGACCTGTCCTTCCCTCACTACCTCATAGTTATAACAATTGTCAATCATGCTGTCTTTAGCTGTAGTTACACTGTCGATTTTTTCAGCTGTTTCTGCGCAGACTTTCCAGCGGCTGGGAACATGTCCCAAACTTGGTTGCATCTGTAAGCTTACAAGATATTGTTTCTACCATCTGCTCATCAGCTTGTCCTAGTTCGTTTGTCATAGCACTTTAGAGTGTCATCTCTGGCTCATTGTCTGTTTCAGCTCCTGATCAAGCTTCTTTTCTTGCTGGAGGATACTTTGATATCAGGCTTGAAGTCCACGCACCGGTCAATGGCTCCGAAGCTTATCGCAATGGTGTGCCCGACAAGAACTTTCAGTTCTACTTGAAGCATGAAGATGGAGAATTCAAGAGCGCTGAAGATTTCTTTGGTGTCAAGAGTGCTCCGTGAGTTTACTGTATTTCTTGGAGTTCCAGCAGTTTGTTGAGCTTTGCATTAGCCTTGAAGAGTGGGAATTCAGCGTACGTAGCTGCCTGCCAGCAGAGACCAAAATCTCAGATGCGGAATAGTGGTACGAGGATCTGTTTGCAGAGCAAGCCGAAACACCTTCAATCGTCAACGTTGCTTCAAAAGCATACAGACAGCTAGCTCTTTATACTCCGGGCAAGTACACTGCGAAGCTTCAATGTCAGTTGACTTTGTTAAGCTTTTGATACCGTCGGACTGACTTGATGTCTAGACTACGACGGAACAGAGACGATCGCTTATTGGGATGTCAAGAAACCGTGCACCGAACGCAAGGCAAAAAACGTTATGTAAAGCGTTTCTAGTATTGAACGATTGCCGTACTGACTTATCAATCAGCCTTTTCATTGGTGACGGCATGACACAGAGTATGATCACCGCTGCTAGATTGCTCGCTCATAAGTCCATGTATGTCTAAAGTCATTGAAGCTTTGTTGTCACTAAATTCCAATAGTAATGGCGTCTACCAATCCTTGATGCAGCTTGATCAAATGGAAGCTCTTGGTCTTCAGATGACTCACTCCAGTACGGAAACCGCTGCTTCAGAGGAGCTTGTCTAATGTCCTTGCATAGTTGACTCTTTCATCACGGACTCCGCAAATTCAGCGACTGCACTCTATACTGGACGCAAGAGCACTGTGAATGCAATCAATGTGTACAAGGACAGCAAGTCAGTAACGTTCTCTATAGTCTGATCTCTTAATGCTTACGAGACGCAATAGCCCCGACAAATACAGCGATCCGAAGTTTGAGTCAATCGCAGAGATCTTTAGACGAAGGATTGGTGGCGCACGTAAGTCAAGCTCTATCCGATCTAGACTCTTGTTCGCACATGCTGAGAATTACCTGCTAGTTGGTATCGTATCGACTGCGTCAGTATTCTTGCCTTGTCTGGTGCACGATGCTAAATGCTTTCCTCAGCTATATTGCCGATGCCACGCCTGCAGCAGTTTGCGCGCATTCAGTCGACCGTGGGCAATATGCAGATATAGTTTCCGAATACCTGAACGGACCACTCAACAAATCTACTATTCCGTTCGGTAAAGGATGCCAACAGCCAGATGGTAAGCTTGTATATGTACACATATACGTGGTGGTGCTAACATATGAATATTCTTCTAGTCATTTTCGGAGGGTGTGTCGGTCTTTCAAAGAAAATCCAACAGCGTACTGAACCTATTGTAGAGGAGCCGAGCAATTCATTCCTGGTGAAGATTCACCTGTACGTATCAGCTGATATCACCTGGACCTTGGGCTGATCTTGTCCTCGAAGAACGGTGAAGATTACTATCAAGCTTTTGCCAATCAAGGGTATCAAGTGGTATATAACAAAACTCAATTAGATGCCGCATCAGACGATCAGAAGACTCTGGGCATCTTCAGTGTTTCCACTATGAACACTTGGCTAGATCGCAACGTAGGTTGTCCGGGTATTGTCAATACTCGCACTGAATATCGGTGCTTTAGGTCTACCCTGAAGCCCTACTGCCTTTGAAGAACGACCCAACTGGAAGCGGCGAACCAGCTCTGGATCAACCTGGTCTTAAAGATATGACCTTGAAAGCCATCGACATCTTGTCGAAGAAATCCAAGAAGAACGGCAACAAGGGATTCTTCGTCAGTATAAATGCTCTAGATTTAACACCTAGCTGAGAAGTTTCGCTTCCAGCTCATGTCCGAGGCAGCTAGCATTGACAAGCAGATGCATACTCTCGATGTCAGCTCTCCTTATCTGTATTTTTTCTTGAATCATTTGATTTGATTCATATCTGCACAGTATCATCGTGCGCTAGGTGAACTGCTCGAACTCGACTCCACAGTCCGTGCGACCTTCGAGCATCTGAAAGAAATCGGAGAACTAGAGGACACTTTGGTTGTTGTTACGGCCGATCATGGTAAGCACTTCATTCACAACTTCCTGACTGCCTCTAATAAGGCTCACAGGTCACGGCTTTGACGTTTATGGCTCGACTGACACCAAGTACCTCGCCGCTCAAGACACCGATCGCGAAAAGCGCGGCGCCATTGGCACATACGAGCAATCTGGCCTTTCTGGATATACTGTTCGAGCAGGCAGCCTGCCAACTAATCAGACAGGTAAGCGGTGACTCAATTCGCAGGACTCTTGCCTTAATACTATGACAGTTGTGTTTGGTGATCAAGGTGTCAATTTCCCTGTCGAGTGGAATCCTCGCTATGCTATCGTAGGTCAAGACTATGTTGGTTTCGACTTGGCCTCTAATATCTCTTAACTAGGCTGCAGGATTGGCTGCCACCGTTGATCACCATGAAGGTGCGCAATCAATCTCGCAATCAATCTCGTCTTGCTCACGAAACTTACAGCTGGCGTCACAAACACCACTTCTCCCCGAGTTCCCGCCGTCAGGACTGCAGACGGCTACGTCGCAAACCCGGCCGATCAGCCTAATGGTTACAACATTACTGGGGACTTACCTGTGTCGTAAGCTAATGACTTATACCATCAGTTCTACGCTTACTTCTATGAATTAGGTCAAGCACAGGTGTGCACAGTCTGACTGACGTTCCAGTGTATGCCACGGGTCCCGGCAGCGAAATGTTCCGCGGAGTGTACAACAGTAGTAAGTACCACTCATGCTGTGTGTATCTCAGCTGATGAGCATTTAGTCGATATATTCTACAAAATCGCCGATGTTTTGGCTCTTGGAACAACAGAAAAAGAGTAAGGCATAGTAAGCCAGCAAGCAATAAGTGTACAAACGAATATTATAGAATACAAATAGTACAAATACAGACGCGTTCGACTTTCATATATGAACTGAAACTGGTTAGCCTGAACTACGGATACACGTTCGAATTCGATATCGGACAGCTTGCAATGCTCAGCATCAGTTGTTTCGAGCTTATCTACCTGTTCCTTTTGGACTTTGACACGTAATTCCACGTGTTTTCAACTTCATTCGAGTGACCTCTCGTCGCTATCCTTCTTCTTCTGCTTCAGTGACGCAAATGCGTAGCTCACGAATCAAATTGTCGAGCATTCCTGTCTTGACCTTTTATGCCGATCGAGAAACAGTCAAAGGAAGAAGAGGACCTGCTCTACCTCGTAAGCTTGAACGGCTGCTCTGTTACTGGGAAGCTCAAGTTTTATTGCTACTGCAGAGCTCGAATGCAAAGGGAAAGCTTGCCAACGCTATGCCCCGGAAGTCATCGTGAGTTCTACTTGAGACGAAGAGTGATGTAGCTCATGTTTACCAGATGTGCACAAATATGGGTGGAGAAGGCAATGACGTTGACTGGAGGGTATCGTCTTTCCTCCTTCTGGCTCATTCGTAGCTCATGCTCCTCACTTAGTGTGAAGCTTCCCTGCCTCAACACATTCGCTTGGGAAGAGTGTCTGTAGGATGCGAGTAAGCTGTCCGTATGTTTCTTTGCCTACTGTTTCAGCTAACAGGAGGCAGAGGATGGGATAACGCAGCCGATCCATACATTCTGAAAGGTCGCTTGTATGCTAAGATTATTCGGCTGTGACTAACATCTGGAGCAGGCTCTTGCGCCCTTTCGTACGACCTGATATCAGATGATCCGAGCCTCTACTCCGATCGCCGCGCACCATGTATGTGCATTGCCCACAACGAGACTCCGTTGACCTGTTTTCCAGCAGACTCGCAGAGCGACAAAACGAATTGGCCTACATACATTATCATAGGTTCCATTCTCGCCTATATTCTGTACCAAATCTTCTTCCCTCCTAATCGAGCACGAGCAGCGGATCTGCCCGCAGGCTACGACGATAACGACGGTCCACCACCACCACCTTATAGGAAATCTTCACAAGGTCAAGATAATGGACCTCTCTGGACTGGGTTAGCTGCAGGATCAGCTGCAAGTTTAGCAGCGCAAGCACTCTACAACCGAGCAACGAGCAATACTCCATCTTCGCAGCTAGGTAGAAGAGGCTCGCAGAGAATGAGGGATGATTGGGATAGAGGAGAAGGAACTTCTTCTCCTATGGGTAGCAGTATGAGGACTTCCACTGGATTTGGAGGAACTTCCAACAGATGAAATTTCTAATTAATCGTAATACTACATATATCAAAACTCAATTGTCCTTGATGCTGATTCTCTATGCTTCACAACGCTACCGCTAGTCCGAGCAACATGCATACACCCATTATGACGACATGTTCCGCTCCAAAAGTCGGTCTTTCAGCAAACGATTTAACACTAGCTGTCGCTGCCGCCTGCGATAATGATGCCAAATAAGCACTTGCGTTCATTCTTGTTCCTGATGGAACCGGAGAAGGAGCAGGAGTGGTGGGAGTTGTCTGGATTCAGCATTTAGCTCGACGAATGATCGATTGAATAAGACGTAATAAGGACATACAGCTACGAAAGTCAAGAAGGTCGATTGTTGAACGCCGCCAACTGTGAAATATGAGACATAGGTGGCTGTATTTGTCATTCAGCGAGCTTCTAATGTTTCGAAAGCGCGAAAACGGACTTGGAGGTCTCGGACAACCGACTGTTGTGCAAAGCGAGGTAATGAGAGGATTTGCTGCTGCTACACCGGGTTGACCTGTTGGACCGGTTGCAGCGGCTGCTGTGATTGTGGAAATAGTTGAAGTAATAGCTGAGCGAGAAACATTGAGTTCTGCTTGGCCATGAGGCATGTTTGCGTAAAACTAACGATTCCCATCTGCGTCGACTGTAGCAGTCACTACGACGGTGTTTCCGCTATTGACATGCATTCAGTCTCGCATTCCACCGAGCAGATGTAACAAGTGGCTCACTCCCCGTTAACCAAAGTATCTTGCGCCCTCGTCAGAGATATCAGAAGGCAGAATGCCAGCGTCAAGAGTGCGTGAAATTGTCGTATCATGGCTGTATTGAGAAGAACGGTTTTTGGTTTGCCTCGGACGGAGGTTTCAGAGAACCTTGTCAGCTCCTTATCTTGGTAACACCATGGCCACACTGCTTACTCCGGATGCTGGTTGGATCTCACACTGCTATTGTGTCACTGCTGTATCGGAAATGCTCTCCTATGCTGCGAGGCTGAGCAACTATCGAACTTCAAACCCTTCTGAACTGTGCTTCATGCTTCAGATCCTTCCTTCTTTGCATGATCTCCTACTCCGATAGAATACACAGCTAATTTCTTGCTTCCTTTTCCCCGTCTGCTCATGTACACAACAAAGCCTTAAACAAGGTTGAGATTGACTCGACACTTCAGCATTCATCTTCTGCTGTGGTCAGATCTGGATCATTCCTTCAAGCTGGACGATAACATCGTGCACTGCCACAACAACTACCACCCGGTCCATATAATTCCCAGGAGTACTCAGATGGACTTCTTTTGCCTTACATTCTTGCGTCTACACACTTTTGGCATACATGACTGCCTCTTTACATCGAGAGGATGGCACTGGCATATGTTTGACTTTGTTATATTCTGGAAATCCGAATAAGCGCCTTTGCCAAGATCATTGGTCAGTTTTCAGGTCGCTTTGCTTGCCTAACATGGTACTGTGAAATGAGTGAGTCGTTATGAGCTCCAGTCTGCATATCGCTGCAATCACGGCAGAGTACTTAGATAATCGAGCGGCTTGCCGGATTGCATGGGTCAGCTGAATTGCACGGTGGGAAACGGCTTTCTTCCTCTATACCTCTCCAAATGAGCTAGTCTGAAGCAGTGGGACTGTCGCGAGCTTCCAGGGGGCATGTTCGGAAATTCTCTTGTACGTCGCCAGTAACCCCGCATATTGTGAAATTTAAGCCTCATTCATAACCACCGTCTGTCCCTGCTGTTCGGCTTCATAGAATAGTCTCTCTTTCAATCTCTTTGTATTCCTGCGTCTACCGTCCGATCACGCTGCCTGTCCGTTCAATATTCTAGCATGAATTTTAAAGATTCGAGCGAGCAGAACCCAAGCTTCTTTCCTCCTTTATTCCTCCAGCGCCGAGTCAGTTCTACCGCTATAAAGACTCGACTTAATCTGAGCTTTGCAAGGACAGGCTTTCATTCTCAAAACGCTTAAGAACAATAACGTAAACTCTATTGTTGAAATCGGTGTGTCTTCAATTCTTTCCCTGAGTAGAGCGGTTCCTCATAAATCTATACAGGCTGTGGAGAAGGACAAGTTCTGAGCTGTGAGCTTCTGAAATAGGTCAATGCACAAATCTGATCCAATACATATCAAGCGCTTTGTCAACCTGCTGCACATTTGGACGGTCTACCCACTTCTCTTACGCCTCTCAAGCATACACCCTCCTATCTTGCGCGCTTAGAAAAACTTAATGCACTACTGGCTAGCTTGCCTCGAGATCAGGATCTAAACCAGGAATTACACCTCAGAAGAATAGCTGGCTTAGATATTGATGCATCCGCTTTGGGCCAAGCAAAGGCTGCTACAGCTCCAACGGCTTTACCTTCCTTAACTGAAGAAGAGGAAATTAGTGGTTTGACTCGACAGGTCTTGAGATGGGAATCTCTCAAGGTAGAATTATGGCACGGAAGGTTTGTTTCTAATTGTGCTCATTATGTGAGTCAACAAGGCTGAGATGTCGAGAAAGTCTGGACGTTTTCAATGGCAACCTTGCGGGATACGACTGCTTCCTGGCTACCGAGTAAGCAAGAAGCCTCTTCACCAGTCTGTTTATATTCGCTTATATTCGCACTTGCTTTTTTGCGACAGAGTGGTAGAGCACTTGCCTGACGGCGTACTTTCTAAGTTTGGTAGAGTTATACGTAAGTCATTTGTGTCAGCATACCGAACGATATCTGATATGAAGAGCAGTTGGCAGATATCAGTTCGTGTTCGACACCTGCGGCTACTATCGCTGAAATAAGTTTCAATCAGTCCCCGGATAGCTATAATCACCACGCCAGATTAGTAAGTGTTCGGCGCCTGAAGGGAAATGTGCTAATTAGCTGTTACAGCGACTTTCGGGAACACTTTCCAAAGTCTGATCAGGACTCGCACTATTATCCTGATCCTACCGGGCGAACAGATCGGATCTTCAGACATTCAGGTAGCTTCTTGCAGTCTCTACCGCCGTCGGCACTACTGACTGCGAGCCAGATCACCAATTTGAATGGACAGGAACGGAATTTAGGTGAGCTATTGTCCAGATCTGAGGCAGAACCACTTCAACGGGTTTGTAGGAATTGGTGCGACAATCTGGCCAAAGATTATGATTACGATGTCGTATATTCTGGCGTTGGCGATATATCAACATTCAAGCCCAACACACCTAACCCGACAGGTCAATGCGCTTCTCAATGTGTAGTATTCACTGCCAAAGCAGTAGAGACGAACGAAAGATCTCCACGATCGCCTTTACCTTCCGCACTGCCGTTCTACTCACCTGATCTACGTCCGATAACAGCGGATGCAAAGCTTCAGCATCGTCTGCAATACACTCATCAGCACCCAGTGTTACCATGCGCGAATCGACCTCAGTCGCCTGAGAAAATTCGGGAAATACTTGGTATTGTCCTCGAGCGGATGGGAACAAGCGAAGTCACAATGCGCGAGATGTGGTCAAGAGCTGTAATCTCGAAGGTCCGCTGTGACACAATCTCGTCCGGTGTCACTCATCACTTATTCCGTTTCCAGAGTTGCGGCGGTTTGGTCCAGAAACTACTTGAAGCCATCTTGGACGACGAGGAAGAACTTTGGGATCTCCAGCCAGTCTTGGGAACCGCAAGTGGACTGGAAGCTATCATGATCATCCATCGTGGAAGGGAAGATGCGGTCATGAGTGAAGCAGAAGCACCTGGTCGGAATCAAATGGCTGTATCAGATAATACTGTCGAGTGGCCTTCGCCTGAAGCGAAGAGAGCCAAATTGGGAGAAGCAGACTTCCGAGGGGGATGGGAGTAATTTCCGTCATTAGACCTTGCATAGCATACCTAAACAATCATTCTAGCACAGTTTTAGTTATGTATATGCCCTTTGCTCTGCAGATCAGAGACGCGTCGAAGAAATCACCAGGAGCTTTTGATTGTGAGTTAGGACTCTCCACCGCTGACCCTAAGATTCTGCCAAGACGCTTCTGCAGGTCTTTCAATGCAGATTTGTCGGTGTAGAGATTGACAGGTGACATGCCTTGCAAAAAGAGAGTCTGAAAACTCGTCAGGATATACTACTTAGTCGAAGGACAGACTTACGGCATCCGATCCAGCTAAGATGGCCGTCAAACGTGAGGCATGCTGTAATGGATGTAATTGTTGGCCACGAACAGACAGATCATCCTCCAAAAGAAAGGCGAATCGCCAGATGTATTCAACTGGCCCGCCGCAAACTTTGCACGATGGCAGAGGAGATCTACAGAATGTGAGCGGTGAGATCATTACAGCGCCGCTCATAACAACAGCTTACTTGACCAGACAAAGGCGACATGCAGCGATAGTGTAGTCCTGGAGATCCTTTGGACGGCTATCACGGACTCGAACTCGCACTCTGTATTCTTGTCCCGCCGAGGTTTGCTGATCGATCTTCTCCAGGATGTCTCCCAATGTCGACCGGGGGATATCAGGTCCCAATAGACACATTGATCGATTGTGCGCGACTGATAGCAACATATTCTGACCACTCTGCTCTTGTTCTGGTGGCAATTTGATGAGATCTGCTTGTTTCGGCTCCTCCGCTGCTCTCTGGGACTTCATTTTGACATCGGGATGCAGTTTCTGTGCTTGTTCGAGAAGAGTCTTTTTTCGCCTGCATTTAAGTGATAATGATTAGCTTTGCTCTTCTCTGAATCTACATAACACGCACTGCATTAGCGCAAACAGTCGAGAGTCATCCTTTTGGAGAAGCTCGAAAGTGCCACAATTGGCACCCGCTTTGCGTCTGATGGCGAAAGTTATCGGTCGGCCCTCTGCTTTGGTTCTGGCACAATTGCCTTTGGTGATTTTGATGTAAACCTCTGCTTCTGACTGATCCTTGAGCAGATCAATGATATCTGTCGGCTTTGGACCAATCATAACGTCGCTTGGGTCCTTCCAGCAAACGAGCGGTAAGCGCATGAGCGGAGTTATAACATGCGCTGTACTTCCTGCAGTCCACTGATTCAAAAGGATTCTGTCGTTAGAAGCTACTGAGTCGCAGAGGGGGTTTGTGGTGTAGTCGGTGACAATCAAAGTGTCGTTCAGATCTGGTCTGAGAGAGTAGTGGCCGACGACCTGATTAAGGCAGATCAGATTGGCTGCAGTCTTTCTCATACAATGTAGAGTTTACCTGCACAACAGTATCGAAGAACATGTTTTCCTTAATCTTACTGATTTCGACCTCTCTTCTTGGCTTCATCGTTGGAACAGACATCTCCTCCTCTGGACCTCTGTTCCACTTGCATAGTCTAGCCAAATATTCCCGTTCGCTTATATCGGGATCAGAGCCCTTCGAGTTCAAGTGGAAGAGTTGACTTGTTCCTTCTTTTGGGTGGCACAGCGCGTGACCATACCAAGGCTCTTTATCATAGCCCATGATCTTGAGGTGACCATTAAGTTTATCGTTCACGACTTTTACGCCACGTAGTATGATGGAATCCCCTTTCCGCAGATGGTCTGGCAGTGGCGAGGCGACAGGTGCAAAGAGTTGAACATGTATACTAGAAGTGAAGTCTTTCCCAGTAGAGGAATCCATCAGACGAAGATTCATTGAGCCTTCTACGTAGAGTAAATCGGAATCGAAGCATTAAGAGAATGATAACAGCTGCAATCTGAAGTTTCTGCTCACTATCGCCGAGTCCATTTTTTGATTTCGTATAAAGTATACAAGCATCATTCACCAGCACGCCTGCAACGTTGACAAATTTATTCACGAATTGGCCTGTTGTGTTGAGCGGAAGATAGACTGTGCCACTTGAGGAAGTGAATCCAGCAGCCTCTCCAACTTCTTTTGGTTCTCTTTGGGGTTCTAATGCGGCAAGAAGTCTAGTAGTGGAGATAGAAGGACGCATTGAAGTGATTGAGCGATACGCTGCAGGAATGCCGGGTTGTGCTTCAGGCGGAAGTACAGACTGCATGAACGTGTTATCCTCTTCTTCTGGTTGATGTGCTGAGGTCTGGCTGGATCGAAAAGGGGAAGTAGGTGCTGGAGTAGCGAACAAATCTGGGGAAACTACAGACCCGCTACTGCTCCTCGGTGCTCCGATTTCTGAAGGCGTTTTGGAACGAGTATACCAAGTTTTCCATCGACCATCGATGTGGAAGAGACTAAATAGCACGCACGATTAGCATGGTTATTGGCAAGATGAAGTACTTGATATCGCACATTTTACGAGCGGAGGAAGAACTCTTTCCGGTCTTGAAGGTAAGCTTAAGTGCACCTTTCGAGTCTCTGACCAGTACGGCGCGATGATAGTCTCTGTCCCTGCTGGTGTCGAAGCCAACCGAAAGAGTACCCGGGGAGGAGGAGAAGAGTTGAGCATTAGAGTGATTTGCCCAATCGCCAACGAATTCCACTCGAGCTTTCCTGCTGCTCTCGTCGCAAATATCGATTGCAAACATCTTTGTCCTTGCATTGAAACTGTAGAAGCCAGTGACCCGTCCTCCGAAAATACATTCTGGCCGTTTGTTGCTAGATTCTGCTGCTAGCTTGATTTGCAGAAGAGATAGAGGAGCGCTGCTCTTGGATGGAAGATCCATCCCTCGCTATTCAAGCATATAGAGCACAATGTTGTTTCTGGCCTGCAAAACAAGCGCGCAGGGACTTGAGAGAACCCGACACTGGCTGAGACTATTGAGAGCGGAAGATACTGGCTGCTTTCCGATCAGGTTGAGAAGCGCGTTTGCAGCAACAAATAGGATGCAATACTCTTGCTGCAGACTGCGACTCCAATTGATACACCAGCTGCGCAGCTCCAGTGCAATGGCGACCTCCAATTACAATGGTATGTTGCTGAGCGAGGAGTCCTGGATCAAAGCTTGATGTTGCTGCGGGTAAAGAGCAAACTATAGAAATGGACGAAGATGAAGATATTCCAGTTTACTCAAAGTGAGAGGCTTATTGTGGATGGCTTCAGCACATCTGAGATCAGTACCAGCTCACCATTGATGCCAAATCAGCAAGAGAAAGGCAAAGGTCGGGCAACTTCAAGTTCAGCTAACAACTTGTCAGGCAATATTTCGGGTTCAGCAGCGCGTGCAGCTTCCTCTGGTATCCAACGCGTAAGTTAAGCGCTTCAAGTATGTCAAAGCTAATTTCTAACATCTGACGATTCTCGACTTCGGTAGGACACGACACATAGACAAATGGTCGGTGGCCTCAGCGTAGAGAGCCGCTATACTGCGAATTCAAGCGGAACTCTAGATGAGCCTTTATCTGCTACTCTGGTTCGCCCCAATTCCATTCAGTCATCCCGCATTCTGACTTCTATTCTAGCTACGAGATCTCCGCGCGATAGGCACCAAGGTCGTGCAGGTGCTGCATCCTATGCAGGAAGGCTCTGCGCCTTTGCGAGATTGGGATCTCTGTAAGTCTCCATAATCTTCCTCTTTGAGATCGTCCTGAACCGTGACTTGCACAGGGGGACCTCTGATCTTTGTGAGCTAATGTCATAACTGTGCAGCATGTGCTCATAGAGATCCGAAGTGCCTTGCATTGGCTGTTATGCTGTCTTTGGGCGCTTCCGATGATCAATCATTATCAGTCTTCACTGGAGTCGTGCGGTATTTCTTTGCGAAATTTTTGCATATATTCAAAGTCTTCTACTCCAACAGTTCGTTATTGTCACTATCGGCAGTGTCCTCGTTACAGGTTCGTAGTTCCTCTGAACTAATTACGCGAATGTGATCCTGATCGACTGTTTGGACAGTCAATGCCAAACTCTTGGGCGGCAAAGTCTCCTTCTTCCAATCCCTTTGTGTATTAGGGTACTGCTTAGCTCCGCTGGACGTTGCTGCTCTTGTAACACTTTTCGTACGTCTCCTTTGGATCAGGATTCCAGTTTGTCTACTTGGGTTTGGCTGGGCTTCTTGGGGTAAGCTTGCCCTGAATTTCACTGCTTTCGACTGAGCATATCGTAACAGCTGCCGTGAATTTGTGAGTTTGTTTCATGCGGTAGCGCTGCTACTATATCTGACCTGTTCTTAGCCTGGGAGGAACACGTCTAGAAGAATCAAGAGCAATGCTTTGCGTCTACCCTGCCTTGTGCCTGTTTTTCCTCATTGCTTGGATTACGTTGTTGTCGTGAGGGACAAGAGATCAGTAGAATTAACGAGACATAGATCAAATATACTCTGGTAGACCCAAACTCAAACCGCTTTGGTGCACTGCACTTGTTGTATTGTTCTGGGCTTTCCCAAAGTCTCCGTTGACTGGACAGTTCTCCACGGGCGTTAAGACTTGTGCATCGGAAAACAATATTAATACATGTGCTACCCAAACAAAACCCGTTAACAAATACAAGTGAAAATCGTCAATCACGTTAACATCGTTCGCAAATCGTCAGATCATTGTAGTTTTGGTACATCACCATCCTCTGTAGATCCTATAAGCACAAGCATTGTAGCAAAAAGCGGCGCGACTAACACATGATGAAAACCATCAGAGAAAGGTTGTTCAACGGCAGGTTCTTCTGATCTTGTCCTACTTGCACTAGCCGCAGTACTTGACATCCGCTGTAGGTTGCTTTCACTTGCAGTAGTAGTAGTGCGCATCAAATCTCCGTTCGCGGCTGTATGTCTTCTAATTACTTGAGGTGTCGCCTGCGTTGCTCCAACTACAGGTGGAATCCGAACTCTGGTAGGTTTACCGAGTAACCGCATGGTGGTTTGACGATCCCAAAGCAGACCTAAGCGAAGACTTTCGCTCAGTTCTGTCGAAAGCATGTTGCGTCTAGTCGTCCGAGGTGTTTGAGGACCGGCAACAGGCATATGTCGAGCTTGATACCGAGCCATAGCCGCGTTGAAAGCTGCTTTTTGGGTTGGAGAGATGTTGGCTAGACCATTGCCTTCTCCCTCAGGTTCCTCGTCTTCATCTTCATCAGAGTCGCTCATCTCTACATCAACAGGTCTTCCACCCAATCGACCAGACTTGGTTGATAAAGGTTGACTCTGGGTAGGTTGGCCAGGCACAGCTTGGGGAAACGCATCTTGTTCCGAATAGCTCATAACCGGAAGGGCTATCGCGGACTTTGATGGCTGAAGTCCACGGCGAGCAGGTAGAGCATCCCTTGAGCTGTTTGATCTCGCGGCCAAGACCAGTCCAACTGCTGACGGATTGCGTAGCAGACCAGCAACAGCTTTCTCGTCATCTTCTGATGGCTTGAAGAGTTGAGTTAAGAGACCAGTTCGACTGTTGGTACGATTAAGTTCACCAGGCGCCGTTGGAACTCTTTTGAGGAACATGCTCTGACTGTTGGCTTGACCGAGTCTAAGATTTGGTGCAAGAGGTTCGGAATGTGAACTGGTTTCTGATCCCCACCCCGAAGAATCCTCATCTTCGTCTTCAAAGTCTTGATCCACATCGACAGGTACTATTGTGCTTGGTGGAGGCGGTGGGGAACGTGGTCGCATTGTTTCGTTTCGCAACGAGGATGGTCGGATAGGCGAAGTGGCATAAACTGAATTCTTATTCGCGACGACTTTCGCAGTGACCGGATGTTTCAAGGAATCTTGACTGTTTTTGCTGCCCAGAGTACGCATGATGCTTTCGCCATCCGAGTCAGAGCCAGGAGATTGAATAAAGAACATTGATTTCTTCTCCTGTCTACTGTTCCTACTCTTCTTTGTTGCCTGTACAGTAGAAGGCGGCTGTATTGAAACTTTGGGCGGTTCAGGAGTAATTCGACCTTGTTCCAAAGTAGCAGTTGAAGTTGAAGCCACAGGTACTTTGGCAAACAGAATCTCGTTCTTGGTGGACTTATCCTCCTCCGTGGTTTCTTCCTTTTGCTTCCCTTTCAAATTTGTCAAATCCACAACTGAGTTGCCTGGACTGGGCTCAAATCCCTTTACCACACTCTTCGCATCCAGACTTGAAAGCGTAGCTGAACTGTTGCGCTTTGCAATATTGGGGATAGGAAGAGGTGCTCTGGGTACGTTGGGCATTTTTCGGTCGATCGATTTCGAACGAACCATCGCTGATGCTATCGGAGCAGGTTTATCTCGACTCAAAGTTCTGGTCATGCTTGGCGCTGACTTTTCTCTTTCGGGACTCTTTCTACGATGAGCAGGAACATCATGTGAAGGGCGACGATGTTGAACCGGTGGAGGAATATCTAGCGTTTGATCTAAAATGCGAACGGATTTCGAACTTGTTGTTCTAGGCAGAACTTGATTTTCGTAGCTGTGCTTCTTGTGCAGAGAAGGGCGAGCAGCATGATGACTACGATGCGTTGCTGCTCGATGAGTGGCGACCGCAGCGGAATGCGACCGCTTCGCAGCTGCGGGTCTGCCAGATGTCCTAGATAGCTGAGTTTGAGGAACCTTCTCTGCGGAAAAGGACTCGTCTTCAAATCCATCTTCCTCTTCTTCTTCTTCCAACAGGAGTTGAGTGTTGGCAGGCTCCTCAGTAGATGAAGGTTTCGCAAAGATCAGACTTTCAGGTTCGGCTACCGGATTTGGGTGATCCATGATCTTTTTGGCTGTATGTGTCGCGTCCGAGCCGGAAAGAGGCTTTGCAGTGGGTCTAATCAGCTAGCATTGAGATTTGTCAGAAGGCTTTGACTCACAATTTGGCTAGACATAGGTGCCGATGGTTCACTTTCGCTTGTAAGAGGTGCAGGAGAAGTAAAATCCATAGGAAGAATAGTCTTGAGTAAATTTTGCGACCAGCGACCTGGAGATAGACCTGAAGAAAGGCTGGAATGAGCTCTGTTCCGTTTGCTTGTTCTTGGCGTTGTAGTGTCAGGATGTCGAGACCTATGTGTTGGAGGCGGTTCTGCGTCAGAGTAGGTCTTTCGTTTTCGCTTTGAATTAGGTGAAGGGCGATTCGGACTGGACAGGGTTAATTGATTGATTGCCAAAGGTTGATTTTCGGGTTCGTAGATACTACTACTGCGTGAAGGCGTTTGCGAAGAAGCAGCGGAAGAAGGAGTAGTGTCATCAGAGCAGCGCATTTCCATCTTGAACCAAAGTCGCTCTGACAGGTTCTCCAGACGAGGTCCATTCTATTTCAATTTTGATCAACTGTATGCACAAATCTGAACAGTATCTGTACCCACCTCGAGCAAGCTTGAGACTTTTCGGAAAGCAGACCATAACCCTTCCAGCCCAACTTCATCCAGCGAGGAGACATTTTCTAAAGCTAGCTTCAGCACAGGGGCTTGAAGCATATCGTCCATGGTCGAATGCAGATAAAAGGAGATAGGATGGATTGGACTTTGACTGCTGGGGCCTGGTCTTGCGTAAAAGGCCTCGTGGGCTCAGAAGTGTTCTTCTGAATATAATCCCCGCGCGCCTGCCCTAGGCGAATTGATCCAGAAGTAGCTGGCAAACAGCTGAACCCCCTTAGAACGCACACCCGTCGGGCTGAGCCAGATGATGCTGCGAGTATTTCGTAAAATGTACTAGGAATGCCCGGAATTATATGGTATTTGTGTAAGCTGGGCGATTGCCTGGTATCAAGCGACAGGGTAACCCAGCTAAGCCCTGGGCCTTTGTATCTGCTCGCGAGTGGTGGTATCTATCAACTGTCTGTAATTTCGAATTGGATGGTTTTCTTGCTGACACCATGCAAAACTCGCAGTACGAGCAAGTTGGTATAGCGCAAGATGAGAATGGCAGGTGAGTCTTTGCTAGCACGCTATGTAATCAGCGGCTGAATAGCGTCCCAGGCCTATCATTGTGCTTCGAGACCAAGGACGCAAAACTCGTGTTCATGGGATAGAAGCTATCAAGGTCCAGACTCTGTTTGTGTACATTGGATCATACTGATTGTAGCATGAACAGTCACATATCCTTGCAGCTAGATCTGTAGCTAGCATCATCAGAACTTCACTTGGACCTCGAGGTTTGGACAAGATCTTAGTTTCTCCAGATGGCGATATCACTGTGACAAACGATGGAGCTACAATCCTCAGCGGAATGGAAGTCGAACATCAGATTGCTAAATTATTGGTTCAATTAAGTAAAAGTCAAGACGATGAGATTGGTGATGGCACGACAGGCGTCTGTGGTCAGCTACTCGTGCTTTGACTTGCATATCGCAGCGGTATAACATGTTCTTCGACAGTACTTGCTGGTGCATTGTTGGAACAATCTGAAGCTTTACTGGACCGCGGAATTCACCCTATCAGGATAGCAGATGGTTTTGAACGAGCATGCAAGATTGCAGTGGCAGAACTGGACAAATGCAGCGACAAGATTGAATTTTCCAAAGAAGACACAACGGAGTTGCAGAAAGTTGCCAGTACTTCATTGGGCAGCAAAATGTTAGCCCAAGCTTTGCTCAATAGATTTACACCTAATATGTTTCATTGCAGTGTTTCGAAAGCCAACGAACTCTTCTCAAACATCGCTATCGATGCTGTACTCTCAGTCGCGGATTTAGAGCGAAAAGATGTTGATTTCGAACTCATCAAAGTCGATGGCAAAGTTGGTGGAGCTCTAGAAGACACAACGTTAGTCAAGGGAGTCATCATCGACAAAGATATGTCGCACCCACAAATGCCTCGCTCTCTCAATGATGCAAGAATCGCGATCCTCACATGTCCCTTCGAACCACCGCGTCCAAAGACCAAACATAAGCTGGACATCTCTTCCGTGGAGGAATATAAGAATCTTCAAGCATACGAAAAAGAAAAATTCCAGGAAATGATTCGCATGGTCAAAGATACCGGAGCCAACTTAGTCATTTGCCAATGGGGTTTCGATGATGAAGCCAACCACTTACTTATGCAAAACGACCTACCTGCTGTGAGATGGGTTGGAGGACCTGAAATTGAATTGATTGCTATTGCGACCAATGGACGAATCGTTCCGAGGTTCGAAGATTTGACAAAGGCAAAATTAGGAACAGCTGGAATTGTAAGAGAGTTGACTTTTGGTACGACGCGAGATAGGATGCTGGTCATTGAAGAATGCGCAAACACAAGAGCCGTTACTGTCTTTGTCAGAGGTAGTAACAAAATGGTGAGCAGGTCTTCAATTCAAATGAGATGTAGCTCACCAATTGGAACAGATTATCGATGAAGCCAAGCGTGCACTGCACGATGCAATCTGCGTTGTGCGCAATCTGGTTTTGGACAATCGAGTCGTTTATGGGGGAGGTGCTGCAGAAATTGCTTCCAGTGTCGCAGTAGCCAAGGCAGCTGACGAGGTTCGTACGAGCTGTAGATCCGCACTACGATGCTAATGTTCCCAACCTTTGCTTTGTTCAGATTCCTTCCATCGAGCAATATGCGGTTCGCGCTTTCGCTTCAGCATTGGATTCGATACCGCTTGCTCTAGCCGAAAACTCTGGTCTGTCGCCTATCGATGCTCTAGCGGAAATCAAGTCTCGGCAGATCAACGAATCGAACTGGAGGTTGGGTATTGATTGCGTGAATAGCGGTGAAAATGGTGCGTCTGTCCTACTGATTCTTGCGTTCTTGCTAAGCGATCGTCTAGATATGAGAAAACAACACGTTTATGATCCTCTTATTTCGAAGAGACAACAATACCTGCTTGCAACTCAGCTGGTCCGCGCGGTGCTCAAAATTGATGATGTTATCACAGCCGGGGCTGGAGACGATGGTTATTAGAAGTCAATGCATAATAGAAACTCCATTGCAGCCGCATTTTGTTTACGCTTGCTTCAACTTCGTCTTCATACAATGTTGTTTGACTTTCACCAAACAACCATATACCCTATCTACCCCAGACATGACTTCGCTCGTGCAGTTGATCAAGTCTCGTACGCATCATCTATCTGCAAGCTGCAGAGGGAAAGAAACCGACAAGTATTGTGCTCAGGTTATTTGGAATCTGTTCGCTCGGTGCAGCCTGCCAACCGATGGAAGATCTTGGTCTTGGATGAAGCTACTCAAGCTCATATTGGATCTGTCTTGAAGATGTATGATATCCTGGACGAGGGAGTGCAGCGTAAGTTTCGACAAGCTTCAGATTACTGCATTCGGTTCGCATTCGAGCCTCGTCTTTACTCAGGCAATGCTTCGCTATGCATCCCTTCCAAGAGCAGGATCTCTGAACTTAACTGATCTCCCTTCCCCCTTTGATTAGAGGTGGAACTTATTTCAAACGCTCGCAAACTATCACCTAGATTAGAAGCTGTCTACATCCTTACTCCCTCGCCAGAGAATATCTCGCGCATCATCAGGGACTTTGAACCTGCCAGGTCAGTGCATGCTAATGTTTGTGAATCCGAGCGGTAAGTCTAATCCGCGCTGTAGAGCTGCTCAGCCTGCGACTAAGAAGGCGGCCGCTATACCTGCTAGTCAAGGTCCACGCTATGCTGCTGCGCATTGCTTCTTTATAGACAGTATGTTAATCCTCTAATCAGGGCAATGCTGCTAATCTCAGCTTGTACAGTCTTGCCGGATCGAGAATGTGACAGATTGGCAGATTCGCCCGCTGGCGAACATCTCAAAACATTGAAAGAGATTTATGTTAATTTCTGGGGTGCGACTTCATCATCAATAAGCGGAAATGAAAAAACTCAGCGGCTAGACTAGCTGTCGAATCGCAAGTCTTCAGTTTGAAATTCCACGAATCCTTCTGGTCTTTGTATGGCCCGGCCTCGCAATTGCAAAGGGACGTCGTCAAATCTTGGGAATCTGATCTGGACTACATGGCAGCTAGTGTGCGTTTGCAACAACGTGACGATATCTACTGATATTATATTAGCTTGTCAATGTCTGTGCCACGCTGTCTGAGTTCCCGGATATTCGCTTCTATGCACCTGGGGGCTGCAATCGGCCAATTCTTGGTCCAACGAAACAACATCCCACCGTTGTTCTTGCCCAAAAGGTATACGCAGGTCTATTAGATTATGCTAAGAACAATGAAGGCTTTCCTGTGAGTGTTTTCTTTATATCTTACGCCATGTAGCATCGCTTATGCTTTTAATACACCCAGAATGAGACGGAACGACCGAAAGGGGTTCTGTTCATTACTGACCGATCTATGGATCTAGCTGCACCGCTCTTGCACGAATTCACATATCAAGCTATGTGCAATGATTTACTTGACATCAAAGACGGAACCAAATATCAGTAAGTTATGGCCAGATTAAGCGATTGTCGAGCAGCAAACTAAGTGTAAGCGACAAGTCATTCCTTCCGAAACGAAAAGGGTGAAATGGAAGAAATCGACGCGCTGCTGAATGATGAAGACAAAGTGTGGACAGATGTTCGGCATATGCATATGAAGGAAGCGCTGGACAGGCTGATAGAAGCTTTTCGCCAATACTCCAATGAGCACGGCAGTACAGGGTGAGTCGCTAGCATCACGATTGTGATGCAGCATCTTGATATCTTGTCCGCCGTCGCTAGAACAAGCCTGAATGATCTGAAAGACATGTTGGCAAACTTGCCTGGTATGAAAGAAAGCAAGGAGAAGGTGACTTTCAGCATTACAAAAGACCTTCTACATTAACGCTGTTTATCCAGCTATCTTTGCATCTATCTATGGCTGAGCAATGTATGGAATTGTTTGAGAAGAAGAAGCTGCCTTTGACCGCTTCTGTGGAGCAGGTGAGTATCGGCTGAAGCTATCACACGTGAGGTGCTCAGGCATTCTGGATTGTCCAGTCTTGTGCGACGGGGATGACAGCAGACGGCAAGGCACCCAAAACGTTAGTAGAAGAAATGGTGCCGCTGCTCGATGATCGGAATGTTAGGTGAGTTCTATCCGTAGACAACAGAAACACATTATGACTTCTTTACAGTGTGAGAGACAAAGTGCGAATCATCGCTCTATATATCATGCACCGCGATGGTGTGCCAGACGAAGATCGGAAACGACTCTATCAGCACGCTCGCCTAGGACCTCCAGAAATGGATGCTATCAATAATTTGGCCAAATTAGGACAGGAAGTTACAAAAGTTTGTACCCTCCAGATTGAAGTCGGATTACTGATTTATCCATTCATGAAGGATACCAAGCGCAAAGTCAAGCCTCTTTTCAAACAGACATCCGCAGACGATGCTTACGATATATCGCGCTACCAACCTGCAGTCAAGCTGATGTTGGAGGAACATTTTTCTGGTAAATTAGATCGACAAGCGTTTCCTTTTGTTGGCAACCCGTCAGTCGGCTCCGGCTCAGCGTCACTGCGGAGCGATTCTATCAGATCAACATCAGGCGCAGCACCTGCCTCGTTGAGGAGCGCACGACCGAGATGGACGGCAGGTGCTAAAGGCAAACCGACGAATGAACCTCGACAGCGTGCAATAATCTTTCAAGCCGGAGGAATGACCTATTCAGAAATTCGTAGCGCATATCAGGTATCTCAGCTGCTCAATAAGGATGTGTATATCGGTATGGAGCTGCAGCAACAAGCGCTTAATATACGTGCCTTACGGCAGTAACACAGGCTCAACACATATTACATCACCCGAGAATTTTGTCCGTGATTTGGGCGCTCTGGATCGAGCTCCTCCGACATCGCACAGGGAATCCGCACCACGGGCAACACAGGATGGACGACAACCTTCTTCCCGGCCGATACATAATGACCGCCCTACAGACCCGCGAGCGAAAGCTCCACCACAAGACCCGCGGATGCCACAAGACCCACGGATGCATTATCAAGCGAATGGCAGGACTTCTTTGTCAGACGAAAGGCAGCATAGACCGCACCAAACGCAACAGCAGCCGCAGCAACCGTACTCTTCTCAAGTTGCACCTCGGTATCAGGAAACTTCGCCGAATAGTATACCTCCATCTCTGCATAGCAGCCATTCGAATGACTCCCGTGCTTCGCTAAATTCGCAAGGAGAACCGAAGAAACGCGGTCTGTTTGGACGAAGCAAGAAATAGATAAGGGATAGCCAAGGGGAAATAATGTGACATTGTACATTTGCATTAATTCAGATTAATATCCTGACTCTGGTACATCGCTAGCATCTGGTCTGCCCGTTGTGGAATCTTGATCATGCGCGATGGTTTCGTTAGGATTGGATGAGCTAAAGTTGCCCGTGAATGAGCGAGACTTGATAGTTGCATAGAATACTCACGTTGGCACTTCATTTCCTCCCGCAAAAGATGACTTTTCATTCTCCCCATCGACTGGGGCCCGGTTGGGATTATCTTCGCAGACAATGAGATGCGTTCCACTGAGATATTTCAGCACAAACCGTCTCCTGTCGGGTCTCTATACGATTCGCCTAGCTGTTCTGCTGTGCCGCCTAGTGTTGTGAAGTCAGCGTCACGAATTCCAAGATCAGCATTCTGTGGTACCTAGCATCATGCCTTCGCGATTGGCTCAGATATTACCTGCAGGACGATAGCACTGATGCTTACCAACTTTATGCTCGCCAACTGTCGGTGCATAGCCCTGCATCGAAATGTGAGTATTGGAAATGGTGCACAGCTGAATGGCCAGCTTACCTTGGTTTCAGTGATCTCTTGACTAGGGCCGAAGGATAAGCGACATGCACAACATTCGAGAGTCACTCACTCTTTCAAAGCTGGACTGGACAATCGAAAGCGCTTGATGAGAACAAATGGCAATGCAAAGGCAGGGGACTTGCTTTGTATCAATCCCTCTAATCAAGCATCGCGTAAGCAATTGTGCAGGGTACGACAACAAAACGTCAGACATACTCAGACATCTTTCCAAAAGTACTCATGTTGAGAGAATGGAGGTGCGAAAGTAAGAAAAAAACATTATGATCATCGAACACCGCCAGCACCGCCGAAATACATTAGGAGAACAACAGGACAGCTGTGACAGATGAACGTGTGTAGTAAGTCTACTAGTTACAGTGATGTATGCAATTAATTGTACAGAAGACTCCAAAACTGAACCCGTCGAAAAATGCAATTCTGTTCACTAAAGAGGTGAGGCCGCCTCGACCTTATATACCTGGTGGACATTATCGAGAAAAAGAATCTGAGGTGCCTTGACTGGAAGGCGAAAGTTAAGCGGCTGCTGCGAGCCATAAGTAGAATGGCGAGCGTATTGAGGCATGAAAGGAGATGCTTGAGGGTAGCCCGCTGGAGTCTGATAGGCTTGCATCGAAGAGAAGGCTGAAGATGCAGGAGTGTCGGTGAAAAGGCATTTTAGTCCTTGACCAGGTATCTGCACGCCTTGTCAGCACGACAAGCTCACTGTTCTGACGCACATACAATCTGCATCAGAGATCCGGTATCCACATGTCGGACTTCAACAAAGGACGGCTCGAAAGCTATCACGTAGGGGTAGTAAAGAGCTACTTGAATCAATAAGCATAAAAATTAGCCAATATGCCAAAGCACTGACCAAAGGCATTAGGATGGCCTTCCCACTGCACAAGCCAGTTGGCTTTCGTTCTCCATCCATTCTTGTTCACGTAAAACGCAAATTCTGTGGCTCTGTTCAATGCCATACTATACAGTATGCGAAGCAACGAACCGTCATAACACAGCAGAAACTCGCCGTCTATGCGGTAAATGGCGATAGGTCGCACGTTTTCCCGCTTTTGCACAAAATCGAGCGAAGAATCGGCTGGATCCAGCAGACCTTGAGTGTCGAGCGTTTCTAGATCGACGATCTCAAAGCCTTTAACGCAGCCGACACAGAGCTTTGACTTTAGAAAATGAATGGAATCTGCAGAACTGGGTAAGTAGAACTGCATATTTGTTAGCATGTCAATAGGAGCAATAGACCTTCAACATACTTCTTTGTACACTCGAAGATGATCATGATTTGCTTGTAAGAACTTGCGAATGCCAGGCTGCTTCTTCCCTCGAGTTTGCTGTTCTATAGGCTCCATGGTTTTGATCGTGCTCGAAACGGAACTGGACTTGACAATACAGACTAGAGTTCTGCCCATACAGAGACCGGCTTTGAAAAACGTAGCATTGGAAGATATCTTTTTCGCTCTTTTGGCAGCTCCGACCGAGTCCTGCGGATCCAAATTGTCGATATAGAAGGTTTGCACAGCTTTATCTGATTGAGAGCGACGTCAATGCAAGAAGAACCGACATATGGTGAACCTCGACTGACCTGCCAATACGATCAAGATGCCATATTCGTCAAGTACTTCGACTTGGGTCACATTTGCAACGCTGATGACCTTGATAGGTACTCTGGTTCTGTCTCGCAGATCGCACACGAAGACGCCATTTTCAGTACCAAACACCAAACGGTTTCCGGAATCTATGTACAACTTAGCAGCTGCGACCTGTGGAAGGGGAAAACTGACCAAAGGGCGCAGCACAAGATGCTCTATTGCTGCCCACAAAGTAACCTTCACTAAGTAGGGCTGTGTCGAAGACCATGCTGCGATCTCTTAGAATGGCTTGACGCTGCTCAATCTTTTCTAGCCAATTCTTCTGACCAGTATAGGTTGTTGCCCAAAGAGTGATGTTGTATCCTTTGCGCCCAAGGTGCGTGAACGTCATAGCGAAGCCCTGTTTTGAGTTGCCGATCGCAGGAGGTGGAGGAAGGACAGAAGTCGAATTATTTAGAAGTTTACCGGTTGACGTGTTACGAGACATAATGGATTTGGGTCGAGGTGTTGCTCCGCGAGTCGACACTGTCTCTTCCGCTGTAGCCACTATAAGGAGTTCGAGCGGTATGGGCTAATATTGCCATTAGCGATAATACTCATGATCGTCGATGGACTGCTGCTCACTTTGCGATACACCTTGTATTGCTGATTTTTGGTCTTCTCCTTGACCATAAGAAGAGCATGGTCGAAGAGGAAAACTTGAAGCTCTGCGCTTTCACTTTGGGTGCCGCCTCTTTTCTTCATTGGACCTTTTAGTATCAGCTCTCGTGATTCTTCCCGTAATTTCAAATCCTGATGAAAATCAGTATGGCCTTGGATCAGGAGGTCTAATGACTGACCACTGCTTCATTGGGTCTGAAGACAAGTTGCTGATCTAGCTGGGCCAGATTGAAGCGATTCTCCGATTTACCCGTTTCTTCATTTACCTTGGTCAAGAACTCGCGAACTACTTTGACGGCTTTTGGCAACATTTGCTTGTCGGGGTGTTCATCAGGCGTGTTCTTAAGGATCGCTTCGAGAAGAAGAGGGTATCGAGCTAATCTCGTGGTTGGTTTGGTAAGGTATCCATTGAGTTCAAGTTTGCGGGATTCAGGGGATCGTTCGAGGTCCTGCAAAGATCATCAGAGGGCCGATTGCATTCTCATGAATTGTGGCTTACCTCTACAAACTTTGCAAAAGCAGGATTGCTGCCTTTTTCTTTCTCGAATTCATACTTACCAAACATCTGATGAGCGCCGTAAACAACAAAGGGACCAAAGTTGCCAACATTGTCCAAGAAGATGTCGCCGATTCTCTCGACAACATGTGCTGCCTTTTGTCGTTTGGTCAGTTGCTCGCATAGCTTCAAGGCAACCGAATGAATGTCCAACAGATTCCAAAATACTTGGGTGATGAAGTCTTCCCTCCTTGATTCGGGTATCACGATCGAATTGCGAATACCCTTGATCCAAGTCTATCGGAGGAACCAAAAACAATCGTTAGATGAACAAAGACTTGGAAAGCAGTCACTCACATCTCGCAAATACTCTACATCCCGAAGGAAATCTCGCTCGGTTGCAATAGCTTCATTGATGACCTCTTGCCTCTTCATTTCGCTTTCGCTTACGCTGTCTCTCACTTCCTGCGGTACAGATTCGATCCAAAGAGCACCCGGTTCCTGTAGTAAAGCGAATCAGACTCATCATCGACGACCTCAAGTCTGCTGGGCGCGTTTGACTAACTCGAAGATCTATTCGATCTCCACCTAGGCTTTCTACACTTGCACTTCTTTTTAGGCCAGGTTGAGGTTTCAGCATCAGTCTAGCTTGCTGTTCCAATCTTCTGGGACAAGCGATCGAGTAGCACAATCTATCTCTTGTGCATGTAGGCGAATAACAATCTGTTAACAAAGTGAAGACACCACTTGGAACAGAAGTGTCATCCGATAAGATGGTTTCAGAGATTGAAGGTGGTCGCCCGGTGTAGGAGGTAGGACGTTGATAATGCGAGGTAGGAAGATAACCATCGTTAGCTGAAGATCTTCCAGTCACGGTATCTTGTTCATTGATATCGTCCGAGGAAACGAATGCCAAAGTCTCCCGAAATTGATACAGTTCATGGGAGCTGTCTCGGAGTCGATGATCGTAGGTTACATCGTGAAAGAATTTTTGCGAATCTAAGGCTCGACCAAGTAGAAGAGCGAGATTCCGGTCGGTAGTTTTGATGATGTAGGCAATTTTATCGACTGCTTCCCGACCATCAAAGGCCTCCTTGTACGTTAAGCCATCTTTGACCCTTTCTGTCAGTAGAACACGGGCTTTGAAAGCTTCTGCCACCCTTGATAGAAGTGCAGGGTAAACTATCGGTGCTTTCCGAGTTGCTGTCACTATCGCCGAACTTGGAGCAGAAGTCGGTAACGGAGGTTGAGAGCTTCTTCTTGGGTTGGATCGGTCAGCGCCCATGGTGATTACGCTGGCTCGGTCATTATACAAAGAGGCAGCTCGTTGTTGACCCGGAGAGTGCGATGCGTCTGAGGAATTGCGTTGCATAAGATCCAGTTGTAGCTGATTTTGGTAATGCATTTGCTGAGCGTATGCAAAGTCTTGATTCGAGGGTGTTTGAAGCGAAGCATCATTATACATGCTGTAAGGTCGAGTCTGTTGAGAATAAGAGAGATCGTTGTTGGGTAAGGGTCGAGGGCCTCGCGGAGGCTGGCTGAGATAAGCAGCTCGATCTTGGTCTACCGATTGTCTGTATGGATCCGAAAGAGGAGGTCGGTACGCGGTGTCGTCGAAATAACCTGAATTTCGAGATTCTAGGCTAAGCTTCATTTAAAGACATCTCATATTGTCGACAAACCTCTGCCTGCATAGCCTGGATCGGACTGATCGTAATGACCATTCTCTGAGCTTCTTGTGCCGTCATATCCGTGGCTAGAGCTGCCAGGGCTATATTCGTACCGCGAAGGCGATCTTTTTCCGCCAGCAGTGGAAGGCGGTGATATTGAACTAGGCTTGTTTGAAGCTTGAGAGAGACTGGGTGTTTGAGAAGATGGTTTGCTGCTAAAATAAGCTGTAAGCTGGGGATCTCTGGTCAGGTCATAAGAGGTATTTCGAGACGACGTTCTTCTTCGCTGTTCTTCGATCGGGTACTCAGTGTTGATTTGAGCAGGCTGGCTTGTATAAGGTAACAAAGTGTCCTCTCCTAGATCGTATGGTGGATCATCAGTGCCGTTAAGGGGAGTACCATGTTGTCCGGCAGAGGTAGGATAGGTCGACAGAGACGAAGGCGTCGAGAAGGTGGGTGATCTATCTCCACTTGTGGAAGGAGAGTATACAGAAGAAGTACGCGACCTGGCGTCTAGATTTAAATCATAAGCTGATCGCTGACTGCTTTGAAGTGCTAGTCTTTGTTGTTGTGCTTCTGCATACATTTGCGCTTGAGAAGGACCTGATTGATAGCTCTGGCCAGCCTCATAGTATTCCTGGATCTGTTGTTGTTGCTGTTGCATAGGCCTAGGACCATTAGGTGGTAATCCATAAACAGAAGCACGATTGCTTTGATTCATAGGCATGTATTGCTGTTGTCCCACTGGCATCCCATAGACTGATTGGCTGCTACTTCCTTGAGCATAGTGAGGTCCCGCTTGAGCAGGTCCTTGGCGATATTGCTGTTCATAGTAAGTCTGATCATATCGAGGTGTCATCTGCAATGCACCATGCTGCTGCTGTTGCTGTTGTCTACGTGGAGGCGGGCCATTTCTGCATGAAACATGCTTGAGCAATTGAGACCATGGGCCAAATCTCGAGCACAAACCTATTTGCGAAGATGTCGTCGAAAGCTCGTGTCCTGCGATCCATTTTGCAGTGACAGTTGCCTGTTCTTTCAGCTTCATTGGTAATGCATTGATGCTTCGGGGTGTTTTGAAGTGAAACCAACAATGCCCGTTCGAAGCAAACGCTGTAGTCACATTATTTGAAGCAGTAGCAATTTGGGCAAAATACATTTAGTTATTCAAGAACAGTACAGGGCCAGCGAGTATTAGATGTACACGAAAACAGCTCTGCCTTTATTCTCCTCCTCCGCCTGTACTCGCAAAACGTCAACAGCAGAAACAGATTGACTGCAAGGGCTTACCATCGTCTCCTCCACTGCAAGAAGCATGAGTATATCTGTTTCATTGCGAATAAAGAGAAATGACTGACTAATCGTCACCACCACCACTATTGCAAAGACCCTGAGTATAAGCCGTACTTTCGTACTTGATAAAACGAGAATACTGACTAGTCATCGCCACCATCCATCGCTTCACCAAGCATCATACCACCGAGTAATCCTAGATTATGGGATTGTTTTAGAGACTTTGATTTCATGATTTTGCAAGAAAAGGTACGTACCAGCTCCGAGACCCATAGCCTTTGCAAAAGAGTCAGCGAGACGTCTGAATAGTGTATCTATCACCTTACAGCTCCTCCACCAGCTGGAGGACCCACGATCAGTCACCATAAGTCAAGAAAGAGCATGACTTGCCTCCTATTCCACCTCCTGGACGCCTTCCACCAGACATCATACCTTGCTGAGGATATTGCTGTGGGTATTGTTGCCCGTACATCTGCTGTTGAGGTCTAGACGAAGACCCTCCCATGAGTTTACCTAAAAAGCCTTGCTTTTTTGGTGGCTCTTGATACATTTGCTGTTGTTGATATTGAGGTTGTGCGTAATTTGCTTGTCCATAAGGTGCTTGACCGTAAGATTGTTGACCGTAAGAGGGTTGTGCACCGTAAGAAGGTTGAGCACCATATTGCTGTTGTTGACCTGAAGTGTTGCCATAACCAGATTTCTCATGTGGTGCGCCAGGTGGAGGTGCATACTGACGCTGCTGGTTCTGAGTCGCTTGATACTCTGGATCTGCGTAATCGTCAGTGGAGTAGCAGAAAGCAGCTGCAGAGGAGAATCACCGTCCAGGGGATGAGTCCAAATTGAACGTCTGGATAAGTGAAATCAGTCATCCACTCATAAATAAGGACTCTTAGTGCCGACCCTTGACCACCATTCGCTTCTGTATCTAATGCTTAGAAAACAAGAATCGACGCATGCCAAGACCACTCACTGGTATCGACCCAATAGTTGCGCTGGTGCGTCGAATCGTACTGAGTTATCCAGCCTGGTCAATATGAATGTTTGGGATTGCAGCAACATGTATGCGTTGGCTACAAACCTGGGGGCTGAAGATCAATGAGATCACTGTTAGCTTTCACTGATGTGCGATGGCTTTGTGAGCTCACCAATGGTCTAGAGTCCTGCATATCGTTTTACTGAAGGTGCTTGTTGATGTTCAGCGGGCAAGGAGACGATTGCTTGGCTGTCGAGAGCAACATCGCATGAAATGAAGCTCCGAGACAATATGCAGTGAGATCACTGCATGCTCTTCCCAGCACCATCAACAAAATGTCATCCGTACACTCCAACCCTCCTTTCGTTGCTGAGCATGTCTGTCCCCTTTTGGCGAGTCGTAAATTTCGCATGCTAATAAATCTCGCAAAAAGATTGGTTCGCTCAAGAGACCTCAATATTTGCTCGAAAAGCGAGCGGGATTCGACAAGAAAGAAGTCACTGAAGCTGAGCTAAAGGAAGCAACGGACAAGGCAATTGAAGGTGCCGTTAAATTGCAGCAAGAAGTTGGACTTAAAGCTGTTACCGATGGAGAATTCGCTCGTCACATGTTCTACGATGGATTCCATGACCATCTCGAGGGCTTTGGTCATGTTGCAGATGTTCCTTCGTATGTCAAGAGCTTTTTCAGTATCAACAACGTTCGCTCATGTTTATGCTTTTCAATTGTCACAGCGAAAAGTTCATGATGTATGTACCCGACGTGGCAGCATTCATGAAGTTGGATTTCAAGAAGGCCGACTCGTACATGTGCACTGGCAAAATTCGCAGAACCAAGCCTTGTGCCTATGGAGCTGAATTCCAGCGATTGGCCAAACTCGTTCCCGCTGATGAAGTCAAGTTCATCAAGATTACTATGGCCGCTCCTGAATGGTTCCATCTTCGTCACGGAAAGTATGCCTACCCTTCCGATGTGTACAAAAACGATGAGGAACATTTCGAAGATCTCGCCAAAGCTTACAGAGAGGAACTAGCCTATCTATACTCACTAGGGTGCCGTAAGCAATTCGCTTGTCATGTGCTCTATCAGCTCTGACATTCCAAATGGGTTTCAGGCAACATTCAGATCGACGACCCATTGCTCGCCTACTTTTGCGCAGAGTCGATGTTGGATGGTATGAAAAAAGCGGGAGAAGATTCCGGCAAATTGCTCAACACCTACATCAAATTGTACAACGATTGCTTACAGGGTCATCCCAAAGACATGACTGTCGGTCTGCACTTGTGCAGAGGTAACTTCAAGGATGGCAGACATTTCTCGTTTGTCTTTCTCGCTGCGATACTGCATATTTAGCTCATGAGAAATCCCTACACAGCGAAGGCGGATACGATCGAATAGCCGCTCGCATGTTCAACGAGCTCAATTTCGATGTCTACTATGTTAGTCTTCATTTGCTGCCAAATTTACGAGTCTTTTCGCTGATCCGGAGGCTAGCTGGAATATGATACGACCAGAGCGGGCGGTTTCGAGCCCTTGAAGTACTTGTTCGTCCTTCTTTCTTGTATTTACTTCCGTCCGACTTACCATCTGGGGTAGGCCTTTGAACAAGAAAGCTATCCTTGGTGTCATCTCGTCAAAGAAGCCTGAAGTAAGCAAAAATCAACAATGTACTAACATCAACCTTGCTGACCGCTTTTTATAGCTCGAGGATATGGAAACGCTCAAGAAGCGCATTAACGATGCTGCTGAACTCCTTGCCGCTCAAGGTGAACCCAAACGCACCAAAGAACAGGCTCTCAAACAGCTCGGCATCAGTCCTCAATGTGGATTTGCTTCCCGTAAGTCTTTCTAATCTAATTCAAAGGTACCTTGACACTGATTGAACTTCTGACTCGTAGATTCGGAAGGCAACTTGCCAAACGAAGCTGAAATGAAGGCTAAGCTGGAATTGGTTGTCAAAGCCTCAAAGGAGATCTGGGGTTAAAGGAAAAGGATCGAAGACGAAGGATGACGCAATTGGAAATCTGAAGAAAAAGAAAAGCTAACGGAGGGGAAGAGTTACAGACAAATGTAACGAAATCCTGATTACTAAGCCTGATCTCCAACCAATATGGAGCATATACAGGGATCTAACGCTGACAGTCGACTGCTGCAATCATGTGTGCTACATGTGTGCTCAGCCAAATCTTGACAGTGGCTGCCTTTGAGGGACCTCGTCAGCTGCCGCTTTAGTTATCCTGTTCCACGATAGTCAAAAGATGCAGTCACTGGCTCGTCCTCTCTCCCGAGCTCCCTTCCGCCTAGTGACCCAGCCTTGCATCTCTCGCACGCTCTATCTGAACGCAAAGCCTTTGCCATCCAAATCGTCACTGCTCAAGGCATTTCGCTCTCGGCCGCAGAGCAGTCTAGCTTTCCCTAGTGTACCACCGCAAGCATACTCGAGGGAATGGTGGACAAGGCTAGCGGGAACTGTTGGAATTGTGGCAGCTGGAACAGTTGGCATCAATTATTTCTTGAATCGAGAGACAAGAGAAGCTTTACGGCCATATGAGAAGGAATACTTGCATTCTTCGTTTCGCTACCTTGGACTTGGGTTGGGAACAGTTACAGCGATAGCAATTGCTATGCATAAGAACGGAGTTACGACAAGAATTATGCGAGCTAATCCTTGGCTGGTCATGGTCAGTCGCTCGGTATTCATGAAGCGAAACCGGAAAGTAATGTAGATTGCAGGGTGTATCTGCCGTGGGAGGCATCGGATCAATGATGGGCGTACTTTACACGGATCCAGGTATACTCTTTTTCCACATATTTGCCTGTTCGAAGCTGAAACTCCAGTTAAACAGACAACAAAGTCCAAAAGACACTATGCTTTGCTGGCTTCCAAGCATTCCAAGCTTTTACTCTCTCGCCTCTTCTTTTCCTCAACCCTGTCTTGCTCGCTAGAGCTGGTCTGTACACAGCAGGTGTCGTTGGATCTCTTTCTTGGGTCGGAGCAACTGCAAATTCCGAGCAATACTTGTACATGGGAGGACCGCTGTAAGTCCAAATTCGCTTCATCTGTTCATATTCTGATAGAAGCTCTGTGCTCTGCAGAATGGCTGGTCTTGTGGTCGTTGCTCTATCCAGTCTAGCTCCTCTGGTTCTCCCAGCTACAGCAGTTGGTACGCTGGCTTTAACCCAATCTTTGTCTCTGTATGGTGGTCTGGTAAGTTCTGTTCATGCCAACTATCAAATGTTGTGACTGATGACACGATTAGGCTGTATTCTCTGGGTCAGTCTAGTCTCTCGATACAAGAATCTTTCGCTGATCAAGCAATCGCAACTCAGCTTTACTTTGTATGACACACAGAAAATCTTGGCACATGCTAGGGCAGCTGAGCGAGGTCTGATGAAGCCGGATCCAATGTGAGCTTCACTCTTCGGTTTCGAGCTGTTCTGAACGTTTTTGCTCATTTTCAGGCGCGAATCGGTCTCTCTTGAGCTGTAAGTGTTGCTCTACTTCCCCACGATGCCCAACGCTCATGCGAAAGCCTAAAGTGACTTCATTAACATATTCGTTCGAATTGTCCAGATTCTAGCCATGCAGCAGAACCGCCGGAAGTAATTCAAGCAGCGAAAGAAACGATGATTGTACAATAATTTGAGATGTGGCATTGCATTTACACTTGTACTCCTCTCCATTCTCTATCCTGTCTCATCTGCCTTCTTCCTTACTATGCCAGCGGAGTTATGAGTTTGACTATAATCTCATTAGGTGCAATCCGAGGAACAAGAATATTCGACTCACTGAGATTCGGCCTTGGGTTAGAGTTGATGAAGCCGTAGTAGACGACGAAAGGTACCCATCCCCAGTGAATGGCAGTCTGTAGAGCACTGCAGATATTCCGCATGAGCAATTGTTCTTGCAACGACATAGAGATAGATAGGTAAACATAACAGAAAGAGACCAGGAGAGAAGTAGATGAAGAGAACCAGACCATGGTGTACTTGTACTCAGTGTACAAAGAAATATACCCAAAGCCAGAATAGAGCAAAACTGGGAATCACCTTTGTGCAACAATCACTCGCTCCTGCTCACTGCCAATCAGCCTGTATCGCCTCTCATCGACAGGATCTCACCTTGTTCTCTTCTGATAGCCACGATCCTGCCATTTGATCTTTGATTTTTATCGCTGTCAAAGGTTGAAAAGCATCAACGAGCAAAAGCGATGGCTATGTTAGCCCGTCAAGCTCTGCAAGCATGCAGTAAAGCTGTAGAGCAACCTGGTCGTGCTGCACTATACCACAGTTCCTCTATATCTTTTGCCAAAGTTGCAGAATCGCTACCGCCAATTGGATCACCTCAGCCTGTTGCGCCTGCTCCATCAGATCAAGAACCGATCGTACAAGCAGAACCGATCAAACTAGATGCTCAGCAGAAGAATGTAACGCAAGAAAAGAGTTCACTCGCTTCTGAATACTTAGATCTCACTTCCCTTACTGCTGATACTTCTCGTGCTTCACCTCGTGGAACAAAACGTTCCATGTCATCGATCGAAAAGAAAAGACAGAATATCAGTCGCATTACTGCACTACTAGCACTTTTTGGTTTGGGTTATGCGGGTTGGCATATCGGTCGCGAATGGGACAGCGAGGAAGAGAGGAAACGCTTACTAAGTCGGCATGCAGATGTACTGAAGGATATGGAAGACGGGAGATGGATGAGGACGAAAGCTAGAGCTGTGGATTTGGCTGACGTTCGTCTGATTGCATCAAGGCGAATCTAAAGGCTTATGAGATGGGTCTAGTACTTTAACAAACCTGCATGGGAACCGCTTCTACCACCTCCTCTCTCGGCGCAGTATCAAAGACCGTATACTTTGGTCATAGAGTTGGATGATCTACTTGTGCATTCCGAATGGTCGGTGAGTACTTTGTCGACTTTCAGGTCTTTCCAGGTCTGGGTGTCTGACTGATACTTGTACTTACAGAGGGATGGCGGCTGGCGAACAGCAAAACGACCCGGCCTGGAAGACTTTCTAGGCTACTTGGGTCAATTCTATGAGATTGTTGTTTTCACGGAAACGCCTAGTTATGTAAGGTCCTGTCAGTCTCAAGTTTCGACCGTACTTAACTCGCTCTTCCAGACTGCAATGCCCATTCTAGACAAGCTGGATCCGTTGCAGTATTATGTACATTATCGTCTATTCAGGGATAGTACGCGGTACTACAACAAAACGCTAGTCAAGGTATATTTACTGTCTCTGCTTGGACTATAGCTCATCTCGATGCAGGATATTTCCTACCTCGGACGAGATCTTTCAAAAGTCATCATTCTCGACACCGATCCTGCTCGATTCCAAAATCAACCTGAAAATGCAATCTTGATTCCACCATGGAAAGGTCGACCAACCGGATCCAACTTGCTAGACTACCTGCCTTTCTTAGAAGCTATTGGCATCAACGGAGTAAAAGATGTTCGACCTGTACTGAAAGCTTATGAAGGGAAAGATTTACCTCGAACTTTTGCAGAAAGGCAAAAAGAATTGAAGAGACTGCATGTAGAACAATGGGAAGCCAGAAGAGCGGAAAGTAAAGGTAATCCTTTAGCTGGATTCTCCTTATCATCAATGTTTGGATTATCGGTTCGTATTCCAGCTAGGCTGTTCAGCTTTGTGTCTGATTCATCTGTTTGGTTGGCCGAACAGAGTACAAGACCTCAAGCTATACCTACTTCTTCGGACAGGGATACACCACCACCTACTTTCTATGAAGCGGAACGTCAACGCTATTTAGATCATTATACGAAAGAAAGAGATTACTTCCGGAATAATGAAAAGACTTTGATGGGTCAGATGGAAGCTGACAGAGAGAAACAAATGAAAGAGTCAGTCCATCTCCATTTTCGTTGAAGATTTCAGTATTCATAACGAAAATTATCAGGATGAAGAGCTCTTTCTTCGGATTCTTACAAAACATGGGGAGTGCACCTCCGCCAGGAACAGCAGGGCCAACAAAGTAGAGATATTCAAAGAACAGCATGTATAAATATCAATACAACTCATCTCTCTGCTTTTACTTGTGACTACTTGTGACAATCCTAATGGTCGTTGTGGTGGAAGTTTGTTTTGAAATATTATACGCAAGCGTGAAGACGAGGTTCATTGCAGCGCGAATGTGCCATCAAGCAATCTTTTCTCATGACGCTGCTCTACCCATTTCTCCTTACGCTCTTCGTCTGGCCTCGGCCTCTGAGCTTTGTAAAGTGCCCCCTTTTATGAGACTTTGTCTTTGCGCTAGAGAATGTTCCAACATGTAGGGCGCATGACTGCCTAAAACTTGCAATAGCTATAAGAAGACCAGCTTATGAGGCTCCCGAGGCGCAGGCGCACCTTGAACTTAGAGTTCCGTTCTTGTTACAGTCGCAGTGTCTCCAATCTTCAATAGAATCCTCAACCAATCTGTTGTAAAAGGAGCACAATCAGTACCGAGATCTTTGCCTTGCGTTCTTGACAAAAAGGGGTACGATGAAATCAGTTCTGGCCTAATAATCTTCTTCCACAAAGAAAGAAATCCCCAGCCCCGTCCAAGGGCATATAAGAGACTTCCGTTCGCTCTCCTAAGTCGTTTGCACGAGCAGACGTCCTCGAGAGGTTTCTGCATATGTACTCAATGAAGAGAAAGCGATATCACAGCTGAAATACAGCCGCTCTTCTACAGATATCCGTTCCATGTGTTATCTTCATTTGTATAAGGGTGACAAGAGTAGGGAAATGCCATAAACAAGAAAACTAACATCGGCAGTCTCGTTTTCCTCGTCTTGTAATCATTAGCTTCCACTGGTAATGCGCGAACGAAGGCAGGCTTACAACGTTCAGCTCGAGATACGTTTATGATTGACGGACAAGAAGGCAATCACGCAGACTGTGCCCAAGAAACCCATGCATCTGAACATTCGATCACTACTTAGCTACGTTAGGGAGCTTAGCACGGACTGAACGTACTTCTTGAAAGCACTTCTTGAGCGTTCTCTCAATTCTCCATCAGCCAAAGAAGACGCGAACTGTCAACTCCATTCAGCTCTACATATGCTGGGAATGGCAAGCAACAGACTCACGATTCGCCTCAAGTTAGGCAATCCAGCCATATTCTCGACTACACCGTTGTTGAGCAAGAACCACTCGAATATACAAATGTCAAGCAAACCATTCAAGAACTTGTTATGCTTTCTTCCGTTTATAGAAGATGAATTGAAGCAGAAGATCAGCGAGCAAGTGGAGAATGTCACCTATCACAGATTAGGCGAAGCAGACACTGTTCCCGATGATGTTTGGAAATCCATAGATTGCCTCTTCAGCTCGTCTAGGCTACCACCTGCGTTGAAATCAGTGGATCAATGCCCAAATCTGCGAGTCAGTCTTGTCCTGTCTATGTGGGAAAGCCTGGGAAAGCTGATATGACGACGCATCTCGAAGTACATTCAAGTGATTTCAGCTGGCGTTGATGGCGTATTGAAGTCACACAAAGAGTGAGCTCTGGTTCTGCTATTTCTTCTTTTGCCCAATTGATCGGAACTAGTTTCTTCGCCGGTGCCAAAGATCAGATTACGTTATGTAGCATGAACGGTATCCACATGGCTATTCCTCAATGTGAGATCTCATTCGTCACTCAGTTGGGTTTGTACTGACAATCATTTGGCCTAGACACGATATCAAATATTGTCAATATCTTGTAAGCGATGAGCACCTCAAATTTCCCCTTGCTAATTCGATGCTTCGTTAATAGCCAAGACACAATGTATTATGCCAAAGCACAGATACAAGAGAAACGTTGGGTTGAAGCGAGAGGCCATATGAACATAAAAGAATTGGGAACCCAAACCGTTGGCTTCTTAGGGTACCTTTCTATATCATCTTCTCCTTCATGGGCTAATCGCATACAGCTATGGTTCAATCAACCGAGAAACAGCTCGGCTAGCTAAATCGTATGGCTGTAAAATCTTAGCATGCACCTCTGACGGTCAGAAAAAATCGGATGAGGTTGGACAGCTGATTGTTCCTGGAAATCACGGAGATCCAGATGGTTCTATTCCTGACAAATACTTCAGTTCAAGGGATGATGCTTCTTTCGATGATTTCCTATCGCAAACGGATGTTTTGGGTTCGTCGGGATTTCGCCCTATTGCTTGAACTGAGCTTAGATTGAAATGTCGTCAAACAGTCATGGCCGTACCCAATGTTCCAGCAACGCATAAGATCATGAATAAAGCTCGAATCGCTAAACTCAAGAAAGGCGCAGTCATTTGCAATGTGGGAAGAGGTCCGCAACTGGATACAGAGGCTCTTGTGGTAGCTTTGGAATCGAAAGCACTAGGAGGTGCTGCATTGGATGTTACCGATCCAGAACCATTGCCTAATGATCACCCGCTCTGGTCGATGGACAAGGTATGTAATGTGCAGGAGGTGAAAAGGAGATAAACTGATATAAGTTTCGTCGCAAGGTTATAATTACACCTCATATCTCGGTGAGCTCTTATTCTGCCGCATGTCCAATCATCATTGATTGTACGGCTAGGGCAATACAAGCTTGTATATGGAAAGATCTGTGCATGTCTTCCTGCTCAATGTAACGCGGCAAGCAAAAGGCGAAAGCTGGATCAACAAGGTTGACATTCAAAAAGGTTATTAGATATGCACGATGCTGTAGAGACACTAGAGAAGATGAAAACCAAATGTATGTATACTCTAGACAGTTCTTTACTTCTTCTGTACAACTGTTCCTTCAACTACTTTGGGAGTTTCTTCTGGCGGAGCATGACTGAAGGCTTGAATGCCTGTCAATGCTTTACCCAAAATCATGGCATGAATGTCTTCGGTGCCCTATGACGCGCAATGTCAGCAGATATACAGAAAAACAATCGGCACTGACTTCATAAGTATTTGCAACATAAAGATTGTTGACGTGACGCATCATACCGTATTCTTCGACGATACCATTACCTACTCAACACGTCAGCTGAGAGCAGTAAAAGCTGAAATTACACCTACCGCCAAAGATGTCCATAAGTTTTCGAGATTGCTCTAAAGCCTTCTTGCAGTTATTTCGCTTGAGGAGTGAGACCATTTCAGCTGTCCATCAAAAGTTCCTCTATCAGGACAAGCCGGATGGAAGAAAGTATGACTGACGACACCATTGCCCGCTGTCCTTAAGTCTACCAAGCTGAATAGCTGAAACGAGACCAATAGTAGCTTCTGTATGAGCATCGGCGAACTTTTTCTGCACGAGCTGGAAAGAGGCTAAAGGAGTCTTGAACTGCTTTCGATCTAGAGCGTATTCTCTGGTTCGGCGAATACAATCTTCCAGAGCTCCAATGACCTGCAATACAAGTCAGAAATAGGCAAAGATGTCTTCCAGGTCACTTACGCCGAAAGAAATACCGAAACGCGCGTTACTGCCAAGACATCAGCGCGCTGCCTGCGGAATGCTCATGACCAGCTCACTTCAGACAGCCAAAGGGACCTTTTAGGCCTGAAACTCCTTCCAAGAGGTTTCCGTGCGGAACATGGACCTGATCATTGATCAGATACTTTTCTCATTAATAATAAACTCAGCAGACGTACTTCATCCATGTATATCGAACCCGTTATAGATGCTCTGAGCGCTAGCTTGCCTTCAATCTTGGGTGCGCTGAGACCTTTCATTCCCTACTGAGCGGTCAGCCATACATTTGTTTTTGGCGTTAAGATCATTATTACCTTCTCAAGCAGGAAACCTCGAATTTTGCCATCCCATTCTATTCTCTGGTAAGCACAGGGTAATGAAGCATTCTGTAGTGCTGACCGCATTTTGCCCACACGACGAAGATATCAGCTATCGGACTATTGGAAATCCAAGTCTTGGAGCCATTCAGCACAAAGCCGCCGTCGACCTCTTTAGCATTAGTGACCATTCCGCTTGGATCTGATCCGTGTTCCGGTTCTGCATGACCCAAGCAATGAGATGAGCATCAGACTTGCTGAAGGCGAGGCTTTGTGCACCTGTCAGGCCAAAGCATCCAATTGTGGTTCCCTTCGCTAACTCGGGCAGCCATCGCTCTTTTTGTGCCTATACGGGTGTCAGACGCATTACTACCCTGACGAGGAACTCCTACCTCGCTTCCGTATGCATTGATTCTGTTTGTGAGACAGTTAGCGCAATTTGACTAGTTTGCCTCAGCACATACGGATGCATGACCAGAGAACTCTGTACAGACATCGCACTTCTGTAACCTGAGTCTACCCTCTCGACTTCTCTCGCGATCAATCCATAAGCAACGCTTGAAACTCCAGCGCATCCGTGCCCTTCAATTGTAGCTCCTAGTAGACCAAGACTGCCCATCTCTTGCAAGATCTTTGGATCGAAGTGTTCTTCTCGATACGCTTTAGTTACTCGAGGTTCTAATTCAGCTTGACAGTAATCTTTGGCACTTTGCATGATCGCTTGTTCTTCTTCGGAAAGCATTGTAGATTCGATCTTGAGTCCATCTTGCCAATCGTAAGGTGCGAAAGCTCCTCGAGAGATAGAAGTTGCGAAGGCTCGTTGCTGTCAATTTCGCACGAGGGATCAGCATCTGCTCCACATCTGCTTGAAATAGCAGATAGAACAAAGAGAGGCAAGCATAGGAAGACGAGTGGTGTTGAGCTAGAGCTCGCACAAGAGCCCAAAGATTCATTAAGGGAAAATCCGACAAAGATTATTCGATGCGAATTCGAGTCGAAATGTGACTAGAGTGAAATCGCAGAGTTTGCTCACAGTCTGATTTCTGACAGCCCTGCTGCCTAGTGTGAGACTCTTCTTGCAAATCGTAGACATGATGGTTGCTAAGAAGCCCCTTCAACCATGTGAAAGCAAATAGCGGAGAGCCGCATTTACCAGGTAAAGAACTGAACTACATTGCATGATAGGTATATTATTTGCGATATATATGCTCATAACAACACAATATTCATGAAAGCCTTTACCGATGTCGGAAAAAAAGCAGAAAAATCTAGTGATAGATGGAAGCTTGACGTCTATGGTTGTCCTTCGCGCTGTAATCAATCTTAAAGACAGTCAGCGTCAGATTCCAGATGCAATAAGAAGCAGCAACATACTTCGCCAGGACTGAGGTAATTAACGTCAGCAAATGTACATACTTGTCTCGCAAAGAAGACTCACGATTTGAAATCCTCAGCAAACTTCTTTTGAAAGGCTAAAACTTGTTGGATGTGCTTATTGGTCAAAGGCTCTTTGTTTGAGAGGGCTAGCGCTTGACTAGCTCGAACTGCACACAAAAGCCAATTGGCGCACGTTAAATAGCCACATATTTTCACTCACCAATCATCTTGATTACACGACCATTGATCTCTTCAGCTGCTAGACTATCCAACTCTCTTTGAGTTACAAAGGATTTCGGTACTTCACTTATGGGCGTCAATGCACTAGAAGCAGGTGTTCCGGGCGACTCGGGCTGTGCACTAGCAGGCGTAGCAGGTGTCTTTGGAGTGCCCGGAGCGCTTGTTATGCCGTTGACCATCTTCTTCTTCGCGATGACTTCCACGTTGGCGATCTTCAAGAAACGTTGCCAACTGTTTCTGATTTCAGCATAAACACACAGCAGAATCGAGAAAGGGTATACATATGCAGTCTACTAGCTTGATCCAGGTCTGCGTACTTTATGGCAATGGAGAACCGTGAGATGAAAGCGGGATCGAAAGTTTGAACTCGATTTGTCGTCAGAATCAAGATGCCGGAGAATCTCTCAAGCAAGCGAAGGAAGACGGCGACCAGACTATTCGTTTGAGTCAGATAAAGATCCGACGAATTTAGACTCAATAGATCGATCACCTGTTGCGGACCATTTCGTGGGTCGAGCGCTCCTGCAAGCAAAAGATCTCAGTATAAACGCAGAGCTGAATTTGGCACATACCTCGAGATATACATCCGCTTCGTCGATTAGAAGAATGCAGTCCCACTATGAAACTTGTCAGGCTATGTAGTCTCACCGTGCAAACTCACCTTCTCTGCCAATTCAAGAGTGCTCGCCAAAGACTCTTCAAGCTCGCCAGGCGATGAACCCAAAGAACCTGAACTGACCGCATGCAGAGGCCTTTTGAGATCTTGGAAACTTTGTAAGCTCGTAACTTTCACCAGACACAGATGCCTTACGTTCTGCTATACTTTCAGCGGTCAAGGTTTTACCAGTTCCAGGAGATCCGTGCAGCACAATGACTAGATTCGGAAGATTAGCAAGCTACTGATGCGAATCCATGCATGCCACTGACTGATTCCTCCCCCTTTGCCGCTAATGACATCAGTGAGGAGACTCTTCGACTGGTAATTCGCCTTCGAAGTGCTTTCTACGAGTGCACGAATGATATCCTTGTTTGACTGCTCCAGAACAAGATGGTCGAATGCATGCTCGTCGAATACAATGTCAGAAAAGCCGCCGATTAGTAGTTGTCCCCATTCTTTAGTGACGAAAGAGAAGCCATAGACTGTCGGAGGCAGAAGACAAAGTTCTTTCTCTGGGACCCTGACAATATCGTGTTCTTGCGCTTCTTCCTCTCCCTCGGCAACTTCAGTAGTCTTAGATACCAACTCGAGAGCTTTGATGTGATCCTCTTCGTCTTCTTCAGCATCACCAGAATCAGGAGTGAGCTCAATGCCTCTTGCAGCTGTAAATATTGCTGTCAAGCGTCAAAGAGGACGAGCAAGCTTTGTCACTCACCTGCGCAACTATCGCAATCGCATCTATTCAAAGTGGTTAGCAGAGCAAGCTTTTGCTATGCGTCGACTGACCCTCCGCTAAAATATAAAGGTTCGTCCAGAGTCATGCCGAGATAGAGACCGGAACTCACATATCCGCGTTCTGCAAGGAAGACGTGTGAGCCGAACCTTCACTGCAAATACTGTCGACTCACGCCGTAGCCCGAAGGCACCATACGTTTGTACGACTACAGCTCGATGAGCTCAAAATGGCCTTGACTGAGCCATATACTGACTGCTCGATCAACCATGACCTGTCACATTGTTTAGTCAGAATTAGATTGAGGCAGGTAACTTACTCTTCCATCGGCCTGACGATATCATGAGATAAAGACGGGATTTGGCTACTAAGAAGGACTCACCTTTTGCTTCCGGATAGTCTTGTTGCCCATCATATCGTAGGATATGCGTATAAGCTATCAATCTGCATCAATTCCATATCACGTAGTGAAGCAGCAACTGAGACTAACTTCGCCAACATAGCTGCTATATTTGACTTCTGCATATTGGATATAGAGACGACCTCGAACAGTCAAATCTCGACCTGTAAAGCAGGATCAGTAATGTGACAAACGCGAAGAGCTTTATTTACGTTTCTCATCGCTCATTGGAACAGCGGCGAGCTGGAAGTGCTTTCAGAGATATTCTTCCACGCGAGATCAACATACAGAAGTGATTTTGCGCAAACCACGGAATTTGGGAATCTAGAATCGTCACTCAATTGAAATCTCAAGTAGCTGAAGCAGCCACATACCTTGAATTCCAATTCGCTCCGCACATATTTCTTGCCTAAAATGCGAGCACATCAGTTAGCGTCCTTAAACATTCGTACACTCGAACTAGCTTACCTGTCCATTCTATAAACTGGCCCGAGCAGGAGTAATACTTGCCTGCTGTTCGTGAATCTTCGTAGGCTGTATGAAAACATCAGATTACATCTCAAGAGGGATGAGTCCCAACATATGCATACATTGTGATTTGAGAGTAACAGCGATCTGGTGAGATCAGCGATAATGAAGGATTATGCCGCACAATCGCTTACTGGCAGGCCGCTATCTTCGTGTATACCAGTCACATGACCATCGACTCGGAATTGAGTCCATAGCAAGTCATAGCTGATCATACCTCGTGTTTTGAGGCGTTCCAATTTAGCTTGCACAGGGCCATATTCTTCTTGCATGACTTTTCGTCTCAGGCGAATCAGCTATACGCATGACATGCGGGAACTGAGATCAACGAACATGCTAGAAGCTGTCCAAGTTCATCTACTTGAGCTTCCAATTCCACCTGAGTATACGCGGGACTCTTCTTCTTCTTCTCTTTCTTCTGTTCCACCGGTTTCTCAATTATAGCTACAGTGGTATCATCTGTTCCAACAGCTTTATCCGTAGTATCATCTGTTCCAACAGCTTTATCTTCTGTAACTTTCTTGTCTTTCCCAGCAATCGCATTCTTCTTCTCGATCAAAGCTGCTTGAATTTCTTGCAAATGACGAAACACATGTTGAGCGTTCAAAGTCACTTTCTCTTCATGAACTTCTTCACATTCTTTCAAATATTCTTTCAAGACTTGAATGATTGCTTTAGAGCTGAAATCAAGTAAGACTTCTTTCGCATCATCATTATGACCCAAAGAACGGTATCTGACCGTCTTTACACCCAATTCATAATCAGACTTATTGTAATCTCACTTAAGACAAGAGTTTGTGAGACGTACGAAGAGTAGTTTCTTAGCAGCTGCTTCTTGTTCAGGGGTAAGTACCACTTCTTCTCTATCTTTCCACTGCATCTCCAATTCAGACCTGTTTTACAACTCGTCCTCATCAGCCTTCCAAAGTTCATTCCACATTAGAATTCAGCGTACCAGTATTGTGTGATTGATTTGTAGCGTTTTTCAGTATCCGCTTCAATTGCTGAAGGATCAGAGGAAGGTTGTCCTTCTTGTCCATCTTCAAACGGAGGAAGAGGTGGTGGTGGTCCTCCGTTATTGGATAACGGAGTGTTGTATATATAAATCGGAGCTCCTCCGCCGCCAGTGGAAGAGTTGGATTTCGAGAAGTTGGAATATAGCATCATAGAGCTAATAGTGAATGGCATTAGAGCTGCTGACTAATGTAAGCAAGACAGACGAAGACGTACCTTGAGCATGCTAGAACGACTGCAGCTATTGCAGTAACTCTGCGCCAGGCATGAATAGGTAATGCATGATAAACATTGACTCAGAACTCACGCTGGCAGGATCTGACGCAGTTGTCGTGTATCATCCATGATAGCTGCTTTAGGCTCGTCTGTCTGGACTGATTGGATATGGGACGAGCTGAAGGCTTCGTCAGTGGGCTGCTACGAGAAGAGCAACTCGCCAAGTGTTGAAAGAGCCGAGGAAGCTAGATCAAGAGCAACGCGAGGAAGTCATCTGATGGATTACAGTATGCAATATGGTATGGACATGCTTGGCTATTCGATAATGGGGGAATGATAGTCATCAGCGTGATTTGACGGTATAGCCTCCGTGTCTTCTTCGACGTAACTTGCTCAGCTGAGAGCCGGATAGTAGATAAAATAGAGCAGAAGACGAGAGGCACATCGCAGTGGAAGTAGTCTGTGAAGGTTGAAGATAAGACAAGCATTATCAGTTGAAGTAAGTGTTTGATGAGACGAGACAGCTCACTAAAAGCCGCAAGCAGAGATCTACTTCGTTGTCGAGCGCTTCGTGATTGCTTTCGCTTTACCAGGCTTTGTAACTTTCTTGCTGTGGGTGTTCCAATGCAATTTAGCATAACAAACATGCTAATCGCACAATGCACCCACGTAGGACCAGAAGGAGCAGCTTCAGCTCCGAAGTGTACAGCTTCTTCTGACAAAAGAGCTTTCAGGCTGGGGTTGTTTCGACAAACGAGGTAAATGTCGTCTATTGTAATACTTGAGCGGTTGGCGTGTCTACTCCTTTTTTCTGAGACAATGTGTAGGGGAAAGCTGAGAGCAGGCCTTACTGTGCGAAAGCCTCTAGTTCGCTAGCGAGAAACACTTCGAGGTGTCAGGTCCTAGCTTCGCCTTACCTCTGCGCGTAGCTTACGAGCTTGCGAATAGACCTAGCAGAGAGATCGGCACGTGATGCAAAAGCGGACTCCAAGACTTACCAATTCCACCAGAGCAGCAGTAAAAGCAGGCTGTACGATCAATCCGTTCAAGGCCATCTTTACATCGTTCTGTCAGTCCTCTCTTCTTCTGGAGAACGTCAGATACTCTGACTCACCTCTTCTTCTTGACAAATAGTAGCCACAGTATAAAACACAGCAGCTTTCAAGCCCTGTCCAACCCAATTTCAACATCAATACCTCATTCGCAGGCAACGACGCGCACCTCTTTCAATTTCTGTTGCTCTTCATCATCTGAGTCGTCGTCTACTATTATCTTCTTCTTGGGCGGCATTGAAGTGTTGTGAAGCAGTTGGACGAACAGAGTCGAAATGTCAGATTATTGGAAATCGTGAGTTGATTCTCGTATGTGTGTCGTGTATAGCATGCTGATGCTGATGCTGCTTACAGCAATAAGAAATATTTCTGCACTTATGTAAGTTCTCTTGCAGTATGCACTTCTGCCCGTAACTAACTGAAGCTGTCTTTGTATGTGCTACAGTGTAAGATCTATATAGCGGACGACAAACCTTCTCGATCACAACATGAAACCGGTTTGAAACATAAAGGCAACGTAGATCGTTATGTGAGAGAGGTTTACAAGAAAGGTGAAGTGAACAAGAAGGAGAAAGATGAAGAAGCTGCAGAAATAGCGAGAGTAAACGCTGTCAGTCATTCATAACTCTCAGCTTTCTTCTAAACTGACGTAAAATGAGTTGTGACAGGCTGCTGGTGATTTCTCAGGCTATGCGAAAGCTAAACCATCTACATCAAAGAAATCTACTGCCTCATCTGATCCTTATGCCAATTATTCTTCCGCTGCGTCACTCGGTTTCGTGGACGAACAAGCTGCTCAACTGATAAAAGAACAAGAAGCTCGTCAGCAAGAAGTCAGATTAGGTTCTTGGCAAACTGTATCAAACCCTACCAGACCTGTAGCTTCTACTTCTTCATTTCAAACGACTGGTGAACCTAAAGTATATGAAGAAAGAGTTAGACCGGCTGGAAGAACTTTAGGGGAAAAGATTCTCAACGTTGATGATGATTTGTATGATCCTGCTTTGATGGACATCAAATTGAAACCTAAGGGAAAAGGCAAAGCAAAACAGGAAGAAGACTTGGTTCAAGTGAAAGTGGACGAATCAGACACAGGACCAAAGAAAGGCTTCAAGAAGGCAGAGTTTGGGGTCTACGTAAAGGGAGAGTACGAGGTTGAAGAGTATAATGTTGAGCCAAAGCAAGAGACCGCAACAGGAGATGTAAAACAAGAAGAGGAAGATACCAAGCCGGATATAGCACCAGCACCTTCGCTGTTCAAGAAGAAGCGAAAGCCGACATCGCAAGGAAATCAGCCTGCAAAGAAATCATCGTAGCATTCATTGTACATTTATCTTCGCCATCTAATCTTCTGTGATCCATAATCTATCTTGTACATTCATTTTTACAGACTGCCCAATCCGATCTACAGCTTCCCACCCCAAATTACACTTGAGCTTGATTCCGTCAAGCTTGTCTATCGATATTCCTCCGCCAGCAGATGTCCGACTTAACAAGCGTAGATTGACTAGTGAACTGATCTGAAGGTCGCATCTTAGTACATCCAATCTTTGAAAAAGGAAAGCTTTAATTCACTTCTTGGAACACATCAACCGTTCCAACCAGATGGGTCAATTCTTCAGGAAGGATGCAGTCAAAGACTGCCAACAATCTTTCAAGCGGAAAAGCTTTGGGTCCCGTTAATCGACTAGCATCACCTTTCCGCTGTCAACAGAAAACCACCAGTGAGCGCCATAAAAATTTCGTTGGCGAAAGAGGAAAAGTTACACTAGTAAAGCTTTTTGCTTTCCGTTTGCCCTTCTTCTTGGGTGAATCCAAACCTTCCCCTTCTCTTACAGCCAAAAGCCGTACATCCACTCTCGGAGGATTGTAAGAGCACAAATAACTCGCGATGAGTAAATATTGTCCGATAGTCGTCAATTTCAGAGTAGAATCGTCTAATTTCTTATCAGGGTTGAAAGGATAAAGGGTTCCCATAGTATTGAGCTTTTCAGCCAAGTAAGGCCTGAGTAGAGAAGTTAATCGAGCTGAATCTGTTGCTGAAACTTGTTCTTGCTCGACCCAGGACAAGTATTGAAACCATAATGGGCCAGAAGCGAGTGTTGCTAGTTCTTCAACTGCAGAAGAAGAATCGAAATGTGCAGAGAAAGTGTCGTAGAGTAGACCAATGAACGAGTAGAAGAGATTTTGCTGTGTCGCCGGCGAGCATACGCTGATGACAGGTTCATAGTGATGTGATAGAAGATTGACCATATCTGTATAGCAACTTCTTATGTACGATGTACATCAAATCATACAGCCATCGCGTACCTTCCTTCTGTAGACGAGGAGCGCTAAAGATAGCCGCTGGACCAGGTTCTGCAGCTCGGCCCATTCGAGGTCGATATTTGAAGTAGTCCAGATTGGATACGAAAATAGGTACAACAGGTTGGCCGGTCTAAGAATACGCTCAGTAGATGACTCTTGAGTGATATCGACACTCACAAGTTCAGACAATCGAGTAAGCGCAGCGAAAAAAGTCCCTTCGTTTACATTATCCTCCAAAGCGGTCACTCCTGTTGCAGCTGGAGCTTGATTGATAGCAACTAGCCTTTCCGCGTTCTCGAAGACAATATACCGGGGTAAATCAGAATTGTTTCCCTCGCTATTGAGATCCGCATCCAGCTTAAAGACAGCTTGCAACCCTTCCAAAAATGCAGCGAGGGAATCGTCTACATGACCAGCTAATGCGCCTTTCGCAGAGGAATGAGCAGGTAATTCAGTTGTATCCCAATCCAACCGAGCTCGTTTCGTAGGTCTTTCTTCATGCTTCGTGCCAGGATCTTCAAGCCTTCCATCCCAATTCTGCGCACCTTGAAGATCACTTGAGAATTTTGCATCCCAATCTGCCAGAGTGTTGAGGATATGGTCATAGATTGACTTCGGTGTCTGGTAAACCAAGCAGTCGACGAATGCTGCTCGCGGCAAAGTACTGCTGGCATTGATTTCGCCAAACAGCGACTGCAATAACAAATCCAAAGTAGACGTATCTGCAGCGTGAATGGCAGCACAAGGCGGCGGAGAGCTGTTGAGCAAGATAGATTGTATTTGTGCAACCAAAGCAGCCCATGATGGCAGAAGACTAGCTATCGAGACCGGATCAGTCATATCACGTGTAGTGAGGTATATGGGTCGCGATATATGGGTTTCAGCATTGTTGCAGGAAAACCAAAGAAATTACATAATGCTAATTTAGTCTTTATGCCGAGGTATACAATGTAGCTGATATTTTACTGAAATACTTTGATCACTCCTGAGCGATCGCCCGATACAACACATGGGAATGGTACAGATAAGGCCGAAATAGCAGTGATAGATTCTTGATGAGCTTTGAGAAGTTGTTGCTGATAGTGAGCAATCATTGTAGAGCGATGTCGAGCATTAGGAGGTCCAGTGACTTCTTCTGTATGACTTGAGACTGCTTCGCCGTCGTTGCTGCTCTGCTTTATGCTATAACGAGGTTTGGACTCTCCAGGTGAGGAGTAAATAAGGCTCTTCTCGACTGTACCAAGATCCCAATAGCGGAGCTTGAGGTCATTGCCTCCAGTCAAGACGTAACCAGAAGCGGAACCATTTGCATTTACAAGTTCACCGGATGAGAACGCGGCTGTCGAGTTATTGATTGCACCAAGTCTATGACTTCCACTTGTTGCGGTGTCATATTCGGTTGCCACATAAAAGCTTTGTATGCTCGAAGGCGATGCTTGTGCATCAGAGGTACGATCGGATGACTCAAGAAAAGCCTTGATTGCATCGGAAGGGGAGAGGTCACTTTCAGATTGGACTCCAGGTATTTGAGGTGCCTCGGATGTTTGATCACCTAGCTTGAAGTCTTCCACTATCTTCGCTTGACTGACATCCCAAATGGTGAGGGAACTATGTGTTGATCCGGAATCCGTGCAGACAAAGACCCATTTTCCTTTGCCTTTTGCGGGATGTAAAGCAAGAGAATGAATGCGAATGGATGGTGATGGATCCAGACCAGAGACATGCCATGCCCGTAGAATGATGCCAAAGCGCAGATCCCAAAGGCATAAATAACCAATTGCTGTTCCAGCTAGCAGCCAAACTCGCTTGCGATCTATGCAAAGGTTGGTTACAGGGCCATATTGTCGAGGCACACGCCAAGTCGCCGTTATTCGCATGCTACGAAGATCAAGAGTGATAATGTTCGAGGTTGAAGTACCGCAGAGCAGCGAGGATTCGGTTTCTGTATGCTTTCACAATGAGCATTGATATTCATTCCCAATAGAACACTGACCTGAAGAGTGATGCAGCAATGCTTGTGCATACTCTCCTGGTTCATCAAAGACATATTGTCGAATCAACGCTTGCTTCCCATACTTCGGCAACGATCCAGAAGAAGCAACATCAACACGAAAGATCTTGACTTCTCCTGATGTACAAGCTGCTGCAAAGCAATGCGAATTCTCCAGAATGCATAGAGCTGACACTGGATCGCCGAATTGTATGGTTTGTCGGGACTTGCTAGCAACGTTCTTTTCTAATCTAGCAGCGTCCCATACTTTGACAGACTTATCTTTCGAAGCCGAAATGAAGAAGACATGGTCAGGAGAAACGACCAAGGACGAAATTTCGGCCGTGTGTTCATGAAGATGAGCAACCAATATACCTTCTGGGTGACCTGACGTCTCGCGAGATGTATGACTTGCCCGAGAGGATCGACGTCTGATTCTGCCAGCCGGCACATTTGGTCCAAATTCTGGGAGGAGCTCTCGATACGTGTCGAGGTAAGTCCGTTCTAGGAGTTGACGGATGCTTGGATCGTGCCCTTCGTAGGTCGTAATGAAACGCTGGCCATGATAAGGCTTAACTTGCGGACTAGCGAAGGGGCCAGGTGTCGAAAACGCTGAAGCTTGATCATCTTCAACTCGATAATGGGCGTCAATATTGAGCTGGCCGATAGCTGTTGTCAAATCTTGACCAATTGCGGGTTCTACACGCCCGACTGCGACACCAGCACTGCTGACTCGACTGGCCGGTCTGCTGCTGACTCGGTTTGGAGCTGGACGATAAGGCAGACCAGGAAAAGTAGAAGTATTCTCTGATGAGGGTGATACTGAAGAAGGTCTATGAGTGAACGAAGGTGTCTCGGAGTCTGGTGTCGCTGGATTGGACAACATATGACCTATGGAAGCTGAACCATTAGAAATAGTATTTTGCATCAATCGTTTACGAAGATCTTCCAGAACCGTGTTGCTTTCGCTGACAATGCGGTTGGCGGAATGGGTCGGCAAGTCCAATGAGCTCGATGATACCACAGGTGACAAATTGCCGAGACTTGGGCGGGCAGCTTGAGATCTTAGACCCAGACGATTCATAGTTGCAGTCATATCGTCTTTGACGGCGCCAGCACTATAGAAGATGGTTTGCGGAGTCACCCCTGTATATGTCGTCAGAGGGTGTGAACGTTGGTAATCGCAAACATTCACCATGATTTTGCAAGGCTACCAACCCGATTGCCAAGCTAGAACTATCTTTCGCTCTTGAAGCATTACTGGCAACATCTTTCAGGCGGCTGCTTTTTGGGGATCCTGGTGATTCCGACCTTTTACGAGCGATTGCTAGTCTTGAAATGTGGTCCCTCATGAACTCAAGCTTCAGCTCGTCCGTAGCAGTGAGACCTAGTTGTCTGAGCTTATCGAGCTGTGCTGCATCTCTACAGAGTAGTCCGTGTGTCAGCGCAAACACAGCGGTCGAGACTGTTTGACCTACTCATCTGATCGCGCTACATCCTTGTTGGCGTTCTTCTGCATTGAGGCAGGTAGAAGTCCTGTACTTCTGGTGCTGTTGAGCTCGCTTGCTGATCTCCAGAAAGTAGATTTGCTGTCTGCTCTCGCAGCCCATGCAACAGCAGCCTCGAAGGTGATTCTAGAAAGCTGGGCGCACTTGATTCAGCGGAAACCTAAATGGACTATGGACAACTGACAGATGCGTGCACCGTGTCAAGTACTTCCTTCGGCTGGAAATCAACCAAATCTGCTCGAAGCAGACGCCTCATCGCAGGTAATAGGCAGCACCAAACATCGGCATGCGGTAGTGCTTGAGCGATTGAAGATATCACAAAGGCAGTATTTTTGCGGATCCAGTTGTTTGGATGACAGAGAAGACCGAGTATCGAATCAAAGATGTCATATAAATTTGCATGTTTTAACAAGTCGAGGCGGACCATCGCGCTCAGCGAAGCGAGGACTTGGGTTGTGACTGTTTCTTCGGGATCTGGTATCTTGCTTAGCGCAGAGTCTCCCCAGTCTCGACACGAACTCACCATGAAGGGCTTGCAGCATGAGCGGTAAGACATACTCTTCGACACATCGTCCACCCACACAGCTTGCAATAGAGACTGAGCATTCAAAGAAGCTGGCTCGAAGCATCCAATCGCCATCATTCAAAAACGTGATCATATGACTAAGCAGGACGTCTGCTGATTTTGTCCGGCCAAAGAAGGTGCACAAAGGAGCAATGGACTGCACTAGCGCACGACGGACATTTGGTGAAGAGTCAGCCAGTAGGCATTCTATCACTTGTTCTTGGATCAATAGGCGAATTTCTTCCTTCTTTGCATCATAATTCATCTGTTTCGTTGATCGGTCAGGCCAATTTATGAGCATATGAAGCTTGCTCATACCTCTACTGGAACATCTTCAAGCTCATCCTTGTTCACGACCAGCGAAGCCGTCACTTGCATAGGATTGAGCATGGCCAAAAACCGATTTCCGCAATCCGCAAATGACGCCAAACATTGAACATGAGTCATACGAACAAGGTCGTCCGAGTCGTTGATGAGAGGTCGTAGATTCTCCATCAAGTAGTCCGTGAACATAGTCGCGTTTGACGGAGTGATGCAGTCGATGAGTAGCATCTGTGTCGGATGTCGATTATTAGTGGATGCGTATCATTGTGAAGTATCCTACACGTACAATCTGCGCTAGCGCCCGAACAGCTTCAGCTCTTACTGCAGCAACATCATCTTGTAGTAGATACACTATGCAAGGAAGTAATCGATCCAAGTTGGTTTCGTCAGTCAGATAGAGTGAGATATAAAGGAGCATATCGATTGACCGAAGAACAGACGATGGCCGTAGAGCACTTCTTGAGCAGCTGCTGATTATAGAAAGAAGTAAAAGAGCGGCACCGTCTGCAAGATCAATTGTCGTTAGCGGACAACCTATGGAACAGAAATTAGTACTTTCCATCCTCCTTTGCACTCTTGCCCTCCAACCGCGTAGGCATCAAGATCTCAAAACCAGGTAATCCAAGGCGAAGGGGGAAGAAAGTCTCGTCCGTCTTGACTTCCAGGTGATTCAAGTCTACTTTCGGAGCCCTTCTGAATCCATCTTCCGGCACGACCAACATCTCAACCAAAGTTTCCCAATCCATTGACAATCGTTCTAATCTCTCGTCCGCGTCACTTCTCAAGACGGGATCCTTTCTAGCCATTGGTATATCCACAGAGGAAGTTGCTTTGTTTGTGTTTGAAGGAGGAGCCAACGCAGGAGCAGTAATGTCGTTCAGATTTGCAAGGTAATTGTGCATTTCAGGAAACCATTCTGGTAAGTTAGCTGTTGCTAAATGCTCTGAACAGGTAAGACGAGCTTCTGGATCCAGAGAACACATTGAACGGATCATATTTTGCATGGATGGATCTTCAATCTGTTTGAAGTAGTTGCTTAATTCTTGTACATAATCACCGCTTCGATATCGAAAAAGCTGACTGAGACTGAAAGGTGGTACGCCATCGCAAAAGAGCTCAGCCAAAACACACCCCAAACTGAAGAGGTCCATTGCTTCAGTTACGACTGCTTTGTCTGCCTTTGATGTCGGGCGTGAGCGAGGTGCATCTCTAGCTGAAGTAGCAGGCTCGGTCAAGAACCTTTCTGGTGCTATATAGCAAGTTCTTCGTCCCGAGGTATCGAAGTAGTACGAGAAATCTGAAGGGTCGTCCAAAGGCAATTCGACAGGTTTGAAAGGCGCGAAGTCTGTCAGATAGACCCACAAAGCTGAAGTGACCAAAATATTCTCTGACTTGATATCTCCGTGAGCTACTTTTCGCTCATGAATGTCGCGCAAAGCGATCAGCAATTGATAGGCGATCCATTTCTTTTCAAGAAGACTTAGGAAAGGTCTTGTACTGATTCTATCGTACAAGCTACTTGCCAACCACTGTCGAACCAGATAACCAGCATGTTCGGTTTCGAAGATCTTCTGGTAAGGCAAGACATTTGGCACATCTTGCAACGCATCACGTTCAGCCAAGAGCTTCCTTGTGAAGGCTTTGAGAGAGATAGCGCCATCGGGCTTGACAAAGACCTTCACCACTATAGGGCTTGTGTATCCGTCAGACAGGCGCTGATGCCTTGCTTTGATTGCTTTGAGAAAGCGGGAGGGACCAATCCTAAGGACTTTACTCAGCTCTGCAGCCATTCACAAGCCCAATAGACACACGACCGCTCATGTTGCAACCCTGCTCCAAGTTCAGCTAGATAGCTCGCCGACGCTGGACCTTGCAAGCTGGAATTGACTATAGCGGGAGGAAGAGCAGCCACAGAGCTTGGTGCGTTGCCCATAATCTGCCTGTCATTCGGTCTCGGTTGTTTCCTTACACAAAGCAAGGACTGATTTATGCGACTTGCACCAAAGCAGCCACTCTTCTGATTTCACTGGTGTGAAGACTGTCTGTCTATCAGCCTATCTTCCTAGTGTCATTCGCGAGAGTCAACACCTCAGCGTTTCCACAGACGGCGGTTCATCAAGATGTCATATTTACTTGCACATCTGCATTCAGGTGCGTGACCTGCCTGTACATTCAGCAGTGCAACTGGATGCTAATGGGGTGCATGGGCAGGCTGGCATGTCGATCAAGCTATTCTAGCGGAAGAAGACAGAGTTGTGATCATTCGCTTTGGACACGATCATGTGAGTTCTCGTCTTACAAGTCCTGCTCCATGCTAATCATATGCTCAGGATCCTCAATGTATGACTATGGACGAAACACTCTATGGAGTATCGGAGAAAGTGAAAAACTTCGCTGTCATCTAGTAAGACACCCTTCTTGTTCCTCGCGATATTCACTGAATTGGTTTTTCACAGTCTAGTAGACACGACAGAAGTATGTCAGCCTTTCTTACTTTTCCTTTCATGGGCTCAGATTTGGCTCTAGGTACCTGATTTCAACAAGATGTATGAATTGTACGATGCTGTCACTGTGGTAAGCAACTTTGACCTTGAGTGCATCCGACAACTGATCAATCTTCATGTGAAGATGTTCTTCTATCGTTCGTGTAGACGCTATGGCTCGCTATGATTGTCCTGAGCTGCTTCTAGGTAACAAGCATATTATGATCGATCTTGGGACGGGTAACAACAATAAGGTGAGTTTATCAGAGTCTCTGTCGTTTGACAAACCTCATCACAAGCCTAGATCAACTGGGCAATGGACGACAAGCAAGAGGTAAGCCTTCTTTTCCAAAATAGTCCTAGATAAAGTGAAGTCTTGCTAAGCTGCGATTCAGATCATCGATATCATCGAGACTATCTATCGCGGAGCAAGTAAAGGTCGTGGTCTGGTCGTTAGTCCCAAAGGTACTTTTTTCCGTAAAGGTTGCGGATCATTTCAGAAGAATTCCATGTGCAAACAGATTACTCAACTCGGTACAAATACTAGTAGTGATATTTTGGTATATATCCTAAAGTCTTCTTCATACACTGAACAGATTTTTGAGGGTATTGTAATAGCTTAGAAATGTATACTGCCTGACTAGACTTCAAGCGGCAGACAAGCCTGACCTGCACATATGGCGCCCAGCATTCAGCGGAACTGAGCCTCGTGAGAGTCCCAGTCAAAGTCTGCTCGTTTCTCCGGTCGAGGAAAAGCTATTGACACGGGTCATTGGCAGTCTTAAGCATAAACGAAGTGAGCTTACCCATTGCCAGAATTTTAGTAATGGACGACTTCCTCTTTCTATCTTTCGGTGGTGAGGTGACCGGACCTCTTGGCACGTCGCTGCTTGCACTGCGAATCGCAAGCAACGCACATCAGCAGTGGTAGGTTTCAAAGACAATGATCTGAAAGCTCACCTCCTGCCATATGTCCCTTCGCCTTGAGCTAGCTTCAGTGTAGGAGGTAACAGCCTTGCACCTGGAACAGAAGTAGTTGTTCCAGCCCTAGCTTTGTTGATGACTCCTCCTGCTCGTTCAGGTGAGGCAATCTGCTGGACAGCGGGCGCAGATATCATTTCAGCAGTAGTGACATTATCGGTTGAGTTTCTTCGACCTGAAGAAGTTCTTCTAAGCCTATTCGCAGGTCTTTGAGCTTTGCTTGCTGAGTTCGAGCGACGACGGAAGAAGCTAGAGAAAGGACCATTGCCTTGCTGAGTTTCGACTGTTATGGTCGTAGCTGCCGAGGAAGAGATAGGACCTCGACCAAGACTATGCTCTGATGGACCTAGACGAGATTGCTCCTCATCATCCGAGTCAAACGCATTGTTGGGCGGGAAAGGTATATCGCCTCGAGTAGCAGGACCAGCCAGACTAGAAGACTACCAAGATGTCAGCAGCTTTCTTTGTATGGTGACTTCAGCTCACAGCTATCGTGCTCAACGCTTGATCTAAACGCCTGCGTCTATCCATCCTTCGTTTCAGAGCTGTTCCAGTCACACCTCCAGTCTCGACCTGTCCAAGTGAAAGAGCTGCTTCATTCTTACTTGCTAGCTCTTCGACGCTCCCTCCGATGCTCAGAGTATCGGCTTCCTGTTCTTCCTGAAATCGACTTCCTGCACGACCCAGAGAAGGTCTGCCCGAGATATTGCTCTGCGGTACCAGTTGGTTCTCGAGCAAATCCAAGAATCGTTCGGCGTCGTCTGCACCAACATCTTGAGCTGCTTCAAGGCTCACGCGAGTTCTTTCAAGTTCTCTTCGCAAGCTGGAAATGATCTGCAGATGCTTCGAATTAGTTTCTGATGCTTCTTGCTTGCTGTTATCCAACATTCGAGAGAGTGCATCGATCTTTGTTTTACTACTTAGCATCGTATCAAGACAGGTTGGCTGTCGAACTCACTTCATGTTCAGCCTCAACCAGTTCTCTCATATATGCTTTATTCTTCTGTCTTTCCCTCTTCAATGCTTCTGCCATCCTTTCAAGCAAATCATCCTTAGACCATCCAGTACTACTTCCATCTAAGCTGAAACTGCTGGATCCGCTCACTTTCCTGGGTCTAGAAGCTTTGACAGAAGCAGTAATAGGTGGTCGAGAAATTTCTTCTGGCTGTTGTGGCTGTTGCTGCTGCTGAGATCTGCCCGTGGTGGTGGCAGGAGAGCGAGTATTCTCCTTCCTGTTTTGTTGAGATGGGTATGAAACAGATGGAGGCAAAGATTGGTTGCTTTGCTTGAAGGGTGAGCCTAGCGAATCATCATTGCTATCATATAGAACTTCTCGAGAATAAGCTGCAGGCGCAACCATGCCGATGACAATTCGAGTTTGTTCTGAAGTTACAGGGGGAGCGATACGATTGCTAGCTGCTGAATTCATTACCTTGGTCCGGAGATCAGTAGATTGCGATCGAGTCTGTTGTTGTTCGCTATAGTTACGCGACTGCTCCAACTTCTCAGATCAGCATTCTTATAGGTCTATAGCACTTTTGAACGAACCTGCAAAGCATATTGTTCGGCAGGCGACATTTGAGCATATCTTTTCGCCCGTTCTTCCGCTTCAGCATCCATGATATCGTCCGGTCCGTCTGCTTGTTCCGATAAACCGTGATTTGCGATCGATTGCTTGCGACGTTGACTTGAATGAGGCGGCATAGGAAAAGATTGACCTCCGCCCTCTTGATATGTTCTGACTTCATCGCCAAGAGCAGAAAGATCGTTGGATTCCATGGAGTCGGCCCGATGCTGCTCTTCTCGGAAAGGATCATCCTCTTGTTCTACTTGATAAGGATCTTGCGGATATCGTTGAGCGAAGTTGTTGAATGGTTCATTGATCGACATGCGACGTTCACGTTCCATAGGTACTGACGAGACTGGTTGCGATCGAGACAAGTTTGGGTTTGACCTGAGGAGATTAGCTCCTTGAGAATGTCCTGTATAAGTCGGAGTAAGCTGTATTTCGTAATCTAATGATATGCAGTGCTTGCCTATAGTATTATGTGGATATTCGCCAGATACTCGGCGCGCTCGAGGCTCAATGTGACCGCTGTTGACTACTGCTGCTGCTGCCATTTGTCCGGATGGATCAGGTGACGAAAAGTCTATCAGACCGTCAAGAATTCCTGAAGTTGGCCGACTTCTACTTGGTGAAAGACCTTTCAACTCCGGGTGCTCGAGAGTAGGAGGTGCAGGAGTGGAAGAAGCCAGGATGAAAGAATGAAAAACAATGGACCGTCGGTATCGAGTCTATGGACTGGCAAGGGCAGATTTCGAGATGTAGCACAGAGGGAATCGAGTATGAAGAATATGGTAGCACGGATGCAGTGCAGGAAAAGAAAAAGAAGCACGAATGCGAGCAAAACATCGTTTTTCAACTCAATGATCAGAACGAAGATTCCAACAGATTGCAGCATAAACAGCTGTCTCCCAATGACATCACGGGTTGTTGATAGCAACCCTTCTAGTAGGCTAATGGTAGACGCATCGAGCTGTCGACGACCAGGAAGAAAGCAAAGGAGATGGACTCCGACTCGGAGTCATGACTCATGCAATCAGTGAAGCAGGTTTGGACTTCATCGGCGCTGCATTTAGCTGCACACTTTTTAGTACTACAAGGGCTTTATGAAGGGGGCCTAAGTGTTTCTTTGCATGCTATGTGTGATAAACGTTTCGATTCCTTTTCCATCCTCCTTCTCATCCATCTTCCAAACCAAGTAATTCACTCCTCCTCGTCTCTGCTGAAGGACAATACAAATCAAGCGCAAATTATACTCTCTTCCTGTCTTTAGAATCTGCAGCGAAGGAGATCAATATATTGAACTGCCCCTCACACATAGCACTCCACTCCTCCCCCTAATAGTCAGTTACCAAATTATTTTCGCAGCCAAATATCTTTAGAACGGACTCACATTCAAGTACCCGGAACAGGCTTTCATCGAGGGCTGACTCTTGCAAGCCTACTATTGATCTCCAATCCATGTCCAGTCCTTTCCCTCTTACCGCTGCCCAATCTCCGCTTTCTACCTCAAATTGCTTCAACCCTTTGAAAAGCATAAATACTCTCGTGACTACTTCAGGTTTCGGTTCAACTTTAAGAGGTGCAGATTGCTCGTATTCATCTTGAGGTAAGAAGCGAAGGGCGATATGCGAATGCTTGTTCAGCAAAAGTAACCAATAAGTGATGAAATCCGTTCAATATGATGGCGGGTTTACCGCCGGCGGCACAGTATTCTGTGCCGAAATTCCTGGAGGAGAGATCATCAATACGGCCGATCAATGCATCTGCGGTGTAACTTTGAAAAGGACACGCGTACCTTTTTGTCCTTTGAAGGGATGACAACCCCATAGCAGCCAGTGCCATGCTATGAAAGCGATGTTACTGGCCGCCGATAGATCGCGATTGTAAGCGCAACAGCAGTTTTCACACTGCAACACCCTTTGACAGACACCCTTCGAGTCGATCCAAACCGGTTTGTCCATCCTGTACCATGTATCAGATACATCTTTACTCGAACAGTCCAATCCATCTCACTTAGATCTTATCCAATCTGTACCAACTTCATCATCTATAAAATCTCGCCAATCCTTCTTCGGAGACCGCAGACAATCTTGTTTTGGACAGACTTGAGAGCTGTAGCCTTCATCTACAAGCATTGGAAGCACATTCAGTTGCAGCCACTCGATCAGGTGAAGGATCTTTCTGAGTATCGTATTGTGGAAATCTGCTGTATGCGCTTTGCCCTTCGATGTGGAGCAATCTTTGCCAATAGCTAGAAAGACCTTTCGACCAGGTTTGGATCGATTGCTGGCCGTTCGCACCAATTGCACCTTCAACGCCTTCCCATACACCAAAGCTTCGAAAGCAGATTCCGTTACTCTTGCATTCAACCCGAACAGCTGGTAGATAAAGTGATAGTCGCGTGCATCTGCATCCGGAGGTGCATCAAATTCGCACAGCGCTAGGCCGATGGTGTGTCGAAGAGTAGACTTCTTGTGAATAAGGATGGATTCGGAACCAAATTGCACCAAAAGAAGTCCATTCAAGTCTGAGGAGATATCTTCATTGCAAGAGGGAGGGGACGAGTCGCGAGAAGAGCCAGAGCTACTAGACATACTTATATGAGAGACTGTCAAGCACGAGCTGGAAGTTTGGGAAGAGAAGGAAACGCGTCGACGAACTTTGTACGAAAACAACATCGTCGACGTATTGATCGATGTCAGCGTATATGGTGCGAAAACAGTAGCCCTGCAGTGCGCAGCTGCCCAATACGACGCGTCAAGTAAGGGATGCAATCCGAGCGAGCTGAGAAGTTCAAATGGTCAGGACGGTACCATTGCAATTGCTGCAGCGAAACACCGAGTGCTCATTCGACAGACAGGCAGTTGTTGCAAATTAGAAGCAGCTACGACATCGCGATCCGACTCTTTAGTCCCAACCTCGCATCCCACTCCGACCTGCTCTGTCATCATACTTCATAGTACCACGACCTTTCAGAATAACACCAGTATCCTTTTGTCCACCCAAACGTTCTCTGATCCTCTCTAATTCTCGCTTTCTTTGCGCTTCAGCTCTCCTTCTTTCTTCTTCCATTCTCCTTTCTTCTTCTTCAGCAGCTTCTTGTTGTCTTCTAGCAGCAGCTAATTCTTCTTCCGTTGGTCTTGGTGCAGGTGAAGCAGATCGACGATGTTTCTTCTTTTTTGACTTTTTGTCCTTTGAGCGATGTTTCCGTTTCTTATGTGATGATGAAGCAGAAGAAGAAGCGTCTGATCTTGCAGGTGATACAGAACGAGATGGACCTATCAAGTGATCAGCCTCATATCCAGAGCAGAAAGAAAGGCAACGCACTGCGAGCTGGAACAGGCGCTTTCTTTCTCAATTCTAACTCGCCGCAATGCGAAATGATTACTCGCTCAAGAGGTCGATCTTTAGCATCTGTTGAAACATTGGCGAGCGTTGATTCCACCAGTGGCATACCTAGTAGCAAGTTAAGAAGGCTCAACGCGAGTTTTAGAGAGAGAGGTACCAGAGACTACTCGTCCGAAAACAACGTGCTTGCCTGCTAAGTGTGGACATGCAGCAAGAGTAATGAACCATTGCGAAGAGTTCGTATCAGGTCCTCTGTTAGCCATGCAAAGCAATCCTTGAGAATCGAGCGGTATATCGAGGTTCTCATCTTCGAATGTTGCTCCATAGATAGATTCACCTCCTTTCCCGTTCCCTAGCGTCGTGTCACCTCCTTGAATCATGAAGCCTGGTATGATCCGATGCAGTGGTGCTCCTTTGTAAGATAGCGGTTTGCCTGTTGCCGCTGATGATCCTCTCTCGCCAGTACAAAGACATCGGAAGCTGCACATATGCTCTGAGCTGTGACAGTCACAGCCAGATCAAAGGCCTCACTTTTCAGCTGTCCTCGGATTCTTGTCTGCAAACAATTCGAAGACGATTCTAATGAAGAGCATTAGTAGTACACAGCGAGTCTGAGCTGGATGATTACCTTCCGAGCTGCTGCTCGCCAATCGAGATGTCCAGGAAACAGCGAGGGTTTGGCATTGGCGCTTGTCGAAAGAGACACTAACTTCGAAATCATAGAATACTCATTGAGGTCAGACTGAATATGAATGAATGCAATGCACAAGTAAGACTATCTATGAAATGTAACTGAACAAATGATAAAACGATGTGCGTGCGTGCGAATATGTTTCTCCTCTTCCTCTCTTCGATATGCCAAGACGCTGGTCTTCACTTCTTCTTGAAACCTGCTGCAGCCAACCTTTTCTGCTTCTCAATAGCTGCTTTCTTCTCTTTCAGTTCTTCAGCTTTATCTTCCATTCTCGAGATTCTTGCCGCTCTTCTTTCCTCCATTTCCAAATCAAGAGCACCAGCTTCCATATCGTCACTACTATATTCCTCGCTATCACTGATCTCACCACCACGTTTGAGATCTCTTCCTCTTCTCATTGAAGCATAAATCGCTCCAGGTCTATATCCATCTGCGAAATCATCTTCCGCATCTTGTTCATATTCGTCTACCTGGACTTTACGTTTCTTGGCAGGAGAGGGAAGGTTTCGAACCGAAGTTTGAGGTGAAGGTTTGGTAGTATTCTCTTTAGGTTTAAAGGAAAGTGAATTCAAACCATTGATTGATTTCTTTACAGCATCGGCAGGCTTCTTTGTTGCCACATTGGAAGTAGAAGTAGAGGCTTGAGGTATAGTAGTACTAGAAGAAGAAGCGTTGCTGCCGTTGCTTCCGGTTCTAGACATTGATGGAGCAATCAAACCAAGTTTACGATTCTTTCGTGCTATGTCCATTTCTTCTATAGTTCGACGATCTTTGTGAACGCGAGGGATAGCTGTGACTTCCGTGTTGAAATTGGCAATCAAAGCTGCCTTCCCTTTCAAATCGGTCGTGGATTTGCCTCGAGCGTCAATGACTGCTTTGACTGCGGCAGTGGTAGATGAAGATGATCCTACGCGACCTGGTAAAGCTTTCTTTGGTGAAGCAGAAGCTTTCGGTCGGGCGCCATAGGTTGTAGGTACATCATCGTCATCTTCAAAGAGCTTGCGTTTCCAGTTCTTTTGCTTCTCCAAGCGAGACGATTTGACAGCCTCTTGTTGAGCCTACAATGCATCAAAATCTAATCAGACCTCATCGAGCCTTGCAGTGCTTCAGCAAATAAACCTTTGAACTGGTTGATCCTCCAGACGAAGTCGGTGCTTCAGCCCTTTCCCTAGCTAGAGCAGCAATTCGTCTACTCTCTTCCTGAGCTTTCAATCGTTCTTGAACCTTTCTCTCTGCCTCTTCCAACTCTTTACGCTTCTTCTCTTCCCTAGCTTTGCGTTCTCGAGCTTCTTGTTCTTTCTTACGCGCTAAAGCAGCTTGCTGAGCTGCTTCTTGCTCTTGTACTTTTGACTTTTGACTAGGTATAGCTTTAGGAGGTAGCGTTTTAGCTTGTGCCATTAATTCCTTCAAGGACAGATTCTGAGATTGATGACACTGGTTAAACGATGGATTCAAGTAGTCTAGATGGCAACGTACTGCATTCATCGTGACTGATCAGCAACAGCTCGACAAGCGGATCCGCTAGATCGAGCGGCCGCAATGTGAATCCAGTCAGAACAAGGGATTCCTGGCAACAGCGAGAAGGCAGCTATCGCAGCCTCAAATGTATGGACGTATAGATACCAGAGCACAAGGCTACTGTCGCGGTGTGAGACCAAGATTCAAGATCAAAGCCGTGGTACAAGACAAGATGGATGAGATTCCGATGATGGTTGCAAGATCTTGTGTACGTAAGCAGCGGACACGAGACTATATACAGATGTAGTATGCAAGCTACTAAGAAGTGTGCGGCCCACAGTGTCCCCATCAAGGCTTACAACTCCTCGCTTGTAGATCTTATCAGAAAGTAGGGATGTAGCTGTGAGTGTCACATCTGTCTCAGCTACACGTAGCAAAGCAGAGCTGTCCACTCACTCATTGATGCGCTCCTTTGCGTTTTGCTGAATGCATTCGCTGACCCAAACAATGTTACGAATCTGTACGCCGAAAGAAGTGAGATCAACTATATCTACAGCAAATCCATACTCCACCAACATACCTCTTGCTCCTTGAGCTTGAAATAGCTGTAGAAGACGCCGTCTATGATGAAATGCTGTGTTAACAATCTTTCCACAACAAGATCGCAAAGATTGACTAACATTGGAACTGCTGCAAGAAGGCCAACTTATTCAAATGAACTTCCGTCTGCGATACATCATCAGCTCTCCTGCATATTCGATAGCGAATAAAACGGAAACCAACCTTGAAGAAATGATCTTCCAAATTCTCAGCTACACCTCCTGATAATCCATCATCCTCCTCAGCACCACTCCTAGCATTCGTTGACGATGAAGTGAAGAACTCTCTGTATTCAGGAACCATTTCCACAACCTGTTTCACTTGATCCACTTCATCCGCTCTCGCCAAAGCATTATTTCCAGCAGGCCACAATTTACCCAAAGCAGGAAATAAACCAGCTCTTTGTTCTTTACTTAAAGCTGTACCTAGTGAATTGACTGTAATGTTGATGGTTCTTCGATCAGCTTCAAAAGAAAGAATGGAATCCATTACTTCTGATGTTGGTGAACCGAGTGACATGCAGTAAGAATGGAAATCTTCTAAATAGGATTTATAAAGCGTGTTGCGAATGATTTCGATATTGAGTTCATCCAAATCTGCTGCCGAAAGGCAATCTCTGAAATAGGGTGCTGTAAGGCCGGCGGAAGAATAAGTATACGAAATATACAGTACATCCAGCAGGCACATACCAAGAGGTGTTTCTACTAAAACTGTGTTGTAAAGTTCTTCGACGTTCGTTGCAACGCAAAGAGCGGGCATAGTATCGAAAACGCCTAGGGGATGACAGCGCTCCAGTAGCTCATGCGTATCCCTTTCATGCAGTGTTCCAGTGATGAGAAGAATGACCTTTCGTCAATAATGAGTGATCGATTAGTGGCAAGCGATTGGTGCGACCATACATTATCGATCATATAGGCATAACTAGACGAGGAATAAGCGAAGGACTAACAGAAGGCTATCATTGGACTCACGTCATGTACTCCAAGAAACGCGAGAGATCGCCCTCTGCGTTGGATCGAATGAAATTGAATTCGTCAACCAGTTTCGCTGTTGCTTTTTCTGCGATAGTAGAAGTAGCTAAAGGAGAAGGTTCACTAGCTAAGAAGTTGCCATAGTCAGTAGCAGATAGCTGAAGCTTGATGTCTGTCAATACAAGCAAGCAATTCAGCAAGGGCCTTGGATTCGCGAGAACAGGAGCGCGAACATACCATCGAGGTTCTCGCATTGTGTCAGATTCGAGTAATGATTCGTAGTAAGCAGACCAGCTTTGTAGCCTCTGACGATGCCCTGTGGTGAGCCTGAGATTGAGCATTTCCAACATTGCAAGATCTGAGAGACGAGAACTGACTTCTAAGAGCCCAGAATCGGCATTGAAAAACAGAGCTTCCTGTTAGAGCCTTGTCAGAGATGGTACAAGCTGCAAGGCAGAGTCTTACCATTCCTGCTTTCGAGAGATCTTGGTTGTGCTAGGTTGACCCAACTCAGCCATTCAGCACAATCTAGGCCCGCCCTGTAGCCATGGCTTCATCACAGATCTCAACAGACTTTACGGATTCCATACATGATGCCCAATTGAATTGGAGCGGTAGTATGCTTGCATGCTGTTCAAGTGACCGAACAATCAAAATCTACGACTGTACCTCTACTGGGAACGACAGTAATGGGGCACAAGCTGTAGCAGGAGGTCAACAGCAACAGTACAAGCTGATTGATACTTTACATGGTCATGATGGACCTGTTTGGCAAGTTTCTTGGGCTCACCCGAAATTCAGTAACATCATCGCTTCCTGCTCTTACGATGGTAAAGTTATTGTTTGGCGCGAAGGTGCAACAGGAGGGAAATGGGAAAAGATCAAAGAACATACTTTACACAATGCTTCTGGTACGTGTCTCCCATTCTCGGAAGCTCAGACTGGGTCAATTGACGTGTCTTTCGCATGTTAATCAGTCAACTCGCTCGCTTGGGCACCTCATGAACTTGGTGCTATCTTAGCTTGCGCCTCTTCAGATGGCAAAGTCTCTATTTTGTCCTTCAATAGTAAGTTTGCTCCATATTGGCGGTAATAAGGACTAAGCAAATGATTGCAGATGACGGAGCTTGGGATGCATCACTTTTCGTAGCTCATCCAGTTGGCGTCAACTCCATCTCATGGGCACCAGCAGTCCACCCTTCTTCTCTCGTTCGACCATCTCAAAATCAACAGCAACAAGGCAACAATCATCCTCAACACGTCAAGAGATTCGCTACTGGAGGATGTGATTCGGTTGTAAAAGTTTGGGGTTGGAAAGAAGAATCAAAAGAATGGGTCGAGGAAGAATCTCTGGATGGGCATTCGGATTGGGTCAGGGATGTGGCTTGGGCACCTAATGTTGGATTGCCAAGAACTTATCTCGCTTCGGCTTCTCAAGTGAGTTCTTGCTCTAGTGGTTCCTATATAGAAAACCTGCTAAAAGGTGAGAAATACAGGACAAAACTGTCATCATTCATATCAACGATTCAGCACCAAACGCAGCTCAAACATGGTCTAAAGTCATTCTAGATCCACAATCGACTGGCTCGAGCAGCGGGTCAACTTTCCCAGATACAGTATATAGGCTTTCTTGGTCTGTTTCTGGTGCCGTTTTGGCTGTCAGCTGTGGTGATGGACGCATCACATTGTGGAAAGAGAACATCAAAGGGCAGTTTGAACTGGTTTCGTACGTTTCATTCTTTGCTTTGTGGTATTGCTCTAACGAGTTTGCAAACAGTGACATTGATAGATAGAGGGCATCAAGGATCACTAGAAAGTCACGATGAATGGAAGCTCGTATATTAGAGCATTGCAACGAAAATTCTATGCCAATAACTTGAACTTTTCCTGGATTGTTGGCACATCAGCATTTTGGTTCCCTTCTTGACGTAGAAACGCAACTGACTAATGATTCGCTCAAGTTGACAATCTCAGATTGCAACTCTTTGAGCTTTTCTGCATTCTTTTCCCTCACTGCTAGAGGAATTTTGGTTTCGTATTCCGGTGCTTGAGATTGCAAAATCATCTTTTCCACTGTTGTTTCCGCCAGTACTTTCTTCTTGTTGATCTTATTCACTTCAGCGTCTACATCAATCTTGCCCTGTTTGTCAACGCAAAGCTTCAGCCTGTCAACCAGCTGAAAGAGGCATCCTACGAACCTTTACAACCAGATGGACTATCACTTCCGATGATACAGACTCCGAGATACAGCCAACAGGCACATCTTCTCGCTTCGATACAGCTTCAACAGACTGCGAGCCTTTTGTCAGAGCCATAATTGTGGGCACTTCTCGAGCTATGAGATCTCGGTCAGCCGAAGAGTTACATTGGACGTATGCTGGCAGAAGATGAGCATTCAGCAGTATCTGATGGTAAGCAAGCTCACTTTCTGTGCCGGAGAGAATATTGTACTGGCCTGCTAGAGATCGCATATTCTTTACTACATTGAATACCAAGGCGAACTGAGCTTGAACTTCTGCGCTGATCATTTGAGGTTGCTGTGTTCAACATGAGCGTCGATTGTAGCAATCTGGCTGACGACTTACATGCACTGGGAAAGATGCTAGACTGATTGAAGGCGTTGAATCATTCGGCAGTCGCGGCAGTCGCTGCCACAATTCTTCTGTCACGAAAGGCATGAAGGGATGAAGAAGTCGAAGACCCATATCTAAGCAGTGGTAGAGGGTATTTTGTGCTGATGAGCGCATTTCTGCCGAAGCACTTTCATCGGTCATTGGCTTCATAGCTTCCTGTTCGATAGTCATGGAGCACATCAGCTATTTTATAGCATGCCAACCTCAGCACGAACAATGTAGACATCGCACAGCTCATATAGCCAGAAGTTATAGGCTGCTGATGTTGCTGCCATGAAGTTCCGGGCCGCAAGAGCATCATTGGTGAGCTTCGATGCTGTACTCAAGCGATCGAGTGCCCATCGTTCTACAAGAGTCGATGGCGTCTGACGAGGCTGGAAGGAAACGAGTCAGCTCTAATCTTCATCGAGGGATCGCACTTACTTGAGCTGGAGTAAATCCATCGCCTAATTTAAGCATAGCGAATCGAGTTGCATTCCAGAGCTTGTTGCAGAAATGACGGTAGCCTTCTACCCTAGAAATTTCCATGTTGATGTCTCGACCTGTCGTCAGAAGTAACAATATCAGATAGGCACCTGATAGCTGTCAACCTACTGACCGGTATTCGTGTAGGCACAAAGAGTGAAGCGCAAAGCGTCAGCTCCGCATTGAGGAATACCTTTAGGGTAATCTTTCTTCTGCCCATCTTTCGCTTTGGCCAACTCTTTTGGATCTAGATTTCCTCCTTCCAGCTGCTGACCCAGAATGTCCAAGCTGACACCATCAACCACGCTGACGGGATCAATGACATTTCCGAGCGATTTGGACATCTTTCGACCATGAGCATCACGAACCATTGCATGGCAGAAGACTTCTTTGAAAGGCATTTGACCAGTAAGTTTGATACCGAGCATGGCCATCTTCGAAACCCAGAAAGGAATAATGTCCCATCCGGTTTCCAGAACAGCTGACGGATAGAAGTTCTTCAGGTCGGCTGTCTGTATATACAGACAATCGTAAGCGATCTCAAATTGCTCATTATCTCCACACATACCTTATCTGGCCAACCCATGATTGAGAATGGCCAAAGACCGGAAGAGAACCAAGTGTCAAGCACATCTTCATCTTGCTCCAAGGTGAATTCTGTGCCAGGGAACTTCTTTTCTGCTTTAATCCTGACTTCGTCTTCGGTCATGCCAGAGATCCAGTAATTCGTGTCCATAGACTGTTGCACCCAACGAGATCGTAAGTCAAAATTTGACAGGATCCCCATGAGGGAACCAACATTATCTGCGTCCGCGTCCTTTATCCGCACAAAGTAGATCGGACACCTGTGACCCCACCAAAGCTGACGACTGATGCACCAATCTTGGATGTTCTCAAGCCAGCGGAACCACTCATCTTCGCATTGCTGCGGTCGGATGATGAGTTCGCCAGCTTTTGTACGCTATAATCGAGCTGAATCCATCTCCAAGACACATCGACGAGACATACCTTGATAACTTCATCCGCTAATCCACGACAACTGACATACCATTGAGGCTTGATGATAGGCTCGATGATATCTCCCGATCGACTGTGCGTTGTTTCACTCGTTGTCAGATCAGAATATAGATCACTAGAGGATCAACGCACCTGCAAATAGGAACCTTCATCGGATTGTCCTTCGACTCAACATAGAGACCCATCTCCTTCAGCTTATCAATAACAGCTCTTCTCGCACTGAAGCGTTTCATGCCTTTGAACTCAGCACCAGCGTTTTCGTTGAGCGTACCATCATCATTGAGCAAGTTAATGAATTCAAGGTTATGTCGGACAGCAACTTCGTAATCGTTTGGATCGTGAGCTGGAGTAATCTTTACTGCACCGGTTCCGAATTCCATATCTACAATGATGTCGTCGCATACGATGGGAATGCGACGTTGCGAGAAAGGATGTATAACAAATTTGCCATGGAGGTGCTGTCAGAAGATGGAAACCCTGCTATCAGTCTCGAGGCTGAAAGCGTACTCCTTCACTGACCTTGTATCTGGGATCTTCAGGATGAATTGCGATGGCTGTATCACCAAGCATTGTTTCAGGTCTCGTAGTAGCCACAATCAATTTCTCCTCTGTAGCGGTAATGTCAGCTCTCCTATCGCCGACATCTGAGCCTGAGCATACCAGAGTTCTCGATCTGGTAAGCGAAAGATGTTAAAACACCAAATTCTATCCTTTCATTCCCATAACCTGGAACGTTGATCAATTTCCTTCCTGTCAGTTCCATAGAGTCGACTTCAATATTGGAAAGAGTAGTGTTGAGCTGGACACAGAAGTTTACTAGACGATTCGCTCGGTAGATGATGCCCTCTTCATGCAGTTGGACGAAAGCGGTGTTGACAGCTTTTGACAGTTCCTGTATTCCGTGCAACACGTCTAGATGGAATCATCATGACGGCAGAGAGGCGTACAGGTGACATCGTGAAAGCTACGCGAGACCAGTCGCAAGAAGTACCGAGACGTTGTGTTTGAGCAGTGATACGCTGTTGATATCTATGCGATAGAAAAAATACACTGGAATCAGATCGAGATCACATCCAACTAGCTATCACGCACTCGTCTTTCCAGTCCATGATTTTCGAAAGTAAACCTTCTCTTCCTATATCATGTCTCGTTTGACCGGTCGCTTTATAGAGTCGCTTTTCCACGACAGCTTGGGTAGCAATACCAGCATGATCGTAACCGGGACAGTAAAGTACAGTCTTGCCCAACATCCGATTCCTGTGATTCACCTCTTTAGTTTGACCAATAAAAGCTGGCAAAACTTGAAAAGACGTACCACCGTACCATTGTATCTTCTAGAGCAATAGTCATACCGTGACCGATATGCAACGCACCAGTAACATTTGGCGGGGGTTGAGGGATTACAAAAGTACCTTCAGGTCGAGGTGATACACCGTCTTCCGCATATTGAGGCTTGAAGAACCCAGACTGTTCCCACCACGAGTACCAAGCTGATTCTACTGCCACTGGATCATAGGCCGCTGCCATTTCGCCAGAAAGATCTGTCCGCATGCATTGCTAAGTTCTGAAGTTGTCAAACCAAAGGTCCGACAACAAACGAACCTTTCTTTTGACCTGGAGGTGTAGTATTGACATAGGCTTCTTGAGGAGCTACAGCTGCCTTTTCTTTCTTCGGCTTTGCTTTAGCTTCTGATGCATCTTTCTGTCCGATTTCGAGGATTTAGCAAAGCACATTGCAACAAATCGCTTCCAAACGGACAGGTTTAGCTCCAGAAGTCTTTGCTGCTTTCGTTGCTGCCAAAGCTGCTTGTTTCGCTGCTTTTTTGGCTGGGCATCATTTCAAAGCATTACACAACTAATCATGCATGGGACTTGCGAATAAGCTGACCTGCTGATTTCGTTGTACCCTGAGATTCCTGACCATCAACAGCTACAGTTGGCTGCTCTCCATTGGGTGCTTTCGAGTCACTTGACATTTTTCCAAGATTGCGAGAAATAGAAATGAAAGGCTGTGATTTGATAGGAAGTATAGTCTGAAGGCGATGTAAAGGGCGCAAGAGCATAAAACCAGGACGACTACTCCGGCGGTTCGCTGTTTGCTGTTGAAACGTTATTGTTGTCTTGAAACCATTGCCTGCTCTTTTTCTCGAGCAGTTGATATACCCAAACAGGCAGAGAGCCAGTGCAGATGCACTCTGATAGTGACGAGGAGAACACAACAGAGCGCTCGCCCATGATCAAAGACAATGAATCTCGCGTTGCTTGGGGAGATGCAGACGAGCCTGCGGATTGGGATGAAGAGCCCGAGTTGGATATAGAAGAGGAGGGCGATGATGAGCTGCTGCGAGCGGACCGAAGAATCTACGGCGGAAAACAAGGAGCTAGAAATGGTAGTCAATCAGGTTTACATGATCGTTCAGTCTTTCAAGTCTCGCAAGATGTGGCTTTGACGTGTATGAGTGGGACGCCGCTACTGGTGCCATTCGCTCTGCAAGCAACTGGGTTGGCAATTGGTTTACCTGTTTTGTTTCTGGTCGCTTTCCTATCTTGGGTCGCGCACGTTATACTCAACGTGGAACGTCGTTATGTTGGAGGATTCAACATTGCAAAGGCGGTGTTTCCTTCAGGTTATGGAGGAAGATACATTGGTCAGATCACTATCGATTTGTTGATCTTGGGCGCGTCAAGTATACGCAGTATATTGCTACTCAGCCTGAGTACACAGCTTGTGAGTGTCCATCGTATGATTTGTGATTATGCTGATGTGAATATAGCTTTCGCAATGCCTGGAAGCAATGTTTCCAACGAAGCCTTATCTGTATTCCTATCAATGGGTTGGCCTACTGCTCACCCTCATTTATGTACGCACAATTCTTCCACTATTATCTCATTGCTGAGTGACGATATAGATTCTCGCTTTCACTCTTCCACCGCCTCTTGCATTTCTGGCAAGTCCTTTCTGGTCACTGTTGCGTTCCTACAGTTGGCCCCTATATCTTCTTTCCCTTTTGATTCTCTCTGTTCGAAGTCGCTATCTAGAACCTCCGACAACTCCATCCATACCGACCGAAACTTCTCTTTGGTCAGGCATCAATCTCCTCATCCTGTGCTTATGTACACAACAATCAACTTTCCGACTGTTATCTCAACTCCGACAAACATCCCGAAGCATAAAAAACACTTTGACGATTTCTATCAAACCTAAGACCCTCAAGAGATTTGGCTGGGAAACTGCTTCTTTTTCCGGTTCACTCATTTCAGCTCTAATCCTATTGGCATGGGGATTGACTTTCCACCACCTGTTTCCTTCAAATAGCATCAACGCGATGAATGATTTACCTACAAGAGATGCATGGTTAACTATAGCAAGGTTGTTGCTTCTCGTTGCCATGTTATCAAGTTTACCTTGTACGATTAAACCGACTTCTTCTGCTTTGAGAAGATTGGTGTTGCTAGTACTTGGGCTATTTGGAATTGAAGAACCTGAAGAAGATAGTGGAAATCAAGGAGTTTCGAATTGGGTGATCCTTGATAAAGTCTCGATGGCGATTACTGTGATGGTATGCGGTGCGAGCTCTGGGATTTGGGGAAGAACAAAAATGGAGGATCTGGTTCAGGTTGGAGCGATCTTTGCTACCATATTAGGACTCTTGGTTCCAGGTAAGTTTTTCCAATTACTCCAAAAAACAAAGCTGATGACAGATCATAATAGCAATCTTCTTTATTGTTCTCTTTCATATAAGGAAAGCACGAGCTATCTTTGTCACCAATCCATCATCACTCTCAGTTCGAAATGACGAGCTTCTGCTGAGAAAAGAACAACAACTTCAAAGACGATTGAGCGGAAGAAGAATAAGTCAGGATCTAGTAGTGTTTGGAGGGCTTTTGTCAGTCTCGAGACACCTCTTGCCCTCGTATGTAAATTCTGATTGTTTCGCACAGGCCCTTCAGCATTGCTGTGCTAGTAAAAGCAATACTAACACGGACACTTTAAATACTATTTGTAATTGTGTAAGACATTAGTTAAAAAGGCAGCTGTTGAGGGTTGTAATTCTATATGGGACATGCCATCCAGAAGTCTTCACGTTGAATGGTATAGCCAGTGCCAATATCCTCTCTGCAAACCGCTTGAGTAAGTCATGTGTCAAATGTGTTCAATGTGAGCTCACATCAGACCAAGACTCTTTGCTGTCGATGCTACCAAAGCGCTTTCAGACTGATTGACCAAGACAAGTCGATCTGTTCTAGTTTCGGTGACGAAGACATGATGACATAGCGCTCCAAGCGATCTGTGTAACAGCATTCAGTTGAGTTGATAAACATATGGTTCCCGGTCTGCTTACAATCTGATAGCTTCTCCATCATCTTCAACCTCCAGTAAATCGACAACTATACGATTGACCATCAGCTCGTGGGTTCTTCTACGAGCAAGAACTTACTCATGTCATAATTGCCTACGCCGTTTCCTTGGAACAATTCATCCTCTTTAGCCCACCTCAATTCGCCCAAAGCAACCGTAATTGTGTTCTCATCAACCAATTGCACAGCTATCGGACTCGCATGCCTTTTTCCATGCAATTCCTTCAATCTTGGTTCCCTTCGCTTGATTTCGCTTCTTGACAAACCTCTCTGAGAAGAAGATGCTGATAGAAGAGTAGGATAATTGAGTTCTTCTATCAGATCTGGCGAAAGATACTGTATTTGCAAATGTTTACGAAGCGAAGGTAGAAAGCGAGAGTAGAAGACTTTAGATCGAGCTGACAGAGCTTTGACTGGTCGTTGTGGATGTGAGATAGTCATACCATTTACTTCTGTTTCTGCTGGAACGAAAGGCGACTGTGCTGTAGCGATTACTTCATTTGCGTAAGGATACCAAAGTTGCATGAAATGCTTATAAGTTATTGGGGAAGATAAAAGAGGATCTTGATCATTAGGAGTGAGACGCAGCCATGCTGTCACGGCATGCAAATCATCTTCGAGTTCTCCGTTGGGTGTTCGCAAAATTACAGCTTCGGGCCTTGTTTCTGAATCGAGAAAGATGCCTGCGAGCATTCGATAAAGAGCAGAAGCAGCTACGAAACTCGGCAAAGTGCGAGGCGAAAGTAGATGAGCGGTGTAGACTGGGATTGACGATGTCGATGCATGCAACACCAGATAAGTGAGTGTTTCAGTGGTCTCTCCACTGTTGAATGTGATCAGATATGTTCTGCAGTGCCATCTAGCTTGGACTCACGCGCCAACGAGCACATTTACGCGATTTGCTTTTCCATCTTTCTTAACCACTTGCACTGCTTCACGCAGGCCCTTGTTAAGATGGGGCTGGAAGTAGGACATGGCTGCCAATTTGCTCCGATCGCTGAGCAGCAATGCAGGTGCGCTTGGTGCAGGGACAACTTGCCATCAAGATTTTCATGATATGACGACGCGCGGACACGAGCGGTAGCAGTACTACAAACTCTAGTCGTTGCAACTGATAAACATCTACGTCACAAGATCCTGCCTCCTCCTGCCTGACCCTCTGAAACCGGCTGTTTTTCGCTTGTTGCGCTTCTTCTGAGAATCTATGGAATGACCTGCGCTTTCGCGACACAGAAGTGCCATTCGGTGTTAGTCAGTGCCATTCGGTGTTACTAAGTGAAGCCATCGTGTGCTGCCTTTTCTTCTTTCTCTCTCAATTACCTGCCATCTTCCACACCATCATGATATACAAGCCTCTGCTTCTCGCTTCTATGCTGCTGGCCAGTACAGTTGCTTGTGCTCGTACTACAAACATTAACAAAGCACCCCGAGCTAGATCTACTACGAAGAAGGTTAGAGACACTTAGTTTGCAACTGCTTCCCACATGTTTGATCGTTGTATGCTTCGCAGGCATCATCTACTCAAACGTCTGCTCAGGCTACAGCAACTTCAAACTACTGGGTGCCTACCTTGGATGACAAATTCCTCTATGCCATGCGAGTCGTGTTCACCACTTCTCGGCATTGGGGCTGATCAAACCAGTAGCGATGATTCCAACATCCCGACTAACCCAAAGTCTAGCAGCGGAGTCGCTCTGACTCAAAACATCTACATGTGAGTTGTCCCTATCTGGAATAGATCATTCCTCAGACCTTAACATAGCGTCGACTTGTTTGATACAAGTGAAGCTAACATTGCTCGTTACCACAAAGAAGGCAAGAAGGTCGTTTGCTACTTCTCAGGTGAACTATGCTGCGCTGCCCAACTCATCATACTCTGACTCTTACGAAACAGCTGGATCCTATGAGAACAACCGACCCGATGGCAAAGACTTCGATCCAAAGTGTTACTGCAACAAAGGATCATCTTGTAAGAGTAAGACGCGTTCGCTTGTTTGTGTCTGTGATTGAGCTAATCATGTAAAAGTGGATGGATGGACTGAATGGTGGTTGAATCTTGATGCCTCTTGCATCGACAACGTCCAGAAGGTGACCAAAGGACGAATCGAGAAGGCTGCTGTACGTATTCAAGCTTTTTGCGATGATCCGTAAAGACTGACCCGGGTTCAGGATATGGGGTGCGATGCTGTTGACCCAGACAATGTGGACAGCTATGTAGGTTGATCGCTATTACTCTCGGAAGATTTGATCACATGTCTACAGGTCAGCGATGTCCCATGGTCTACAACTGAGACTGATGGTAAGCTCCTATGATCTAACGGATCCCTTACTCACTCGCTTTCGCTTTCGCGACTCGCAGAGCTCAACTATCTCAAGTTCATGTCCAAGACAGCTCACGACAACGGCTTGGCTATCGGACTCAAGAACGCAGGTGCTATGGTCGATAAGCACAAGAAGGAAATTGTTGCGGCTTTCGATTTTAGCATCGTCGAACAGGTGAGTCTCAAGGCACTTGTCCCATTGGTATGCAAATAGTGATGCATACGCGGTGAACAGTGCCAGGAATACAACGAGTGGTAAGTTTCCCTGTTCCATCTACCTTCCGTCGGCGCTGATCTGTCTTTCTGCAGCGCTGTCTACAAACCCTTCATCGATGCCAAGAAACCCGTAATTCAATCTCAATTAATTGCGAGAGGAGTGCTGATTTCGTACAAAGATAACCGATTTCGAATACAAGAAGTCAGCCATCTGCAGCCCGATCCAAGGAATGAATGTTTTGCGTTATACTACTCTTGGTCTGTCATACAAAAATGTCGCTCAGGTCTGTGCTTGATTGGAGCAGGACTTCAAGAGGCGGAAAAGACAAGAGAGTTTGGGATATGCACAACAATAAGACATCGGATAATCAAAGAAGTAGCAGAGCTCAATTCATCATTTGATAAATCAAAGGCCATCATATGACTTCTTTCGACCATCTGGTCTTGTGCGCGCAATGCGAAACATCGCCGAAGAAAGCAGCCCAACAAGGCATGTATGATTTGAAGATCGCATCGGGTGTATTGTTCAAATTCAAGACTAGCGCCTAGTCAATCTTCTCTGTTTGCCATAATAAGTCATCTCGTACGCATTCTAAAAATCGTAGACCGGTTTTAGTCTCTTCCATTGTATGTGTCTTTTCTTATCGGTCCAGAACTGTAGCCTGAAGATTTCCATGTATCTCTCCACTGCTCGAAGATTGCCTTCAATGTCAATTGATCGTTCACCGGCTTGCCAAAGTTCACTCCAATCGTTGACCGTCCTCCGCACGAGCTGATCCATGCTGATTACATCTGATCCGTGGCTTCCAGACTCTGTCTTGACAGGCAGACTGAAATGAAAAGTTTGCATAGCAGGTAAAAGAGTACCAGAAACTAAAGGAAGGAGCCAACGTGGATTGAAAGGCTTATATGCTAGGCGGAAGGGCTTGTGAAACCGCAAAGTGAACTTCTTCAGCTGCAGACTGAATGGCGACGGGGTTCGTAAAGCTTCAAGAATAGCTTCGAGTATTGGCTCAATGTTTAAGATATGGTTTCCGTCTAGCCCTAATTTGAGGTTGTTGCAAAATGAAATGTTTGCAAAGAGAATCGAGAAAAAGTTCAGGTGCTTGAAATCCAAATCGACCTTGTCAAGCGTAAGAGATCGCAAAGTTCGAGGGAACGCGAAAGAAGCCAAGCCAAGTAAATCAGGATCCACTCTGTCTTCTCCCCACATCCAAGTCAACTCTAGGCTGCGGACATCTTTTGCTCTTGCCATCACGTGGTCCAACTCATTCAAGACGATGCGAGCCTGCATAGGCAATAAATCACTAACATCGTATGAAAGGTGAGAGGCCGCCAAATGATCTTCTTGGCACATCAATTTCAGATCGGTCGAGTGAAAGCCTTGTTCACTTGTGGAAGGAGAATAGAGAAATATCTTGTTGATGTGGAGACTGAGAAGCTCAGGTAGCTCCGAAGCCCAAGCGACAAGAGTATCTCCTTGTCCCCAGGCATCGCTTGCTTCCATTTTAGGCATTGCTAACTTTCACTCTTGTAATGTACTTGAGAATGGCAAATCGCGCAATTGGTACAAAGTAGGCTCCAAAATACGTTGCGATGAATTCCTCATCAACCATGATTTCTTGCCGGTCTTGATAGTGCAAGGTGATCCACAGCGAAGTTACGTTGGGCAGTAGGTTTAAGATATTCAGCTCCTGCGATAATTCTGCCCTGACTCTAGCCAATGCCTGCATTTGCATATCTTCTAAGGTATCTGCCCCTTCAAAAGTATCGCAAGAACCTGAGATGTTGGTGGAGAGAAACCAATCGGCATGCTTGACATAGCTATTCAGCGAGTTATTTGCGAGGCTGTCGAGCAGAGATGTGTCCCAGTTCCTCCCGAGGACAATCCGCTCGTAGAGAAGAGGATTTGCGATACGATCTTGTTTCATCGTTAGTACGATCCGATTGTCGGACTATGCGTGACGTACGAAACATGTCTGAAGGAAAATTCAGCTTCAGCAGGACTCAGAAGCTGAGAAACCTTACGATTACATAAGCCTAGCCTGTACAAAGACCTTATAGCCAGATCATAATCCCAACAATCTGCTCTGTTGTAGAGCAACAGATTGCCACTCGAAGCCTCGCGAAAAATGCGCTCGTAGCAGCTCTTCTGGAAGATTAGATTGCATGAATAAAAGGTCTTTTGCTAAGACAGGTTGAAGGGACAATGGATCCTTGCTTCCCTAGACGCCAGCATACAGACAGACAGATCTCGGTGCGGCAGTAGTATAGACGAGGTAAATGGTTTTGAGGTGCTTGAGCAGGAGCAACCTTCCATTACTTCCAAAATACTGGTATTGCCCTGACCATCATGTGGATGGCGCTATTGGTTTTCTCCAGCCTTCTGGTACTAGCTTCCACAGCTCCTGTGTTCGACAGCAGTTCTTTCTCTTCAATTGTTCTGTTCGGCGACAGCATTTCAGATAATGGCAATGTGTACAAGCTGACTAATGGCTCTGTACGCTATGACCTGGCTCTCTTCAACATATCTGACTATCTTCCTTCCTCTAGTGGCCTGCAGATCCAGCTTATTACAAAGTAAGATTGGTCACTTCCCATATGCGGAGGCAGAACTCATGAATTATATGAAGGGCCGCTTTAGCAAGTACGGAATTCTCGCTGTAAAGGAAAACAAGCTGACGAGAATCTCATCACAGCGGTCCAGTGTAAGGACTTATGTGCTTCGACTCCAGCCCATACTGATCAAAAATTCCAGATGGATAGAAATGGTCGCCCAGCAGCTCGGCGTCGACCTCAACGACTTTGCGTATGGAAGCGCTACGGCGAATAGCTCATTAGTAGCTGGATATACGTATGTCTGCAATTCTCTATGTACTCATTCCTTTGTTCTGACCCTTTGCAGCGGTGCAAATGGGACAATTCGAGTTCCTTCAGTCAACGAACAGATAGATACCTATCTTCAAGGAGGTCAAAAGAATCTCAGAGATAGTCTGGCCATTATGTAAGCGCGACTTCCCTACCTGTTGTGCTTGCCTAACGCGATATCAGCATGATTGGTCTGAACGACAAGTACTTCGACCCTTCGATAAGCGCTGTTCCGGTCGCAGCAAGTATCACAAGCGAAGCAGAGAGGCTATCACTTATTGGAGTGAGGTGTTTGAACAACTTCAACATCAAAGCTGATTCAAATTTAGGCAAAACATGTCGTGATGGCTATCGAGTACGATTTGGCAAGAACGCCCTACTACTCACTATCAGCAGGAAATGTGCCAGCTCAGAATATAAGCGAAGCTGCCGCCTATTCTGCTGCTTTGGGCTATGAATTACGCTCATATGTTTCAACTCATAATGAGTCAAACCTTGCTCTTCTGGACGCATAGTATGTGCTTAGCTTCGTATCAAGGATCGCATTAATCATCATACAGTACATTGGTAAACTACGTTATTGATAGGCCTGAAGACTATGGCTTCAATGCGACAGCTATACAAACACCTTGTTTGGTCAGCGCGTATGAAGCCAGACCCCGATCTCTCTGCAGCAAACCGGATACCTACTTGTTCTTCGACAGCTTCCATCTAACCACACCAGGGCACAAGTTGCTTGCTAATGAGGCGTTGAGGGTCATCAAGAAGCTAGGATAGGAACAAGTAATCGTTTGTGTATATTATTGTTCATTGGCATGTTGCATTGCATTATACGACCTTGTACATATCTCAGCCTTCGAAAATGTTCCCCGTTTCTTGCTCGACGAAAACTTCCTTAGGTGGATACATGATCCAGCCATGTACCGTTCCTCGTACTTTTACATCTCCTTTATCTTCAGGAAAGGCAGGCTGCACAATCACGTGAGCTACATTGCGCTGACAGAACAAGAAAGCTCACTCCAGCATTCACATCCGTGACTACCTCCTCGCACCGCCAACCTCTTTCTCTAGCACGCTCGATGAATCCAACATCCTTCGCTATTAAATCTGGTTTGGGTCGATGATGGGCATAGAAGGACAAAGCACATGGTGTTCTTATAGACGGCGAATCAGCTGAGTTGGGGCGAACGAGAGCTTCTTCGCAGGATTTGAGGAGTTGGTCGTGTTGACTATGATTGAAGCTAAAGCAAGAAGTGAGCGGAATTTCTTCCTTGATAGAGGATACTTACACAAGATCAGAAAGCAGGAGCAGATCGAAGAATTCGCCTGAAGGTAGGCAGTCGAGCAAAGGTCTTAGAGAATGACCCCAGGTGAAACCCTAAATCTGTTTAAGAGGTGTAACATAGTCCTATGTGCGGAAGATTCACCTTTGCTGTCATCTGATCGCGGGGAATCCCGTTCAGAGTGATGTTATGAAGAAGATTATCGATCAGAGGAGCATCAGGATAATCCGTTGTTACTTGCGAGGGCATAAGAGAAGTAGAGAAAGCAGAAACAGATCACAAACCTACCATCTTCGCTCCGAGTCTGTTTGCTGCCAATCCTGGCAAACCAGCCCCGGCGCCTACAGTCCTGTTTTGAGTATCAGACTGGATTAAGAACCATATTCTCACCTAGCTCTAATACATTCTTGCCTCTTACGAGACTTTCAACATTTGCCTCAAGAAATTTGGCCATGCACTTGGACGACGGATATATCAAATGACCTGGCTCTAGTTCAGTAAGGCAAAGAATCGCTTTAGACTGGCATACCCCAAAGAGGATGATCAGACACGCAACGGATCTTGATGCCTTCGTGTTCGACATGATTTGTAAAAAGTGGTTTCTCTGGCTGCCGGAAGCCTTCTGGTTCCTTATACATCTCTCAGTCTTGGTCTCAAGGACGAAATCAGACTCACTGTAAAGATATTCAAGCCTTCTTCTTCGTCGCTGTTCATGAAGCATTCTTTGGGCTGGCTTTCATGCCCTTGTTGCTGTTGTTTAGCCTCTATATTCACTCCTCAAAATAGTTGATCTCTGACACTATCACGTTATTGGTGATGTCTAAGGCCGAAGGCCCATAGTCCTCACCCTAAGAAGGTGTACAATCGAAGAGATCTTCCAAGTACGGGTTTTGCTGCCCCTTGGCCTTCTTCCCAAATAATCATGCTATTAGTACTCGTGTTATCTTTTCTCTCATCTGTCCGGCACATACTAGCCGCCAATCTAATTTTCTATTCTTCGCCGTAAGTCTGGAAAGACCAATGCTTCAGAGCCTTACTTATTCGTTCGACATCAAGCGCTAACGACTCGTGCAATCCTTCTACTATCGTATCGTAAATAATATGACCGATGTCGGACCTGGGCAGTGTTACGTGCCTTCTCTTGAAATCGCATGGAGATCTTGGATGTTGCAAGATACAGAACAGCCGGACAATGGTCAATTTACAGTAGTAAGCGTCCTCCTAAGTCTCTTAATGTCTACTAACTTGCTTTGTAGGCAAACTTCTTTGTTTATGGTCGAGCAGACAAGAATGAGAACAACTACACTTGCGTAGATGGGACTTGGGCACCTCAATATCTCACAGAAGGACCTGCAGTACGATCTCTGCAATACAATCGTCAGTCGTTCACTCCGTGACGGGACGTAGCTGATTCTTGATACAGGCTGCAGCTTCCTGAATGGCGAGTATGTCGCTTACGGTTCTGCCTACTCTTTTGAATGGCTTGAAGCGTCAGGAAGAGTTGAATCCAAGCTAACCATCAGCAACATTTTCTATTCCTCTGCAAGCAGTACGACACAATTAATAAGCTCGAGTGCTGAAACAATCTCACTGGCTGGACTGTCTCAGTCGAGCTCTACACCGCAAGACAAGCCCAATGCACCCTCACCAAGGGCAGTCTCTTCTTCTGTTGCTCCAGCCGTCTCTTCTACCGCCAGCAATAATACCGAAGGGCTGCAACAGAGACCTGGTCAAAGCATTTCGAGCAGCTCGAGCTTGCCATCCATCTTGATCTCAACTTCTCTCGTCAGTGCGGGGCTGTTCTTTTCCATTATCCTGATACGGAGAAATCGGAAGAAGAGTGTTGCGGTCGACGAGAAGGACAAAAGGTCAGATGAACTTGCCCAGAAAGAGTTCATTGCGATAGTATGAGTGAATAGCAATAGTATGCCTGCTATAGAGACTTTCGACTGCCACAGAGTGACTGCTACACTGTGTGATCTCTGTCTCCTCGAACCTTTACCCCAAACCAATTAGACTTCGACCAAGACTGTAGTGAACTAATGCATTGGGACGGAATAGAGGATTGCAGATAGCGAGTATGTGCTCCGTGCCCTTTGCGATTGCAGCTCATTACGTGCTTCCGAAGATCATCAGTATAGCTTGACACTTGTGCGTGGCTTTGTCTGCTGAATTCGAAGGACTTCGGCTGATACTTGACTGGATGGTTCTCACTTAAAGGAGCATCCTAGGCCTTCGGTATCCTGATGCTCGACAGACTTCCGTCAGAAATCTTCAGTCATGTACTGTCATTGCATCGCCAGCTCACGCCAGCCGACCATTGGGGCATACCTCTCGGCGACTATCGTTCTCTCTCTTTGGTCAATCGTAGAGTGAAGGAGCAAACGTTGCCGTATTTGTACAAGGACTTGGGCTTCGACAACCGCAGAAATTCCAGCCTTTTGAGGACTCTACAAAGCAAGCCTACATTGGGAAACAATTGCCGCACTTTCACTCTCGTTGTTTACGGCTTAGCAATTGAGCAAAGTACGACAAAGCAACACATCGAGCAATTGCGTCGTCAAATCCTCTTCCGTTCTCTGTCCATTGCGTCCTATCTTTCAAAGGTTCAATGTCTGGTTATTTGCGTATCGGATGATTTGGGTATCATTGATAATGGCGAGTCGGGTGATTATTGGGGATCAACAGAAGATTGCACTGGCTGGCCGCCCTCTTCTTCTTTCCTAGGATTGCCTTTTCTTACCAACTTAAGAAGTCTGGAAATCGCCTTTGACTATACTTTTGGAGGAGACGACAGTTCCAATGAGAAATTCTCGCGACTCATCAACAATCGGAGTTTGCTTCCCTTGGTCTTCTTAACGCCTGCGTTGCAAGAAGTCAGCTTAAGCGGAGTCTTCTTAGACATTTTACCATTACATCAAATTGCAGGCAATATTTGGCCTGATTTAAGAGCAATTCGATCGGCAGGTGGTCCAAAAATCTTGACTCGTGGCAATTTGAGCAACGTACTTCCAAGTAATCTGGTCAATTTGCGACTGATTGACTGGGACCACGAAACCACCCACTTTGATCTGGCTCTATTAGGTTCCCATCCACAACAGCAGTTGGAGCTTCTAAAAATCAGAGTTGTTGCCGGTTCAACTACAGGACAATGGAAATCTTCTTTTTTCGATCTCTTCTCCCATCTTCGATTTCTTCAGATCACGGGTTGCCCTTCGCCTGCATTAATTGATGGTTTAGCCGATTCTGCCACTCTCGTCCCTCTGCGCAAGCTTGACCTTCAAGTTGGCAGTGAGCACGACAAGTATAAATCGCCTTTGCAATACCTATCTCTTGTGCGCAAGCTTCCGAATACATTGTACAGCTCGATTGCTCTTTATCTGCCCGAAATGATAGCCATCAGAGACAACTTTGGCATTCATGGGCTGTCTCGATCACAAGGCAGTCAAATTGTCATCTCTCGTATCATGGACGACATCAAATCCATTTTGGCTGCAAGAACATCGTCAGCTTCTATCATTTTCCCTGTCGAACAGAGAAGAAGCTACAATCATGCTACTCAAGAGTACGAGTACCCATATGATGTATCGTCGTTCTTTTCTTCCGACATCGATGATTCCATTATCAGAAACCCCATGCCTCATGGAACTGCATTCAATTGGCACACGAAAGAAGGGATTCCAGTTTTCATCCCGCATTGATGTTGGCAAGAGGCTGTGAGGGGGAAATGTGATGATTTGAGCAGTTTCGAAGTAGTAAGTCCTTCGTGAAGCACTGAAGATAGCGAAACTTGTTGGAGTCATGGAAGAAGAGTGATTGCGTTTGATCTATGGGCAACATAAGCCTCGTGTAGCTCGATCTATGTAGCCTAGTAAGGGAGAGTCTCGCAAGTGATGTGTCTCTGCTATCTGACTCCAGACATTTGAACGTGCCTAAAATCTCAGTTTCCTTTTGGACCTTCACTACGACTAGCTATTGACACTTTGCGTTTGTCATTGGCTTGAAATTTATACCATACACGTAGCTTATAGCTCAAGGGCGCCCATTGTCGACCTCAGAATCGCGCTCGAACACTTATGCATTTTCAGACTTCTATTGGTTTTCTGTCGCTGCTGGCGGTGACAGTCAAAGGACATGGCGGAGCAAGTCATGGAACTGCTCCAGAGGGAGCTAGCTAGTCAGTTGCAGTCTCTTGAATATCGAATGTAGGCTCACGCTTTGACCTAGTATGGAAAGACATATGGCAACAGAACATCACATAGATTGTGAGACTAGCTTCTTATACAGATTTTATCCTATGCTCACTTATATGGCAGCTTTCGACCCACTCTCATTCTTCAATTTACATGATCTTGATCGAAACGGGATTCTCGACCGCAAAGAACTTGAGGCCATCTATGGAGTACATCACGAGACTTCAAGAGCTAAATCAGGATCCGATGAAGATCATAGTGTCAAGACTGAAGATATCATGAAGCAAGTACTAGCGGTTCTGGATTTGAATGGGGATGGAGTAGTCACGAAACGAGAATTCTTGGAATCCGTCAAGAGAGGAGGTTTGCCCAATTTTGAGGGCATAGAGGGATTGGGACATCATTACGATACCGAAGGAGAATACTTCTTACAGTAGGCATTGGCGTCGTTAGACCGGTTGCAGTCTAACGCAGTTTGTATGCTTTACAGTCACGAAGAACTATATCACAACACTCCAGAAACGCAGACGGACGAATCCTACAATCACCCCGAAGACATCGAGCACTTCCGAAATCACGTTCGTTCATCCCTCTGTTATCTTTGCATTCTAGCTAATACTCATATCAGGAGGAGATTGAAGCAGCAGAAGATGCTCTAGTAATGAAAGCTCAAGGGCTAGATCCGGATGGTAACCCTCTTCCCGTTCATGCGCAGCAAGATCAGCAGCAACAGCAACAGCAGATCTTATCACCACCTTCAGCTAAAGCAGGCGGAGAAGAAGAGAAAAAGCAAGCAAAGAAGTATGCGGAATTGAGCAAAGAAGCCGCTGATCGAGGGTCTTACAATACTTTCCGAAGACCAAAAGATCAAGCTGATCGATTGAGGGTTGGGGTGCCGTGGAAATACAAAGGTGCGCATAGCTGCGCGAGCCTGTCAGATGTACTGACTTGAGCGTCCTTTGCAACGCGTACAGTCCGCGGTAGTGTAGTGAGTTTGATCAGATAGTTGAATTTCATTGCTTACCGCGACTCGACAGTTTGGTGACTTCTGATTGGAGCTTATGGCATAGGGGATGAACATGTATCTATAGTTATCCGTATTTCTCGAGACTCCAAAAGAGCGCTGGTTTCGTTCATTACATAAGCGACTGCACGCTTTTCATTCTTCGACGAACCCAGAATGCTTACCTTTGTGACAGGCAATGCTAATGTAAGGCTGTTGATCTACTCTGCCTCTTCTGGTCGCCGTTCCATGTCAATCTCCTCCTCTCCCAAATTTCATATTATGCCAAAGCGAATTTCTTGTCTGACTCGCTGCTCTGATCATAGAAGCTCAAAGAAGTCAGTCGCTCCCCAATTGTACTTGTTCGTGCTATCTGAAGCTTGTCTTGTCAGGTTCAAGCTATCTTAGCTAGTGGAAACTCTTCCCTTCAGATCACAAACCAGGATCTTGACTGTATGCACTTCTTCTCTCACATGCCTGCGCTCACTAATGCTCGTTACTATCGGCTAGTGCCAGAGATCCAAGGAACGATAGAAGAAGTCGCGCGGCATAAGGTTCAACAAGCAGCAAAAGTCATCAATGGGCCAACGCTGACTGAGGTATGTGTCTGTTGCCGTATTCACTAGTGATTGCCTTTAGCTTTACCCTACAGGATACAGCACTATGTTTCGAAGCTCTAGGCGGCTTGTGAGTCTATATGTTGTTCTCCTCTTCAATGGACTTACGCAATGCAGACCAGGTCCTTACATCAAATACTTCATGAAAGAATTGGCACATGATGGTACACTCATCTTCTTGATGAATAAAGTTGCTCTTTCTTGACTCGATCGGCAGGTTTAAATACTCTGCTACAAGGTTTCCCGACAACAAGAGCAACGGCAGTTTGCACATTCGCTTACTGTTCTTCACCTGATGCGGAACCGCTACTGTTCGAAGGCAGGACAGAAGGCAAAGTAGTTCCTCCTCGAGGGCCGAACAACTTTGGTGTGAGTTTGCTAGGCCTTCTGTACTGTACAATGTATGCTCAAACCACAGGGCCAATTCACAGTGGGATCCGATCTTTGAAGAAGCTGCTTCGGGGAAAACGTATGTTGCTCTTCTCAAAGGCCTATTTGCAGCTATTTGCAGATCTCAATCGATTCGCGATACTAGATTCGCGGAAATGAGCAAAGAAGAGAAGAATGCAATCTCTCATCGATCAAAAGCGATGGCCAAATTACAGAAACATTTGTCAAGTCAAAGTTAAGATGGGGAGCTTGAAATATGAGTAATGCAAATCTAAACAGTAAGACTAAATCTGAGCCACAATAATAAATACTACTTGCTTGCAATCCCTGCGATCCTTTTGCGTGCACCTTTTTTTCATACGTGAGAAGGAGAAGCATGTGAACTACACAAAGTGTCAAATGAACAGCTGTTCTCCATATAACAACCTATCGCTTGCTCCTTATTACGGTCCAATATACTCCTCTAACCAATCCGGCCTTCTTCCAGTAAGTTGTAAAGCTTCCCAAACCGGTTTCACGTCGAAAGCAGTAATGCAATGTTGATCCACGATTCTTGATTTCGGGAAACTGAACCTCTTGTATTCTTCCACTACGTCGTCCAATGTCCAGTTCTGTAGTTTCCTCAAACAGCCAACTACACATCCCGTCCGGTGCTGTCAATTAATCAGCTACAACACCTCAACGAGGAACAGGAGCTAAACAACTCACCTTTCCTTTATTGCAATGCATCAAGATTGGCCAATTCTCACTATCCAAAACAAAAGCTAATGCATCCCTTAAAGATTGGCTCGGTACTGTTCGTAGAGCACGTTCCAACTAAGATTCCTGAAATATCAAAGTTGAAAACAGTACGAACCTTTTACTCCGTCATTCTTATTCCCTGGCATACTGATTTGTAAAAACTTGATGCCTTCTTGTTCAAAGAAATCCCTATTTTCTTGCGGATATTCTTCTTGAGTAAAAGATCTGATAAAGAGACCCGTCAACAAAACAGTTCATGTGCTGTTGACTGTCAAAAAGACTTACAAAACACTTTTCAATCCCAAGGTTTTCAAATAAGGGAAATGATTTGTTCTAGGGAAACTTGATCTATAAATCAAGCCAGGTACAACTTCACTCCAATTTGCAGGCTCATCATCTTCTTCTTCGTATTCTGAAGTAGTTGAACTAGTCGATGGTGCTCTGCTGCTTGAAAAGGAATCGCTTTCTTGAGTATGAGAACGATAATCCAAAGAAGTGAAGGGTAAGATAGAAGGGACGAGTTTGAGATCAGGAATAGAAGTAGAAGAAGAAGAACCAGATTTAGGTGATGTGTTGCTGCTGGAAGAAGAGGTCAAGGTCGTTAGAGTCGAAGAATGTTTTGGACTGGGTCTTGAATGTGCGTGCGACGATGAAGAAGAGGTAGAAGGAGCGCAGAATGTTTGAGATGATGCGACTTCATCTTCTCGGCGATAGCAACTACTTTCGCTAGGAGATCTAGTGCTAGCGGCGCTATACGTTGAAACAGATGAAGTCCGACTTGAGCTTGATGCGCTTGCATTAGATGAAGACCATGACCAAAGGGAATAGCTTGATGGACTTGAAGGGGTAGTATCGAAGGAGACTTCCTCGAAAGCTGAAACTTGCATTGTGTGTTATTTTGCAAGTTTGGTAGGGCAGGAAGGGACTTTGGCGAAAGGGCAAGATAATGCGAATGCTGTACAGCCTGAGCTTTGCACAGGGCGAGTGTTTAGATCGCTGAGGTCCCCATAATGATATGCTGTGTCGGAATTGGGTTTCTAGGGAAGACTCGACGCCAGGTGTTGCGAGCGAGACTGCTATGCTGAGGCTTCCAAAGAAAGTTGGAGAGCGTGCGAGGCTACGCCTCTACGCAGAGGTGGTGAACGGTTTGTTGTCAAAAGTGTAGACCAACTGATTTTTAGAGTTGTTTCTATAAGACCTCGTGCCGCTTTTGGCCGAAACAGGTCCAATTGCTTTTCGTTCGAAAGGTAATACACAAGCTATGCTTTGGGAGCACCCTGTTTCATCCTGTGTAATGCTTCAAGCTCTTGAACAACTCTTGAGCCAACATCTTTTGTAGTTGCATTGCCTCCAAGATCAGCTGTCCAGCATCCATGTCCACCTGTTTCTTTGTCGTCCAAAGCCTTCCTTACAGCCAATTCGATCAGGTCGGCTTCTTCTGTCAGGCCGAAGGAGTAGCGCAACATCATAGCAACCGAAAGAATGGTTCCAACTGGATTTGCTATGCCTTGGCCGGCAATGTCCTGGAAAGCCCTTTTAAGCTGAAGCCCGATGCTAAGAAAGAATGCACATACGGGTGCTGATCCATGAATAGGCTCGTAGATACCATTGCAATGCGATTTACCATCTGGAAGGCCGGATAAGGAAGCTGAAGGTAACAGACCGAGAGAGCCAGGAATGACTGCGAGGCATCAGCTTAATATTTGTGCAACCTGGTATAGCATACCAGATGTTTCGTCCTATAAATTCTAGTCAGTCAATCGTAAATGATACATCTCCGAAATGAGCTCACTGAGAGAATATCGCCAAATAGATTGTCAGCTGTAGAAGGTCGAACCCCATATTAGTGAAAACTAATATAGCAAGACATCCTCCTACTTAGTAAGATTCCATTGAGCTTTTGCGGCCTCGAGCAGATTATCATAGCAGCCGAATCGACCAATTGATGCGAAAGCTTCAGATCTGGGAACTCCTTTTCAAAGACATCTGTCACAACGCTTCTCCATAATCGACTTGTAGCCAAAACATTTGCTTTATCGACTGAAGTAACAGGATAAGGAGGATCATGAGCGTAAGCCAAAGCAGCTGCAACTCTTGCGATTCTTTGAATCTCTTTGACTGAATAATCACTTCGATCCCAAGCCAAAGCTTCATTGCCGTCAGTAGCTTTAGGATCACCTTCTTGACGTTGACCGAAATAAATTCCACCAACCAATTCCCTCACTACGATAATTTCTGTACCTCTAGCCAACTCTTCTTTCAAAGGAGATTTCTTGAGTAGAGATTCAGAAGGAAACAAAGCAGGTCGAATGTTTGCGTAAAGATCCAATTCTTTCCTCAATTTCAGCAAGCCCTGCTCAGGTCTGATCTTGTTTGTTCCCCATTTAGGTCCTCCTACAGCTCCCAACATTATTGCATCTGCTTGTTTGCATGCAGTAAGTGTTGACTCGGGTAATGGGTCAGAGTGATTGTCAATAGCTATTCCGCCGAAATCATGCGAAGAGATCTTGAATTGACTTGAAGGAAATAGTTTCGAGATAGTTTCCAAGACGCGTACACCCTCTCTGGTCACCTCTGGGCCTGCATGCACCAAAGCGGGATTTGCCTCTGTCAGAAAATGACCGAGTTGCACTAGTTTGATTGCGCTGACCTATACCATCGCCTGGCAAGACCACAACTTTATATTCTTTGCTAGAGCTCATTGTATACGGGATGTGGTATGACGGTTGTTTCGAGGCATCTCGTTTCGCTCAATGTTTCTGGAGTTACTGTAGTCTGGCTTAAAGGGCTTGCAAATAGAACAGAACAAACGACATAGCAGCATACACGACTTCTTACATTCTGTTCTAGCGTACAGTCAGACTTCACGAAAGTTTCCCGTCTAGACGCTTCTTTTCCTCGTTCAAGAACTGCTCTTGCTCTACTCTGCTCTTCTTCAAGTCAACAAAGTATGCGAGCATAGCAAACGATATTGCTGTCAAACCAAAGAGGAAGTAAAACGGTAGAGAGTTGTTTCGACTTGGTGATGCATCAATGATGGCACCTGGAGGGCGGTAATCTGAGCATTAGAAATCATAAGACAGTACAGGACGCACTCGAAACGATCGGCCCAATGAAAGAAGAGGTCTTGCCCATGACGGAGCTAGAAAAATAGACATTCATCAGCGGAGACAGCGGGCCAACCCAGATATCACCTACAAGAGACTGAAGAAGAGGAATTCTTTGCCTACAAAGAATGAATTTAATTTGTGAGCAACCAGGAAACCAATCTCCAGCGTACCTCGTGGAACTACTTCACTGATCATGGTCTAATCAAGGACAAAGCTTAGACAGGCATCTTTGCGATAGGACAATTTGCCTTACTTGGGAATAGCTGTACCAAGGGCAAACCAAAATTCCGTAAACGACTTGATACAAGTAGAATTCCCTAGCATGGCATATTAATGAGCAAATCCGGAGAGCTTTATGTGCGGCAAGTTACCATTTGTTGTGGTAGCCAAACTTTTGGGTCCATATGCCTATGAGACCCCATCCATCTAGCACAAGAATGCCGACCATGACAGCGTCTGAACAATGATCTGATTCAGTACTTTTATTATTGGTGTCAGAATCAGCTCACTGAACATGGTCTTCGTCGACAAGCGCCATCTCTTCTGAATAGTCCAGAAAGCCCAAATACCAACGAGTTGTGCAGCGATACCAATAATGAGCAGATAGGCGAGTGTCTTTGAGCTATATGCGATTGCTTCACTTTGTAAGGTTCCAATGACCGTCACAGTCTGAACTCAGTATACACAGCATATGAGCGCATCCTTGACAGAAGAGAGACTTTAGACGAACGGTATTTAGACTGTCACCGAGAAGGAAGTATCCAATTAGATAAATCAAGGTCTGCTTCAGTCTCCAGATTTGAGACATTGCGCGCCATAGAGTTACAAATGTGACACTGATCAAGTTCATACCAGGCGGTAACTTTTGACCTGGACGACGTTTCTCGAAAAAGAACCAAGGAATTGCAAGAATGATCCAACAGCCAGTGCAATACTATAAAAGCGGAACAAGCCCAAGTCAGGCGAATGAACAAGAAGATCACGCCGAAAGACTCACTGCGATAGCAACGCTTAGACCATAATCATTCTGCGCCGTTGTGTCGTCCACATGCAGCGCGAAGAGTATACCGATCAATATAGCGAGTATAATAATTTCGACTGCCGATTGCACAATGAAAGAGACGTTGGAAATTCGATTGCGTTGCATCATATCGTGTTCGTCGTATTTCTCTCGGCTGATTTCGCCTGCTTCGTATTGTTCTGCTGCTTCTCGCATTTCTGGTGTATTTCGAGCCAGTCCGCTGTATTAAATGCTCAATTTCTGTCCCATGTGCGAGAGCCAACAAGAGCATACGGGAAAGCGGCAGTCCAAAAAGTGATACACATTTGGTAAGCTAGACATAATGATTAGCTAAGTGGTTCTGAGGCGCCGTGAAGACGTACAGATTAATCCAACCATGTATCTGACATTCTATTTAGCCAGATCTCACAGATCATTGGCATAGCTTCTCACAATGCTATTCCGGCTTCCCACTTGCTAGGCTGATGTACAGCCATCCAAGCGAAACCTATAGCAAAACTGACAATCGACCAAAAAATCAAAATATAAGGTCTCCATGTTCCGTAATCGGCAAGAGATCCAAGAATCAGGAAAAGAACACATTGAATTGCGAAGGAGATGCCATTAGTGAGTAAGATGATAGAAGAGATAGATCTTGTTGCGCCGAAGAAATATAGCACGCCTGAGTCACCTCCCGCTTCGTACAGAGCATTTTGAGCTGCTGTTGGACCATAATTGAATAAGGTCAATCCATTGTTGCCTGCATAGTATGCATAATAGGACCAGATTTCTTTTCTTGTTGCTTCCAATTTAGGATCAAATTGATCAGGTGCAAGAAGTGGTTGATCTGTCTCGTCCGTCTTCTCTATTGGTACATTCACTAAGGATGGATCTTCTGCTTCTGGGTAGGCTGCAGTGACTTGCAGACCTGCGTTGGGAACAGACATGGTACAGAAATGATGCCCACTGGGAGAACTTGTCTTCTCTTTGATGAGGGATGATCCAGGGGCAAGCGTCGGATTATTACTGATTTCAGCTGATAAGCAACCAAAATAAAGATTTTCGTTCTTGTGGAGTGATCTCACAGATCGGTCTTAAGTCCGACAAAGGCCGAGATCCTGAGTTTAAGAAGTGTTACGACTACACACTGTCCCAAGTTCCAGCGGGCGCAGCGAGCTTTGCACCATATAGATACGGTAGATATAAGGAGGGAAATTCTTGAGGAAGAAGGTGAAACTTTATCATTTTGAGTTGTCGGTGAGAGCAGCTGAGATCTCATACGGAAGAGGCATAAGAGGTAAGTGATTGACTTTGGCGACAGTATTGCGTGTCTTTTGCTCAGCGAGTGCAAAGGGCGAACGAGCATTTGAAGCAACGCGGTTGCAAAAATATTTGTTGATGTTTGCTGCCGATCCTGCACGTAATTGCGCGTACTAGTAGGGTAACCAAAGACTCGAGAATGAGAGGAAAGCGCAACAATCATCGCGGAAGCTCGCGAGCTGCAAAGAAGCAGCACAATATTTATTGGTAAGAACAGAGTGTCTATTAAGACAACACAGCAAGCAGAAGAAACATGATCCCAACAACCAAATGATATCAAGGAAGTCCAAGAGCGAGCGCCAGAATCATCGGGAAGCAGGATGTTGATACATCAAGGTTTCGAAGGCCATCGATCACACTTTTCTGGGGTGCTGCCAGCAGCTTTGCGACGGGTGACTCCAGGTAAAGCACAAATGAAAGAAGACTGCATTGAGCTCTTTGTATAGCTACTTTTGGATCCTCCCAAACAATGGTGATTTCTTCTCGTGTACAGGCACGCTTCCTTCCGGTGTCCCAGGTATTTCCTTCTTTAGTCCCTGTCAACATGAATAATGACTGAGTACTGGTGTATTTCTTGCCAAAACATATACTGACCAGCTTATCCAGTACACAAGCATTGAATTGCTTTTCTTCTTTTCGGCAGGCATAGTAGTTCTACAGGATCTTCTGATCTCAACATTCGAAAGAGGCATCTGAAGAGGAAGACCTGCCTGATTCTGTCGCTCCAGACATTGCCAATGCGAATTCCAAGTAGCTTCACAATTCGACCGCAATTTCTCGAATCTGTACATTGATCATCAGCGTGCCCAATCATGCAGGATGACTGCAGAGACGACTCACAAATCTTGAGAACAGCGTGTTACCCTTCGTCCCTCTTTCAAGCAATGCCCAGGATCTCTGTTTTCTGCTTTGCACAGCATAAAGTCCTCTGTCAATTGCAACAATCTCACTCAGCCTTGACATGACTAGAGCGAATTGACTGCTTACCATTGTAATCTTTGCAATAAGCACCCAAGAAGAAAGCTGCTGATTTCAATGGAGCAGAAGTAACGCCCACTTCTGTAATTTCAGGGATAGAGGAAGGTAGAGGAGCAGGATCGATATAAGGTGTATCCGGAAACTATACATGCAAGTCGCATAAGTTGAGTCCTTAGACACAATTCCTGTTTGGCAGCGCTTTGTCTTGCTTTGAGCCTTACCTTTGCTTCTCTGTGCGTGGCCATCTTGAAGTGTGCCTCAGCCCTTGATCTAGCTAGTCTTGAGAATTCGGTAGTGCTTGTTGCTCTCCAACAACCTTCCGACTCTAAATGGCTCGCGTCAGACTACCGAGGGATCACAGACCAACGCAGGCATACAGAGCAAGACGATTAGTCCGTTCTTCGCTCCTCTCTCGAGTTTGATTTGAGTTGACATTCGCGCGCCTCGACATTCTTAGGTAGCGAGACTCGTCTTATATACTATTCCTATTCCTTCACCTACACCTCAGTCTTTCCTTACTCATCTTCCTATTCGACTCAGACCTTCCTTCTTGTTGCTCTGTCTCCTTACTTTCTTACCACTGGCAATTCTGGGGTTTCATCCGAATCTCTCAGGCAGGCTAGGTGTACGTCCCTTCTTACTCTCTAGAACAACACAAATGTACGTCTGCTGAAATTAAGCGGGCCACAGGTCAATGATAAAATACAGCATTTCTTGGGACTGGGGACAGCGACAGCTTTCTTTTACTCAGTCAGTCCTGTCATATCTTTTCGAACTGGGCTAATAACTACTGGTCTGAACTCAGATATGGGAAGTTGACGATCAAGCGAGAAGAGTTTTCCTCTGGCGGAATCTACCAGAAGGGTTAACACTCATAATATGTTTCTTCCGTTCGTTCTGATTACTTGCTCTCCTGATCATTTGATGATCTTACACCGCTCAAATACTAATAACTTTGTTCTTTTGAACAGTTGGAGGATTGTTAAGCGAAGTCATTCAATCCATGCTGCCGTACAAAACATTTCAATATGGCGATGTTCTTGCAAATTTGGCTGGCTCGACAGTAGGCTTACTCATAGCTCGACATGCAGCTCGAATACTACGACATAAAAGAGAACTGGCCAAACTGTATCAACCGCTAAGTGACGCAGAACAAGATGATGCCGTTTTGGAAATTGTTCGGGAAGAACCAGAGATGGAAGAAAGATTGGAATCGTCAGCGAGGAGGAAAGGTCATGGTAGGAATATGAGTAATGTTTGGGACGACGAAGAGGAGGAGGAAGGCGAAGAAGGGGAAAGTCTTTTCAGCATTGGCGCCGCAGACGAAGATCTAGAGAAATGATAGACCCAGCCACGCATGCGATTCTATGTAATTATATACACTTAGTCTTTGTACTTCTCATTCGTTTCATTGCACGCCAAGTAGAGTAGCTACGTCTTCCTTGACCCTTCTCATTCGAGTCACCGAGAATTCGTAACCCGATGCCGGACTCATCACACTATCGTAAATCCGTCCATAAGCTGCACTGAGTCGCTTAAGCGCTTCTTGCTGGATATGATTGGCCATTCGAGGTGAACTGAGTAACGCCAGTCTAGGTGCAGCATGCAAGACCGAAGTTGCGAGGTAGTTGTCGAAAGTCCGAAGAGCTTGAGATAATGCTGTCGCCGAAGCTGCGGGTACTCGCGACAAAGGTGTCTGCAAGCGAGATGAGTCCGTGATATCTGAACCCTGAGGCGAGACTCACATCGTTAGAGCGCTCATCGACAGCATCTGCTATAGACTTTAAGCCAGACTCCTTCAAGATGGATTGATACTGTAGGTCGTGGTAATATATTCAGTTATGAGACAACTCAGCAGGGTTCCACACCCACATGTTCTGATATCAAGCTCTCAATATGTTTGCCTTCAGCTTTTTGTACCTCTTCTATTCTTGCAGCAGTGAAAGTCTCGTACGACTCAAGTGTAGCCTGTTCGAACGATCCCTGTTCAGCAAACACCTTGCAACAAAGAATCGGCCTGTTCGTACCTTGACGAAACCCAAGCAATTAGCATTAAAGACATCTCGGTCCCATTGATTCTGCCTGAGTTCTGCCATCCGTTCGCACATAGTCAAAGCAGGATCCAAAGCTCTGTCCAGAACTTCTTCAAAGGTTTCTGCTCCGCCTACTTTATCCGATTCGTCCAGTGCAGCATTACGATATACTTCCATTATATCTTTGAGTGTCGAAAGTGCGTCTCTGAGCATCAATGGAGCAGAAAGATCAGATGGAGGTGGTTGAATAAATCTTAGTAGTGAACGACCATTCGTATCGAGAATAGTGAAGAAAGCTTCTGTTGATGCATTCGCTATTTCAGTGAGGACACTGGACATGAGTGCATCTCTTCCTATTGTCCTTTCAATCGTGAGACGATAAAACGAGACGAGATTGCTAATCTTATAGGCGAGCAAACTTCCTTCTTGTGATCTGATACATTGCTGTATACGTAATTTGAGAGGTCGACCAGCGCCTTCCAAGTTCTTATCCATCAAAGCTCGTACTCGACCTTCATCTTCTTGTTTCTCTACCGCATTCTTTTCCGGAGGTTTATAAACAGGTCGAACAGATCCAGGTAATCGACCATCATCTTTCATGCTGAACAAGCTTTCCAGAAACTCTCTTTCTCCAGCCATGGTTTGATGAACCCAAGCAAGCATATCTCCAACATAGCGAATTGGGTCATGCGCATGTAATTCAATAGGCCTTGGTAGACCAGATGGACCGCCTCTAGTTAACGCTTCCAAGAACTGAGCAAGAACAGAAGATGATCTAGTTGTAGCTAATTGATCCAAGACTTCTTTGAGTAAATCTTCTCTCGCTTTCAACCGCTGAATGACTTGCTTCATTGTAGGCGAAACTTCAACCTCCAATCTTGTGTAGCCTCGAACATTGAAGATAGCCCATTTATGCATCTTTCGATAACCCGCTTCAAGATGATTGGAAGTAGCTTCCATGATTTGCATTCCTGCTTTCGTTCTATCGCGTTGGCCTTCTGCTTCTGTTTTAGATGAAGAATCGGACAGGAGGACTTGGCAATCTGTTCTGATGCGGTAAATTTTGTCCATTGCTGCAAACATTTCTGGACCGAGAGGCGAAGAAGGTGAAGTAAGAGAAGTGAGTTCAGGTTGAGTGAGCGAGAAACGAGAAAGGAAAGAGGAGATGACAGTCTGTTTAACTTGAGTTGTAGCTCTGTACATATAATGAGCTTGTTTGGGCTTTCGTAAGCATTCGCCATTTCACCTTTGCTGTCTTAGACCTTCTGCGTGCTCCAACAAATGCTTCGTACTACTATTTGCTAGCTGGAGCTTGCCTTGAACCTCATCACAGCAGACATGCATTGATTGAAGCTGTCCTTGCAATTCATCCAGTTTCTGTAACATGTCCTCAGCTTACATCTTATGACTTGGCATTACTTGCTCACCGAATTGACTTGAGTGAAAGCTACCAAGAAAGCTCTAGCGCTGTCGGCCATTCGCAGCTCGGCCTGTCGCTTGAGATTGGCTCCAGCTGTAGATCCTACAAGACTCGTTCCAGCAACTCTCGCTTCAGCCAGATCAGTCAAGTCAAATTGCGCCAATTGATCTAACGCAGCGCAAGTCTCTTCATCTTTGTAGCTGCTCGACAGAATCTTGGAAACTCGAAGTGCCAAAGCAGTATTTCGACCTGGTGTACTCAGAGTGCTTGGAGAGAGGGCTCCCATACGAGCAGGCGTCGCAGAGAGCGGTGTGCTCAGCGGGACTTGACCCTGTGGTGTCTGCATGCTATATCATGGTTTTAGGAAGAGTGCTTTTCATTAGCGAACGATTACTGCCAAGTCGCGTCCATACACGACACAACAAGTCTCGCGCGACCTACATGCTGCTATACACCTGCCTTCCCTGCTTTCCTACCAAAACTCTCTTTTCTTATTGCATAATGCACACTGATACACTATGTGCTCACGCATCTTCAGCCTCTTCACTTCAAATCTCTTTGCTCCGTGCAGTTGGCTCTAGTCTGCGCGTCTAGGCTGCCTTTTGAGACATTCTGGGCAAAAGAATGATCGAGACCCGCGCGCATATAATTTCCCGCTTTTGCTTATCTCTGCTCTTCCACATACCGCCGCTGTGCGCCTATTGCTTGGAAGGACTCAGATCACTCTCTTGAACTGTCGTCCGGCGTCTGATAAAGCTTTGGAGTGTTTCCCCGCATCGCTTCAAGATGAAAGATCAAACAGAGAAAGATCAACAGGACGAGCTCTACTTGCAGCAAAATGGTTATAAACAAGAATTGAACCGCGAATGGAGCTTGTTGCAGAACTTTGGTAGCAGCTTCTCTATCATATCCGTGATCACTTGAGTTCCTCCCATTTCATCGCCTGAGCCTTGTCGAAACCGCATGTACAGTGGTCTGTCGACATTATTCAGCTATGGTCTAAACACTGGTGGACCGGCAACTATGCTGATCGGATGGATTATCGTTTCGATCCTTACGATACTGGGGGTGGCACTTGGAATGGCTGAAGTTACGAGTGCTCATCCAAACGCAGGCGGTCCTTATTTCTGTAGGGCGTTAAGCTTTTGTCAGTCTACGAATGCTAATATAGTCTGATGTCTAGGGGCAGCACTTTTAGCACCACGCCATCAAAGTCCTCTTTGGGCATGGGTTACGGGCTGGTAGTGATATTTCACTAATAATTTAAGCTAATGGGTCTAATGACCATACCAAGGTTCAATTTCGTTGGCCAATTTGCAGTCACGACAGGCATCACCTTTGGTTTAGGTATAACAAGATCTCGCTTGCGCACTTGGAAGCAAACACTTATGTGGTCTGATCAGCTGGATTGATCTCCACCATCATCACTGTTCAAAATCCTGGCTTTGTACCTACTCCAGGCAAAACTCTAGGCATCTATGCTGCTATTCTTGTCTCCCACATTGCCATCATCTCTTTGGGGATCAAGGTCTTGAAGTATCTAAACAATATTTCGATCATTATGCACAGCTGCGGCGTATTCTCAGTCGCCACTGCTGTTGTGGCCGCTGCTCCTACACATCGTACGAATGCTGAAGTCTGGGGCTTCTTCTACGACGGTACAGGCTGGGCAGAAGTAGGTCTATTTCGAATTTCTGTCCAGATATTGTTTCTGATGACTTGGAAAGCGAGCCTCGCCGGCCTACGTTTGCGTGGTTGGAATTCTGCTCTCTCAGTTCACGATAACAGGTTTTGATGCATCAGCGCACTTAAGTGTACGTGTAGCAGAATCATTTCGAAGTTTTCCCTTAGTCAGACTTGCTCTCTAAACAGGAAGAAACGTCAAACGCAGCAAGAAACGCACCTATCGGAGTCATATCCTCTGTCGTCATCAGTGCTATCTTTGGATTCTACTATCTTCTATGCATGGTAAGCTTTTTTCATAGTCATAATTTGCGCACGCCAAATTTAGTCGCCGCAGTTGTACAGCATACAAGATTTCGATCGTACAGTGGCCTCGGAGTATGGACAGCCTATCCTACAGATCATGGTTGACATATTCGGTCCCGATAAAGCGGTAGCATTATTCTCGATCGCGTTGACTTGCATTTGTGCGTTCCTCTGCGACTATAACCAGTTTCAGCTGATCAACGTAATCAGATTTCTGTGGCCTCTTCAGTCTGACTTCCAATTCCCGAATGGCATTTGCTTTCGCTCGTGATGGAGCCCTTCCTGGTTTCTTCCAAGGCGTAACGAAGAATGGAACGCCTTTCAGAACGCTTCTGCTCATGGCTTTCCTAGCTTTTGTTTTGGCTCTCCCGTCACTTGGGAGTTCAGTTGCATATGCCGCTGCAACTTCGATAGCCACGATCGGACTGTACATGAGCTATGTTATGTGGGTCTACACCTTATACTACCTTTCTTCATATGGCTGAAGATTTGTACAGTCCAATCACTTTAGGAGGAGTCTAGTGAGCCAAAAAGTAGGTGTCAGCTTCTGATCTGATATAACTTTCAGCCATCAACGCTTCATATCACAAAAGGGCCCTTTCAATTTAGGTCGATTCTCAAGACCAGTATCTGCGCTTGCGACAATATATGTCGCCTTCATCACGATCGTATTTTGCTTACCGAATGCGACACCGGTCTCTTCACAAACCCTTAACTATACGTACGTCCAGAAGGGATATGATACTACTTGATCGATGTTAATGGACCTTCCATAGACCGGTTTGCGTCGGCATTGTGTTGTTGGCGGTCTTTGGATCATGGTTCTTTTGGGCGAAGAATTGGTTTGAAGGACCGCTGCGAAGCGTAGAACAAGCTCAAGCACAGAGTGTAAGTGTCATGAACCTATTCAGATCATGTCTGATCTCGATACAGACCTCATTCGACCCGATGAAGACAGCTACGCAGGAGAAATTTGAATGATACATGTATATGAAGTGCTACAACAGGGATTAAGTTATACAGGATATGTACATTGGGAATTATATGCTACCAGCCCTTGTTCGAGGTCGTCTTGTACGCCTCACTGATTAATCCGCCCAGCGTTTCTGGGCTTCTGAAAGGCTGCTGATTGTTCGATTCTCCTTCATAAATACCTTCATCTAGATAAGAGTCTTCTTCCACAATATCGTCTGGTCGCGGAGCGCGACTAGTACTTGAATATCGACTTGTTCCGCCAACAGAAGAAGCTGGACCTGCAGCTCTGTTGAATGCTCTTTCATACTGTTGTGCCCTTTGCGCTCGAAGTTGAGCTTCCGTTTCTTCCGCTATAAGCATTGTCGACGCCATAGCTGGATTCATCAATCGAGTAGAACGCCGGCCAGCGGAAGAACCGAAAGCTGCTGGCATTTGCGACTGTAGATTCGACAAATAGAGAGATGTTGTCTCGTCCCGTGGCTGCAGGTGGACTTAGATTAAGATGAAATACCTAGGACAGCTACTTACCTGCCAGTCAGGATGATGTGACTTGAAGTTGAGCAGGCTCTTCTCCATCTTATTGTCAGTACTGGTGACGCGAAGTTGTAAATTTGGCGCAACCTGATGGATAAATAAGATCCAAGCACTAAATAATAATGACTAGACTTACACTACCACCACTAGGACGTTTGAAATCGAATACGCCAAAGGAACACACATGGCCCAAACCATCAACATGTACAGTTGATTCGCGAAAGAAATCGATGATAGCAGGAGCACATTCAGGCAGAGAGTACCATAATACGAAAGGAGTCGTGATAACGGAAAAGACTTCGACGAAGAAGGAGGTAATTTTGGTTTGAAACAGTTTGCCAAAAGCAGCATGAACCTATAACCCCGAATTCAGCCAAGACAGAGTGATATATACCGGTGACACACTTCTGTAGAGTGTAGGCGACCTTTCCAATCTTCTGGACAATAGTGCGTGTGCTCGATAATCTCTTGCATCAACCGAGTGGGATCCATGACACGATGTTCTTCCGGTACCATTCCTCTTGCCACGGCTAGAACAGTACCAAAGACCCCAATGTAGAAGAGCACAGATCGATCAGCTGTGACCTCGAAATGCAGGAATGCATCGGGATCAAGTATCGAGAAGAGAATCAAGACTGAAGCGAAAGATCCAGCAATGAAAGCGACGAATCTGATTGCGACTACTCAGATCGCACTTATCGGGACAGGAAAAAGACATACCGAGAAAGCATCGCCGTCTTAGCTTTGGGAAATTGATCGAGGTAGGTTTGCGAGAGGGAGTGAGCCAGATCCAAACGCTGCTTGTATACGTGCGGGAGCTCGTTGTATTCGCGAAACTTCCACCTTGCAAGTTCAGTGAAAGCTCGACTGCCTATTGATGACGGGTTCTTGTGATATTCCTGTGGATTCCAAGATATGAGACTAGGAGGATATGCCTCTTCGAGCGAATCATACGCACCTCGAAGTACCGAAAGAAAGAATACATGAGTAGGTATATGACAATGAAAGGCGCAAAAGCAGCATTGATGAAGCCCATAAGCAAGAATCTTCGCTTTAGCCTGCACTTACGTGAGAACCCGACGTAAGAGGATGAGCACGAGAACTTACCCTTCAACTAATTCTCGACGCTTTAGGCTAGACACAAAAATAGTTCGCACTTTTCCATCTGGACCGAAGAGGAATTTCATCAGGCAGAAGCGTAGGTTCCACTCCAGCGACTTGGTCAATTGGCCGCCTTTTAGAAATGGAAGTAGATTGCCAAAAGATTCGGGCAATGGTACATCGAGATTGAGAACCTCCCGATTGAACAGGGCGATCATGTAGTTCGTTTCCCGCATAACTCGATTCGCTACATCATGAGCATCGAGCGGTTTCTGCGAACAGAACGTTAGAGAATGAGAAGGATAGCACGTATTAACTAACGATGGTAGCTGCCTTAAAACTAGCCTGCTCGTTCATCTGCATAGACATGGCAGAAGGATGTTCTTCTCTTAAGCTGGAAACACGGTTGACTATTTCATGCCAGGGTATAGTCTGTACGTCAGCCTGTACGATGACAGATTGAAACGGTGAGCTGAAGCTCAAAAGTCGAAACTGTCTCGTACTTCTGGCACATCAAGCAATTCTTCGAAGAACTCGTGCATTTCCCATAGTCTGCCCACAAGCTTGCCGAATTGCACCACTCGCCAAGCATATGCTGCTCCAAACAGAAGAACGAAGAGAAGAGTGGTAGGATGGAAGCGAGATATACAGCGATCGACCAAAGCATCAGCCAAAGTATGCTTTGAGCGAATATTCGGATAGTCGATACAGCCGATGAGGAAGACAGAAAAGCAAATAACGAATCCGACTGTGCTATAGTATTGTGAAAGGCATTCTCAGTATTGTGCGAGCATGCACTAACAGAAGATTAAGAAGCCGCTCAAGTGCTATACACCAGATGCCCTTGCCAACATAGTAGATGTATACCTAATTGTGGCTCACAGTGAGATCAGCAGCGAAGCATAACAAAAGTGACCAACTTCAGTAAGAAAGCTATCCAAATCAACGACATTGACCCATTTCCACAAGGCTCTTTCCCTTCTGCTCAGATCAGGTGCTTCAGACGCGTTTCTTCTCGCCGTCGGCGTGTTGTTGTTCCAAGCTCGAGCACTACCAAGTCGCAAGCCAGGTTCATTGGCTTGATATTGATTAGCTGCTTCGTCCCTGGCTACAGACGTCCGAGATGGAGGTTTGAGAGCAGGAGAAGCAGCAGATGGTGAATCATAAGCGCGCGCTTTGCCTTTATCGATGCGACTAGCTACAGTTACGCGAGAAGAAGCTAACATTCTATTATGCATCTGCGGCGAAAGAGGAGAAGAGCGGATATAGTCTGGAGGTGGAGAAGTAGAGCGAGAAGAAGTAGGTGAGCCAGGTGAAGGGAAAGGGTCTTCAGGTAGTTTGATTGGTTCTGGTGCGAAGCGAGCTCGAAATTGATTTGAAGCAGGCCGACCTCTACTCAATGCAGGAGGAGACATAGGTTCCGCTTGGTCAAACATGATACTAGCTGGAGGTGCATCCGTGTCTTGCTCCCCATCTGTGCGGTCACCCGTTTCTGCTGCAGGCTCTTGTACGACAGGTCTTGCGAATGCCAGACCTTCATTAGCATCATCATCATCTGCATGCCCCGTCTTATTCGGCTCGTCCAGAAAGGGAGATCTGTGAGATTGCGACAAAGCACTTCCGCGAGATGTCGGCGACAAAGACATCGCTTCATCTTTGCGATCCAACGATGCGTACAGACTGTCTGGCGGTAGCAGCGAGGATACCAAACGCGACATGGGTATTACATCTGACCGTTCTGGTGCAAGAGGTAGTTAGCATCAATCAACGACTCGGACCCAATCCATCGCAATCATGCTGATCCAGTCTGCGCATCTCTGCTATACATTGCTGTGATTTCTATTCACCAGGGCCTTTGATCATTCACCGCAAGACTATTACCAATGGCTTCGTCAAATGGATTCTGTCTCGCTGCTATTGAGTTGTTCAGGCTGCACACGATCCTCGAAGAGCGTTTGAACTTCTTTGAAGTTCGCGAAAGCAAACAGCTGTCATGCTCCCTTTGTTCTCGTCTTCTTCTCCTCGCAAAACCTCGGAAACGTATACTCTATACTGTCCATTCTTGCTGCTCATCCATCAACGAGCGAAGCTATGCTTTTATATGAGCCACTCTTGCTCTTTTTGTGCAGTTTTGAGCGCTCTCATGCTCTGCCATCCTCCTTCAAATCGGCAGAACCAGCATTACCTCTTTTCGGAAGAGCCAAATCAACCGTTGTCCTGCGAGAAAACGTGTCCTCTAGTCGAAATCAGCAGATTAAGCATCATATAAGTCATGCTGAAGCAAGGCTGGGTAAACGCAATTTCTATCATGGGCAAAGAAAGCTCAAGCGGTCATGTCCGGACAATCAGGATTGCATAGAGCGGAAGTCTGAGGCCACGGAATCTGCTGCCATGATGGCAACCTCGAGTAAAGTACGTTCGATGACTTCTGAACATTCAGATCTGACTCTAATCCTGGATAGCCTTGTCCCGACAACGCAACACCGTCTCCGTCCAGTGCCGCTCTTAATCAACCTTTATCGCAAGGTCAAGCTCCTTTCAATCAAGCTTTGGCCTTAGCTTCAGCCACAAGCATACCAGGGAGAACAGCAGATTCAAACGTGGCTGGACTATCGATATGGGCCGATGTGGATGAAACGGAAGCTCTGGATTTTGGCTATTTCATGTCGATCCAAGCTGGTACTCCGCCTCATGAATTCTCGCTGCAGATTGATACAGCGAGCGCTGACATGTGGTTGATGGTAAGCTGAGAAACCTGTCTTTAAGATCAAAATGAGAATTTCCACGATAGTCCGAAACATGCGCTGGTTGTGGCAATCATCCCCGCTTGGGACCAAGTAAAAGCTCAACTTTCAAGCAAGATGCGAAATCATGGTCAACCGATTACTCGGCGGCACTTGATGCGTCAGCAAATACTGGTCGCGCCAGCGGATCCTTGTGCTCCGATATTGTCTCTTTCGCCTCAAGCTTGAGTTTGCCGGATCTACAATTTGGCATCGCAGAAGCTGTTACAATTGACTTGGGTGATGATCGTCTGTCAGTACCCACCGATAGCCATCGAATTTTGCTCAAAACGCTTCGTATCTACTCAGCCCTTTTTCTGGTATTCTTGGTTTGGCTAATTCTAATGCTCGCCCATCTATATCGCTACAGAATATCAAATCTCCCGTTATACGGATGTCGGAAGCCAATGCTATACCTTTCGCACAAGTAGCTGTTCATCTCGGTCGATCATCAGACAATAGTAACACAGGCGAAGTTTCATTTGGCGGTGTCAACCCAGATCGTTTCGAAGGCGAGCTCGAACTGCAGCGGAACATCAACAAGGACGGGTTTTGGGAAGCTCCTATTTCAGTAGTCTCTGTGAATAGAAAAGACAGCGAAGGCAGTCGCTCAGCGATCTTCGATACTCGCACAGCTTTGATCATGGCGCCCACGGAGGATATCATCAACTTATTCAGTACAACTGAAGGCGCTTATTTCGATACTCAAAACGGATCGCTTCTGCCTTGTCAAGCGGATTACAACATAACCTTCACCTTTGGCAATACTCTCATCAAACTTGATTCTGCCGATGTGATGTAAGCCATTAGTTCTGACATCAAAAAGCAATCATCTGATAGTCCAGGCAGATTCGCTCCTGCTTCAGATAATATCGCCAATCTGTGTCAAGATCCTCCTTGCTGTTATTCTAGTATACAAGCAGCACCGACGTCTCTCGGTTTGACATCGAAGCAATATCTCTTTGGTGCAGCCGGTCTGAAGAACTTGTATCTTGCTCTAGACTTCATGCAAAACACAATAGGAAGTAAGTCACTCTCAGTGCCAGAAGGATATGTGCTTGAAACTGACTTGTGAAACCAGTTGCCAAACCGAGCAATACAACCTCAAGTGAAGCTTCAGACACCTCAAGTAGTAGCAAGTCAGATACATTACCAACCTCGTCAGCGAAATATACAATAGTGGCAAGCATGATTCCGCATGCAACGGGGTCACCAGTAGTTTAGTCATGTATCTTAATGCGAAGCAATGCAGTTACTATATGTACACGAAATTATCGTACAACAAATGCCTATGTACAAACACAATGAATCTCTAGAGTAATTGTACAGATTTTCTACTTCTCAGGCTAATGAACATCAGCAGTAGGAAAGAAATTCCAAATAAGCCTGATCCAACAGCGAAGATCGATTCGGCGAAGCGATTCACAGTTGTTGCGCTGCACGGAATTTTAGGCACAGATACAGTAGGTAATGGGATTGCTTACTAGAGTAGACCAAACCCGACAGGGCCGATGATCTGAGTCATCAAAGTTTGTAGTACACTCAGACCAGCAAAGAGCTTTCCGCTATCCTTCGGACTGGTCAGAGATAGACCAAGAGATTGAATAGCCGGAGCACTGTGAGGATCAAGGTCAGCGGGATGCATAACGTATTATAATATCAAATTTACGCTCCACCTCCCAAAGCCTGCAAGGCAGTAAGGACCAAGAACTGCGTCGAGTTCTGATTGAAAACTAGACCAGCGTAGACCAAGAAATCGCAAGCGATAGAGATCCTCGCCAAGAAGAGATCGAAGTCTATCAACACTTCATCAGACTTCTTTTCGACTGCCAAAATTGCAGAACTTACGGGAGTCATGCAATACTTTGGATTTGTGGATCTCATGGGCCAATGTCTCTTGATCTCCTATGCCAGCACCAACTGCTTCTTCTTCAGCTGCTTGATCCGAAGACTTGTTGTCCACTTGAGGCGGATTGCGACGACAAAGGCGAATGACCAATGGAAGAATAAGGACCATGAAGACCACGCGCGATCCTCCGGCCAATGTCAATACATAACCCATCTGTACGTGACCCACCAAAGCAATCAGATCGAACGGGATTGTAGGGTGCGAGACGTACCTCCACCGGACCAAAACCGAACTTATATTGCGAATAAAGCATCTTTGTGGAATAGATGGCCATCATGGAGGAATAAATAGCATAAGAACCAGCCAAGAGCGTCAAACTCCACTCCCTCTTCTGACTTCCTTCCTCATGCTTGACGATATGTACGCCTTCAGGATGAGCATCTTCCGCTTTACGAGGTAAGAACATTGCCAAAGGTCGTAAGAAAGCAAAACTCTTCTTGATCCGATATTTGATCAGATATGATTTAGGAGAGGCGCTTCTGACTGCTTGTGCTTGCTCTTTGAGTTGTTCTTGTTCCAGTATATATTTTTCTTGCGATTCTGCTTGTCTCTCCTTGCTCAAACTTTCTGGAAGGAAGAAGATGACACCTAGACATAAGCTGAGTCCGACCGCCAAAGAGACGTAGACAGGAGCGAGAACGTTGTTGGTATACTTGATCAAGAGCCCACCGAGCGTAGGTCCTGTACAATAATCGTTACTCAATGTCAATGCACATTCAACATACTCACCTAGACCAATGCCGGCAAACAATACTCCAGTAATGATGCTAAATGTGTGGGCTCTTGATCCAGCTGGCGACGAATCACTGATGTATCCATTCATAGCGGCTTGAGCTGTAGCGATACCACCGAAGCAACCATCTACAATCGGCCCAACCAGTAAGAAGCGATAAGTAAGGATATCGACATAGTTGGTCGTAAGCAAGAAGACAGTATCGCTGATGGCCATACCAAAGAGAGCGAGAGCGATGATAGGTGTTCTTCCTCTTCGATCTGAGAGACCTCCATAGTAACCAGCTAATACACACTTTCAGCGTCGGATCGCACCCTGTAGGTGAAGCCGTACTGGTCAAAGCAGATAGGACACCCATCGTCAAAGTCATTGATGTCGAAAGAAACGCAACCCTCTGCTGAACTCTGGGATCATGTCGACAACTTTCAGCATCAAAGCCATCAGAGATCAACCAAGTTGGTGCCCAGGAGCTTGGTTGACTTGACATAGGAATCATTTCTTTCGTTCGTGGCAGCGCTCGACAGACGAGAAGAGTGTAGATCTGCAAGTATAAGTTATCAGATCCAGTATGCATACTACTGAACCGAAGCTTGCCTCCAGGCGTGGGGCGAAAGCAGCACCGAGAACCAATGCGATACAGAACATCCCAGGAATCAGGAAGAGAGGAGATGCCTTGCGATACCATCTTAGGTCTGCATCGTTATGGATACATTCAGCACAACGATATCGAATATGCATTGCGTTCACCCTCTGGCTTGTTAACTTGAAGATCAGATTGCTCAGTCATGCTGTTTTGTTTTGGCCTTTCCTATTGCACGAGCAGCAGCTGAGAAGGATATAGAGATCTCAGGTATAATCAGCAGCGCAAGGTATAGTCAGCAGCTTTCGATGCACGTCGTGGATCAAGATCAGTCATCAACCCGTGAGATTATCAAAGCAATTAATCGAACATCTGCCGAACACCGACGCAGCACGGGTCTGGACAGAAGCAGTTCCCATTTGGTATTGTCCAGTATATACAGATCTTTTCCCTTGTTTCGATGCCTGCCGAAGCACCTTCCCCATTGCCACTTCCCGCCTCTTATGCTTGGCCGAATCTATGCTTTACATTAGTACGCTGCAAGCCAAAGAAAGAGTGTGACCTACACGGCGAAACGTCGTACGAGTGAAGGACCATATTCTCTGTAAGAAGAAAAGAGATTTCAGCTTACAACAAGCTCAATTCACAATATCCTTACTGATAATCCGCCTGCAATGAAAGAAATCAGCAATGCATATATTCCGAAAGTTGGATCAGCTGACCTTCGAATGACAATAGCTTGAGAATTCTGGTGTCGAAGCCAACAAACTTCCACCGAACCAAACCGCATACCTCTGCCTTTTGTGTGAGATAACATTGACATCAACACCTCGAGACTGTGAATCCAGGAGACATCATAATCGGCCCGAGACCGATGATAGATATCCTGGCGCACCTTCATCAAATTACCAGAAGTCATTTCACTGGCTGTGATTCGGGTATCGACAATTTGTTTGAGATCACGTTGTAATCGTTTGCCAAAGAATTCAAACATGGTAGAACCACCAGACAGGACAATATTCTGCCATCGAGAAATTCAGGTATCAGAAACAATTCTGGTCCTCGAAATCTGGACTGACATTATATAAACCTCTTCTTACATCGATTGGAGAAGTCTGGATAACGTTGTCCACTACTTCAGGTAAAGGAGTCAAGAAATCTGAAGAATAGATTTCAGGGTTGAAGAAGACTTCAGGCGCCAAGAATCGTTCGTAGCCAACATCGACTGAGTATTTCTGTCAGACCACGAAATCGTTTTATCAGAGAGACTCTGAAATGCCGATCATTGGACTGACCCTTCCTGTAACGCTATGCAGACCATCGTACTTCTTGAACCACTTGCTAGGTTCCGCATCATACTTTCCAAACTCTTTGACCATATCACCACAAACATAAGCGTAATCTTCCTTGATCTTCTCTGCGACTCGCAAGTTATCTTCCGGTGGAATGTTTGCTGATTCACCTCGATCCCTCAGAAGTTGTTGAGTGAACAAAGTTAAATCTCGACCAGCTATTGGAATGTGCTTGATGCTTGATCCAATAACGTATCCTTCAGCCTGTACATGGATCTTACTGAATAGCTCCTTTGAGCAGTTGGAAGAAGTCACGTACCACTGGAATGACATGCGTAACACCGTCTCCTGAATCAATAACAGTTCCAGTCAATGTCCTATCACCCGCTTTGCCAGAAGTCCAAGAAGCAGCTAAAGCGAGAACAGCTTGAACAGCAATGTAAAGACCTTGAATGTTGAAGGATTCAAAGAAGATTTCTGCCGTGTTCTCTCTGTTTTCAGGTGGATTGAGCGGTGGTTCAGTCTGTCAGACGCCGAGGAGCCAGCAAAAGTCAGACCAAAGACTTTGAGCAAGCAACCGCAACTGACGAGTAAGAAATGATGATCCTCAGGTTCCGCTCGTAAGTACTTGAAGATAGATTGTTCCCAAAACCGTTCCATATGATCCCAATTCTCGATCACACCATGTTTGATGGGGTAATCTACGGCATAAGTTTTCGAGTGCTCCAAAGCTTCATACCCAATGTAGAAATCTAGATCCTCTATACCTCGTTTCGAAGCTAGATTGCTTGAAGATGAGGAAAGCGATCCAGGCTTGCTAGGTACTGCTGGACGAGCTGAAGAAGATCCACCACCTGCTCCTTTTGTTGCTATTGCTGTTGGAAACACGAACGAGGCTGGCCAACAGAGCTTCAAACATGTGTCACCTCGAAAGGCGCTTGAACTTACGATCACTGTTTCCAGCGAATCTTGAGTAGCCAATGCTCTTTAGTCTAGGCTGTAGCGTGCATATCAGTATCACGCACCCCATCTTAGTATAACCAGCTACGCAGAAGGACAGCATCAGCGGCTGGAGCGCGATGTCCGACCTATCTCGACTCACTTCCATTGTCAATAACTGTTCATGGGCAAAGTTAGCCAGCGGCCCTCAGTTGTAGCTCTGGAGCATACCTAGCGGCACATTGCGAGTCATTGTATTGGCTGAACAAGGTCAAGCCAGTATGTGACATTCGCTCTTTGTCCTGCACCAATGCGGGCGAATAGCAGTCTTCGAGACGCCGAATGCTACGTACCAGAACTACTGTTTCACTTTCGCAGCGCTGGCACCGAGTCCTCCGACTTTCCTCACAAATCTAGCACATAAACGTCCAAGCCGTAACACAATGCATCGCAGGCATGTACATGCGTGATACCCTCTTACGTTGCTTGGAATACCTCAAGTGAAATGTCTTGCATTGTAGACTTCAATTGAATTGGATTTGTTCTTCTTGTCTGGCCTGATTCCCCTCCTTCCAGCAGCATTTCACGGCTGGCTGAACCTCGAGTGTAACCTCATCTCCATCTCAGCTCAGCTCTTCAGACTCTAGAAGCTCAAGAAGCAAACGAAGCTTTCTTCTGTCACGGACAACGGCTCTAATACTGCATGTTTCTAATCCGTTCTTGAACTCCCACTGGGACTATCTCTCTTTGCTCTTGCTCGTCACAGTCTTGGGCTCGACTATCATCCTATAAAGCGATGCTGACCGCTACTCGGCTGGAACCTGTCATTGTTTGCTTGCTTTTGGCCTACTTTCGTTCTGTTTTGGCAGCACCGGTCATTGTTTACGGGGATTCAATGGGCGCGCATTTCTCAATACAGTTCTCCAATGATCCGTAAGCTTTCATTGACTGTTAGAGTCGCATCAATGATTGATAAGAAGTTTAGCTCTTGCGCCCAGACTACTTTTGGGACAACTCAAGATGTTGTAGCTGGAAACTGTTACGTTGTCGATGGTCCTCAATGGTCAGGGCTGAATGTCCAATTAACTACTCCTAAAATGGCCAATCTGGCTCAAGACGTAAGCTCTTGCAATACTTGACTGGAATCAGTCTTCTGAATTCGGACTTGTTAGATGACGGTTGATGTTTATGACCAAAAGGATTGTACTGGGGCGAAAAAGACTGTTATTGTGAATGACTTCAATAGTAAGCTATTCTGCTGAATGTTGCGTAGAATAGAATGAGCTGACATGTCTCTAGCATGCTACTTTGATGCAAAGATGGCTTCACCTTTGGGCAGCTTCCGTATCAATGTCAAGAGTGCTCCTGCTTCTAGCTCTGCCTCAGCACCCTCTCTTGCACCGGTGCCTACTCGACCGACAGCACAATCCCAAAATCAGAATAGCTTTTCCGCGCCCTTGCCGACCACTGCTATACCGTCTTCACTATCTTCATCTACCTCCTCGCATGTCTCACCTCTCGCAAATCCAACGACGGCTTCTCAACAGCTTGAACCAAATACGGCGGATTCAGCTTTTTCTCCACAAATTTCTGCAAGCCAACTTCCAGCAGCATGTTCAAGCTGCGCTCTAGTCTTTTCAGCTCTCCTACTAGCAGTCTTTCTCGTATTGCGGGATCGGAAAACAAAATCAAAGGGAAGGCTTTGTGATCCTCGTTGGTCAATTTCAGCAAAATCATTTACTTCTTCTGCACCTTCTACTATGCCGCCTTCGTACATCAGCTCGCTTCGTCAGCAACAGCCACGGCGAGATAGGGCTTATACTTGTTAAAGAAAATTTCGGGAATGGGTTACACATCATCCGACTTGTCACCCAACAGAATCTGTCCCACGCAGGGATGTACATGTACAGGTCGAGGGTATGTTGGCGATGTACAAAGTGAGTATAGTGTATTTGATATTGATGGCGAACCGAGCGAGACATTGTCCCAGCGACTTCTATTGTGACTGAACTCTTCTCTGTCCCTATCCTTTGTGCACAAACTGAGACGCTATTCAATTGCGCTATACGTTCAAAGTTGTACACAAATCTGCATGTTAATGCTTCGGACAGTTCACCGATGCCCATTAGTCGGGATGCCAGCAGCGTTAGGCAATGAGGTGTGCTAGAGTTCTTCAAAGATCCAATCACCGCTCACTTCGCTGTCATAGTAGTCCTCCTCAGATAGATCTTGCTGTAATATCTCCACCGCTTCTTCGATCTCATCAACGTAGCTTTGCAACTGCTTGCGTACAGTACTCTTGAGCTTGAGACTCCTTTGTCTGCAGCAGTCCCTCAATAACCCCAAATCATCAATGGCGCCGTGCAAAGCCTCTCGAACAATCTCCCAATCATCGATGTTGCCCACGTCAAGCGCTTGCTGAACCTCCTTTTTGTAGTTTACTAAATTGGGAGAGTAAACGAACATCTTGAGGTGAGAGAGGTTTTCCGGAGACTCTAGAAATTGAATTATCCGCTTCAGATGAAAAGGCTCTGAATTCGAGAGCGGGTCGGGCAACATAGACCAAGAATTGATGGCTGTATCTGCTAGGTGAAAGAAGGAGACCGTGGGCGGAACAGAAGTCCAGAAATCCTTCGGTAAGATCTTCGTCAAAATAGCCAGATATTCTAGAACTCGACAACGACCGAGAATCTTGAGCAAAGCTGATTCGCTCGATGGTGTGGAGTTATCGGAAAGAATCAGTTCTAGACGTTTTATATTAGGCCAAGTTTGTTCCAAGTGCACCACCAACCATTCGCAGAACACAAAAGGAATACGAATGCGCAGATCGATTAGAGATCTAGGCAGGTGACTCAATTCTAATTTGGCAACATCTTCATCCCAATTGAAGCGACGCAGCAAGTCCAAAGTTTTCAGGTGGGATCTGCATTGTACCAGACTCGGTGCAGTCATGGCCTGTGAGACTGTTCCAAAGATATCTCCAGTCACTTCCACATTCTCCCTAGGCAGATTTACAGCTGACTCTTGGATTTGAACGAAGGTCAGATTCGGAAAGACGCGTGATAGTTCAACAAAAGGCAGAACTGGGGGAATACTGTGCGGAATTGAGATGTCGCTCAATAGAAGAGTATTGAGTGCTTGAGTAAAAGGAGAGCCACAAACAGCTGCATGGATTTTGGAGAAAGATTGCCCGGCAATTCGAAGAATTCCCAAGCGAGTCAAATTGGCAAAGAGAGATGAGAAGTCGGCTTGAGAAACTTCCGGCCCGACGCGATTGGTATGATTGATTGTGCACGAAGAGAAGCCACCGGAGGAGGTCGGTTGATACAGGATGAGTTGGTGAGGCGTCTGATTTCTAGGGGGATAGATGAATAATTCACTACAGGTTTCGGCCAGATCTCTTCGCTCTTGCACAGTACGGGTAAAGAGCTTGAATTGCGGCACTGATGCCAACCGGACGGATGTATAGAGAAGCTTAGTACTATACCCACAACTATCAACACTATCCGTTTGAGGCTGAAATGACACTGACCCGACTCCATTCAAATCCTTACTCAAAACAGACACAATGCGCAACAGAGCGATACGCTCGGGATACTCGGAAGGCTTCTCGTAAGCTTCTCCGATGATTGTAAACCAAATATCATAAGGCAAAGAGGGGATCGTCATTGCTGTTGCTGGTTATCGTAAAGTATGTGAGTGATAAGAGAGTGAATCAAGAGATCAGGGTTGTAGCAGAAATAAAGAGTGAGCGCCAATTTCAAGCCAAACTCCCGATTACTGTCTCAGGTCCTTCCCTTTCTGGCTTGGTATGGAATGTAGTCGGTATCTCTTTCAGTCAGGTATCCAGTACGAGGTATCTTCCGCGATTCACTGTGACCTTCACTCTCAATTGTTCAAGAGCAACCTTGCTATTTATCTTTTGGAGACAAACATGCAGGCCGCAGTGTGAGCCGGCCTTCAAAATGCCACAAAAGTACTAAGACTGTCTACAGGGAACGTACAAATCTCAATGCAAGAGCGTTCACCAAGATTTACTATGATGCTTTGGACAGTTTAGAGAATAGAATGCAAGTCATACCACGTAAGCCTGTTCACTCTCTCAGTACCTTCACTGATTTGGCCACAGCTCTGTATGCACCAGATGCTAGGATCAGCTGGAATGGGAACCCTTTTCTGGCTCAGCCTGATCTGACTTCTTTCCTTTCCAATCTGCCTCCTTCTCGAACAGAAATACAGTCAATGGATGCTCATCCTATACCTGGTTCATTCCTTCCCGTGTTCTTCGTAATTCATAAGCTCATTCGAATGATCAGGCACTTCTATCAACGACTCCCTTCCCTCTATGCTTCTCACTATTTCGGGCCAGCAATTGCATTCATCCGACCCAGCTAAACCGGCTCCTCGATTCCCTTATCCCCCTGACAGGAAATCCAGAAATAGGGTGACAAACATGCCCGCAGCGGAATATCAAGCTTTACCAAGAGTCTTCAACCAAGTTTTTGTACTCAGTCCGACCCCGGGTGATGCGAACCAGATGCAAATAGTCAGCGATACTTTTCGCTTTGTAGGATAGAAGAGTGAGTCTATACGTTGTCTAAGCTTGAAAAACCTCGCTGAATGTGTTCATGGGTCAAAAGGATTCAAATCCAAAGATTTATCGATGAGGCACGATGGCGTGACATATACCTGTGGTCTGCATGACCATCGAGCATAGCATTTTGTGTATATCGGGCATCTATATAATTCCGTTGTAATGCAGCCTTTCTGCCCAACCAGCCCCGGCTTCGCCTCGTTCGCATTCGAATGCCGAGTCGCCTTCTTTCCTCTGCCTAAACGAATCCTCATACGAACCTAGACCCTCCTGGCAGTGAATAACCGCAAGTATATACTTTCTTCCTCATTAGCGGATTGTCTTGTACTAGATCTTATCCTGCACTTCAATGGCCGACATCTTTCTCTCCTCACATGACCGTATTGATTGCCTCAAAGCCAAAAGTAGCCGTTCCATTACAGTTGTCTGGGATAGGAGTTTCCCAAATGCAAGCTGGTTCTGCGTTGAGGGTAGCCGTTATAGAAAGTGCTTGGACGTAAGGTCTTGAAGAAAGGATACAGGACAGGAAAAGAAAAAGAAAGAAGGAAAGCATTGTGTGCGACTTTAAGCGTTCAAGATTTGGAAACGGGGATTGGTAAAGAGAAGAACAAATAGGATTGCAAAAGAAAAGCAAAGGAATGCAAAGAGGCACGGCAGTAAGTTTTCACATACGAGAGGCGCCGAAGTAATTACGCAGCCCCGTCCATACATGCTTTGCATCGGATTTCATTGCCATTCTACGCACCATACAGATCTATTAGCAATCTATATGCCATACTAGCCGGATATCCTCCGCTACATAGAACATTAGCTTCGTTCTTCAACAAATGAATTGAAATCGCAACACACTTATTGGTGATGAGCAAACTGATCAGATCTCCCGGTACTCGATCATAGTACGGGTTCCTGACTTCTACTTCATTCTCACAATCTTGCCAAACTTCATTTGGACTTCCTTCATCCAACAATCCAGCTTCTTCGCCTAAGAAGATAGGGCAAACTTTGTACATCCCACTGCAGACCATGACGGGTACTAGATGAGCTTTGGCGGCTCTACATACTGGAAGTGCGCCAGAGATGGAAAGCAGGGATCCGTCAGCGAGGATTGCATGAGCTCCGAGAACGACTTTGGTGATTCTTGACATAAGCGCGAATACTGAGGAATCAGGAATGAGGATAGTTTCTATGCCTGCTGAAGAAAGAGATAAAGCTAGAGTACGCCCGCGATATCTGTTCGACGATCCTGTTCTCAAATACAAGTTCATATCGACGAAAAGGAGTACGAACGAAGGAGCTGTTTCAGCTACGAATACTGTGATTTTCCTTTTTAGCGCTGCCGCCTTGAGAAAGGATTCGACTGTTCTTGAATAACCGATGGTAAGGATCAAGTCGCTGTCCATTCCACCACTTCGTGTTAGCTCTTCAAAAGCACGACGAAAAGGACTACGAACGAAGAATTGACATGCTCCGAGGCTTGCTGAGCGATATCAGTGTGAACGCTTTCCACTTCATCCAGCAATTCTTTTATCGCTTCCGTGAACAATCTTTTCAGTCTATACGCTCTTCTGCTGAATTCTTCCTCGGCATTGATTTCGCCGGCATTCGATAATTTAGTCAATCCCTTCAGATAAGCGGAAGAAGAGACCCTTGAAAGAGCTGGAGACATAGAAGGAGTATTGAAGGCTGACATAGAAGACATGGATGCTGCTAAATGGAATTCATCTTGCTGTATGTGATTGACTGGACCTTTATGACCTAGCAGATCAAAGATGGTAGGTGTATGATGTTGTTGCAACGAAGAAAAGGTAGGTGGTGGTGAAGAAGTTGAACTGTTTCGAGATATAGGCGATTGTGGTATGGAAGAAGATTGTTGCCGCCTCAAAGCAGAAGAAGCATGAGCAAAGAAATCGGGAGCTTCAGTTTGGTAGCCAATTGGGCCCGGAGTTTGAGCTAATGAAGAAGGTCCTGAATCTGTAGGTTGCAGGGTTGCTTGTAAAGCTGTGTTGTATTCCTCTTTCAAGAACTTGAGCACTCTTCTGACGATGTTACCAATGACCAGCTCTGCCAATGTAATGAGTTTGAACATTCACGCAAACGAGTCATATGCTAACCTTTGGGCCCAGAATCTTCCAAGAGTCTCCCTAGAGATTCCACACTGTCCAGTAGTGACTCAAAGTCTGACCAACAAGACTCTTCTGTCCAAATATCGACTGCAGCAATGAGGAGCGAAATAGTTTCTCTTGCAACAGCTCTTGATCCAAGTATTTGTCTGTGGTTACTCACATGAAAAACGGGCCTAGACTTGTTTTCAGAGTGCAGTCCCACCTTCTTCGCAATTTCAAGCATAATCCATCTGTCAAGCGCTGTAATCTTGGGTTATGAGTACTTCTGGCCTATTTACGCGTGTCCCTCTGAGCGGTATGTCACTGAATAGCTGCGCCTAAGCTGACCATGGCCTCGTAACGTATCAGACTTTGGCTGTTTATGTGAAGTCCAAAATTTACTATTGATCACAAGTAGCCATGCTAGTGATTCTTCTCGGTCCGCGTTGTAGCGCCAAAAGCACTATAGCAGACTGCTTGGTAGATGAAGAAGGTTACACACGCTGTCATATCAACTCCAGCAGCAACAGTACTACTACTTTCGCTACTTCAGCTGACTTCTTGGATTATGCTACATTGAATTGGAGAACGCATTTCGTTTGCACGGATCTAGTAACGCGAAAAGAGATAGATGCATTCAGGAAACGACCCTTCACTCTGCTCGTCAATGTTGAAGCACCATTAGGCTGGAGATACGCAAGAGCATGCGAACAGTCCGTCTCTTCCCAAACACTTTCTCTTCGTTCATCTGCTGACCGATAAAGTAGAGCTAAGAAGACTTCCCAACCTGTTCCCAATCTCGAAGCGTTCATGCAGGAAGATGATCTCCTTCATTTCGGCCAACCAAAACCTCAACAAACACCTTACTTCTCTTCCAACACTTTACAACTCCCTTCCCATCCATTACCGCTACCACATCCAGCTCCTTCACCACCAATGTCTCGCTCTGCTTCTTCCTCTTCTTCTACAATCACCGAAAGAACAGCTTTAAAAGATCTCTTACCTCTAGCCAATCTGATTATCCGACCAGCTTTGTTCAATAGTATTGAAGAGTTGAAAATCCACATCAAGGAGTTGAAATTAAGTGACGAGAAAAGAGTTCGACCAGATTGGGAAAACTATTTCATGACTCTTGCAGAACTTGCTTCATTACGGTTTGTTTTTCCATTTCCTGCTGCCATTCCAGCTTTTCTGAGTGATGTTGTTGATTAATAGATCGAACTGTATGAAAAGAAGAGTTGGAGCAGTTTTGATATCTCCTTTCAAATCAGTCATTTCAACCGGTTATAATGGTACACCAAGAGGAATGACCAATTGCGCTCAAGGAGGTTGCAGTCGATGTAATTCTACTGGTGCGAAAGGAGTAGTGAGAAGTGGAGAAGGAATGGAAGAATGCTTGTGCTTGCATGCTGAGGTATGTCCATGCTCGTTGAACATGAATATCACCAACTGATTCAGGATGTAAAGGAAAATGCGCTGCTTGAAGCCGGGCGTGGAAGAAGTGAAGGAGCCACCTTGTTTTGCAACACGTAAGTTTGTCTTGTTTGCGTTGCCGAGAGATCGCCTGAGAAGCAGGATGAAATAGATGCCCTTGTTTAAGATGTACGGTCAAGATTGTTCAGTGTGGAATCGCAGAAGTGGTATACAGCAAGAGTTATGCTATGGATGCTAGTTCAGCAAGGGTATTTACAGAAGCTGGAGTGAAGTTGAGGCAGATTGCATTGAAGCCTATTGGCTAGCTGGTCTCGTCTTTCGGCTTGTTCGTCGCACTGGCATTCTCCTCTGTTTCCTTTGCCTGGTAGAGCTAGATGAGCCCTGTGTCAACCCGAATGACTTCAGCACTGACTTTGATATTCGACTCATTACTCGTCTGCTGTCCTTCTAAGCCCTCCAACAGCTCATCCAATTCAGCTAACAGATTATCCAGTCTACCTTCAAGTCCATCTGCAGCTTTATCCGCTTGTTCCAGCTTGGCTAACAATGATGGTAAACTCTTCACATCGAAATCCTCTTCCGTTGAGCTGCTGCCTGCTTTAATTGACTCCAAGAGCGCAGACAATGTCTCTATAGACTCTTGAGTCGCAGCTATCTGATCTGTAGGTTTCGTTTCTTTAGACATGGTGTAATAAGGTCAAGCGCATAGTCAAGTGAAACGGAATCTAGTATGGTTTCTATTATCGCTTGTATACATCTCTACACCGGTCCTCGAAGCGCTGCATTACTTTAGAACTGACTTTTGCGAAAACGCCAGAGGAAGCCATTTCCAATAATGGGTTAGCGAACTCATAGCTCAGATCAAAAGCTACTTCTGTTGATGTTGGAGATTTGGGTGAGAGTTTCCATGTAGTTGAAAGATGTTTGAAGAGGTCCGGAGCTTGAGAAGTAGCCTGCCAGTTTTGGTGCACCCGTATGAGAATAGACTCATGAAGGACAGCGTCTTGACTGACTGATACTGTATCCCATTTGCGACATTTCACATCACTGACATAACTCTGCTCGATCGCACCAAACGCGACCGTCAACTTCGCTTTCAAATCATGCGATTCTCCTTTTGATCCGCCTTCTAGCCACGTATCATTCGAAGAAGAAGAAGAAGGAGAGATGACTTTAGATGAAGAGAGATAAGGAATAAAAGAAGAATAAGCATCGATATCAGCTACGATCTTGTAAAGTTCTTGAGGCGTATAGCTATCTAATTCCATCGCATTCAGCTTTGAATACCATCAACTGCATTTGATGGGGACAGCATACGGAAGTACTTTGCGCTCTGAATAGACATTCAAGGAGCCTTTCTTCGTCACTCCATTTGGTGTGTTCGATGGAAACGAGAAGAAAGCTCTTGTTTGCCTTTGCTGTTGCCATGAATAAGCAGGCCGTATCGATCCAGTCCTTCTTAGCACAGCTATAGACATATCGGGACAAGTACTGGAGTGACTGTGGGAGGTCAAGCGTCAATTCTTGAATCTTGTTTCACTTGGACATGGACGACCTGCTCAGTCTCGACTTCTCGTCCAGCAATACAGGGCAGCAACAGTATGGAAACAAGGGAAAAAGCGCCTTTGATTATCTGGCTGCTTCAAGTGCAAGCGGTGCTTCATCAAGCTACACAACTCCAATCTTAGCACCTCAAACGGTTGCTAAACCTGCCCCTAGCAATGTTTCTAGCAACAGCAATGATGCTTTCAGCTCATTATTTGGTGATTCTAAGCCTGCTCAATCCAAAGATCTGCCAATGTCAGCTCGCATAAACACAGGGCAGGTCATCTTCTTATTATTCAATACACGCGTATGATCTCATTCACGAATGCAGAGGAAGGCTCTCACCTTTACCCACGACGAGGAATTCCAGTCCTGTGCAATTGACTTCCTCAGATCCTTGGGACTTTGACCTCTTATCCAGCAATACTTCTAAGGCCTCTACTTCCGCTATCCCGAGTCCTTCCATCATCTCGAATACGCAAAGACAGAAGAGTCCAGCTCCTGTCCCTGCTTTTTCAAATGCAGATGACTTTGTATTGGCTTTTGACGCTGTACCACCTAAATCTCAATCTCATACATCTGGTATTAAGCTAGATGAAGAAGAAGAAGCCTCTTTATTATCAGATCAAGATTCAGAACGGATAAAACGAGAAGCACAAGATCTACTCAATACCCTCTCTTCAACCCAATCTTCTTCTTCTTCCCGGAATAAACCTTTAGCTCGAAATAGCTCAAGACCTAACTCACCTCCTCCTCATATCTTAGGTCAACTCGTTGAATTGGGCTTCTCGATTCCTTCTTCCAAGCAAGCTCTATTGACCACTTATACCGGTCGATGGAATGTCGAAGCTGCTGCTGATTCCCTTTTGACTTCTTCTTCTTCTTCCTCTCATTCGCGGTCCCGGAAAAATGAAGAGGACGAGGAAGTTCTTCCATCGAAACCACAACGGAAACCTTCACCTTCACAATCTAATGGAGGAGAACCAAAAGAAGCGGATCTTTTAGCTCAAGCTTCAGTATTAGGTACCTCTTTGTTCAAACAAGCAAATTCATATTGGAAGACGGGCAAAAAAGTAGTTGCTAAAGCTATCGAGGAACAAAGAATTGCTTCTACAGCGAGCGGAAGGAATTCAACTGCTACCATGGATGGAAGACCGAAATGGATGACTGACACTATTCCTGCTGTTGAAGATGAGGATGCAAGGAAACCATCTGGTCAGAGAATTAGACAGGAGATGGCTAGAGGTTCTGGACAAGTTGAAGGTTTCAGGGATGTAAGCGATGAAGAGGAAGAGGATCAAGTATTACCACCTCGACCTGTTCCACAAGCGAAGAAGGTTGACCGACCGCAACCTCCTGCACAAGCGAAATTGCTAGAAAAGAAAGTCTATCAATCTTCTGCTAGAAGAGCTGTGCCTCAAAGATCTGCCAATGCTTCACCTGTACCTTCTCCTAGACCTACTCCAACAATATCGCAACCCAAAGCTAAGCTGAAACGGCATGATACTCCTTGCTCTCCTTCTGCTTTGACTAAAGCCACTCAACTTCGAACTCAAGGCAACGAGCATTTCAAGCTTGGTCGTTATGCTGAAGCTGAACTATCCTACACTTGTTCACTTTCTTCTTTACCTCCAAACCACCTGACTACTATCCCAGCACTGAATAACCGATCGAATGCAAGATTGAAAACTGGTAACGAACGTGGTGCTATCGAAGATGCTACAACTATTATTGATCTTATTTTGGCTGGTCAACCACTAGATATCACTTTGTTAGAAGTAGAAGAAGGTGTTAATTTGAAAGAACAACTTGGGAAAGCTTTAGTTCGCCGAGCTCAAGGTTATGAAGCTGCTGAGAAATATAACGAAGCAATTAAAGATTATGAAACTCTGCTCGGTGTTGGTGAAGCTTTAGTCAGACCTGCTGGTGGTTCTGCTGTAGTCAGTGCTGGATTAGCAAGATGCAAGAAAGCTTTAGCTCCTAAACCTCAAATTAAACCTATTTCTAAACCGATCAAGAAACCTGTTGCTGTGGTAGTAGTACAATCTGGTGAAGCTGTAAAAGAGTTAAAGGAGAAAGCAAAAGCTGCTGAAAAGGATGAAGCTACTAAAGATTCGCTCAAAGATTCAGTGGATGAAAGAGTTTCGTCTTGGAAAGGTGGGAAAGAGAACAACATCAGAGCGCTGGTAGCTAGTTTGGAAACTGTTCTTTGGCCTGAATTGGAGTGGAAGAAGGTTGGCATGCATGAGCTGATCAGCGAAGGTCAACTGAAAGTACGGTATATGCGAGCTATCGGCAAGCTGCATCCGGACAAAGTCAGTCTATCCCGTGTTGCTGTGAAGTCAATGCTGATACGTGCATAGCTCGATGTGAACAAGACCACCGTCGAGCAGCGGATGATCGCCAACGCTGTATTTTCGGCATTGAATGATGCATGGAACGCTTCTCGCTCGTGACAGATGTACATTAGGTAACGCTTGTAAGGCGATATAATGTATAATCAACTCCACGAAGCCATGATCGCCTTGCGCCCACGAATTTCATGTACATGTCAATGCAGAGATGGAACAAGCTCGAATACAAAGCAACATAGACCTTGACAGATAATAACCAATTGCTTACTACAGAGCGAACCGCCAGGCCAATCTGTTCTCCTCGTATTCGTTGTTGGTTCTGGCAGAAAGTTTCTGTCAGCTTACAAATCTTTGCACCGTCGTGAAAACACATACTGATTGTCCAATGTAGGGGCAGAGACCTCCCTTCTGTCCATCTTGGCATTTGCGCGTTTGAGATCGAGGAAGATGAGCGTGTAGAATAAGCATGCTGCAGCACTCATGGACAAGAGGATAGCCCAGGACTGCTTGTAACCGGGTCCCCATTCTTCCGGGAAAAGATAACCCTAAATCCGGAATACATCAGCAAGAGCGGGCTGCATATATACTGCCGGTTCGCTCACTCCTGTCACTTGACCTAATTGACCAACAGAGTTTACCAGAGCGTATGCAACTGCCCTCTTCGCCGATGGTCGCGGGACCGTGGATGAAAGCCAGGAGAACATCAAGATGTAGCCGCTGAGATTTGTGGTCAAGTGATTACTCGAATGGACCTCGTATGCAGACTCACGCATGAGAAGCTAACATAAGGAACATGGCAAAGTACCGAGCACCAAGAGTCTTAGTAGCAAGGAGGATGATGAAGCCTGGGAATGTCGCGACCAAACTGATTATAATCCAGATGTACCGCTTGCCAGTTTTGTCAGAGAGCCAAGCGAAAACGAGGATCAGAATAGCAGAGAAGAACCAGGGCGGAGAAGTGAGGAGCAGCGTTTGTGTTGGTCCATAGCCGAGAGTCTTGACAATTGTTGGGAAGTATGAAGTGAAAGAGAAAGAAGTGTTGTGGCAGTACATAGCCATGCAGAACAGCCAGACTCGGTAATCCGAGAAGCATTTCTTGCATGCTTCAACGAAGCCAACTTGCTCTTCATCACTTGATCCTGCTTCGATCGCAAGTCTTTTGATCGCAAGGGCTCGTTCCTCTTCGGTCAAGAATTTCGATGTAGAGGGCCAGTCTGGCAGGATGAATGCAGCAGCAATAGCTACCAAGCAGGTCGTAGAGCCTTCAAGCCAAAAGAGCCATCTAATAAATGTCAAATTGAGCGAACGCACTCAGTACTGGCAGTTTGAGTACTTACCTCCAGCCTCGATGCCCGAGAACCCCTTCCATACCAGATAAAATACCAGCAGCAAGTAGACCGCTCAATGCACTTGAGATGGAGGCGGCGACATAGATCAAAACTTGACGCTTTGCCAGCTCAGATTTCGTATACCATCTTGAGAGACAAAACAGAGCGCCTGGGAAGAAGGGCGCCTTTATGATCATCAGTTACAAGCCAAGATTTGCTATTGCGCCAGACTGACCTCGACAAAACCTGAATCGCAAGACCTGTGAGCGAAGTGCGGATGACGAATGATATTTCACTCACCCAGAAGAAAGCGAACAGCGAACACGCTAGAGTATCCAGTGACAAGTCCACCACAAGCAGACACGATTCTGACAATGAAATTATATTAGCGTCTTTTCCGTGAGCTTACAATAGCGCAATCTGCTTACCCCCAGAAGAAGGTTGCTCCAGCGATGAACAAGGAAGGTCTCTTGATATAATTGAGCAGGAAGTTGGCCGGTATCTGCATGATAATATATCTAAGAGACGCATCAATACAGATAGGTTTTGCTGGCTTCGATGCAATACGTACCCAACAAAGAAAATAGAGATAGCCGTTTCGTACTGTTCTCCAGTCAGTTTTGTGTCCTTCTGGAAGCCTTTCAATCTGGCTGCTGGCATAGCATTCCGGTCAATGTCTGAAAACCCATGCGATATAAGCTGGTACTCAACGTGACCAGAGATTGGATACAACATACAATTCAGGATATAGATGAGCGTCAAGATAGTCCATCTTAGATCAATTTTCCTCTTGAGTTTCTTCTCCAACTCTTTCTCATGTGATGTGAGACTCATGACATAGCGGGGACCATTTTCAGTGCCGAACTCGAGTTCACCCTTCTCACCGCCTGCCTTCTCAGAGAAAACATCTGCAGCTCCGCGAGTGCCATCTGCGATATCCTTGATGGGAGAAGCCATGACTAGTACTGAACCCTAAAGAAGGTAAGTAATAAAGAGGGAAGGGAAGGGGACGACGGAAGCGTGCAGTGCGGCAGAAGCGGGATTATTGCATCGCCTTCTGCTAGCGCGATATAGCAGGGGATTATTTGCCCATCACCGGGAGGATGAAGTTTTCAAATCTATTCATAGAAAACTGGGAAATTGATCAGCGGAAACTTTATTACCTCCAAGGTTATATAGATCAAGCAGGCAGTAGATTAGAATCCCTAGTCATGGAGAAGATTGCCGTGCAGAGATAGCGAGTTGGTCAGAGTCAGACTGTGCTTCCCTCGCGGTACTTAATTCGCAAGGATTTGTAGCGAGGCTGTCGAAATAAGGCTTCTCGACCCAAAGTTCCCTGCTTGTGCTCGCCGCACTGCAGCATGATGCGCGCACACTGGATGGCGTTCTGACACAATCCCGCGCTAGAACTTGTGTTTGAGATGCTTTGAAACGACGGCGACAGGTGCAATCATCGCATATACTGAGTCTAAGCTGGATACATCTGGAAGAAGCCTTGCAGTATCCTGCAATGTCGAAGTAATCCGGGGTTGTGTTTATTGACTCGATAACACAGCTCAGGGAGTTATATAGCGCGTCGTGTACATTACGAGCGAGTGAACGATTCGCTCGGCGTGTGCACCAAGGCCAATGAAGCGTCCAAGCATGATAGAAAATCTGACTTGAGCGCTCTTGCATTGAAGTTTGTGCGTTCCCTGTAGATGAGGTCAGTACTGTTGACATATGATGAGGGATCATGAGGCCTGCCGTAATTGCAGCCTACATGGTTGACACGAGACAAATTGCACTCACTTCAACTTGTCAACAAACACCGAAACCGCACTAAGATATCCTTCAGCAGCCTCAAGACTGCACTGCATCAAGCTCTATACCCTACATTACCCCTCAGCATTGCATCAGACGCTGGCGTCTGCTCTTGCTTTGGAAACTTCCTTTGTTCCAATTGGAAGACTTCTGACCTTCTCGAACACCTATCACGCTCTCGCAGCATCTATTACTTCCCTATTCCCGTCGCTCTCATATATGCTCATCATCTGCTAAGGCGGAATCATGAAGAACGCGCTGCCGCTTCCCAATCAGCAAGCTTCTAGCTTGACTTCACCTAGACCTTCTACCAGTTCTGAAGATTGGGTTGCAATCAATGTCAACGATAATCCTGCTTCCGGTGCGCCTGAAGCCAGACCCTCAGCTTCAAGCTGGTTCCGACGACCCCCACTTTTCGGACGAGCTTCTTCACTTCAACGCATGGAAGCTATCTCTGACGTCGCTAACCTCAAACGGCCTACTTTGACATTCAGTATCTTCAAGCTACTGTTGGTATTGACTTTGCTTTGTGAGTTTTCTGTCTTCGAATCATTGATATGTATTGTCGTATTTCTGAGACATGTTTTCTCGCAGCTCTCACTATTGCCGGCTACGTAGAAGCGCTCAAGAACGTTCATAAGGCTCAAACTAATGCTGAATCTTCACCGAGTGCTGGAGGCAGCGAAATGGTTCATCCCTTAGGAGGATCTTCTTCAACGCCGGTGATTGCCAGTGATGGCGGATCCAGTCCAATGACTGATAGTCCAGGTTAGTCTTCATCTGTTGATTAATAGTATCTTCTGATCCGTTGTCCTCAGCTTTTATCCACACACTCTTTATCGCAGCACTTCTCCTGGAAACATATCTTCTTTGCCGTTCAACAATCAGTCTAACACGCTGCATCATCGCACGAAAACAGCAGCCACTATCAGATTCCGCAGACATTATACCCGAATCAGCAAATTCCCACAGATCACCTCTCGCTCGCTTCTTCTTCGGTTCCCCTATACCTCTTTCAGCAGCCAAAGCCAGTCCTTTACCTTCTTATGATCAATCACTTCGACAAGCAGCTAGACAGACTGCTAGAAGAAGAGCTGCTGAAGCTGGAGTTTCGGCTGGCAGAAGAGGTCGAGAAATGGTTGGAACTGGTGATGCTGAAGATCTGGAAGTGGAAAGAATTCAGAAATTAGGTGGTTTACCTCCTTCTTATCGTAGTTCAGAGGTATGTTGCAATCAGTATGAGATCCCATGAAAAGGTCATATCTGATATTTTGTCACAACAGATGCGCAAATCTACTCTAGTACTACGTGGAGCTAAACCAGCTAGAAGAGATTCCATCGCTTCCCTGTTCTCTGCGACAGGCAGTTCAGAACAAGACGGAATGTCACCACCCAGTCCATCTCGATTTGCTGGATTGCTTCGAAGATTGAGTGGTCGTCTTTCTCTTACTACCTCTTCGGCAGAAGAATCGACTTCCCCTACAGGTCACAGTCAAGGGACGGAAATGGGACAACTAAAAGAAAACACTTATCCCCCCTCTGTCGGTCGGCCACCTTCTGCTATTCGACGGGGCTCTTCTCGACCTTTCCGTTCACTGGTAGATGAGAAAGAAACAGTTCCTGAAGAGTTGGAAGAATCGCCAGAACATTTACCTCGATTACCTGATGTGACTGGTGATGGAGATCTCGGATTCAATCATGAACGACAAGGAGGATGCGCTGTATAAAGTAATATCACAAGAATATCGTTTTTACATAGTCATGCATTGTACAAATAGACACCCTCGTTTTCTTATGACGCGCTCTTCCCTTGTTTTGAACTTTCACCTCGAGCGAAAATGACTGCTCAAATAAGGACTACTAACGAACTCAGCCTGGATGCTATACCTGCAGCTGGAACGCCTGAGTATCAATCTTTCATGGCCAGTGTATTTCTGGAAGCAGAAGAACTCCTTAAGGGCAGCGATGATCCAGCTTCAGAGCTTTGGACACCAGTGAGCAAGAGATTGTATAATGGTACTGTCAGATGTATGAGTAAGAAGGAGCCTGTCGCTTCAAGTGGTCATGGTTTCCGTACGGCTCAGTCTATTCTTATTCCTGGGGGTACCTGTGTTCTGAAATGGCTATTATGGAGCAGATCTTCGCCTCAGCTATCATGCAGAACCTTCGTATGATGTCTTTCGTGAATACCTTTACCTAAATCATACACCAAACGAGAAAGAATACTTGGAAGGCTTGACCAAAACCGATTGTCTGAAAGTGATAGAAAAGGACGTTGCGGAAGTATGGCTCAACTCATACAAACTTCCTTTCCCTACTGTAGGTCTCCCTTTTCTTTTTCGTCAACGACACATGCTGAGTACCGCAGACAGACGAATCGAGATTTTTGTGTACTGGTGCTTTTCCGAGAAGATAACAGCATAGCTGGAAGTAGGCTCTTCACGATAGTCTCTATGCCTGTGTCGTACGAAATTCAGAAAGGCTACGTGCGAGGTTTGGTACGTAATAGCAAGGCAAATCATGTTATGTTCTTGTGCCTGAGATCCTTCTGTTTGTACAGTATTGCGCAGTGGAACAAGTGCGCGAGACCGAATTGAAAGGCAACAAAGTACAAGAATGGAGAATGATGAGTAAGTTGCTGAAATTGGACAGGCGAGCTTTGTCCGCTATGCTTATTGCTTTTCTTGCTAGCAATGTCAAATCCTCGCGGATCCATCCCGACGTTACTCACAGAGAACGCCCTGAAGACCATGATTGCAAGAGATGTGCCCGTAAGCCTCTTTCTGATCTCCCCTTCAGCAGCTGAGAGGGTCTGATTTCAAATTTGATGCTATCACAGGACTTCTTCAGTCGCTTCATCGAGAAGAAAGGAATCAAATGTAGCTGTGAAGCTATTGCATGATGCAACTCTTGCACCTTCTCAGCAATGAAGTATGTTTAAAACTTGTATTATTATTATTATTTGCCCTTGTATTTTCCTAATGCATAACGACATCATAACATGTCCATGTCCCGTTTCTTGCGTCTACTATGCGATTGTGCACTAGTCGCAGACCCAACACTTCTTGGTGTCCTGCTTCTTGCGCTCGGCCGATCTTCAACCGACAAATGTTGTCTAGTAACGGGCGCTCTTGAAGATGAATCCCGATCGAATGAATCCGATTGTTGTATTGCTGGCCGAAAAATAGATGAACAAGAAGAAGAAGAAAAGGACCCAGTGAGGTTCCAACTTTCTTCCAACAAGCGTTTGACAGACCATAACCAGATCAAGCCGAACACGCCTGCGCAGAGAATGAGGTTCAAGACTGGGAAGAGATCTGGAAGATGAGCTGGAGGTGTTGAGATGGCTTCGAACAGATGTAGGAAACCAATGAGTGTATAGATAAGCTATAGCATTTCAGGCATGTAAAGTCTGCACATGAGGGAGCGAAGTGAAATTGCGCACCAGACTGAACAGCTTGATGAAGGAATGCTCAAAATCAAGAGGTTTTATGCCAAGAGTGTAATTCCAGAGCAAAGTAACGATCAGGTATTGTAGACCTAAACCGTCCTTCTTTAACAATGGCCACATACTGTTCATGAGTTTAGCTGACCCAGAATCGCTGAATAAAGAAGGTATAACGCACCTATACATAGCCACATTGATGAATAGGGTGCACCACTCTACATTCTGCCCGGCACTTCCGATCTCTTCAGCTGCCATCAAGAGAGTTGCCGGCAGCAGAGGCAGCAGAATACTCTTCTCGTGTACTTGGAAGGAGAAGAGAAAGAAGGCCAAAGAGGAAGAAAGAAGTGCATAAGGCAATAGAACCAAAGTTGATGGTGCTTTGATCGTGCTGAAAGTTGACCGAGTAGAACAGCTGGCGTACATTACGATCGCAATAGTAGGTGTGATAGCTAGCAGAGTAGCGACCAGAGCAAGCTTTGTGAGTGTGGGAAGAGAAGCGATATTGCGCAGCTTGATCATGACATTCAAAGCGCACCAGAAATTAGCCACTTTGTCTTCAAAGAGACCACGGGCGAAAGGAAAGATGCGGTGAAGAGACTGCAGAAGAACTCCTGACGGTGAAAGGAAGGGCGAGAAGATTAGTAGGAAACCGCCGATCGTTGTCAGCCCGAGGCTGAAGAAAAGCTTGAGGCTGCAGAGATTGATCAGCTCTACTTTCTTTGATGTTCGATGAGGAGAGCTACCCCTCGTCTGAGCCCAATGCTATACATTTGCCAAGTAAATAGGCGAATCTAAACACACCGGTCTTAGCGCAGGTCAAGGTACTAAGATGCCACTTACATAGCTGGAGCATAGTATAGAGACATTTGCTTGAAGCATAACGAGCAGACAAAGCAGATTGCCCCTAGGCAGTCTCTATTGAGGTGGAAGCACACCAAAGCTAAAAGCGTGAAAGCGAGCATTACTGTGTTGTATCTGCTCTAGAGGATGCGATGAGCAAAACCTTCCCTTCCTGCTTGAAGTTACGCACTGAAAGTGACCATTGTCAATGAGTATGTTCGCTGGCTGTAACAGAATGGTATAGATGGCTGCAGCCTGTCCCAGCGATGAGCAGAGTCTAGTCGAGTGATAGACGCGACAGACCTTCGTTCTCTCACTCCTTTTCACTCCCTGCCCTTTCCCATCAAGCACAAAACCGACCCAACCCAAAATTATAGCAGGTACCCAAAGCAATAATTCACTCATAATAACCGAATACCTCATCCACACCTTCACAATCTCTTCTTCTGCAACTTTGCCTGACTCTCGTAATGCAGCAACAGCTTGTCCGTTGGATGAAGATAAATGGCTCATGATCCATGCCATTGCTAAAGAATGATAGGCAGTCACAGGAGGATAGTCTAAGCCCCAATGCGAGAGTCGGTAGTAATACCAATCTTGAACAGGCCGGTGCAGCGTCACAGACAGCCAATTCCGCTGTGCTTCCATATCGCCATACAGTGGAGGTTTCCCTTGGCCACTGAAAGACCCTAGCCCGACTGAAAGCTTGATAAGATAGATGAAGAGTAGAAGACAGGGGACAATGTAGGCTTGCTGTCCAGAGCGCTCCATCCAGCGAATGACCTCTTTCAACAGCGAAGTACTCTTTGATTTCTTGCTGCTTCTCCTTGTTCCGCGACTCGTGGATAGGACAGTTGATGCCAAACTGTTTGCCTCACTTGCTGCTCCTCTTATGACAGATTTGCGCGACTTCCTTGATTCTGTGCCCAGACTGAGTCCGCTGCCTTGCCTTCGTTCCGACGCGTTTGACCTTACGGTTGCACCCTGAAATGATCCATCTCGCTCCAAGACTGGTGCTAAACCATATCCAGAGCGGACCGACATGGTTGTCCGTCTGTTGTTTTGTCTGAAGCAATTTTCTTGGCTTTCACGCCTGTTCTTCCATAGCAAGCATCTCAAGAGCGATGTCTGTCGAATTGGCAGATCTCAGCTCTGTGGCGCCTTCTCGTGAACTGTCCCCAGTTACTTCATTGTCGAGCAAACCTTTGCAGGATGAACAACTCGCCTCGAATCTGCCGCCCGTAGATACAGGCCGCGGCGTTTGGGAATTTGCAATATCAGCTTGTGCAATCGAAGCAGCTATATGGGTCGGTCATGACCGCCACTACTCGAGGGACGATCATGACAAATGTGATAGGGTTATGCGTTTACGTTTGGGACTTATCAGGAATACTATTTGTCGGTGAGCCGCGGGAGTCTTAACGTAAGATCCTTCTTCTGACATGATCCCAGACAGCGCCTTTTGATGCCGCTTCAACTTCCTCAATTTCAAGCATAGGTATCTTTCCTATTCTTACATGTCATGGCTCTTGACTTATATTAGGTTATAGGCACTGTCTCACTTGCACTACAGTATTTGGGCTCAATGATCTGGATTCCGCTCTTCAAGCGCTACCCAGAGTATGCCAAATCATCTATGATCGCTGCCTTGGCGATTCTCGCACTGTCTTTTGTCATCTCGTCATTCGCAAATCAAGTCTGGCACTTGATCATTCTTCAAGGAGTCATTCCTGGTCTAGCAGGCGGGATAATTTACGCGCCAATTCTTCTATGGTTGAACGAGTGGACAGACAAAAAACGAGGCTTGATAGGCGGTGTGGTCTTTGGTCAGCTCAAATGAACGTGTTGCTGCCAAGGTCTGATTTTTGAGCTTCAGGCGGAACTGGGATAGGTCTGTGTGCTTTTGCAGTTTAGCTTTTGGCTGACACCTATACAGGAGGAGCTATCTGTCCATTGCTTATCTCGACACTACTCGACAAGATTGGCTTGGCATGGACACTACGAGTTTGGGCTACTATACTGATTGTAGTGGTTGGTGTTGCTCTCGTATTCTGCAAAGCTAGGATACCTCCAAGATCAATACGAGGCGAGCATTGGCGTTCTTTCTCGTCTGTCTCCCTCATCTTTAATAGGCAATCGGCCTCCTTTCATGCCAGTCAGTTTCTCTTTTGGTAAAAGCCCTGTATTCTGGCTCTTCGTATGTCTCTATCAAACATAGTTGATGTAGCTGAGTACTGCGTATAACAGAGCGCTACTATCATCTTACAAAACTTATCCTTCATCCCTATATCGCTTTATATTCCGACTTATGCTGTATCTCTCGGCTTAACTCGATTGGACGGCAACATCGCATTGAGTCTGTTCAATGCTTCTTGTGTGGGAGCGCAATTCGGAGTGGGTTGGCTATCTGACAAACGATCTTGTGCGTTTACCCTTTGTCTTCGCATACTTTCTTTTGCTGAGATTTCAGTTGGATCACTTAGATTCGGTCATAAATGCTATTTCCTGCCTCTTGGCTTCATTAGTCGCTTTGACGCTCTTCGGTCTGGCAGCGAAACAGCTCGTAACAGTACGCATCGCAGTCTGCTCTCTACCACTTAACGAATGCTTGATCATTTAGGTGCTCGTCTTTGCACTGGTATTTGGTGCTCTAGCAGGAGGATTCTCTAGTACTTGGCCTGCAGCCTGTCGACAAGCGTGCGGCCCAAATCAAGGTGAAGTAAGTACCACATATTGCATGATTGGATGCAAGCAATTAATGCGGAGCATAGAACAGCTTTCTTTTCTCGCTTTTCGGGTCAATCAAGGTAGATCACATTGAATCCATTCGGAATATTTGATACCTGATGTTGTAACAGGGAATCACTTCGATTATTGGACCAATCATCACTTCTGCTTTGTACAAGCCGACAACGACAAAGAGCGACTTTGGGTAGGCACACACTGTCTCTTCGAATCCACAGAACGGGTGACCTCATCATTATCATTAGCGCGTTCGGGTTCCGAGATCTGATCATCTTCGTTGGCGCGACAGTAAGTTGCTTATCCACAGCTATACCTCGCCTGATCGCAATCTGGACAGATGTTTGCTGCTGGTATTTGCGGATGGTCGACGGCCTTGTACAGCAAAAGAGTCCGATACTCGGGCAGATAAGAATGTCAAAAGCGAAATTGTCATATTATGTTGATTGCTCTAGCTTGGACAACCGCGAATGTGCTATCTGAAAGACCGCTTCTACTGCTCTGGCGACCTCTTTCTCGTATACTGGACTTGACCGATCTAAAGGCGTTTGATCTCCCTTAAGTTTTTCTTCCATTTCGTCCGCTATCGCTTCTTTCGGTCGACCGTTAACAAACGTAATATATCTCAAACCAGGATAGATCTTCTCGTACTCAGTATTGAGTTTCTGCAAGGATCTCGTCAGTTTGATACTTTTACTTGACATGATCGAACGCGTACTTGTAATCTGTCCATAGTAGCTTCATCGACCTTTTCACCTGCCTGTTGCTCTTTCTGACTCAAATCGCTCATCCCTGTTGTTTTACGTTCGCCTATCCGAGGATGCCCAGCAATGAATGCAGTCTTTCTGCTCATAGGCCAGCTTCTGACGTGTGTGAGAGCTTCATCCAGTACGACTCTATCATTTCGATGAGATCTAGCCAGAACCAGCCATAAAATTGACACAAACCTATAACTTGAAGTAGGTGGACCTTGCTGAAAGATTGGAGGCACAAGATAGTCCAGGATCTCTAGCGGACATTCTAAGAGGATAGAGAGAGCTTTTGAGAGCAGCGCTGGGTCTGTACCGAGCTCATGAACGGGAGGAAGTGTCGACATTGGTCGCAGTTTGACAAGCTCAGTGTCTTTTCAATCTCAACAGCGAATACCATGCTATCACTGCTGTCCTTGAATCATGCAGAGCCAATCTTCTGCATCGTCACTCTGTTTTCGCTAACGACGATGGATTGCCCGCTTGCACCTATCTCAGATATGCAGTTTCTTGCTCTGTAATGTTGTCGCCCAACAAACCTGCTGGGAGCAGCTCGTTCAGTACTTTGCATACTGCTACTGCGCTTCATTCGGAAGTGCAACGCGTGCTACAGGGCTAAGAATAACTATGATACGGCTTATCATGCATTTAGGCCTGTCTCTCTGGGGCTCTCCACCTTTTCCCTCTTTGCTCCCTCCCTCTTCTTCTCTGAACAACCTGTCTCATACGAGCGTCAGCGTTGGTCTGAGTTCCTCGTCCCATAACGCAGCACAACACAACACAACTTTGAGGGCTCTTTACGATGCTCCGACAAATCGCTGCTCTAGCCTGCTCGGCAACTCTTGCTCTTGCTGCTCCTGCCCTTCCTCAAATCCAACACCTCACAGCTGCAAATGTAGCGGGTAACACCTCTGTTTCTATGGTGTCCAATTCGGGTGTCTGTGAGACTACTCCAGGCGTTCAGACTTACTCTGGATACGTCAATGAAGGTGAGCAGTCCGATTTCCCGGTTCTGACAAGTTTGACGTAAAGCCAGAGTACGACCAACACTTCTTCTACTGGTTCTTTGAAGCTAGGAACGATGCAGAGAATGCACCTTTCACTATATGGTTTAACGGTGGTCCTGGATGCAGCAGCATGGTAGGATTGTTCCAGGTAGGCATCCTAGATCTCTTCACAAAGATTCGCACTCAAGCTTTCGACACCTGTTAGGAACATGGCCCTTGTATGGTTAATAAGGATAACACCTCTACCAGCATCAATCCATACTCTTGGAATAACTACAGGTACAGTTTAATGACCTATGCGATCGCAATCTGCTGACGAAGATCACATAAAGCAACATTATTTACGTGGATCAACCCGTGTCAACTGGGTTCTCCTATGGCAATGATACCGTATCATCGACCTTCACTGCAGCACCTCCGATCTGGAGATTGTTCCAAATCATGTTTGCCAACAAAGTCTTCAGCAAGTACAAGTCTAGAGAATTAGCTTTGTTCACTGAGAGTTATGGTAAGTGATCTATATCAGTAATTGTCGCATAACTGACGCAAGTGCACAGGTGGTCATTGTTCGTTTCTTTACCGAATGCTCAAGCCATAGCACGGATTGACACTGTCTTGTAGATGGACCGCAATTTGCCACTTACTTCAATATGCAAAATGACTACATTGCCGCTGGTCAATTGGATGCCATACCTTTAAAGCTTTCAGTCTTGGCTATCAACAATGGATGGTATGACCCTCTCATTCAAAACAAGCAATATTCAAACTTCTCCTACAATAACGATGCTTATCAAGTCATTAACAAGACAATTTACGATCAGATGCAGTATGATCTTTACCGACCTGGAGGTATGCTTTGGTCTGCCTTTCAGCTGCAAAACAAGCTAATTAAGTATACAGGATGTGTCGAGCAAACTATTGCATGCTACGAGTGAGCCTGACCTTTCGCCGTTTTTGAGCACACTCTCAATCTCTTACAGAAACGCAACAGACTCCGTCTGCCAAACTGCTGATAACTTCTGCAGCGAAACTCAATTTGTGGCTGGTATTCAAGATCGCGATTCATACGATATTCTCGATGCCGCCGATGTGGACTTCCCCTCCGAGCGCTATGTCAACTTCTTGAACTTGCCAGAGATTCAAAACAAGATTGGTGCAAAGACCAACTATACCGAATGCGGAGATGCTCCTTATGCCGGATTCTATGCTACTGGAGATGACTCAAGAACTACTTTACCCCAATTGCAAGAGATCTTGAACAACGGAACGATCGTGAGTGGTTATTCAGGCCAGATAGCAGAACAAATTGTTCATATTCTGTCCAGCGAACTCTGATCTGGGCCGGTGAATTGGACTTCAAGTATGTCTTATCTCAGCTGAAGCTTTGAAAGTGCTGACAACGGTACTGCAGCTGCAATTGGTACGGATCAGAAGCCTGTTTGCTCGATCCTGGATGGTCTGGAGCTAGCGCCTTCGGTCAAAAGCCATACAAAGATCTTTATTGTAAGTTCTGACACACCGGAGGTCGCAATTGCACTGAATACGGAAACAGATGCAAATGGCAATGGGACGAAGATTGGTTCAGGCAAAAGCGAAGGCAATCTAACATTTATCAGAGTTCTAGGAGCAGGTCACGAAGTCCCAGCTGTCAGTCGAATATCTGACATTGTTTCGCTCGCTTGCTGATGTGCGAAAGCAGTACCGACCAGCTGCAGCTTATCAAATCTTCGTTTCCATGTTGAAGGGAGAGAAGTTCTTTTGAGTACTTCTGATGAAATAAGGATGTCGATAAAAATGTACAAATATGCCAATCGACCAAGACAACATGCTCAATTTCATGTCAGCAATCGTTATCGCGCCGCTTGCTGATTGCGACCATAAAAATATCCTCGTCTTGATCTTCATATCATTTCACGTGCCTCTTGTTCAGAGCCTTCATTACCAATCATCACAGCACAGCTCGCTTCTGCTCTGCTGACCTCTCCAATCTATAAGCAGACCGCTCCATATCTTTGATCTCATCCGCTAAGCTTTCGGACTGCGTCATAGCAATGCCTATTGCATCTGTTCATCTCTTCTCTTTGGCTTCTCCTTCTCAGCTTGTCTCTCTGCTACAATACATCAAGGGCAGCAAAGCTAAACCTTTGGTTCTATCTAAACCTATTCGATGGATCATCAAGCCGGAGAAGATCCAGGTTTCGCAGCTGCTGAACACTCGATGGGATTTGTACATGGTGATTGAGGATACTCAGGAATCGCAAGAGCTTGTTAGAGCAATCTTGACCGGACATTCCTCTTCTTTCATCGTCAAGGAGCATTGTAAGTCTAGACCAGCAACTTCTCATCTGAAGCTGACTTGTTCACAGGGACCAGTCGCGCTGGCATTCCTTCTCGCCTGACCAAGGACTTCCTGACCAAGATAAATCCCTCCCTTCTTCATCCCGAGCCATCTTCTGTACCTGCTCTCACTGGAGCCTTAGATTCCCCTATACTCAAACAATCTTCACAAGATCTATCCTTCTCACCTGAACTCCGTTCATGGATCGGTAGCTCCGAATCCTCACTTCCGTTCAAAGGCGCATGTTCGATGTTCAACCTTCTTTCGTTCAATCCAGACTCGAAAGCTTCTTATCAGCAATATGGTCAAGCTTTCGCTAAAACTATTGGATCTAAAAGAGGTGGAAATGCGAAACTCGTTGGACAATTGATTGATGTGGATGAGAAGACTCAAGGCATCTGGCATGAATTCGCGCTCGCCCACTACCCATCTTTGCTCCATTTCGCCGATATGTTGGCCAGTCAAGATTATCAGGCAGTGAATCAGAAGCATCGGGTTGGCGCTTTGGCAGATACCTGTATTTTGTGCACGAGTGAATTGGAGATTGAGGATTTGCTCAAGAAAGAGGGTGTGAAAGAGATAGCCAAATTGTAAGACGAGAATCGGCAAATTGTTCGTCTGTATAAACTCTCAGAAGAGCAGAGATTGATATGTGTACACGGGAATGTAGCATAGGATATTACAAAATGAAAATGTCCGATATATTCATGAAGCCTAGAATCCACCTTTGCCTTGCACTCGTTTGATTGCTCCCTTGATGCCTTTCAGACTCTTGAAAGGGCCTGTGTTAGCGCCCGTGGCACCAGGAAGAGGATGACCCTCGTGATCTAACCATTTTCCATCAAAAGCCAGTTCTCCGTAGAGATGCGTGTTCTGGTTAGCACGAATGCCAGCTTTCCATTCTTTGCAGATTTGTTCACTATCAATCATGACATTGATCTCCTGAGAATGGAACCAGCCTGCAAACAAGCATAGATTTAGGACGTCTCTTTGTTGGAGTGAGAAAGCTAACTTACTTTGAGCGTCTTGGTTGCCATTTCCCTGAATTGCTACATGATCATCAACGATCATTAACTTGACATGACAATTTCTCTTCTGTTCTCGAGCATTAATAGGACGCTCCATGTCTTTGCCCGTATACCAATAGATACGCAAATTACGCTTATTTGGATCATTCTCTAGCTCCTTGTACATTTTCTCTGATACGTCTTCATTTGTACCACCTTGATAAGGTAAGAGCTCGCCATCATCATTGAAGCCTAAGTCCAAATACAGGACGCAGACAATGCCTCTTCGGACTGCGTCAAGACAAGCTTCAACAACTGGAGGTGCATTAAAAGTAGGAGTTTGGATGAAAACATTCTGCTCAAGCTGTTTCAGACAATGTCGCAGAAAAGGCAGGCTCCCAATCACGTACAGATTTTGCATAACGGAATCCTGCAAGGAAACTTGCATCTTGTGGGTTCACCGTATCGCCATGACCAGGTCTACCATGCGGCTCTCTGTTGACCAAAGCCATTGGGAACGGTTCGTGAGCTGCGTGTATAATATGCGGTCGAAAAGGTTCGATCTCAATGTGCTCGGGAAGAGTGCCTTTGGTGTCCGGTTGAAGGTCTGCGTCTGTTCAATCCGTATTCAGAAATGGATATAGATACTGTTCAAAGATTGCTTACTCAGGTGTTCTGTTATAGCAGCAATCCTTTGCGCCGAGGTTTGCACAGGCTTGCCCGAATGATGCTCTGGTTGTGCTCGAGCAGAAGCTGGATTGACTTGGTCTAGACCTTCAATGTTCTTACTTGCAATGTACCGGTGACCGAGGCCAAATTTGTACTCATACGATGCAGGTTTAGGCATCGATAGAAGAGGGAGAGGCGGATTCAATGCGATTCCCCAGCTCAGTAGCGCCATATCATAAAATGATTGAACAATTGGACCCTCCATGTGAGCCATCATTTCCACTGAAGCACAATGAGCAATTCCAGTAACCCGTAAGACAATCATGCTTACTGTTGCAGCGATCTTGGATATTATTGGAATTCAACAAGGCAATCTTCCGATCTACTACCATGTACTAGATCAAAGTATTAGTTTTAGAAATACATAGCTTCAAGTGCACCGTACCTTGGAATGAAAAGTGCCTACTACAGGTCGATGGTAATTGACCACTTCGAGTTCTAGACCTGGTAATTCTGCGCGACTAGGTATCTGCACTTCTTCACCCGTAAACTATCTTGCTGTCATAAGATACATAGTACAGTAATGCAGGAAAACTCACCACATCCTCCTTGACCACTATATGGTTCTCAATTACCTGCTTGATGTTTCCTCTGTCGTAAATGAGCTTGAAGACAACTTTCTTTCCTCGCTTTTCCGCTTTGGCCGACAATGTTCTCATAGCATCTGTGATGATCTTGCTACTCTTGCTTCCCACCCAGAAATTGGTTGCGAGCATAACTTCATGCTCAGCACCAATGATTACCTCAGCATAGTGCTTCATTATGTCAGGAATGATTGAGATAATCGAAAGAGGAATACATCCTGATGAGGCAAGAAGCGAGGGTGAAACCATTCCGGAAAGAGGATGACGTTGAAGAGTACGCAAGACTGAGAAATACATGGCTAGAAAGAGATCTGATGGTCTGTTTGGGAAATCACCACACTGAGCAGCAGCGTCCAGCTCTTCCTTGCTGGGGTAGGTTGGATCTTTGGCCTGATGTTCAGATGAGATTGACAGCTGGTTGACTTTGCCGCTAAGCCTGCTAGGCCCATCGAATAGCTCTTCTGCGACCTTTGCAGGTTGAGAGTGCGGAGCTTTGGCCAAAGCGTCAGTCAGAGTTTCTTGACCAGGATGGCATAATTCGATCAGATGCTCCATGATAAGTTGTGTGGTGTGATAAGGAGATCAGAACAACGACGCTCGTCTGGATCTTGAGCGTAGAAGGAAAAGAGTAAGCAATGCATCTAATTCAGGATACGGGCATCTGAAATAGATCCTGTCTGGACTGCCTTTGGCGGCACATAAAGTTCAAATTTGAGCAGTGACGCAGACACATGGCCGCGAGGGGAAGCGAAATCAATGCAAGCAAGTCAGCCTCTGTGGCAGTTTGAGGAAGAGAATTCAGAAAGGTTTTCGAATTGATTCAAATGTACATGTATTTCCTTTGTTGCAAATGAAGTACAAGTATACAGCCCGTCTACCTCCTTCTGACAGGCATCCGCCTAGCAGGCCGAACAGGACTTGGGTTCGTTGCACCTGGTGTTGTCGAACCAGGATTGAACGCGGGTTGAGCACTGGATGGAGCGCCAAAGTTGAAGCCAGGCTGTTGCTGAGCTGGCGATGCAACTGGCGACTGAGCAAAGCTTGAATTCGGTGTGGATGAGCCAAAAGAAAACCCAGTCTGAGTAGGAGCAGGCTGACCAAAAGAAAACGCAGGCGTCGTTTGCTGAGGTTGGGTATTTGATGTGCCAAAGTTGAATGCAGGCTGATTGACTGTACTGGGACTCGGATTAGCTGCAGGGTTAGACGAGGCGCCGAAAGAGAACGCAGGTGTCGTTTGCTGAGGTTGAGTATTCGATGTGCCAAAGTTGAATGCAGGTTGATTGACTGCACTGGAACTCGGATTAGCTGTAGGATTAGATGATGCGCCAAAAGAAAAGGTAGCTTGAGGCTGAGATGCTGGTGTAGCTTGAGTCGAGCCAAAGCTGAAGGCAGACTTGGACGCTTCGATCGGTTTAGATGCTTGTGAATTCACGCTAGAGGGTATAGTAGATGATGTTGTACCGAAAGAAAATGTATTCGTAGGCGGCTTGGATTCTTCAACCTTAGCAGGCGATCCGAAACTGAATGCTGGTTTAGGTGCACTTGATGATGGCACAGGTGCACCAAAGTTGAATGTAGTCTGAGTAGCAGGCGGCGTAGAAGAAGCAGAAACTTGAGTTGCGCCAAATGAGAATGGCGATGCAGAAGTAGGAACTAAAGCGTGATTAGCCTTCACAGATTTACAGATACACCGAATGTACTTACCAGGATCAGCCTTCTTTGCTTCAGGTATACTACTAACAGGGGCGGGCCCGAAAGAAAAAGAAGGTGATGGAGCTAGAATGATAATTAGTGGTTGAAAATAACGCCGATCGACAAACTTACCAGCTGCGGAGGTCTTCACTTCAGTCGACGTTACAGCTGGCTGGGTACCGAAAGAAAAGGAGGGCGCTCCGGCGGCTACAGATGCCTTTGCTGGAGGGCCAAACGAGAAACTCGGTTTGACGGTCTCTTCCTTCTTTTGATCATTTGCTATCGGGGCAGTAGGACCAAAGGAGAAAGCAGGTTTTGTTTCGACTGGCTTTTCCGACTTCTCTAGCGCAGGACTGGGAGTAAAGCTGAAAGAAGGAACTGGACTAGCGCTAGCCGAAGGAAGAGGAGATGGCTCTTTCGATCCGATGAGCGATACAGAAGGACTGTCAAAGCTCTGAGAGGCATTCAGATCTGACGGAGTGTTAGATCGTTTCTTCAGCCGAGGTGCTGATCCACTAGCATCACGCAAAAGCCCGAGACTTCTTCTTGGTGCCTGAGTACTAGAAGGTAAACGGAAGCGACCGCTACATACTATATCAGTGTGGATCGCAGAACTTAAGATAAATGACTGACTTCACTAATTTTGGCGATGCGGATGTAGCTGCTGAAGCTGTCGGTAATTTGCCTTGAGGCGTGGTAGAGCGAAGAGGTGTTCCAGTTCCGCGAGCATAGAAGAGAGATTTCTCGCCTTTTGTGAAGTCGCGAGAAGAATTTGCAGACTATCGACGAGGCGCACTTGAGCTTCAGGACTCAATTTACCACGACTTGACTAACCTCGATCTCGCTAATCGACATGCTGATGTCCTCATCTTTTGATTCGTCCATTGAAGTAGAGTCAGGTGCAGGCTGCCAACCTAGCATTGAAGCTTTCTTCAGACTATTGAATTCGTCTTCATCGACCCATCTCTCGACAACAACTAATTCTTTGAGGTCTTTGTCGGGATGTCTAGAGTCTGCAGGCTGTCAGATGCAGAAATTAGAACCATCAATACTACGCTGAGGAAAGTATCTCAAACTGACCATCTGATACTTCAATCTCCATTCCTTTACTTCAACAAGCTTGATTTCTCTACCCTCTTCGTCCAGTCTGAATTTCTCTCCCACCAGATTAGTCCACTTGGATTCTCTTTGACGTCCTCTGGAGCTCTTTTCACTTTTAGCACTCGGAGCAGCAGCGATCTTCTCTTTCTTATTTCGTTTCTTCTTTGGCGGACTTCTAGAGGGTGCTACAGATGCTTCATCTTCATCATCATCTTCATCTCTGGATCTTTTCTTCCCTCCACTTTCTTCTTTCTCTTTGGAATCCACATCCATCTCTTCGTCCTCTTTCCCACTACTTTCCTCATCTTGGTTTTCATCAATAGCACCGGGTATTTTCCTTCCACTTCCTCCAGGATTAGGTTTAGATCTCTTCTTTCCTTTAGTTCCTCTACTACTACTCGAATAATCATTCTCAGGTGTATCAGGAGCTACTTGTTTTCTCTTCTCCCCTCTTTTTTGTTGTGGTTCTTCAGGCTCCTCTTCTTCTTCTACATCGGTTGAAGCATCTTCTATTTGCCTTTGACGTTTTCGATCTGGTTCGAAAGAAGATATCTCGGAATGAGAACGAATAAGCTTAGGTTTTCCAGATTGAGAAGGAGCAGGAGAAGCTTGACGTGATTCTTCTACTTTAAAGTCAAGAATCAAGTATAATGTATGACAGAGAGTAAGAATGTGAACAGAACTTACGATGAAGTTGAGATTGCGATGGTGTGAAGGATGGTCGTCGATAAGTTTCTGGTCGAGGTGATGCATTACGTTCAATGAAAGTTGAAGCACTTCTGGATTGTGGTAAGGAGTGAGAAGACGCTGAAGCTGTCAGCGACATCACAATCGCATAAGAGGTGCACTCCATTGCGATTAAAAGCTTAGACTGACCCCTGTGCTGCGATTGATAAGACAGGGGACTTTTAGCTCCAATTCGCGGTGAACCGTAAGGAGAAGCAGGTACAGCCAATGAGGCATTACTGGTAGCAGATCGCACCAAAGGTCGTTTTTGCATCAACAACAAATCATTCTTTTCTTTTTCTCTCTTTAACCTAGCCTTTTCCGCATCTACAAACGCAACTCTCCAAGGTCTCTTGTCTGAATCTGGAATCCCAGCTTTTCTTCGTTGGTTCAAGACCGCTTTGGCGGAGGCTGCTTTCTTGGCTAAAACAACGCGAAGATAGAGTACAGAGATCGCAAAGACTACGGCTAAGACCAGCCAGACTGAGAAGGGAGTCTTTTGAAGGATGTCTTGACTTAAAGAACGCCGAACATTTGTAACGTGCTTCTTGCGAGCGTCTACAACGTGGATGTCGTCCATCTGCAAGCACAGGAGCTGAGTTTCGGGCGAGAGGAGCCAGGCAAGAGACCGGCTGGGAAGGCCGTTACCAGTAAACCTCGTGTAAGCAATATTGTCTGACGAAGCTTGCTCTTGAACGGTTCGACTTGTCCAGCCATGGCTACTGTTCAATCGTTTGTCTTCAAGCTCATTCACGGCCAGGATTCAAAGTGAGTACAGCAGTCTAGCGGGGAGAGCCTTCCATCTATCTTTGCAGCCTCCCCGCACAGCATTCGGTCTAGATGCTAATCTTTCGCTTGCAACAGACGCTTTGGCTATGAAGGATCGCTGGCCTCCCCTGCTCTCTGTATGTTCTATTGTTGCTCAGGCAATGTGAAGCTAAACAAAGGTCCGACGATGACAGGGGCAGGATTGCAAGAACGGACTCAGACGCTCTTTTCGCTCAAACCTGAATCTTTCTATTTGCTCTTACACGATCAAGATGAGACTGTGCAAATGTATAACCCGAAGCCGGTCGTTTTGAGGGATTACGCGGTGCGTTCGATATCATTCGAGAAGTTGTCGCAAGCAAACTGACGTGGAAACCATTGACAGACCTTTCTTTCTCAGCCGGTTCAAGAGATCCTCAAACGAGGTGAGCAGTTCTGTGATACTTGCATCTCCTATACGTTACTAAATTTCGAATCGTAGCCCAACCTGATAAGAAGAATCGGAAGATGGTCAAGCTGGAGATTGTCACGATCTCTTCTCCTGCCTCTACTACACCTGTTGCACCTGCTCTGGTTAATCTAATGGATACACCTCCAGTTGCAACTTCCCAATCGCCACCAAAGGCTGCTGCTAATTTGGCAGACACAATAGCAGCGATAAGGGCAACTGAGGAAAAGTTCAACAAAGCACGCAACGCAGCTTCGGGCACTAATAACATGAAGCGTTCTGAGCTTCCTCCTGGAAACGATGCAAGGAACGATCTCGCCAAAGACATGAACGCTGTCATCGAGACCGCTCGTAACACAATCCTGAGCGCTAAGAAGTGTCAAGATATTATCCGTCAAGAGATGAGTCAATTGAAACAGATACGTGATCAAGCTACTATCAAATCCGCTCCAAGTCCACCTCGAAACCACTTTTCGGATCTTTGCGCTGGCACTACCAAGTTGTCCTCCAGCTCGCAGAAGGAGCTTCCTCCGAAAAATCATACCATAAGTGATTTCTACGCCCAACCTTCGCAACCAAGATCTACTTTTGGTCAAACTACGCCAATTCGATCTGATCTGGCACAGGTTGCAAAAGCTACCAAATCGACAGATAATTCGAAACCTTCTCCATTCGCTAGTATGGCTCAAAGACCTGTCAGTTTCGCTGCACCTTCTTCAGCTCCTGCTGCTGCTAGTCTATCAAGACCTCAGAGCTCCGAGGTCAATTGGGCTACTGTTCCAAACAACGATCCACGCATCAAATGCAACAAGCCCAGTCTCTCTTTCGCAGATTTGGCATGGCACAGAGAAACACAAAGAGTTGGCAGTCAAGGCAACCATTACATTCCTGTTCAAACCGGCAACCAGAATGACTCGAGAGCCTTGAACTCTCCCCAGCGCGGCCTTCAAGAACCCATCCAAACCAACAAGAATCTTCAGACTTGCAGCAAGCTTACTGGTCGATGGACTGCTGCTGCTGCTGCCGCTGCTAATTCACAGTCTTCGCAACGCGCAGAGTCTTATCAACCAGCCTACATTGGTTCGGTATGCCACCCTGAATTCTTCTCGACAAACAAAGCGAATCCCTTTGCAAGCGATATCAATGTTCAGAAACTTGTTCAAGTTGGTTCCGCGAGCAATAACAACAAGAATATCGTCTCCTCTGGTGTTTGTGGTGAACATAGACAGAAAGAAGTCGTTCCTGTCAAAACAGAAACACTACCGCCAAATGCAGAGAAGAAGAAGAAGAGTGAACAAGTTAATGCGTTCTTGGCACGAATGACGGAATTGGTCGAAGATACTTTTGGTGCTGGTCTTGGTACCGAGGAAGCTGGACAGGCTAAATGGTGCGACTGGTTTGTCCTTCTTTGATATACAGAATTTACTGATAGTGATTCTGGGTTTTAGGTGCTTGAAAAAGGCTAAATCGGATCAGACGGAGGTAAGTAGTCACGACAAAATTGCCATCTACCCAGGCTGATGTTTTCTGTTTCGTGTCTTACAGTGCGACTGCAAGAACAAGAAGGCTGAAGTCTCCACGCCTGCTCCTCAAGTCACTCACAACGCTACTTGCGACCTTTGCAATTCAACCATTATTGGCGTTCGTTACAAATGTCTTCAATGCCCTGACTGGGATGCCTGCTCCAATTGTCATCGCGCTATCGGTATGCTTCACCCTAACCATACTTTCATTCCTTTGGAAAGAGCTGTGGCTATTGCGCTCCCATCTACCAAACCTGTTCATGTTGGTGTCACCTGCGATGGTTGCGACAAGACTATCGCTGGAGTTAGATACAAGTGCAGTGAGTGGGACGGTAGCATATCAGAATCTTGCTGATATTTCCCTGTCTTCCATCACAGCTCATCAAGATTGCCCTGATTTCGATCTCTGTGCCGCTTGCGAAGCTCTTCCTGTGGCTGTTCATCCCATCTCACACAATATGCTCAAGATTCGCGAACGAGTTCAAGAGGGCGATTTGGCATTCTTGCAGAGATCTTACCATGCCAATGAATTGCTTGTCGATGCCGATGTTGAAGAATATCCTTGTACCTTACAAATCGAGGTTGGTGCCGACAAGAAGTTGCAAAAGGTTACTGTTCTGGAGAAGCCTAAGCCTGTTAGGGGATTGAAAGCTACCTTTGTTGAAGACGTTACGATTCCGGATGGTACTCGTATGGAACCAAATGAGGTACGCTGATTGCTCAGTGACCGAATTAGGCCTCAATCTGTAAATCTGGGCGTACAGGAATTCACCAAAGTTTACCGCATGCGCAATACTGGAACAGAAGCCTGGCCTCTTGGTTCTCGCCTGGTCTTCTCCGCTAACTGGCACTTCTCTCGTCAGCAGCAAGTTGTCACTGTTCCTCAAGCTCAGCCTGGCGAAACCGTCGATCTTGAGCTTCCTGCTCTAAAAGCACCAGGTGTTGAAGGCAACTTTGTCGGTTTATGCACTCTGCAAGATGAGAATAACAAGTCTTTCGGCGATAGTCTCTGGGTCTCGTGAGCATCTGATCAGCTTTTGCCTGCGCAATAGTCTGATCTTGGCCCTTACAGCATCAACGTTGAAGTTCCTCGACCTGTTCGACCTGTTCACAAAGAAGCTGGTCATCAGTCTAGAGATTCAAGTCCACATCAATCACCCAAGACTGGACCAGAACTCAAAGCATACTTCAAAGATCTGTTGGACAAGCATGAAACACCTCAAGAAGCCGCTGAAAGAGCTTTGACATTCGTCACTGAGATGGAAGTACCTTTGCCTGAACCTCTTGTTTCTTCCGTCATTCTTCCAAGCACTAAAGCGGAACACATTAATCAGCTTGAAGCCATTCGTCGGGACGAGAACGTCACCCCAACTCTTCCTGCTAAGGCCAAGTTGGCCTCTGCTCTGGTCAAATTCATTGCAGATGAAAACACGATCACTGTCGCACCTTCAGCTGTCTTTGTGAAGACGTTTGATATCGCGAATACCGGTTCAGAAGCTTGGCCCAAAGATACTACTCTTGTTCCCGTTCGTGGTGGTAGAACTCCGCCTATTACTGTTGGCGCCATCGATCCAAGTCAAGTCACAAGTGTCGCCGTCGAATTGCAAGCTCCTGCGAAAGCAGCACCAGTCAATGGCAAGTTCGCCAAATATTTCCAACTTATGGCCAACAATGAATTGTTCGGTGAAGTCTTCTGGATTGAGTAAGTCGATCACGTCATTCTTTCCATCATTGCTTACGTTCTTGCCTATTAGAATCATTGTCGCGGATGTCACTTCAAACCCCTCATCTATGGCTTCTTCCTCTATCGTTCTACCCACTGCTAGTACCTCAGTGGGTTCACCATTGGAACATCGCTCTGCAGTCACTTCACCAGGATCAGAGCGCTCTGGCAACCCTTTCGAAGATGACAACAATAGCGAATTCACAAGTTTGGCTGATGAAGGTTCAGACGACGAATTCGTTATGCTTTCTTCGGATGAAGAGGCTTGAGTAGAATGCTACTCTTTGTATTACTTGTCATACGGCCTGGCTTTTGTATTTGTGCTAGCTCTGATTCAATCATCCATTGTAAACGACTTCTCATGCTTTCTTATGCAATATACATGTATTACCGTGCTCTGCGCTTGTCTCTGTTAGACCATCTCGATGCATTACTATCAAGCAAATCATAAGACCTCGACCGCCGAAAGCAGCAAAGCAGACTTACCAAACCCTTCTTCTTCAGCCTCATTAGTTCACTAATCTGTTTCCCCACTTCAACCTTGAATCTCCTTCTATGCCTCTCACTGTTCAACCGTTGTCTCAATAACGTAGGTTTCTCATATCGTACATTCCTCCTCAATTCTTTCCTAACATTGCTTTCACCCATAATAACATGCAACTTTTTCCAAGCCGTTGTCAAATCATTCACACTAGCAGTAGGATTTCTTCCCATTGAAGTAGAAGTGGCATTAGGTTTCACTTTAACTGTTCTTGAAGAATAAGGTGTTGGTCTACCACCAACAACAATTCCAGTATTGTTGTATCCAAAAGAAAGTGTTTGATTTCTAGTAGTTTCGGACCAACGTTCGTCTAATGTTTTGACTCTTTCAACAGGTCGACGATTGTAAGGTGTTAAAGAGGAGGAATTGAGGAGATCGTCAATTGAGGTAGTAGTTTTCCGAGCTAGAGATTTCTTGACCGCATCGCCTGTGACTTTGATCATTTGTTCAGTGTCTACGAAAAGAGGTCGAGTTGAAGATAATTGTCTTGACAGAGGTTTGGACAGAAGGCAAAGACGGAGGCATAGCATGCTGGAAGCCATTGCAGGAAGTAATAGGTACTTTAAGGGTACTCTGCTGATCAGTCTGAAGTCAGAATAGCTCAACAGAGCTTTGTCTGAGAAATTACAATTTGAGATTACCAGGGGAGAGATTAACAAAGCTTGAACCTTGCTCGCACCCAGCCGATCTACCGGAGGGAATCGCGATATCTAGAAGCAAGTATATGTAGAGTCTAGTGGATATGTGGTCGTTGAGCGTGCGGAAACAATCAAATCAAATGAGTCAAGCGGAGTCGATTTTTGCAATTTCATAAGTTCATATGGTCAAGTCACGGGCAGAATGCGTGCGATGCCTAGTAGCAGATCTATTGCAAGAGCCCTGACGAGTACAAATGCAAGCTAAACCAGATGCTAAAGATCAAACGCCCAAAAAATGCTTTTCCGCCCGTTCTGTGAACTTCAAAGGGAAAAATTATGAGCTGGTAGCAGTGGCAGCGGGAGCAGCTTTGGATCGTCTTTCTTTGGCAGCAGTCTTGGCAGCAGTGACCTTGGCCTTCTTCTCTTCCACACGCTTGTTGAGGATAACCTTGTATTCGGCAATTTGCTCTTTTTGAGATTCGGTCTTGCGCTTTTGGAGAGAGCCTGTGAGTCAAGAAGGACAAGAATCAGCATTGAGCAGAGATTGCTATCCTGTGCAACTCACGCAAGTGACGGCGGCGTTGGAGGCGCTGAGGAGTAACCAATCTCTGGATCTTGGGACTGTACGACAAATCATCACAATTAGACACTACAGTAGTCATACTCGTGGATTTCGCGTACGCTTTGGTGTAAGGCTTAGCGCCTTCCTTCTTGCTGACAACCTCTCTGCGAATGACGAATTTTCTAACATCATCGTCCTTTGACAAGTTGAAGAAGCGTCTGATTTTGGTAGCTCTCTTGGGACCAAGACGTTTGGGCAAGACTTGATCGGTCAGACCTGGGATATCGGCATCTCCTTGCTTGACTACAACGAGGGAAAGAGCGGCGATATCGGCAGCGACGATGCATCCACGAACGGACTTGCGCTTGCGTTGACCATCACGGCGTTCCCGGAAGCAGGAGTGACCTTCGGAAAGAAGAAGGCGAACACGGTAAGGTAGAAGGACACCTTGTTTCACTGTCGGTATTGAATAGACGTGAGCAATATTCCTGCGTCGTCTAAGGATACACTGACTTGGGAAACCTTGCTTATCGTTACCGCCCATAATGCGGAGAACGTATCCCTTCCATTCATCACCCAGAGAGTCTACAGCGACTTCTTGCGACATGCGTTTTCTGCGCAAGTCACACTGGTATTCAGGGATGATGCTCTTGCGTTATAAAGCAGAGAGGCTCACTCGTAGAAGACACGGCTATAAAATTGAAATAAGTAAAGTAAAGCAAGACGCAAAAACTCGACTTACGTCTTGCGTTCATCATCGAAATCGAAGGATTTCTGTTGTCCGGCTGTAGGGAAGATATGAGCATACATCAGAAGATCAAGTGCAAGATAACTCACTAGACGGGTTGGCGACGTTTAGCTTCATGGCGCTATAATACAACACAATGAGCTTCACATTCTAGTAAAGGGATGACTTTGAGAATAGGCGAGTGCACGAAGAAAGAAAGACAGGGGGAAAACCGCAAAGCGCGATAATCTTGCAAAGGTGAATGCAATTTTGGCGATTTGGATGATTGGGCAGGTGCTCGAAATCTTCATCCGTTGAGCGGCCACAATCATTTGCTGCTAGTAAGATGCAAATACAACGAGATTTGCGTTGCATTGTTATAAAGTTTTGCCATTGGTCGAACTTTCATGACAAGCTAGCAGGCGCTTGCACGTTAATGGAATGATGCTGCAGGTCTTCCTTGTGCTCAGCATATGTTGAGATGCAGATGCTGTTACAGAGAGCAGCTCCTATAGTTGACGGCCAATTGCAATTGTCGAGATTTTGCAAGCTGGAAGTATGCAGGCAGACGATTCTTACTCATGCAGGATATCACAGCGTGGTATACAGAGATTGCGACTGCCAACAAGAATAGAGCCTTACCTTTCTTGGTGTTCACAACGAGAGAAACTGCTCCCTTCGCAAAAAAAGGTTCTCAGCCAAAACTCGGCTCAACCGGAATGATCAATAGCTTCAGGGAGCTCATGGAAGCCAATTTGTAGTGTTATTATATGCCTCAGCTAGTCTACTGTCTTTTCCGGAGCCTCAGGATTCACAGCTGATGTGAAAGGTGTCTTGTCAAAAATCTTTAATGCAGTCTCTTCCCTCGACGACCGACTTTCAGCTTCAAGCTCTCGTAAGTGTCCAAGCCTATATTTCATTGCTATACGATGGATTATACCCTCTGCACTATAACAAGTCGTCTTCTCTCGAATGGACTGGGATGCATCTTTCGGTTTTATGTGCTTGATTTCTGGACATGCATCTGGCTCCAGTCGACCGGCCAGAGTGATCATCGCCAGGGTCAATCCCTCACTGCCTAATGCAAGCTCAGCCTGGAGCATTCTGCAAATTTGCATATATCGAGAATCTAGTTTCCTAGCCTATTTATCTTCCTTCTTAATTCAACATGATATATCACAAAAGGCACGTCGCTGACTATGTAAGCTTCCTGACAGTCTCCTCGCCCAGCTTCAACCAACAACAGAGCAGCAATAAGTAAGTTTCACTTTATCTCTTTCTATCTCTTCTGTGAAGCCCTGAACTGATTTTTAACAGATCATGGGACGTCTACACAACCCAGGAAAGGGCATATGTCAGTTTAGGCTGCTTTGCGCCTTGTGCCTTCATCGTTGACTTTGAAGATCTTTTGGCAAATCAGCCGGATCTGCTCTCCCTTACAGACGCGCACCCGCTAAATGGGTCAAGGCTACTCCTGAAGAAGTTGCTGATCAAATCTTCAAGCTCGCCAAGAAGGGTATGACTCCTTCGCAAATCGGCATTGTCCTTCGTGATTCGCACGGAATCGCTCAAGTCAAGTCTGTCACTGGTAACAAAATTCTACGTATCTTGAAATCAAACGGTCAGTGCGCACGAGTTGTAGTGTCATCTCACACTCAGATAAGTGCACATTGACAGGTCTTGCACCAACTATTCCTGAAGATTTGTACTGCTTGATCAAGAAGGCTGTCTCTATCCGAAAGCATCTCGAACGCAACAGAAAAGACATGGACTCCAAGTTCAGGTAGGAGTAGCCGATTATGTGTACTGTAGTGGTACTCATGTCTAGTGCGTCTGCCTACAGACTCATTCTCGTTGAATCAAGAATTCACCGACTTGTTCGATACTACAAAACTAAGGCTCAAGTCGTACGTTTGTATCGTAGCACACGCATGGACTACCTGCTGATCAATGGATGCAGGCACCTACCTTCAAGTACGACGCTCAAATGGCCAGCACTTTGGTTTCGTAATTTGCTTCGGGGTTTAGTGAAGCGCAGAGTAGAGATCATTGCATATTCACGCTTCGTTCCATGCCTTCAATCTAGTGCACCATTGACTACTAGTCGCTTCATTCGCTCACGGGCCGGCGTGCATCTGATTATAAATGTGCCACAGCTGTCCCACCTCAACCACGTTATCACCACCCAGCGAAGCTGACTAGGCTTCACGTCGCAATCAAGCCTGTGCCTCCAATTGTTCTTGAACAAGGGCCCTTTGAGTTGTCTCATTGTCTCATTTCAAATTCCTGAGCTTCGTTGTTTCCGATAAACCTGTCCTGCGGCCCTTCTCATTCTATACGAATCACGATGCTTCCTCAAATGCCGAGACTCTATTGTCGGGCAGTCAATCCAGACACAGACAAAGATATCGATCATATATTGGCACTGGATGCTGATCCTCTCGCTTCCTTGGCAAGTGCACGACCGTCTACCCAGCTCTGCAGTAGGAAACAAGCCACAGCACGACTGGAACAACTCAGTACTCTTCTCTTTTCTGCTATTTTAGTCGAAAGGGAGACCAATAGAGACATCGGTTTGATCAGTCTCAACTCGCACACAGCATCCAATTTAGCTCGAGGGTTGAGACATAGAGATGCTACTATGGGAATCGTGTTTCTCAGCGATTGCGTTGGCAAAGGATTGGGCACGGAAGCTATCAAATGGTTGCTTGAGCGAGCTTTCTTAGACTTGTGGGTATTCCTTTCCGCAGGCATGTTATCTGCTGAGACTTGATGACAGTAACCTGAACCGCGTATCACTGGACTATCTTGCTGTCAACATGGGCGCAGAGAAGTGTTATCGGCGAATAGGTTTCGGTCAGCTGGCTTGATTGCCCTGATATACCATTGCTGATCAAGGCGATTTATAGTGGAAGAAGGAAGGATCAGGCAGTGCTGGTACTACGAAGGAAAACTATACGACGAAGTGATCATGGGCGTAAGTACGCAATTGCTCATGGTAAAGGGTTTCTCACCATATATTATGCCATAGATACTTCGAAGCGAATGGGAGAAGCTGAATAGCCCAATATGAGGCTACAGATCGCATCAATTGCGTTTGAATGAAGTTTCCTTCTGCTCAGCTCTCAGATGCTATTTCACCTGTGGTTGTCTCTGCCTTCAAGCGAGCAAACACGTGATGCAGTCCTGTCTCGCTTTCTGTCGTCACTTCCTCTACTCTGTCGTTGCTTTTTCGTGGCGAGTGTCTTTTCACCGCCTTTGCTTTGCGTCTTCTATTTTGACTCTCTTCTCTCTTGATCGAAAACGACCGCTACAACTATGACTCAAGAAATCTGTCTGAATTCTAGCAGTAAGTCCTTTACATTTGCGCGTAGTTGTGCTCAGCGCTCGTAACTGACACTGCCTCTCAATTAGAGCGAAGTCATCCTTCCCCTTTGGCTTATGACGATGTCTTACGCTCTGCGAATATTACTGCTCCTGAGATGCACCCAAGACACAAGCCCATCTTCTTCCAGTCTGTCGACGAGGGATACAATTCGAGGCTATCCCAGAGAATTTCTGGAGTGCGCAGGAGCTATCAAAGCAAGAAAACAAGCAGCACGTTTCCCTCGATCAGCTCTCGCGCTGTGTCATCGACACTGTTATGAGTTACATTTATCGCAAAGATGTTGATAAAGACGGCCACACTACACTCGAACATGCTGGCTACTTGACTCCCTTTATACGCGCCTACAAGACGTCCTCCGATAGGTTCCTCATTGTCAAAATCGCCGGCTCGAAGGACGTCGCTTTCACGAACGGAAAGATGTGTACAGAATGCTTTTGGAACCAGCGATTTCGTTGAAACATGGAAGCCTATCAAGCGGAAATGCGTTTTCATCTGCCATTCACACATCGAGATTACGCTTGTCGAGCTGGTGCCTCATACGAGGAAGCTCTGAATGATTGGTATACCACCTGTAGAAGTCTTTCAGCATCCCTGCAGATTGATCAGCAGGCATATCTGAGAAGCAAGCACGATAACAATGAGCAACGCAAGTTTGATGGTTGTAAGTTACTTTGATCTCAGCTCTCAACTACTCAACATGATCATAGACATGACAAGTCCGCTGGCTAAAGCAACACCGAAACAGCATCAATTGTATCCTATTGCCAATCATACCAAGATTCCGGTATGCCATCCTACGCTTGCGCCGCACTTTCGCAACATCTCTCGTGCTTTCGAAAGGTCTTACCAGGATAGAGCCAGCTCTTACAAGTCTGAATACAACGCTTTATTCAAATTCTTTTCCGGTGGAGAGTGGAATGACCACGCTCAATCTATGTGTTTTTCACTGCTCAAAGATCCATTTCAATCACGATATTCACCTCTTGAAGGAGACGAAAGCAAAACTATATACTGTCCCATTCCCGCCACATCTGACCACTCTTCTGCTCACATTCGTCTATGCCTTTTTGTGGGAGTACGAGCTTGCCGAACATCTTACTGATTGCAAAAGCGATCGCTGTATTCACTACGATGAAGCTATCCCTCAAATCCAATCACACGCCCACATTAAACAGCATCTAACAGACCATGCCCGCAAGACTCTTACCCAGCTCAATAGCTTGCTGTCACCCGAGCAGACGACACAAACACCTGGCACTATTGTCAACAAATATGGCACAAAAGCACTGAAGCATTAGTCTGTCAAGCAGTGATTGTACCTGATTATAACATTAGACCTGCATTCAAGATTTCAGTGCCTATTGACGTGACATAAAAACTGACTTGAGCGATTCCGTGCGAATCACGAAGGACAATGCCGATTTGCGAGAGAGTCATACCCTTCTTGGCGAGCTTGAAGATTTGATCAGCGACTTCTTCAGGAGTAGCCTTGACCCATTTAGCGGGTGCTCGTCTGTAAGGTAGAGCAGATCCGGCTGATTTGCCAAGAGATCTTCAAAGTCAACGATGAAGGCACAAGGCGCAAAGCAGCCTAAACTGACATATGCCCTTTCCTGGGTTGTGTAGACGTCCCATGATCTGTTAAAAATCAGTTCAGGGCTTCACAGAAGAGATAGAAAGAGATAAAGTGAAACTTACTTATTGCTGCTCTGTTGTTGGTTGAAGCTGGGCGAGGAGACTGTCAGGAAGCTTACATAGTCAGCGACGTGCCTTTTGTGATATATCATGTTGAATTAAGAAGGAAGATAAATAGGCTAAGAAACTAGATTCTCGATATATGCAAATTTGCAGATGCCCGAGAGCGCGAGCTTGTATTTCAAGTCGTGAGCTATTGGACCTGGCAACAACTGCGTCTCTTCCGGTCCGATGCAGCCCAATTTCAACCAGGAGATCAAGCATATATAATCAAAGCACAAGACAAATGGTAAGAACTGAAGATCAGGCCCAATGCTGGAGACATTTGAGCACTACTCCGCGCGGAAGAAGAGGTGATAGGAAGCAGCAAAAGAAGTCATGTAAGCGAGGGGAATACACTGCAGAAGAAGCTTAGTTTCTGTTATGAACTACATGAACGGACACATACCTTGAACGTAGAGAGATCGTCTGCTGACATGCAAATACCCGAAGCTTGCAAAATAATAATCAAAATGACCGTATCTATGCGTAATTACATGGTACTATACAAATCACAAACACAAAAGGGGGGCGTTTTACATACTTTATACACACTTGAACGACGAAATCATTGCTTGGAGAACGGCAACTTCGGACTTGACCCCCAGAATTGACTAATGGTAGAAAAGGCTGAAGAAGTGGGTGTTAGAGGTGCAGAGTTGGCTTCGGCAAAAGAATGCATACGGGGAGAAGCTGGAATATGATGAAGAGGTTGAGCTTTCTTCCAGTCTTCCACTTTGAAGCCAGCCAGATGTCCCTATCCAATGTTGACTTAGCATACAATGGATTGAAATGATTAAATCTGTACTTACCTCTGGCTCGGATACCGTTGATAATTCACTATACCTAGGCAAGATCCTAGGCGGACTATTGCTATCCTCTTCTTCCTCTTCCTCTTCGTCGATGGATGTATCCCTCGAATCCATCAGACTCTCATCAACCAGCGAGTCACTGCTCTCTTCCCGCTTCCTCAACCCACCGACATTTACATGAGCTCCTTCACCTAATACTCGAGTTCCAAAATGCATTGGTGCTGAAATCGCTTGTTCACCTCTTCTCACTAAAGATTCCATCACTCTTGCTACCTCTTTGAACCTTGGATCTTCTTGCAGCATTCTTTCCCAACTAATCTCCTCATCATCTTCGTCATCTTCTTCGTCTTCGGTTGATCGTGTTGGAGATGAAGGTAGAGGAGGAAAAGGTAAATGTAAAGATTGATCTCGAATACGTCGACGTAGCTCTCTAATTTCATTAGCTTGTTTCGATTTGGATTTCTCCAAAGTCGCGTTCAGAGCTACTAAGGAAGCGTTTGTGATTTCCAAATCCAATATCTAATCCCAAAAATCACAATAACAATTAGCAAAACACAAAGAAGAAAGAGGGGGTCATATGTGCACCTTTCGATGTTCTCTTGCTTCCCTTTCTCTTTCCCTCGCTCTTTCTTCTTCTCTTCTGGCAACAAACCACTCTTCCGTCACACCTTGACTTTGACCTTTCTCACTCTCATCACCACCACCACTAGAAGCTACTGCGCTCAAACCGGATTTGATACCCATTGAAGAAGCAGAATCAGCGCTTTGACTTCTTGCATGACCAGCACTACTTTTAGGTCTTACTGAGGTTTTCCTCCCACTATTTGTACCAGGAGAAGGTGGTGGTTGAGATAACCAAAGAGGTTCTTCTACTACTTCTTTAGGATGAACTGAAGCTGGTTTCCTTCTGATCAAAGGAGAAATATTGGAGGAGGATGTTGATTTAGTTAATTGGTTGATATTAGACGTGGTAGTAATTGTGGTAGAAGAAGGGAAGATGGAATTGGTTGATTGAGCTAATTTAGATTTTGCGGAAGAAGAGGAAGAAGAATCACTTGATGTTGAAGTGGAAGTATAAGTAGTTGATCCGTTAAGATAAGAAGGCGAAATCGTTACTGGAGGTAAAAGCTCCGCATTGGTGTATGAAGCTGAGATCTTCCTCATCCTAGGTCGATTGATTATTTGAACAGCAGGTTGAGTGGATTGAGTTCTTCGCATGACAGGTGAAGTAGGTGTCCGAGAACCTTGTCGATCTGTACCAACAACACTTGCATTTGCTATACCACGAGGTGTAGATCTATTTCCTCCGTAAGTTGCAGTGAGAGAAGGTGAGTTGTCCGGTGTAGTGGGATCGATCATGGATTTCGTCCTTGCTCTCTTCGCTCCGCCTGAAGTATTGCTGCCAGCTATAGGTGGAGTACTCAGTCGAGAAGTAATAGGTCTTCCACCAGCTGAAGCAGGTCTAGTAAATGGGCTTGAAGTAGGTGTAGATACATTGTTGGACGATACTTTGGCTGTCACTACAATTGGCCGCTGCTGTTGACTTCGTTGCTGTGATTGATTAAGGCCAGGAGGTGAAGGTAAAGAGGATAGATCTACTCTGGCCTTCAGAACATTGCTAGGTGAAGCTCTGGTAGCAGCATTCGTGGGTTTGCTGAAGGAATGGACTGAAGTGATTGGAGACTTGACCACCCTTCGCGGTTCCTCCATTGTCAGCTATGATTGTATCAGGTCACTCAGGGTATCAAAGAGGCATCCTTGAGTTCTTCGGCCTGAGAAAGGAAAGAAAACAACTCAGGTTAGGGAAATCTGTGATAGATCTTTCACATGACAATATTTCACAGATGCTAAATCGCGCTTTGTTTCCCAGAGCTGCCCGTTGGACTCTCTCTTTTGTCTACCTGAAACAGCCGCCCTCTCACTATGCTCTATCGCCGTGTACCTAATACGTTAGCCTCAGCATTGCGCTCAGTCGCTACTCGCGCTTGTATTTCCAAATCCATCGCGCTCAAGCCAGCCTTCCCCTCATCATCATCCTACACACCTCTACTATCCCGGTCTCTGTCATACACTGCAAAGACATGGTCACCTGCCAAGAAGCAGATTATAGAAGAAGATAAGGATGCTGATGAGATTGTAGTCAAGAAGCCGAAAAAGGCTACATCTTCTACTACTAAAGCCAAAGCTTCTACTACAAAGGCTAAAGCTGCACCAAAGAAGAAGGCTGCGACTACCTCCAAGAAAGCTTCAACTACTACTAAAGCTAAAGCGGCACCTAAAGCAAAGAAGCAGCCAGCAAAGAAAGCTACTCCTGCAAAGAAACCGGTTGTCAAGAAAGCTACAGGTGAGTTGTGTGCTCTACAGTGTTGAGAACACGTACAGATAGTTGTATGCACAGCTACCAAACCCAAACTACCACCAAGTGTTAAATTACCTAAACGCATCTCTTCAACTTGGGTGCTATACTATACCGAGCGATTACCCGTGCGTGCGATCCATATGCTCTTTCAGTTTCAGACTGATGAGGTATTGGTTGCTTGGCACAGGAATTGAAAGCTAGCGTTCCTGAAGGAGAGAAGTTCAGTGTTGCTAAATCAGCTCACCAAGCTGCAGAAGATTATAAGAAACTATCCCAATCGGAGAAAGATGTGCGTCTACATTATTGTCCCAGCTAACCATGTAGCTGAGAATAATGATTGGATGCACAGGATTTGGCTGTTCGCTTGGAAGAGGTCAAAAAGCAATATAAAGTCGATTTGGCGGAAGCCATCAGTCTTCTAACGCCCGAGCAAGTCAAATCAGAGAACCTTCGTAGATCACTGAGAAGAAAATCAGGTGCTTCTTCGAAGAAGAACCTCATGTACGTGCCAGGATCTTCCAATCAATCTCAATATTGATGGAAGACTTCCTTCATGTACAGTGATCCTAAGAAACCCAAGAGGCCTATGTCCGCTTTCTTCATCTACCTTGATACTCAAAGACAAGATGCCAACTGGTTGGATGAAGCCAAACTATTAGCTGAAGAGAAGATGGAAGAGAAATCTCGACTCAGTGGTGTACCTTCCACCAAGCACAACATTTCGGGTATCCAGGAATTCTCTGCCGCTGCTCAGAAAGCTGGAGATGAATGGAGAGCTATGACAGAGGAGCAAAAGAAGGTCAGTACTGAAACTATCCTCCATCAGTTTCAAATCTGATTGTATGCTTTTTGTATTGACAGCCGTTCTTGGAACAAGCTCAGCAGGCTACAGCTACCTATAAAGAAGCTATGATTGAGTACGCTGCTAATGGTGGATCTACTTCGACTTCTTCTACTTCCCCTGACAACGATGCGGATGTGGACGCAGCAGAAAGTGGTGTCTCGGACGGAGCTTCAGCTCTGGCGTCTCACTGATTGATCGATAAGGCAAGGAACGGCTGTGGGCAAGTGATGTTGTTAAGTGAATGAAGTATCTCCCCCCGGCAAGAGTAGTGAATTGGCTGTAATTCAATTAGCGTTTCTCTCTTTGTAGTATTCGATGTTGTTTTTGCATAAGAATCAGAATTGCTCCCTCTTCCTTTGATGTCTATGGTAGCAATTCACTGGCTTGCCTCTCACTTTATTGCTATACATTGACTACTAGCGGCAACATAACACATTCGCGGAGATCTATGTCGTCCTGTGGAGCGGAAATCTGAAGCGAAAGAGAGTGGAAATGGCAGAGAAGAATTTTGACGCAAATAGCTTCAGTCTTCGGCAGAATGCTTCCTTCAGAAACAAAAGATGTTGTCACTCTAGCAGTAGGAAGGTTAAGGTAAAAGAGATCAATCCGCTAGAGAACAGGACAAGAAATGAAGGCAGAGTAAAGCACAGAGAACAAATAGGAGCAAATGATGTCGACTGTTCATATGCTATTTCATTGACGAAAAGAACATGCTTTGTTTGCCCTATATATTGTTGAAAATCCGATCGATTCTACATTTAGAGGGTTCCGCTCTTCTCGATCTGTGCGTAAATGCAGTCCATCGGCGACAACCTTGTAACGATCTAGCTCAAACGCACCTTGACAGTCTCACGTGTCTTTCCAGAGGAAGTACCGAGCTTCTCGATGTCTGAACAAGCAATATATTTAGTTCTGACCGAAAAGGGAAGGAAATCATGCTTACTTTTGACGATGTCCATGCCCTCGCTGCGTGGAAATCTTTTCAGCTGTGCTGAGCAAGAAGAAAAAACATAACATACGTGACTTCACCGAAAACGACATGTTTGCCTAGACAAGTATATATCAGCTAAGGTTTGGGACGGGTATGCTTGTTACATACCATCGAGCCATGAAGTCTTCACGGTAGTGATCTAAAGAGCCGTAAATGTTTAGGGGAAATGCCATGCATAAGCGAAAACTTTGCTCACGAAGAATTGAGCTGTAGCAAGCAAAAATTCTTTTAGCGCGTGGCACTTCTCAACAGAGCTACTAAACGTACATCCGTTGGTGTTAGGACCGGCGTTGGCCATGGAGAGCAATCCAGGCTTGGTGTGCTTGACTGTGCGTCAATGGGAATTACGTAAGATTTAGCAATCCGGCGAATCAATCGACGCACGCTGGAAGTTCTCATCAGCGAATTCTGTAATCACGATCAGAGAATTGATTTAGGTTTTGAGAGAAGAGAAACGCACTTTCGCCGTAGATGGACTTTCCACCAGTTCCGTTACCTCTGGTGAAATCACCACCTTGAAGCCTGTATGTCCGACACGGTTTGAGCTGAGATACACAGCGATCCTGCGAGGACATACATGAATTCCTGTCAAGTGGAATCTGTCAGCACTTCATACACTGTTGACACCGCATTCGACTTACGGGAATGACACGGTCTACAATGCTTTCGTTAGATTATGACATTTAAACATAAGAATACGGAATGCGTACGGAAAGCAGAGCCCTATCAAAGTATACATCAGTACCGCTTCCAAAGCAAATGAAGCACAGACTCACTTCGTAACCGAAACCGTTCTGGCCGGTGCAGAGTTCCTTGAAGTTACGAGTGGTCTTTGGGACGACGTCTGAACACCGAAGATCAGATTAGGCAGCCAATGAAAAATCGACCAAGCGATGCAAGGAGCACTGACCATCGTAAAGCTTGAAGGTGATTCGGCCCATTGGCTTGCCATTGGAGGAAATATCGAAGCTGACGACAAGCGTGCAGATCAGCATAGAGCTCAAAAGGGGGACAATATGAAAAAAACCTACAATACTATTGAATGAAAGAAATGACGTGTCGGAGCTCAGCTGCGCTGTTCTGAGTGACTATAGACCTTGACGTAGACTAACCGTTTGTCATTTTGGCTGCAGTAGAAGAAAGACCGCGACGGAATAAAGTTGACATGGAAAGATCGAGAAATGCACAAAGTGAGAAAGGTTGGGAAGGAGGAGATAGAGAGCTTCAAGTCAGCCTTCAACGCTGATAGACATGTGTAGCTCCTTCGCAGCTTACCTATCTGGTCTTGAAGTGGAAGTTCTTAGGGGAAACTCAAGAGCCTTTAGAGAGAGGTCAACGAGGTGATGACCCGGGAAGTCGGCTTCACGCAATACGCTCGAAACGTACAAGGCTATGTTATTACTATGTACGGATCACGCTTCTCTAATCAAAAGCGGTCCGGTGACCTCCTACTGTATTATTCGAGAGCTTTTGTTCAACAGCGTCATCGCAACTTTAAAGACGGCTGTGCTATTAAGAGGCTATCAGCCTCGCCAAGAAGTACAGATACAAAAGCCAGCTTACCTTTTGCATGTAAAAAGATAACCATCCCCCCGGGTGTCTCGAAGGACTTGAGCGAATCGCTCAACGCAACTTCTCCTGATCAACCCAGTCCATGTTCTGCGATATAGGCTTTCCTACTGTCCACCGCCTCTTTCCAAAGCTTCATATCCAATCCGGTCTTATCTTCCATCAGTATAGCAGAGATATAGATATTGGTAATCAATTGCGGAGAAGGGTAGGCTAGGTTAAGTATCGGTAAAGGAAGCTTCAGGCCTTCTCCTGTCTTTGTATCATAACATCTATATAAGTATGTTGACGAGGCAAAAGCAGAAGGACTGACCTCTTTGACATTCTCTTCAATGTGACCCATAACTGAAAGCAATGTTTTCAACCTCGGCATGTATTGAATAGCTCCTTCTTCTCTTCGAGCGAGACATAATGCTAAATCAACCAGAACAGAATAACCATCATGTTCGAGTAAGATAGAGGAAGTAGGTTCATCGATTGCCAGAACACTGCAATTCATACAAAAGCAAAAAAAGGGGAAAGGGAATGAATATAAAGTAGAGAAGTAGATCAAGAAAAGGAGGCTGACCGCCCAACTAGTCGAACTTTGCTCAAGGTAGACCCTGCAGATGCATGCAAATCTCGTATCAAAGCCCAACGAGCGGAAGCTGGCTTATTGCCTGTTGATGCCTTTTGCGCCATCGGTTACATAGACGAGGTTCACAGAACTGCTCCAACCTTGATGCGACTCCTCTTCTTGACGGTTCAAAACGACGACCATTATAAATTTGGTTTCGAATTTCCGCATGAAGTCTCGGCTGGCTGCAACTGCTTTGGGTTACCTGTCTCTTTGCTCCTCTATTCTAGCTGTATCTCTCTTTCCTGCTCATTCCTATCTCTTTCTGATGAGTGCGAAAGGAAGTGCACAATGACGCATCATCATGTCGAGTGACCGACTCTATTGAAACGCATTATGATCTATCTCCCTTGATAAGAACAAGTGTAGGTCAGTCTTTACTTCTCTTTCTTCGTCGTCTGGCGGCTCATGCTTGGATCAGACAATGAGTGGAAGGTCAAAGATCCAGAATCTGGCTCAGAGTTCAGGTGAGCTCTCACGTGTTGCGATCTTCTTCTACTATATACTTATTACTATGGCTGAAGGCTGAATGTCTGTCATCAAATATTGGGAGAGACATGGAATGTGCCTTCGCCAGAAACGATAGGAAGTGAGTTTATCTGCTTTCTTCCTTGCGAATGTATTCCTTACACGTCGTCTGGAAAAGTTTATCTTGAAGGACCACCGAATCAGAACAGAGGAGGGCAAAGTCTTGGGTCAGTTTGTCCACTACATTCACTAGGTCGAGCTCAATGATTTTTGTGCAGAGCATATAATACTACACTACGAGTACAAGATCATGGTGTCAGCCTTCTCTATACTGGAGGCTCAGACTGTCCTGGCGGAAGAAATCAAAGGTCTTCTATTATTAATGTATGTCTCTACTCTTTACATCCAATGTTTAGTTGTGTAGCAGTTAGACAATATAGTTTCCCTGCTCTATGGAATCTGGACTTGGGAAGCCTAGTTTCATTGGCAGCATCAACGATTGCTCTTACTATTGTTAGCATTCTACTCTTCCATGCAGAAATCCAACTAAACAGGTTTTCAAGTCGAATGGCCTACTACAGCTGCATGCGGTACGAAATCGAGTAGGAGCTTCTTTGGTTCCTTCGTCACTATTCTTGTCAGCATGTAAGTCTGGCTCGGACTTCAGCTCAAATGACGAAGTCCTGATCTATCCTACTTCGAAGAGCCGGACTCGTACTAGTCTCTTATTTTGTCCTAGGTAAGCTTATATAGCTCCACACTTAACGAGAGCGCCTCGAACTCGGAATCTACCTTAACACAAAAGGGGTACTACACCGCAAATTACGCGAAGACCGCTCCTCGGCGCTAGAATTACTTCCTTCGTTAATTAGGATCGAGGACGTCGTGAAAAACGGTCTGGTCTTTTTAAAGGTAAGGCATGGTGTGGTCTTTGTTTGTTCTCATAAGCTTAAATTACACTTTTTTTGACTCTGCCTTTTTGAACGCGTCCCGAACAGGATATGGCGATCATCTCCGCTGTGACTTTGGTGGAAGGCGTAAAGAGCCTGTTGGCGCGTGTTAGAGGAACGAGAAGAGCTGATGGATTCGTTGGATTGCCAAGGGACGCTGAAGAAGCAAGAAGTCTTTTTGATGAGGAAGACGAGGAAGATGAAGAAAGGCGATAAGAAGAAAGCGGGAATGGCTTCCAAAAGTACTCATATACATAAACTTTGCATTGCGATAAACACACTATGGAATACACTTGACAACCCCTTATGAACCAATTTTAAGATAATTATTAATATGCACAGTGAGTTGAGTGAGAGTCTTGGAATACCGGAAAAAAGCCATGAGTGAGATGAATGTAAAGCATGTTTCCCTGATGTGAATGCGCGATCTCCCCCTTGTGATGTCCTTGGTCTTGATATGGTGAGATGAATGAATGATCTCTGAAAAATGCTTGTTTTTCCCGCTTGACCTGTCCTTTCAATCGACCATAACCAATGGCATGCTGCAGAAGCGGCCCAGAGCTGGTCGACCATTGCGAGGAGGTGAAACAGGTTCAAGAGGTGTGAAAGGTTGAGGAGCTTGACGGAAAAGAGAAGTGGATTGATTGCGAAGAGCAGAAGCTGTGATTGAACCAGAAGACAGAGTACGAGGAAGTTGATCTGTAGTACGAGCTGGAACATGTAAATGGGGCGAAGATTGATTGCGCTTCAATTCGACTGCCTCTTCAGCATACGCCATGGCTAAAGATCGAGCTTCTTGAAGAGAGTGAACTGGATTGCTATATGACCTGACCATACCCGTTCCCCCTAATCTTGTGTCTGACATCATCACGGCTGCTGGACCGGAAGCGAAAGGCGCATATCGGCAAGAAGAAGTGCGCATGAGAGGTGGTGGAAGAGTAGAGGAAGAAGTCTGAAGTTCCATTTTGGCTGAGTCTTCCGACAGGATAGAGGATTGGGAAGAAGACGAAGAAGTGCTGGAAAAAAAAGAGTCGTGCTCAGAATCCGTCGAGTCAGGTGAATACTTTGAAGGAGGAGTGCAAGGAAAGGGGAAAGAGCTCAGATCATCATTGAACTTGACCGGAGTTGGAGTGACTTGAGGTGAGGATAAAGGTGAGTAAGACCATTCGTATTCCTCTTCATCCTGTCCAATCGAGATAGCCATAGTCTGGATAGGTAGATTGAGGTTTTGGTTTTCGGCCAGAGCGAAAGGCGACAGTGCTAGAGCGCGGAGATCTTCTGCATGCTTGGGATGGATGGTATTCATGATTTGAAGAAAGAGAGTGAATTGTGAATGTGCAGAGAAGAACCCAGTGTTAAGATGCAATGAAACCCGCCTGAGAAAAATTCAGTATGGCACGGTCGGAATGGTGGAAGAAACATACCTGAATGCCCAATGAGAAGAGAAGGAATAGATTTCAAGTTGACCAGTTGGCAGAAGAGAATAATATGGTCGAAAGCAAAAGGGAAAGGGCGGTTGTTATTGGCATGGAACGATGTGAAGTTTGCGACATACAGTTTCACAGGTAATAAACGGCGGGGGTTCAGGGCGCCAAAGGCTGTTAGTACTGGTCGGAACCAACCGTGCACATCACAGCGAACTCAAAAACGTCGATCCCTTGCCGCGACGCGATTCCCCAAGTCAAACGGACGCTTAGTCAGCAAGATCAGCTCAGGTTCAGACAGAAACTCACGCGCCAGCCACGAGATAAGGTCATAACCGAGATCAGACACGAGGTGAAAGGTTCCGCTCCGACTCCAGTGGATGTGCGATGGTGTGAAAGGACATACATGGAGTACGGGAATGAAGCTTGAAGCCGCCGTTCCGCTAGCAAGCGCAGCACTGCTAGCATGTATCCGCTCCTCGCGGAAGGAAGACATGCTACCACATTGAGAATCTGAGTCTCGAAGGCAACGTCGCATGAAGTCTCAATCAAGTTGCGGTTAGGCCAGTGTTTGCTTTCAAGGCACCAGCAATGGACAACATAGACGAGTTGATCAACAAGGCAGTCACATACATCAAACAGCAGACGGAAGGAAAGATTGTGAGAGACGTCGCAGGAGGATCAATGCGTTTTGACTAAATTCGCATAAATAGGACTTTGCTGGTGAAGCAGCTGACTGATAAGCCTTGATACTAGCTGACACTGAGGACACAGGACAAAAGCGAGCAGAGCACGTCAATCATGGTCTTCTGACTGTGACTGGCGTGCGTGTGATTGTTCAAAGCACCTCTCATTATACTAATCTTTGGTTGATGTAGATCCTCTCCTTCGTCGCTGGATATGCTACCCAAAGCCTGTTGGTCACTCTAGGAGTATTTGCAGTGGGTTGTCTAATTACCGCATTAGTGAGTCTTCGAAATGAGGTGTCGAATTCACGTTAAAGATTGCTATAAGGCTGTCGTACCGCCTTGGCAATCCTTCAGATCCAATCCTGTCGAGTGGCTTCCTGCTCAATCATCACCTCGCGAGACGAAGAAACAGCAATAGGTCATCGATTATGCTCGGCGAGATTATGAAGGACTTGTACAGTATATACCATCATTCAATGCATCTTAGTATTACATACTTCCCCTTGAATTTCGTCCGGCAAAGTATTACGGTTTTAAGACTTCAACTCTCTAGTCCAGATCAGGGATGTTCAGGCATGGTCAGCGTCTCTTGACATGCTGATACAAGTTGTGTTCACGGCTAAGCACTGGCCAGCGTGCGTTTCGGATATGTGGATTAAAGTCTGAATGAAGCGAATCAGCATGAAAGGATTGTGTTTATTTGACAGGCTTCTTACTTAGGCATCCTACTGCCTCCGTCACAGCGAATAACAGAAGCATTAAGCATCGGATTTTCAATAATTGCCATCACCAGATGAGCGAATTCCGACGCATGACCACTTCTAGGCGGGAAGACTGTGCTCATGAGCAAGTTTGCCCTTGCTCTGATAGGTATAGCGCTTCCCATAGCTGTATCGAAAGCTGAAGGTGCGATGCTCATCACTCGAATACCGAATTTGGCTAGATCTCTTGCCATTGGTAGTACCATTCCGTTTAGACCAGCTTTCGAGGCACTGTAGGCAGCCTGACCATCTTGACCATCGGTTGAAGCTTTCAAGACAAGGTTATTACGAACGGAAGGCAATTGGCAGGAGACTAACCAGCTGAAGAAGTGAATACGATCTACGAAAGCACATTAAGCGTATATTCGAGTCGAAAAAAAAACAGTGACTCACAATCCCGCGGTCTTCATTCACTGCGCCTGGAATAGCAGTAGGGAAAGGGTCCATCTTGACCAATTCGGCCAGACCCGCAGGTTTTTGTAATTTAGGGCTCTGCAAGACGATACGCGAGGCTACTAGTCGCGATAGATTGAAAGAGCCGATGAGATTGATGTCGACTACAGTCTTGAAGTGATCCAACACAAAAGGCGTTCCATCCTTTCGAACAGCTTCATTAGAGTCAGCTTTGAGAGGGAGGTATACTAAACAGGAAGAATTCACTAGGTTCTGAATAGCCTACGCCTCCGCAGTTAATGCACCCTCTAGTCTTAGCATTAGGGAACGCTTTCTCTGTCCGTTGAATAGCAGCTTGACAGGACTCCTCGCTTCTAACATCACATTTCGAGAAGCAGACTTTATCAGATCCGAATTCCTTCTCTACAGATTTGCCAGCTTCTTCATTGATGTCCAGCAACGCAACGAGTGCACCTTTCTTGAGGAGAGAATGAACGGTCGCGAGACCAAGGCCTGCAAAACATCAATGCTTATAGAAGTTGTAAAGACAAGAGACTGACCAGATGCTCCTCCCGAGACGTAATAGACGCAGTCCTTGTACTCTGGCATGTCCAAATTGTCAATCTAGGAATTTGATGCTCTTTCGAGTTGATGCCTTTTCCTCAAGACACAGATATGTAGCAGTCTGATAACGAGACCTCAAGCGTAGGTAGCAAGCAAAGTATGGCTGATCCGAGGCAAGGCATATTTTCACATGTCGCCGAAAACTTGCTTAGTAAGAAAATTTCCAGGTTGGTCTTTAACGTCCTACGCATTGTTAGTAGACTGACCAGCGAGATATCTGAGCCTTCTATCGACGCTTTTCGCATTTCTCCTTCACTTCTCGTCTTTTCGCGCTACTCTTCACTTCGCCTTTACAAAATGTCTCAGCCTGCGTGCTGTCCAATACATGTCTGGTGCTCTCGCTGGACTCTTGTAGACGTGCCGCCTGTCCGTACTGCACAAACCTCCTATTCTTTGACGTCATCTTGTCGGAAGATGAAACCCTTTGTTCACGTTCCTTTCGCTCTGGCTTCTCTTTCTCTGCTAGCAACGAGCGGATATCTAAACTTTTCTATCTTTTTAGTTCGGAACAACTCAAACGAAATCTTGTCATGGGGTTAGTCTGCCTATTGAATCTGATTTAATTGTCGAGATTGCTTATTCCCCTTGGTTGAACAGTGCTGTCGCTTCAATCTTCGCTGCAATTGGAAATGCCATCAACGCTTTCTTTCAAGCTATTGCCAACTTGCTCAAGACGATTGTGGGAGGAATTACTTCTGTTTGTAAGTCGGAATACATCCCTTTCTTTTGACAATCAACGAGCTAGAAATCTTTCTCCAGTGGTTACTATCTTCAGAGCTATTGGAGAGTAAGACTATATGAGTTATACTATTAGCGGAATGCTGATGATCCTCTAGCTTGATCTGCTGCAGATGTGGTTCGAGAAAGCGGCGAGGTGAGTCTCGGTAGCTTCTGGCCTGTGATAATACTCACACATGGGAGCAGGGGCAATCTGATGACAACGGGCGAAAGATCAGGCGAGGCAGAACGGACAATGTGAAGTACAATCATGAGTAATACCATACACGCAATAACGAAGTAACGAGCGAAGGGGGCAATAAAAGTACTTTATTATCTTGCTATTATGACCTGCATTTGCCTTCCTTACTATATCTGACCTAAAGTGATTTATGCATATTACAAAAAACGACGATTACAACCTTCATACTGTCCATATACACCAAGCCTTTAAACCGTGATTCCTCTCAGCTCCGTCAAACAAGAAGAACACCTTTCTTTCACTTCCGTCAAATAAGCTAACAGACTAGGCATCGCTTCTGTTGTCAACGAAAGCTTGCTATCCAAAGGAAAAGAAGGAGCATTCGCATTAGATTGAGCAGTCTTAACGCTCATAGTTCTTGATCTACTGAGATTGAGTTTATGAGGTGTTCGACTGGTATCATCTGAATCGGAACTTCGATCCCAATCTTCTTCTTCTTCCTCGTCGTCTGAATCGGAAGCGCTTGAAATTGCTGGTGATGCATTGACGCTACTTCGTAATGGATCGCTGACTGCTCTTCTTTCTTTCTCCAGCTGAAACGAGTTGGGTTGTAAGGTAGAAGGTTTGATCGATTCCCTTTTCAAATTGACCAAAAAATTCCGTATGCTGAAGATACTTGTCCTTTGCCCTTTCGATTGCGGTTTCTGAAGCTTGCTCTGAACTTCTTGAGGTAATGTCGGAGCAGGCTGAATGACGACTTTTGGTGGAGACGGTCTCGAAATAGGTTTGAGATCACTTTCGCTTGCCCTGGACATTGTTTGACCCAACATGCCTTGCAACAATTCCATTTGCCGAAATTGAGGTGAAAGTAGTGGTTCTTCGGTCAAAGAGGCTTCTAACTCAGCAGTAGCCTGTTGACTTGTTGCTGATGTATTTCGAGCTGGACTTGCACCACCACCGATGGGCATCATTGAAACGCAGCGTTCTCTTCTTGCAGCTACAGCAGCAGGAGTTTCATCCTCGGTTCCATCAGCTAGATCGATCAGGACATCGCAACATTCCCAATGCACTGCATATTGAGTTTCGATTCGCTTGACTGCACTTTCTAATTTGACTGAAGTTGCTGCTGGAGGAGGAGGATGGGATTGAGGAGAAGGCGATGTACCTTCTTTGACCATATCTGGTGTTGCATTGAATACAGTGGCAGTAGCTCCAGACATGAGAGATTGATAAGTTTTGCGAAGTTCTTTGAGCTCTATGAACACCATGGCGACACTTCAGCTACATATCGCAGCATAGCAGCGATACCATGCTCACCTTCAACACCAGCTTTGAACTCTTTAACCCTTTTCAAATCTTGACCAATCCTCGCTTGAGCATTCGTAATCCTGCTTGGGATCCTTAGATCGCTCAAACTAACTCTTCTCATGACTGGTGAACCTCTTCCAGCTTCTATAGGCGCAATATCTTTACCAGGCGAGATGTTCCCACCCGAAGAAGTACCGATTGTGAAGTAAGAATTAGGTCGAGAGGTCGCTGTTGTAGTAAGGGGTCGTTTGAGGCTGTTGGAAGGTGAAGGGAAGTAAGAAGGAGTAGGATCTAGCGCTTGACCATTCGGAGCTAGTCGAGAAGGAGTCCTAACAGATAATTGTTCACTACTTCCTGCTCTTGTGACAAGTTGAATAGGTGGAAGATTGAGAGGAGGTAAATCGTGCTTGGCTGAAGTTGTTCGTGATAGAGCTTTACCTTTGATAGGTGTCGTAGGTTCGTGAGCTTCGTTGATGGTATCGAAATCTGAGACATGACTGGAAAGAGGGGAATCAAACGTGTGTGAGAAAGGTGAACTTTTGGTTTGAGAAGATGCTGAATGCTGTCGCTGATTAGTGGGTCTGATAGTAGATGCTGATGACTGTACTGAAAGGGTGGATGCTACAGAAGATGATTTTGGCATAGATGAAAGAGGTTGTTGATGATGTGCATGTACTGAAGGAACAGGTGGAACAGGTGGAGGAGGAGAGCGAGCTCGAGAGAAAGCTCTAGCGCGAGCGAACAGTCCGGAAGTAGTAGTTTGCGCTGGTTCGAGAGGTAAAGAAGGGGTCGAAGATGACATTGATGTTGGAATAGAACCAATTGAAGATGAAGGTCGGTGAAATTTCTTCCAGCCTGTTGACGGGCGAGAAGCGACCAGGTCAGATTGTGTTTGAGCTATTGATGGTCGCGAAGAAGACAGGGAAGGTGAACGAGTCGGAAGCATCATGCTGAAAGAAAGAGGTCTTCTTCTAGGCGTTGGCGATGTATTCTGTTGCGTTGACGTTCTGGAGTTCAAAGAAAAGGTAGGTGATAAGGGCGGCACGCTCTCGACAGGGCTATTGACAGGGCTATTGGGTATTTGCACCATCGACCCACTCAAGCTTATTGGTGAAGTTGTGAGGGCGTTTGAATCGGTCGTCATCGACACCACTCTACTTCGACGCTTGAGTTTCTTCTTCCTCACGCGTTTCGAGGATGTAAGCGAAGCCCTCTCATCCGAATCTTCCGCTGAATCGCTGACAAATGACACAGTGGAAGAAGTTGCTTTTGCGACTGCTTTTTGCGGATATACTTCTAATGATTTGTCATGACTATTTGATACGAGGGATGTAGCGTCCATAATACGGCGATCCATCGAAGCTTCGGAAGGAGAAGGTCGAGGCATCCGAGGCGGAGTACCAAGATTGATCGATTGCCCATCATTTGATTCTATCCTTGACCGGTTTCTTGATCTTAGAGGTACGATAGTGATATTGTCTGACTGGACAGTGGAAGGGATGGAAACACTTCGTTTGTGCTTTGCCATAGGTCCAATTGTTTCTTGTGCAGCATTGGTCTTGGCAGCTCGTAGCTCAGAAGATAAATCACGATCATTAGACCAGCGATCCGAATCTTGCTGTGATGTTGTTCGAACCATAGACCGTCTTCGGGAGCCTTTGAAGATCGATGGAATAGAAGGCATTCTCAACCCAGATCTTCTTTTCGTTGACGAATCCATCGTAGTAGTCTTGTTGAAACTCTCATTCCCACAATCCATACTACCGCATTCAACTTCCGTTTCCGCTTCAGTTGCTGAGTGATAGCGATCCAAATCATCCCAACTTTCGGTATCTTCCGTTGATATTGTTAAACCACCCATATCTGAAGTCAAAGAAGGAGTAGGAGATCGCCAATCATGTGGTGAAATAGAAGAACTGGTCGAAAAACTAGAACTATGTGAAGCATTACGTGGACCAGCCAAAGCTTGTCTTTGTTTATTTGGATGATGCTTGATCGTAGCATCTTTGTTAAAAGAAGAAGCAGTAGAAAGTTTGCCTTTTGCTCGAGCTGAAATAGTAGCTTGAGTAAGTGTTGGCTCGTTTTCTGAATCCGAGCCAAAGCTCAAAGTAGAAGCTGCAGCTGAAGACCATCCTTTGCTGTAAGGTCCATTAAGGAAAGCTTTTGATCCTTTAGGCGTTGCTCTGGAGACTTTACTCTGAGGTGACGCCGTGTTTGACGATATTGGTAAGTGCAGATCTGAAGCAGATTGTTGGACTATCACAGGAAGAGATCAGCTGGAATGTCTGCTGCATTAGATTGCCCTTTACTCACAGAGAAAGTCATCATCCCAGGACTCTGAATCTTTGTGCTGGATCCGTTTCGAGGCAGGTCGCTCTGGCGTCGTTGACATGGTAGTCTTGTGCCACTACGGTATAAAGGGCTGCAAGGGTATCACTGGTATCAGTCTTTGATGATTCGTCTATGTCAATGCTTGCAGTTGCGGGCCAGGTTCGAATTCTTTCTTATGCAAGAGGAGAACACAAGTGACGTCTTGCAGCGCCCATTGACACGCGAAATCTTAATGTAAAGGAATCGTCTCTTTCCGTAAAGTCGGTCGAATAGGAGTGCGAAAGCAGCAAACTCAAGTCGGCGCAAAGTGCACGGAAGATGCTCACGCTTCGATGTCAAGTCCACGCGTCAATACAAGTCTCATGGTCTGACATCAGTATTGCATACACAGATACTTCCATTGGACTGATACCCAGTACAAAGGAGCACGAAACAAACAGATCAAAGCTTCATAACGATGTCCATGCTTTTCCCTCCCTCCTACTTGCTCTTGCTCACAGCTGGAAGAAAGGTTGAGCTGGTTGTTGCTGCTGTTGCTGACCACCAAACCCAGTCTGTTGATTCTGCAAACCAGTCTTTTGCGCTCGGTTGAAAGGATTGGTATGGCCTGTCAGCAAAGAAGTTGAACAGATCAGCCTTAGCTGATCTCTGCCAAAAATCTCCCTGACCTAGACGAAGATCTCCCGCATTACCAAATCTAGATCACGGAAGTCAGCTTTCATCCAAAGACAGCCTGAAAACACGAACGTGTCGACACCTGATCCAGTAGCTAGAGCGGCAGCAAGATTAGCATGCTGGCTATCGGCTTGATTCTGTCTTTTAGGTGCTGGTGCAGAAGGAGCGAAAGCAGATGAAGGTTGAGGTGGAGAAGTCTGTTGAGGTGCGAACCCAGTGACTTGCGACTGAATAGGTTGAGGAGCAGGTGAAGGAGTAGCAAATCCTGCGAAAGGGTTGTTTGAGCCGAAGGCGGTAGGTTGAGGTACGAGAGGTTGCTGATTTTGTTGCATATATTGCATTTGCATTGCCTGTTGCTGAGCTTGAAGTTGCTGTTGTTGCTGTAAGTAAGCTTGCTGCTGCATCATCTGTTGCATTGCCGCCTGTTCTTCCATCTGTGCCAAGAACTTTAGAAGAGAGTATAATAAATACAGCACGCCTAAAAATCCCGCACCTGTCTTTGCATTTCCAACTGCTGCTGCATTCGCATATATTCTTCTTGCTGAGCTTGTTGTTGTGCAGCATATGGGTTGTAAGAGTTGAATTGAGGCATTCCGGTGAATTGAGGCATCATTCCCGTTTGCTGCGGCATCATTTGCTGATTCTGTTGACCATTCAAGTCTATGAGCGAGTCGCGGGCTTCTCTGTATGGAGAAAGACTCTTTCAGTCAGAATTTGACATGACGAGAGACTATCTTGACATACTGTTGCTCATCAAACAATGCACTGCTGCTCTCCGTCATTCTTCTTCGCTTCTCATCTTCTTCTCTACTCAATCTCAACGCTTCTTCCAAGTCTTTATCGCCATTGTTGGATTGTCTCGGTCGACCAGATTCATTCTCTGCCATCCTCTTACTTTCTTCAATCGCTCTCCTCAAATCCTCATCTTCTCTAGTACTTCCTCCTCTTCTTTGCCGTTCAGGTTGAGGTGTAGATCTAGAAGATCGACCAGCACGAGGAGCAAGGAATTCATCAGGTACTGGAACATCCGTTGATCCACCTGCTAGACGTTCTCGCATATGTGCTCGAGTTTTCCGTGCTTCTTTCAGACGGGTTTCATCCATCAGCAAAGAGGTGATATCCTTGGCTTTCTGGCGGACTGTCAATCATAGGGCCGGGACGAATCAGGCTCATACTGAAGAGTCTCGTGCACCGACTGACCATTCTGACCCTGGTCTTTGCCATCCTCATCCACGTAGACGAATTCTTTGAGCGTCTTTACGATGTATAGATTCTCCCTATAGAAATATGCTGGCTGGGCATCACTTCGGAGTGTCTAAGGGGATGTCTTACCTGAAGTATAGCACTACATTCTCACTGCCAGCATGCAGAATGTAATCCAAGACGGTAAGCGATTTGAAGACATGACGCCAATTCTTGCCTTTGTCGTTCAAGCGTTTGTCGAGCATTTCCATCACTTCAACAAAATCTTGCCTGTACTTGAGCTGTTCAACTATAGTTCACAAGCGAACAACAAAAAGCATCACGCACTGGTTGTATGTCATCTGAGCCACTTCATTCATTTGAGTTCCAGATGGACCCCAAGCTGTAAGCCATCCGTCAGAGCGAGTAAGAAACTATCTGAATGCCTTGTGAATCCGCCTTACCGTCATTCGAGGTCGCTTCTCTGACTTTAAGCTGAACATCGCTGTAGCCTTTCGTATAATTCTTGACTGTACGGAGAGTGCTCTTCCCCATGTTTTGAAGAGAAGCTGTAGCCATGATTGCTATGATTCTCTGATCCGAGCGAGAATAGATGTGTGAGGTGTGGAAACAGAGACTGCGCCAAAATGAGAGCTGGGTTCGAGCTTTCAACGAGAGGCGAGCGGTTCCGGACAAGAGCGGTACTGCACAGAGCAAGACAAGCGTCAAGAGGTCGCAGAGACGCTGACTAGATGTGCAAGTGGTGGAATCAAGACGAGCGCCAAAATCATGTTGTCATCGGATTCAAGGAACAGCGTTGAAGGGTTTTGAGCATGATACAGAAGAGGGTGATATCTATGTGCAATCTATACGAGTGAAGCTATACAAACCAAGGGCATATAATAACGACGATAACTAAAACTCATGCTGATGAAACACCGCCAAAAATCTGACTTGCGAGGTACTTGTGCATGCTGGACTAGAGTATACGTGGGTCAGTTCTCTTCTACTGCATTGTCCGATCCACGAAGATTGCTTGTAGCATGACGAGAAAGGCCTGATCCAGCTAAAGCTGATCCTTCTTGCAAGCTCTTTTCCACTAAAGCGAAAGTTCTCAGCGTTCTTCTTAGCATTATAGCAACTGTACTTACATTTCTCTAGCCTATTAGCAACAAGATGAGCACCTTGACTTAATGTTCCTTCTGCATTATTACCGTGTACTTGCTGTTGTCTTTGTAAAGAAGCCAAACCAGGAGTCAAAGGCGGTAAGGAAGGTCCGCTTGATTCATATGCTCTTTCCAGTCTTTCGATCCTTCCCTCCAAAACTTGAAAGTCCAAAGTAGTCGTTCGGACCTTTTACAAACTAAATGAGAAGGAATTAGGCAATAGGGAAAGGCAGACTTACCAATTCTGCAATCCTTCTTTCCAACAAGGATTCAAAAACAGCTGAAGATTGTTGCAGAGTGCCCAAAAGTTGCGCAGACCTTCTGATTTGTTCCTCCAAATTGGCTTGTAAGATTCGAGAATCCCCAAGCGAGTCATAAAAGGTGTCGAAGAGGTTTAGAAAAGCAGATTTGGAAGCAGCCTTATCGACTTGCTGATGATGCATAGGAGAGCGGTGTGGTTGGCCGTAGTGATGATGTTGCTGGTATTGAGAAGCGGATTGAGGTGCATCGGCCCCGACGGAAAGAATGGGAGATAGAGCAGGTCTATCACCTAAAGGATAGCCAGAAGGACGTGACGGACCACTGAAAGATCGATGATCTCGTAATTGCATGGGCGGAAGATGATATCGCTCTCTGTCGCCTTGATTGGACAGGGACTGCATGGGAGGAAAGAGTCCAGAATGGTCGATGCTGGTTCGCATACCTGATTGCTGCACTGAAGATTGCCAGTTGGAAGGTCTGATAGGGGCACTTTGGATTCCGATAGCAGCTCGATCTCGAGCAATCGAAGTAGTAATCTTCAGGTTTCGAGCCTTTTCACCTCGACGATCTGCTAAGCCTCCAGAACCGGATTCTGACTCTCTGTGAGCAAGCCGTAGTCAGTAATGATTTCGTTGATCGGGTCTGACAGCTCTCACTCGTTTTCATCGACTTCCATTTCTTGACCCTTGACACTGACTTGAGGCTGTTGGCCGCTGATTGCACGTCCGCCTGATTTACGTGACTCAATCAAAGCTTTCTGCTGCTCCATTAAGCTTAGGCTTTTGCGGACCTATTTCGAACATAAAAATCTTGGATATGAGTCTAGCTGAACAATCGAAATACCTGAGAAGCTCTGCTTGGATCTTGCAAAGCAGCGTTGACGTCGAAAGCTTGTACGATAGGACTGACGGGCGATTGCTGAGCGTCAGAAGGGGCCATTAGACCCGGTTGATGAGTCGATGCGCTCAAATGCAAGGGAGGTAATCGAGCTGAATTGGATTGTCCGATACTCAGGTTCACTTTGCGACGCTTTCCACGGCTTGTTTCCGATTCTTGCTGCCCTTCTTCTGTTTGACCGTCGTTATTAGCGAGCAAAGTCATGCGATTCGGCGGAGAAGCGGAAGGTTCTTGTTTTACTGGTGATTGTGGTTCTCCGTTACTGCAGAATATAGTCAGATAGGCGATAGCAAAGTGTTAACACAGAGAAAGCGTACGCATGAGAATCAGGACCTGAATGCCTCATCCCAGTATACGAAGATTGCCCTTGACTGCCAAAAGAAGGTCTTCGTGACCCATTCATTCCTGCTGAAGAGGCTGTTCTCTTCCGATTCATCTCGTCTGTTGAAGGTAGGCCGCTGGATCGAAGACCTCTACCGTCTAATATGACTGGCGATCTATTGGGCGAAGTTTCGCCGTGAGCAAGCGAAGAAGGCGTGTTTTGTCCCCCTCTAGGTGTCAGCGGCGGTATAAAGACAGGTGTTGCTGAATTCTCGATCAGCTTTGATGAATGAGCGCATGACTCCCAGACGTACTATTGCCTTGATGCCTGGGAGAATAGGCCAAGTCTTGCAAAGTCATTGCAGCCGCCGTTTGCGAAGTAAAGCGACCTGTTGCGCTTTGAGCTGAAGAGGGCCGTGAGGAAGGTCTCTGCTCGAGGTGCGGAACTGCTTGAATGGTTGAGATCGGAGGCAGACGCTGGGTAGCGGCTGTCATTCGAGCTTGCTGATGCGGAGGGTGGCTAGCAAGATATGCTTCGATTCTGTTTCTTGCTGCAACCTTTGGGAAATGTATGCAATTCGCTCTTCGATTCGATCAACCAGACAAGGCCAATGACTTCGTAGAAGGTAGAAAAGAGAGGGAGAGAGGAAGAGGAAGAGAGCTCCACAGACGGACGTGCACAGCTTCCGAGCAACACAGACTTCTTGCGAATCTGTCCTTATTTGACGTTCCCTTTGTTCTTTCAAATGCTCTACCTGTCCTGTCGCAGGCCACCAAGCGGAGTCGTCAAGGTGCAGTTATAAGCACAGATGGTCGTCCGAGGCTATTGGAGTTGCTCGGAATGGTGAAGAACAATGCATTGTTTAATCTATGCTCAGGCCCTTTTTTTACAATTGTCTCTCGTTGTGTAGTGCGCAGTAGCCTTCGCATGATTCAAGCAGCAGCTTATTGAGCTTCCGCTGAAATATCGCAATTACAGCAAATACAACACACCTATGCCAATCCATGCGCTCTTAACAAACTTTCTACATCAGGCAGTCCATCCAGTTTGCCTTTAGCCAGTATCGTCGGTTTCTTGCCGTTTTTGAGAATGAGATTGGCTACTTTGACAATATCCTGAAGCGTGACTGCATCCGCTTTGGCGCACATTTCTTCTACTGAAACTTTGTAACCCTGAGCTTGAACTTGTCTGGCCAAATCTTCCACCTATCCCATCTGGAATCAGCATCCTAAACTTCAACGTTGACCACATCTTTACTGACCTGCATCGATCTGGACTCTAAAGCCATCATCAACATACTCTTCAGTTGATTTTTAGCTCTCTTCAATTCCTGCTCGCTGATCCCTTGACTAGCTCCCCATCCTCTTCCTTTCAATACAGTCAAGTTTTCCAATTCACTCGCAATGATTCGAGGTGCCAAATGTGTCGCTTGAGGATGTACAGCGATATTAATTCCAAACAAACCTGAATCGTTGTACGTATGATGGAAAGCCGAACAGAAATCGACTTGATGATATCGATTCAAAACAGAAGTGTACAATCTTGAATACATTCCTTTGCCCGGTCCACCAGCTGAGAAAGAACCACCTCCTCCAAGCAGTGTTTGCAAGACGGCTAGTGGGTAGATGTATTCTGTTTCGTGCACCGAAAAAGATTCGTATCCTATGTAGAGATGAGTGAATTCTAGTTCTGGATCGGGGATGTATGAAGTTCCGCCGGTGTAAATTGCTGGAACTGAGGATAAGGCTTCTGGTGTAGCTGATGCGGGAAGAATTGAAGCTTTGGAGGAGGTAGAGGTAGAAAGCTTCTGGATGAAGGCAAGAGAAGGTGAGGATTTAAGTCTGTTATTGAGCGAAGCAAAGCGTTTGGGAGCATAGGCACTGAATTGATTTTCGACGAGGGAGACGAATTCAGCATGATTGACTCCTGCAGCGGCCACAACCATCCGATCTGGTCGGTACCATTCTTCATGGAAAGCTCGAAGTAGATTCGGCGATATTGCATTGACTCGATTTTGAGGACACAGCAGCGAGTTGCCCAAAGTCTTCCCAGAGTATGCTACTTGATGCAGGAGTTCTGGCATAATGAGCTCAGGTTTTGCTCGAATCTCTTGTATTTCATAGAATGCAGCATCTCGTTGCACATCAATTTCATCAGGATGCAGCGACGGATTCAACGCTGTATCTGAAAGAATGGAGAGCGCTTGTGGAATTGCGTGAGAGTAAGAAGTAGCTTGATAGATCATGGTTTCCCTCGACGATGTGGAAGAGAATTGGCCACCCAGAGCACCAATTTCGGCAGTCATTTGCTCACTTGTTCGATTCTTGGAAGACTGTACGAAGAATTTAGATGCAGCACATATCGGAAAGAGCGAAAGAACATACAGAGAAGGACATGCGATCCAGCAAATGACTGACACCTTGGGTGTCTGTAGTTTCATATCGACTACCGCAATTGACATAGATACCCAGGGCTGCAAAGTGACCAGGAGTTGACTCTGTAGCTACCTTGACACCAGAGGACAGAGTCGTTACCTCCAAGATAGGCTGCTTTTGCCTGTCATTTCGGAATTCTGCCATCACATCGCCTAGAGACTCACAGGAATAGCGCTTGAGCTTGCAGTCGCAGTTGCATACTGCCTGAGATTCCCTGCAGCCTGCTTTGCGGCTCTGACAGCCGACATTCACTTGCTTGAAATCTTCTGGACCTTGGTTGAGCTCCAACGTCCGTCGTTTGATCTCATATACTGGTACTCGCTCGAGCCACTCAGAATTTGTGCAGCGAATTTATAAGGAGCTCTGGTAGCCTACTTGACCGCTCTCGCAACCTATATCCTGTTTTGCTATAACCTCTTGTTTTCCTGTCGTACCTATTTACAACTCACAGACAAGCATGTCTCAACCCACAAATCGCTGCTTCATCGGCAATCTGCCTTACAATTGCGTTAGTCTATGTCATTGCTGTTTTTAACGCGAAATTCTGACAATCGCTATACAGACAGAAGAGATGCTTTACGATGTCGTTACTCAGCTTTACAACTCAAGAAATCATTGCTGATAGTCTGGGCAGGCTTTCAGAACTGTTGGACCGGTAGTGTCAGCGCGTCTGGTATTTGATAGAGACACTGGCAAAATGAAAGGCTTTGGTCAGCAAACAAGGCTATACTGTGATTGATCAGCAGGCTGAATGTACGACAGGTTTCGTGGAATATAACGATGTAGAAACAGCTGCCTCGGCAGTCAGAAACCTGAATGGCTACGATTTAGCTGGTCGAGCTATTCGAGTGGATCATGCTGAACCGGAAAAGAATCCTTCGTCGCGGAAAGGTGCAACTGGCGGTGCTCCTCGTATTCCTCCACCGGAAAACAGACCTCAAATGGGCAATTCGAAACCTCTTCCGGCTGGAACTCCTCTACCTCCCGGCGTCAATGCAACCGACGCTATTTCTCAGACATTAGCAACGATACCGCCTGAACAATTATTGGATATTATGTCACACATGAAGGTTAGTCAGGCATTTGATTTGATGTTAGTAAAGTATGTCTCATCTTCAGTAACCAGTCTCTTGTTACGACATCGCCTGATCAAGCTCGAGTACTACTCAACGGCAATCCTCAGCTAGCATATGCTCTGTTTCAAGCTATGGTTTTAATGAAAGTAGTCAACCCAGATATCCTGCAGCGCATGCTTTCCACCTCCGCACCACAGCAACAAATGCCTTCCAATCCACCTCCTCAGCAATACAACTATCCGCCTCAACAACAACAAGCTCCACCTCCTGCTCAAAATTATTATCAGCAACCTCCACCTCTTCAACAACAATTCGCTCCTCAGCCCGTTCAGCAACAAGCACCACCACCACAACAACAACCTCAACAGCAACAGCAGAGTCAAGCTCAACAAGCTGCTTTGTTGCAACAGGTTATGAGCATGACTCAGGCTCAGATTGATGCGCTGGGACCGGAACAGAGGAATGCGATCATGGCTTTGAGAGCTCAATTGGGTCAATATGCTCGTTGAAGTTTGGAATGGAATAGGATGGACGGAAAGACTTCGGTTGTAGATGAGTTGGCCAAATGGCCAAACTGAGGTGAAGTATAGGGGAATATGAAAAGGGACCGAATGATGGTAGATTTTCGTTCGAGTACATCAGGCTGTCAATATCATCTCGAATAACACAAGCGCTGACAATTGCAGATCGAGTTGCCTACCAATTCCAAACCTGTGTATGTTGCTTTCAACGGCGTCTTGACTTCAAGAAACATAGCAATACTTGCGCCCGGTCTCTTGTATTGCTTCAATCAAGATTGGAACAATGTCAGCAAAGCGTTCTGCCAAGAAGAGACGTATTTCCCAAACACCAGATTTGGCTTCACCTGTAGCAAGTACATCGCAACTTCCTGCTTCCAAAGGGTCTTCTACACATGAGCAAGGGAATGAGGATGCGGTGATACATGATCAGATCTGGGCAAACCTGTTGGCTGGAACAGAAGGGTTGTCGGAAAACGCAGATGAAGCGAAGCAAGGGATACCTTCGGTGCAAGAGAAAGCTGCGGATACATCCAATAGCGCTGCCTACTTTGCAAACACTGCAACAAAGGCAGCAGCGGGTAAAGGCGTCAAAGCTGAAGAAGAAGCTGACGGATTGGATCTATCTGCTTTTCTCGATGCTTCGATAGCGCAAGCTGCGACTGCAAATGGGAAGGAGGAAGTAGCAGTATCTGTGAAGCAAGAAGTGCCAACACCTTCAATCAAATCTCTCCCGGTGAAACCTCTTCCAAGCTCTTTACCTGCTCTGCCATTACCAGTCAAGAACCTCGCGGCAGCGGGAAATAGCGTCAACGCTCTTTATACACCTTCACCTACTCCATCACCAGGGTTGTATGAAACGAAACCAGTTTTACCTTCTGTCTTTGCGGCACCCTCCTCATCAAGTATCCCAAATAATCCACCCGAAGCCAATCTGCAAGCTATGATCGACTCTGTTTCTCATTCAGCAGTAGAAATAGCTAAAGCAGAACTCGAGCAACCTCAACCGGTTATCAAAACTGAAGCTTCTTCCACCACTCCAATTACCAACACTACTACAGTAGCCAAACCTCTTCCCGCTCCAGCAGTAGTACCACCGAAACATACTGCCCCTCATCCACAATTAGCAACAGCAGCATTACAATCCGCTCATTTGTTGGCTCATATCAGAACTTTGATTGATGGACAAGTAGCAGTAGCGAAATTGCACAATGATTCTTTCACTGAATCTCATGCTCAACATATCATTTTGGAAACTTTTAAAAAAGCGGAATTGAAATCAGAATCGGTTGAGGCTCTTTTAATCATCTTTAATCAGATTTGTCAGGGTTAGTTTGCAATTCTCAAGAAGAGAGTGGATGAGATGCTGATTATGTTTTTGTGATGATAGCACATGATTTACAAGCTAGAAGTATGGCAGAAGCGAAAGCTAGAGCTATGGCCAAAGCAAAGGCGGAAGCAGAAAAGGAAGAAACCTGAGCTGTTCATTTCAAATCGGCCACAATCCAGTACATGGCATAGCATGTGCCTTTATGAGAAGCGTTGGAAGATTGTGCTCGCCATGGCTTCTGAGTATGTACTGTCACATAAGCAGTATTTTCACTCATTTACCAGTCTAGATCTTCCTGAGCTAACGAGGGCGTCAGCGCCATCAAGCGATGAAACATTAGGCTCCTCAAGTAGTCAATAAAGGGTCAGATCGAGTGTTTTCAATGGGATGTCTATTCTTGTTGGACGTGTTTTCGGATCGAACAAAAGATAGACAAGTGCTGGACCGCGGTGTACATGATTCTTATCTCCTGTTTGTAATCCGTGGAATCCTCGTTATCCGCAATCCGCGGCCTTGGTCATTGATTTAAAATCTCGGCTTTCTCACTTGCTCGGCCAACCCAATTTGTCATGCGCATGAATACCACTTCTGCAGGTAGCGGGAGTCAGCTATTGCACCGCAGTACTATACCTATAGACACCTCTCACTCGCCGACCTCAAGTCCATCTGGTTCAGATCAAGAATCAGATGAATTGGCTTCACAGATCGTACCCACCCCAATCGCAAGGAAGAAGGAGGAAGCACCTATTTGGTGGTCTAACATGATCTTCTTTTGGTCCATGCATGTATTGGGCTTGTATGGAGCAATCTACATTTCACCTTGGAGTACACTGGATAGCAGGACTAAATGGATGGCTTTCATCAGCTGGCAATTGGCAATCTATGGGATAACAGCGGGTTATCATAGGTGTGTCTCTGTACTGAAGCAACTAAGCAGCGCATCTTAGCTGACTGTGTGTGCGATAGATTGTGGAGTCATGGAGGTTCGTCGACAGAGCACTGCCAAGTTGACTAGGTTGACGTGTGTTATGCAGCGTATGAGGCACGGCTGCCACTGCGGATACTCCTTGCAGGTGCGCGGGCATGCAAAACAATATTTATCGTCAAATTGAGTTTCGTTCGTGTCGCACAGGAATGGGTTGTTTGGGTTTCCAAGGATCAATCAAGTGGTGGGTACTCAGGCATCGTCTACATCACCGATGGACAGACTCAGAAGATGATCCGTATGTGCAATAGGCCATTGTTTGGAATTGAAGTAAACTGACCGGTCTCTCTACCATCCAGATACGACGCTTCCAAAGGTCTTTGGTACACTCACTGCGGCTGGATCTTTCGCAAACCGAAATACGCAAAGATGCATTGTTAGTTTACCTTTCACTCAATGGCATTATAAACTCATCTTGCTGCAGTGATCAGCCAGAAAGATCTGAACGATGACCCTGTAGTACGGTTCCAACACAAGTACTATCTACCTCTTACACTCGTTCTGGGCTTCATCCTACCCACTTTCCTTGGTTACTTGTACGGCGATGCAACAGGTGCTTATATTTGGGCAGGAGTGATTGCGAGATTAGCTATCTGGCATGTGACGTTCATGATCAATTCCTTGGCGCATTGGGTAGGTGAACAGGAGTATACAACAGAATTGACAGCGAGGGGCAACTTTGTGAGCATTTGCGCTGATTGAGCTCATTGTCGAGCTCATCATGATCTGACACCTCAGCTGTTAGCGATGTTAACAGGCGGTGAAGGAAATCATGTAAGGTGTTTCATTTGCGAGATTTGAAATGCGCTGATGAGAGGTCAGAACTATCATCACGCTTTTCCAAAAGATTACCGAAATGGCGTTTCTCTCCTTGATTGGGATCCAACCAAATGGCTTCTCTTTCTCTTACATCATCTCAGTCCTTTTGTAACTCTCCTACACACTACATCAACAGAAGATATCTTAGCAGCTCAAGCAAATGTTCAAAAACTCGATTCGCATCATTTGACTGTACCAAAAGATGAAGAACTACCGATATGGCACAAAGCAGACGTACCGAAACATGTCAAAGAATTGACAACAAGAGCCATGGCTGCTGGATCGTTGAAAAGACCTTTAGTGTTATTGATCGATTCTTATGCGGTTGATGCTGGAGGTTACGCTGCTACACATCCTGGTGGTGTGGCAGTCTTTAGAGCTTTTGCAGTAGACGAGGAAGCGAGTTATAAAGCGTTGAAGGATTGTTCGAAAGCTTTCAATGGTGGTCAGTACTTTGTCTTTCTATTGAGTATTGTACTTTGCTGAAAACCGTGACCAGGGCTCAACGATCATGGTTACGTAGCAAGGGAACGAATGAAGTCGTTGCGGATCGCACGAATAGAGGCGTAGAAAACAGGACCCTTCATGCTCTTTTTACACCTTTAGATCAATTGCATTTGCATAGGAATTTTGTACATTTGTTAAGCGTATTCCACAAAAGCTGCAAACCGAGCATACTTGTACAATTCAACCCGAAAACACACTACATAGACATGGAACGACATGCCAAAAGTCGAGCTGCGAGAAGAGATTAGGTCGTTCGCCTGTTGTGAGCTGTTGTGAGGAGCCGACGCCGGTCAGCCGCGTTCATTCCTTCTCGACGAGCTACTTCTTCCAAGCCAGGGTTGTTGATTGATGAGTTCACCTTGAAAGCAGAATTGAGGTTGGCAAGCGCTTCAATCTTCTTTGCGGCATTGCCGCGATGACTTTCAATATTTGCAACAGCTTCACCCTGGAATTTATTTAGCTTTATCGAGAGCGGAAAGACAGCAACTCACTTTGATCTTGTCGGATTGATAGCCTCGGAACGTGTTGTTGACATTATCGAGAGTTCCGGACAATAGTGAGATACCATGCTGAAGTGGATCGTAGCCAACGCCTGGCATAATCGGTTGAACTCCAGTACCGATTGGCATTCCCGGAATACTAGAACGATTGGTATAAGGTGCAAGTCTAATCAGAGAAGAAACATTCACGCAGGCATTCCTAACCCTGGCAATCCCTGTCCAAAGACTCCCATACCAGGTCTGAAAGCTGCTGTGTGCACAGGCATGCTCATAGCTCGTTGAGATATAGCATTTGCTCTGGACCATGGATGAGCAGACAAGTATGGCACGATGGAGCTGACTTACTGATCCAGAATCTGCTTTGCCACTCTTTGCTGTTGGTCATGAAACACTTGATCAGCTTGAAGTTGGTGCCGAGCTCTTTCGCTCGCTTGCTGATTTTGCTGCTGCTGCATCTGATTCGCATACATATGATCACGATGAGCTTGAGCAGTCTCCATCTGATGCTGTCTCTGGAATTCCGCAGCATAATGTTGCTGCATGCGTACTTGCTGCTGATAGTCTTGAGCGTTCTGCCTCTCTTGATACACTCGCTGACGCTCTGATTCTTGTTGCAATTGTCTAGAGTAGTTGGCAAAGTCATTCTGAGCTGCTTGATCTTGTGAAGGCAACGCAGTGTTGATGTTCTGAGGCATGAATTGAGGCATCATAGCAGCATAAACTTGTTGAGGCGGATAAGACATTGGAAAAATAGGTTGAGGGTGCATCTCGTAGAAAGAAGGTGTAGAAGGTAAATTTCTGATATGCTGAAATTGGGCACTGCGAGGTCGAGGAGGAGGAGGCGGTTCTCTACGGTCTGCTTCGTCTTCGAAACGAACCGAACTTTGACCACTGCCTCTTCTTCTAGGTGGAGGCTCTTCATAGATCCAAGGTACATCGTCTTGACCGTTATACAAGTCTGTAGGATCATTGTTGAAATAGCCACCATCCACTTCGGACTGACGACGCCGGTCCAAGTATGGATCCTCTTCTTCTCTGAGATGAGAGCTGTTCGAAGAGTGAGGTGAATCTTCTTGACCTTTCAGCAATTCAGCGAAAGAGCGAGGTTGATGCTCGAAATCGGAATTTTGACCCCAAGAACTTTGAGGAGCTGAAGAAACGAGAGAAGAAGAAGGCTGCGAATCATTGTACGATGGAGGAAGAGACATGAAGATCGGGTTATTGAAAGCTTCTTCAATGGAACCGGAAGAGTCGTTCCGTTTGAGAGGAACTGGGCCTCGAGGAGAGAAGGCATTAGTATGATCTTCCGCTAACTTATCATCTTGAAAGATATCTTGATGCGGCGAGAACAGAGGAGATATGTTGCGAGGTGTAGCGGAACGGTAGTCATCTTCGAGCTGTTCTTGCGATTGAAATGGTACAAGGGCCAATTGTTGATCTTCAGGACTTTGAACATGAGGATGAAGATAACCATTATCGGTAATTCGTCTGTTGCACAGGCTGTAAGTAACGATTTTTCGCCTGATAAGTGATGGCTTACAAGTCCAGATGAGGTTCATGAGCTTGCTGATTGTCCGAAAGGCCGTAATCTCCGCGTAGAGGAGGTAAACTCCCATATGAAGCCAAAGGAGTGTTGATGCCTTGAGTTTGTTGACCTTCTTCATCTTGCCTATCGAAATCGTCCATTCTTGCTTGACCGAATTGATCAGTCAATTGATCCAGAGATACTGGTCCTGGTTCTTCAGCTGGTACAGAAGAGTAGACCATAAGAGGGGATTGATGATAGATGGTCTGGTATGGATCATTTACTTCTTTTCCATTTCCACCCAAATCAAAGTACGAGTTCCAATTAGTAGCACTCCGTGTAGTCTCTTCTGCTTTACTGTGGAGATCATCGAAAGAAGTATAAGTATGCCAATCGACTTTGTGTTCGCCATTAGTAGTATCTTGCAAAGGGACAGGTAAACTCATACTGAGTTGATCGAAAGAAGTATCGTATGCAGTATCGTACTTGTCTTGTTTCAGATCAAAAAAAGCAGAACCGTCCGAAGGGTCATTTAGGTTGGACCAACCAACTCCAGCGTAAGTTTGAGGGTAATCAGGTTTCTCTAGATCGAAATTGGTGGATTGGTAAGAAGAAGAAACCGAACTATCGCTGTAATCTGAAGAAGGTTGATAAGAGCCATAGTCATTTGATGTAGTGTACTCGTGACTGATTGTAATAGGTTGAGCAGTATTTGAGCCGTAAGTGAACTCATCGGTGTACTCCACATAGTCGGTCATCTGAAGTATTAATGCAGTAAGGCTATGACCTCTTTAAAACGATTTCGAGAAGCAGAACTGACCTTGAACTTATTGTTTCTAGCCTGTTTCGAAGATTTTGTTTGCAAAATACTTCGATGCTCTCATAAAAAAGGAAGCAAACACAATTTTCAAGCAGCGAGTAGATATGCAGTGTGTAATAGAAACGTTCAAAGCGAGGATAAAAAAGAAGACAAGCTTCACAGATCACACTGTCGAAACTTCACCGCTCGAACATGAAATGGCGATGTCACGAACGGATCACAAGAGACTGTGCGGTACAGCAGTGTCAATCGCAGATGACGGGACGGGTGATAATGGATGTTTGGACAATCGCTGTGCTCGGACGAAAGCTCATGACCGATTGCGGAATACGCGAAATATGTATGATAAAGTCACAGTAAAGGCAGAACCATAACAGAGTTGGGGCAAGGACAACCATATAGCAGTACTGCGTAAAATCCAGCGAGACTTGACCGAGATGACATTTGCTGATTTGCACAGCTTCTCGCGAGACCAGTATTCAGCTCAAGAGTTCTGTAAAACTTGAAGCTGCATGTCCAAAAGCTGCTCGTCTACTCTGGTAGTCGAGAAGAGGCCGACATCGTCCAGGTCCAAGAATATTTCTTCGCTGTTACTTTCGACCTATAGCCACCAATCATGTCAGCAGCGAGATCAGTGGCATCATTACAAAAGGCCTATACACAGGTACAATTTGGCTACATTGGCCTTATGACAACCCGCTGATTGTCTTGGAACAGGCGGCAAACACTTTCGCATCTTATAATTTCAGAGAATACTTGTGAGCTTCATATCTCCATCTGTAGACGCTATTAACGTGTGCACGAATCAGTGTACGACAAGCGAGTATTCGATTCAGTCAAGCACCTGCAGAAGGAAGCGAGAGTTATCAATCTTGGCTCAAGACTGCAGAAAGTGACATTGAACAATTGAAGAGATGTGCGATTATGAATAAAATGTATGAAGCGCCGAGATTGGTTATTGAAGATAAAGGGCAGAAGATTATGCTTGGAGGTGAGCTACAGGCTCAATCCTGCGTTGCATGTCTTTGGATTTCGATATTGATCCGTGTTCATTATGCTAGGTGGAGCTGGAATGGAAGCATCCGCGTTGATACTCTTATTATCTGTTTGGATTGATACTGATCAAAGAGTCGCAGAGGTGGAGCTGGTCAGGAAGTCAACCCTAAGGAAACCTCGGAAGCCCAAAAGACAGAGCAAGCGAAGAATCTCACATGATGATAAGGCTGTGTGCTCATTGAGCTGTAATACAATGTACTATAATTGCATTCGTCTTTGCATGATCTTTCTTTTTTTCGCTGTCGACCTGCAAGAGCGATACTAATTGCTGACGATGCCTGCAACTTATATCATTGAGCATATGGAACCTATAGAGTCCACTTCTGCTGCTTTACCGCCATGGGTTACCTTAGAATACTCTCATATCCTCGAATTGACTTCCTCATCGTACGCTTCAGCGTAATTCAAGGGTTACAGAAGCTGAAGCAGCGCAGAGAATAGAGCTCTTTTTTCTCATCTCGCACCTGAAATTCAAGCGACTCTATCCTCAAACTTGAAATCCAAATGTTCAACTCAAGGGATAGAGGAATTAGTCAAACAGGGTAAATGGAAAGCTGATAGAATATGTCTACTGGATCCGAAAGCTACTCAAGTACTTTCACCTTCTGATGCACAACTCTTTGATGCCTTGTATGTCTTGCGCTTGCTTTTGCTTTGACATTGCTGAATACAGATATATCTTTAAGTTTGTTCGGAGGAATTTTGGGAGATGATCCACCTAGAGACAGAACAGCGGAACTCAGACAACTTGGTTATCCTTCGCGGCATCTTGGTCCTGTTCAAATGACTACCGATACAGCAGTAGGAGTAACACATCGAGTAATCACAACACAGGGTGAGTCATCCAATTATCTCATACTACAAGAGCTCAACCAAAGATTGAATAGTGGAATTGGATGATATTCCATTTATCAAACACCCTACAATTCATTTCGATAAGACTGAAAGCGTTGAAATGCCTTTCAGATATATGACGGATGAGAAGGGAGAACCAATTATGCCAAAGGGCATGCGAGAATTATTGAGGGAAGATATGAACAAGAGCTTTGAATTTTAATCATCATATGCTTCTGCTATATATATTCGAGTTGAATTAAATGCATATCAACCTCTTCTGTATACAGCCTTTCCGTGAGTCATGTTTCAAGCACGCCATGTCTTTGCAGAAACAACATGACCATTCGCTAAAGCTTTCTGACGATCAAGCTGATCCAACAATCTCCTACTCTCGTTCTCCTTCTGTCTCAAAACAGCCAAGTTCTGATTTTTCAGAGAAGCTTGTCTGGCATTAAGCTGGATTAAGCGCGCTTGTCGTTCTGCCATTTGTCTTCGTAACCTTTGGGCATACACTTCAGGTCCGTAATAACCAGCACCAATAGCAGGACCATTGATAGGGAAAGTTTTTCCCATGTAGGGCTTGAATCTTCTCGCCATTGCAACAGGTAGTTGATAACGCAAATCCGTTCTTCTCGCTAATTGAGGATTAGCGTAGCCTCTTCCAATGTTACCATATCTTGCTCCCAGGAATCGATTTGGTCTGTCAATTTTTTGAATCAGATATGATCAAGTCGAAGGGATTGACAATGCTCACCCAAGACCGAGTAATTGACGTTGTTGAGCGGTCAATTGCCAATATCTAGCTCTTCGACGAGCTTCGTCTAATTCTTGGAATTGCAAACGTTGTTGCCAGAGTTTTAATCGCTGAGCTTCATTCAGGTTCCGAGCTCGACGAAGTTCATTCTCGTAGCGAAGTAGGTCATAGTAGGCTGCAGCATTGAATGCATCATTTTGCCTAAATTGTTGCGGATGAAAGGCTTGTTGCATATCTATTAGACCAAGCTTGAGCGATGGGTTAAGTCTTTCACAATGCGTTATGAGCTCACATGGCTGGTACATTGCTGATAAGCTTTGAGGCAAAGGCATATACATACGCTGTAGCCGCTCGGGATTGAAGTACTGCTGATAATTTTGCGCGAAATTATATTGCTGAGCGTGATATCCATGTGGTCTGTTTGACAGTTAGCGACCTCCAAGTCCGATCCAGCTGAAACTGACCCAAGACCCAATCGCAGGCGAGCATCTTCCTGCATCAGCTCGTATTGTTGATGTTGCCTATAGGATTTCAGTTATTGAGTAAACGATAAATGAACTACAGACGGAACGTACTGCTGGCGGTTCATTGCTTCCCAAGCCAATCTTTCGCTCCACCGCCTTCTTCTCTCTGTGTCCTGCAACGATTGATCATATTGCAAAGCTTGAGAGTATGCAGTAAGATCTGCTGCAGCCATGTAGTTGTTATCCAGGTACTCATGCCCTCGCGACATGTAGTCTGGTTGGAAGTAAGTTTGGTACCTCGACCTGATTTCGCTGCTCAAAGGAAGAGCTGAGGCAAAAAGTCAATCAGCGTGGAAGAGCTGACGTGGTACTGACGAACCTGATTGTAAGTAGCCCCTATTATAATCGGCATTCAGTCTTCTTTCGAAGTAATCTGGACTTTCGTATAGGCGAGAATAGTGACTGTTTTCGAGACCCATAGACATCCTCTGCGTTTCAGGCACTACAAATACAGACGGATCAGGATCAATGTCAAGACAAGCCAGTGGGTACATACTGGTTGACCATTGAGCGCGACGAGTTGCATCGTCCATTTGCTCCCATCGAAGTCTTTCGGCCCATCTGCGTTCCTTATCCTGCTCGTTTAGTGCAGCATTTGCATCGAGACTGTTCTGGTAGTACAAAAGATCGCGATATGTGTCGGCCTCTGTCGAAGTCATACATAAACACTTCAGCTTTTGATTAGGTGTTAATATAGATACACTAACCCATATCCTGCTGAAAGGATTGCTTAGCCATACGATCAATATCGGGAGAGCCATAATTCTCTTTCTCAAGACCATAATTGCCCTCGGCGAGAGCCGAATAACTGGACATAGCCGGACTATAAGGATTTGAATTATCGAGCGAATTCCGTCTGTCGAGATGAGGAGATCCGTGTCTATCACCGAGCCCAAATTCATTCGAGGTTTGCCTGTCCAAGCGAGGTGAAGCATATTGGGTGTCGAGCAGATCTCCAGCTAGGCGATTTGCATCGAAGCCTAAATCCGAGCCAGACATACGTCTTTGACTAGTCATATTTGGCATCGAGCCGTAGTTGGCCGTTGCATTCGGATCACGGTAAGATGGACCAGAATCGAGCAAATCATTGGCCAAAGAATAGGCATTACGATCTTTAAATCCATTGTTTGAGCCATAAGAAGAAGGTTGATAATGCTGCCGAGCCATATAATCATCAAGCTGACCAGTTCCAGGTCCTTCATAATTGCTTCCCAAATTCATGCCGTCAAATTTCAGATCGTCAATGTCTCGATCGCGATAGTCCGATCTCAACGGCATCTTATTTGAACTGCGGTAAGGAGCAGAACCGGGAATAGGAATGCCTCGATTGAGATTTTCGGCATTTGACAAATCATTCCTGCTGGTGCCCATGTCTGGTCCATAGCCTTCTGATGACTGATGCATTTGTTCTTTAGCGAACGCATCTGCCATGTACCTATTAGCTTTCGTCAGTTTACATCGAAAGCTCAAACTTACCAAGGAAAGATGGATCAATACCGCCCATAAAATCCACACCATCCTTTCCGCCTAAGCTAGATTGTCTGCCTTGAGTATTCATCTGGGAGAAAGAGCCAGGCATATTGTCCAGTCCAGAGTTGGAGCTTAGGCTTCCGCTTCTCGAGCGAGGCTGTTGACCCAAAGAAGAATGAAGATCACGCGCGGAGTTGACAAAATCCATAGTTGGTGTATTATGCATGCCGGTAGTCAATCCAGATTCTGGGAGAGCCATATTGGAAAGAGGACGTTGCTCGAGAGATCTGCTCATTCGCCCATCTTCCCGTCCAGCAGAGTTGCCTAGACCCAAGGACGCTCCATAATCATCTTGAATCCTCTGAGATGAGTCAAAACTGGACTCCTGATCGAGAGCGCGTCTCGTTGGGCCATGTTGGCTTTCAAAAGGGTCTCCGGACTGACGGCCCAAAGAAGACGACAGATCGCGATGTGGATCATGGAAGCTATCATCGATTGTTCCGTAGCTTGCAGAAGGCCCGTCCGATCCTGAGGTTCGACCGAAAGCGCCTGGAAGATCAGCTTGTCTTGAGTCGGAGAAGCTGCGTTGACGACCCAAGGAAGAAGACAAGTTCTGATGGGGATCTCGAAAGTCATTCGTGCCATAGGTCTGAGCCAAAGGATCGGCATTATTTTGTCCAGACAGAAGATTGTCGAAAGAAGAAGAGTTCATCGCTTCATTGAAAGATCTTCTTTCGTCAGGGAAGCCAGAATCGGAACGAAGAGAAGAAGACATATTGCTCAATTCAGGGTGGACAGCATTGTAAGACGTATGCATGTCTTCGCGGAAGCCTGATTCTCGACCAAGGGAAGAAGCTATATGGTCCAAGTCGTGCATGGAGGTAGGCAAGTCATCGCCTTGGGCTCCCATAGATGAAAGAGAACCAGTGTCGTGCAGATCTTCTGGATGCAAAGAAGATATCGAAGAAGTAAAATCGTGATCTCGCAATCCATAATCGTTTGCATCGCCTAGTCCGCCAATTAATGACAATCTGTCATTCTTGTCTCCGTATCCATCGTTGAAGCCATGATCGTCCAACGCAGGTCCGGAAACGGACGACGACCGGTGAGGCTCAACATGATCTAGATGTTCCTCCTGCAAATCGCTTGCATGTACCCCAACATCCGGATATGAGCTTCCTAGACCCAAAGTATTCTTCTCGAAAGGATGTCGCCGTCCCGAGCCTGAGAAGTCCTCGTCTTGTAAATCATGAAAGCTGCCAGGCAAGCCTTGAGATCGATGATTCATCATATCGTGCGGATGACCGTCCATGCCTCCTGAATCAAGATGCAAACCATCTGTGCGACCTTCCGAGAAGTTGTCAAAGCGGTTCGCCAAGTCTTCGTATTGGCCTAATCCTCCTGCATGATCCAAATCTTCAAACTGGTCTCGATGTGAGCCAAAATCTTGCATGATTGATTCTCCTGGGCCATTATAACTATTTCTCTCATCATAGTCGCGTCGTACATCATCGATACGATCATCTGCTCCACGCATGAGATTTGATTAGCGGTGCTTGACTAGGACCCACTATTGCGATACGAGTTGGATTCGTCCACGCCACCGCTACCATGATAAGACTGCGGGCCTAAGAGCTTTAGTCAGCGTTATACGCAAACACCCTCAAACCATTACACACCCATTTCCGCTGAGCTCCCATAGTGATCTCGCAGTCTTTCATCGTAATCACGGCCTAAATGACCATCCAAGCTACCTAGGCTGCCCTCTTCATCAAGATAAGCTGAATTCCGACTAAAGTCATTGTTATTGCCATATCTTGCGTCGCCAAAACCCTCGTCTTCGGGATATCTCGACATCGGTGATGGTTTGCAAGGAGATAACGAGCATCATGCTTGAACCTGCTTATTCTCTTAACGCCTCCATTTGCATGCGAATGAAACGAATGAAAGACCAGAAGACTCGCGTTGTCCTGTCAATTTTCTGTTCGTTTGCAGCACTCTTGCTCTCTCTCTACGATTCCCTTTTGTGTATGCAACTTTTCTCTTGCGGTTACATTGCGACATTGTTGTTCTCGGCTAAAGTGCAAGCGGATATGTGTCATCAATTGCATTTTTTTCTTGCTGGGTTCTGCCTACTTTGTTTGCCCCTTGTTCCTCTACTATTCTCTATCTATCTCTTGCTCCTCCCATAAAGTATCCAGTCAAAGATGTCCTCACCTTCCTCTTCTTTGCTCTTCAAACCTGTTCGCTTGGGCGACAAGCAGCTCCTGCACAGAGTAGCGATGGCTCCACTGACCAGATTCAGATCTCCAAACCATGTGCCAATCGATGCTGCAGCAGAATACTATCGACAAAGAGCTTCAGAAGGAGGTCTCTTGATTACTGAAGCAACTTTCATTTCAGAGGAAGCGGGTGGGCTTGCGGCTGCTCCTGGAATATTCTCAAGGGAACAAATTGAAGCTTGGAAACGAGTTACTAAAGCTGTTCATGCCAAGAAGGGCATAATCTTCATGCAGTTATGGGGTATGTCAAGATCCTCTTCACTAGCGCTTTCATTCGCTCATGTCTGTGCTTCTTGATTTCTCACAGCTCTTGGCCGAGCTAATCCGGGGAATCAAGATCTGAAGAAAGTCGTCTCTTCGTCTGATTTGGCTTTTGAAGGTGGAGTAAAGCCAGAACCACTTTCGCTCGAAGATATTCAACGCTATATCAAGGCCTACGGACAAGCAGCAAAGAATGCGGTCGAAGCTGGGTTTGACGGTGTCGAGATCCGTAAGTTGGCTGTGGCATTTCATAAATGCGTCACTAATTCCGCTGGCAGACTCTGCCAATGGTTATCTTCTGCAACAGTTCCTCGAGCCAGCATGTAACAAACGCACTGATAAGTATGGAGGAAGTGTAGAAAACCGTACAAGGTTTACGAGAGAAGTTATCGCTGAAATCTGTTCAGCGATCGGGGAAAAGCGTACAAGCATCAGATTTTCGCCTTGGACTACTTTCCAGGGAATGCAGAGCACCGATGTGAATGGCTTGATAGAAGTACGTTGTTTCCCTCATCTCCACATTACCTTATTAACGCAGATTGCAGACTTACACATACCTTTGCGCATACATCCGTTCTAACTTCCCAAAATTTGCGGCTGTACATATCACTGAAGATAATGACGTCTGGTGAGTGACACGAAACCCACGGCTGTAGGACTAGCTGATTTATCTTCCCTTTCCAGGCGCGGACACAATACGAAGACCAAACCTCGCAGCAATGATCCATTCAGAGCGATTTTCAGACACACTTCCAACACTTCAAATCATACAGCAGAAAAGATAGATGCTGACAAACCGACGGATGAAAGTTTCCCTGAACCTACTGAAGAGTGCCCCACACTATTCATCAGCTGCGGTGGTTACAATGCAGAAACAGCTGTGAAAGTCGCTGATGCTAAAGGAAGCGAATTGATAGCTATTGGTCGATATTTTATTTCAAAGTAAGTTCTGCCATTTGATCCGAGGAAAGACATAGGGTTCATAAGCTGGGATAGCCCCGATTTACCTTCAAGAATCAAAAACGGTCAAGAATGGACGAAGTACGACCGAGATACTTTCTACAAAGTCGGTTCAACTGATGGTTACACTGATTATGCCGTCTTTGTGCGTATCAGGGATCTTTATATCGGTGCTCCCCTCATTGCGTGTTTAGGGTCAAGAGGGTCATGGCGAAAAGGCACAAAAGGCGAAAGCTGAGAAGGAAGCGAAGTTGTAAAACAAGTAGAGACATAATGTATGAAATAGAGATCTTGCTAGAGCGTTTAGAAAACATGACCAATTCGATTCTCCTGCATCTTTTCATGGAAGCTCGAGCGCGAGAAGAGCAGAGGAACTCAGGATCAATACTGCAGATTTGATTTAACATTCTTTGCGCAAACGGTTTATGATACACCTCGCTTCTCTCTTAGATTCTGTCCAACAGTTTCTTGACCTGACATCTTGCCTTTCTTCTCGGCGTTGATTTCGCTCGACATTTGACCCATGTCACTAGATTACATAATCAGATCAACTCTAAGAGAATTCCGTACAATTGACTTACGATCCACCTGCACCTGCTTCTTCTTGTACACCTCCATCTAAAGTACTGTTGTAGCTAGAAGCGGAAGCAGAAGCTAATCAAAGATGAGCTCATGCGATTCGCGTTATATGGAAGGCAATATACCCGGATCAGCAGTTCCTGAGGCAGCTGCGAAAGAGTAAGACGAGCTCAATTGTAGTAATGGACGAGACATACTTTCGCCAGTCTTAGCATTCTTTCCTGCTTTGCTGATATCGCCAGTGATTTCGTGTTGGTTGCTTCCACCAGTAGCAGGTTGCTGAAAGAGCCTTAGCTACCTGTGATGTTATCGATCAGGAGCTTACAGCGTTGCGATTCGCTGCCTGAAAGCCTGAAATCAGCGCGAGTTCTTAAGTGCATCGTGATCCATACCTGTGAAGCGGGAACTGCTTTATCATCCTTTCCTGCTTGCCCGAATCCAGCAAGACGAGGTGCAGAGATGGAAAGCTGTCTTTTGGCTAGACTTGCAGTACGAATAGGTCGAATAGAATGGGCAAACATGGTTGCAGCTTAAGGAGATCGGTACAACTAAATTCCAAGAGGATCGACCTCGGATTTCTTGCACTGGAGATCACTGTGAAGAGAGTCTAATAATCGAGATTCGCTGACAAGCGATATTATCAGGTCAAGCTATGACGCTCTTCGAGATTACGTAAGAAGATTTGACGCGTTTTTCTCGTCGGGCCTCGTTCAAGCAGCCCTGGAGGAGCAGCTACAGAGCACCTGCCTCAAGATCAGGCTCCGTGACGTGAAATTGAGAATTGTAAATGATGACGATCCGCATCGATGCACCTTAAAAAATTCTAGAGCTCGCTTTTGACCACCAAGTCTTCTACTCACTTCTCAACATGCTGCACAACCGAGTCCCTGATAACAAATTCGTCGAGTCTGGCACCGCCGCTCCAAAAGAGGCTCAGCCAAGTTCCCGCAAGGAAGTACGTTGAATACCCCTTTCCGTAGTATTGCTCTGGCTGATACGGGTGTCACTACTGCAGAAGACTGGAGAGGACATGGATATTGCTGATCGCCCATCCAAGCTGAACAACAATGATCTTGAGAAGAGTCAGTCGGTTTCCCCGTCATAAACTCTGACTTATAAGAGATGTACAGCCTTACAAGAACGTGTTCTGGACAACAAGAACGTCTCTCGAGCTGCTCTCTTCGACAAAGACGACGCTTTGCAGATCGCTGGATCCGTAAAGAAGTTCAACGTTAGTCTTTTTGATGCGACAGAGAGAGCGCAGATATTGACACTGTGACATCTAGATTTCTCAAGAACAGACCCGTGAATTGCTAGACGCTTTACTTTCCGTTCAGCGAGAAGTAGAGGGAACCAACAACACCGTAACTTCCCCCTTTTCTACCTGGTTCTTTTCCCTTGTACTGACTGGTATTGAATAGGTTACTGGTCAACCACCAAAATCAATCTCTTTCGAAGGCTCTGATTACTCTTTCTCAAACAAGACGACTGATACTTGCACTCTCACTTCATCTGGCAAACCTACCCTTGTGATTGTTCAGAGCGCAAAAACTTTCTTGATCGCCGAAGCTGCTGAGAACGCTAACGAGGATGCGTAAGTCACTCTTTCACTAGTAGAGAAAAAATAATAGACTGAGAATCAATAATGCACAGATTGAAGACTATTGCTGATTCTTGGGCTGAGGGATTGGAGAAGGTTTCCATGTAGAACGAGAATTATGTAAGACAGACAAAACAGAGCCATAGAGCTGAGACTTAGTGAAAAACAAAGAAATTCAAAGCAATCAATGGAATTGAATTCCACCAATACAATCTGATCCCTGAATTTCGTATGAGGACAAGGAAACAGGGACTTCGCGGAAAGATGAATGGCCGAGACGCCCATGCGAATGCGTTTCGAGAGACTTCAGATCTCACTGATGGAGTGACCAAGTGAGAAGGAAAGAAACAGAGGCAGGAAAGAACGATACATGCCTGCTGGCTTGCTGCCACATTCGCAAAGTACTACTACGTTCTCCCTTTGCCCTTCTGCTTGTTCTGCTTGTTCTGCCGTATCAGTTCCAACCTGGCCTTGAGCGAAGTCACTCTTGCATCAGCTTCTTGCTGTTCTCTTTCCTCTCTGAGTGACGAATCAGCAACAATTCAGATGGATCGTTCTATACGCACTCGTCTATCCTAGACATCAGTTCCTCGCGTTCTTCCCTATCCCTTTTCTCCTCTTCCGTCTCCTGAGTGTCTTCTATCACTTCACCAGTCACACCATCAAATTGTTGTACTTTCAACTCAATTCCTCCATCATCAACAGCTTCCTCATCCAGCAACTGAGCGGGAGCAGAAATAGTTGCACCAGCTCCTTCGCTCGTGTTCAAATTATCTGCCAAAACATCTCTTTCAAACGCTAGCCATTCTTCATCTACTTCTTCTGCTTCTGTTTCTTTCGATATCGATTGTGGTGCTTGTGTAGGATCATCAAAGAAACCATCAGGTAAATCTCCTGCTCCTGCTCCTGCATCATCATCATCCGTTCGAGCTTTCTTATTACTACTTTCTGCCTCTAACTGTTCTTCTTCTTCCAGAGCTCGTTTGCGTGATTCTTCAGCTAATTGTTGTTCTTTCACTAGTTGAGCTTGTTGGACTGCAGCTCTGTGTCCCTTTGATGTTAAATGCGCAGACCAGAGTTGTTCATGCTTGACTGGAACGGAACATAAAGAGCAGGAAAGTCCTTTAGTAGTGTAGCCTGTCATTTACATTAGTTATCTTGTAACTAGAGATGGTTTAGAGCAGCGTACGAGCGTAAGGATGCGAGATTTGGGCAGTCGCTTTTTTCTGTTTCATAAGATTGCGGACAGACATGCTTGCAGAGAGACTGTAGGGATAGATCTATGCTTGAGAGGGTATATGCGGCTTTTGAGTGAGTCGAGATTGAAGCAATGGTATATTCGAAGTCGTGGAAACAAGTCAACAAGCGAAACTGCTAAACGAGCGAGTGCATGCATTATTACGTGATTCTACTGTACAAAAATCGTGATAATGTGTACGTAACCCCTTGCCTGAATCAAATAACAATACACCGATGTTTCCGTTTCCCTTGTCTGCTTCTTGATCGACTCGCACCTCTGTTCTCGTCCCGCCTTATTAATTGTCGTACTAAATCTTCAAAGACTGCATCCACGTTGATTCCTTTCCGCGCAGAAGTCTCATAGTACCTGTGTTGCTAGTTCAAAAACACAGATGGAAGACCAGATCTCGTCACGTACGGTACATCCAACCACATCCGCGACAAAGCTATCGCTACATCTCGCGGTACTTGTCTTTGTGCAGATAGATCGCTGTTGCGCATCAGCATATACTGTTGTAAGCCAAAGGAAGAAGCTCACCATTTGTTGCCAACAATGCACATGGGAATGTCTTTCTGCTCGCAATGTTTGAACATTGTACGGCGGAGTAGGAATCTACGCACTTCTGATAGACCTTCACTTTCCTTTATCCTTACTATTTGCTGCCTTATCGCAGACAGCTCATTGACTGAGTCTATACTTGTAAGACTGAAGACGACTGTACACATTGCATAATTTGATTGAGAGTCTCGCACAAAGTCAGCAAAGACGTACGCGCGAAAGCATCCCCTCCTTTTATGTATAGCGAGTCTATATGCGAGATGAGCCCAAAGAACAGACCCGAAGGAAAAGACGTACGCAAAGACATGAATTGTTCTGTGCCCGCTGTGTCGACAATCTCGACAGATATAGCTTTGCCATCCACTTGCACTACTTTCCTGTAGCTATCTTCGATCGTCGGACTGGACCACATGTCAGATCAATACGCGATAAATCTTTACATGAACTCACTCGTATCTATTCCAAAGGAGTAGGTATGATGATTATACGCGTACACATGAGGAGAGTGACTGACTTTTCGACAAATATCGAGCTGCATTCAATTGTCAACTCTTATGGCTTTCGCTTGAAATAAGCACTTACTGCACGAATTGGACAGTAAGACTACTTTTCCCAATTCCGCCGCTTCCAAGGATAACAATCTATCGCATTCCAATGAGTCTTGTCCAGCTTATCTCATAGAGTTCGAGAGCCTGCGAGAAATCGCTGCTTGCTTTCAAGCATTTTCGATGTCGACTTCGACATTATTGTTTGGGTGCAAGAGTGCAGGTTGACATTTGTCCGCCAATGTCTGTGGTGTTCGAGACTTCGCTCGGAGATCTGATTGTGAGTGGCTTTGTCCCTCACGTATCATTATGCTGACAGAGCAACGCAATAGGTTGATCTTTCTTAAAGGTGAGCTCTCCTTCTAGCTTTACTTGAGAGATACACACGCTGAATATAACATGTGTGGCCGCAGCTCTGCAAAACATATCACTACAACTTGTGCTCTTTCTTCAATGTTCAGCAAGATTTCATCGCCCAAACTGGTGATCCAACAGATTCAGGTTCAGGTGGATCAGCCTACTTCCCTTCTTCTCCTTATTTCACTCCAGAATTCAAACTACCTAAACTTCGGCATGCATGTTTCGGTACACTTTCAATGGCAGTAGCAAATGAAGTTTGTGGTTCTCAATTCTTCTTCACTTTGAAACAAGATATGGATTATCTAGATGGGAAACATGTACCTTTTGGGAAGGTCGTAGGAGAAGAAAGTATAACGACTTTAAGGAAATTGAATGAGGTGTTTGTGGATGCGAGTTATAGACCTTTGAGGGATGTCAGGATACGGCATGTTATAGCACTTGGTGCGTCTGACATTATTTCCTTCCGTCTTTCACTTGCAGTACTAACAGAAACAAAAGACGACCCATTTCCTGATCCGCCTGATTTGGTCATTCCACCAGATTCACCAGTACCTACTAAAGCTCAACTCAAATCGTTACGAATAGGTGATGAAGAAGAACTAGAAGATCCTACTGCAGACGAAGAAGAAAAAGAAGCTAAAAGAAAGAGCAGCTGAAGCTCGAGCTCAAGCTCTCACTTTGGAAATGGTTGGACATTTACCTTTTGCTGATGTTCGACCACCAGAAAACGTGCTCTTTGTTTGTAAATTCAACGCAGTCACAAGATCAGAAGATCTAGAACTCATCTTTTCAAGATTTGGTACTATTCTGAGTTGTGAAGTCAAAAAACTGGTGATAGTTTGAATTATGCTTTCATCGAGTTTGATAAGAGGGAAGAAGCGGAAAGAGCTTATGTAAAGATGGATAATGTCTTGATTGACGACAGGCGTATTCATGTTGAGATCTTTCAAAGTCAGTCCTTCTTATGCACTGTGTACATATATGAAGCTTTGGCTAACTTTTCACTCTCTCACAGGTGTACCGCATCTTCATGGGCAATGCGTCTTTAGCAAAACGTAAGTGGAATCCCAATTACCGCTTGAATTGGATACTAGACTGAAGTTTCATTGGATGTTTCAGTGGAGGTGGAGCGCCACCGAACAAAGGTCCATCACATCGTCGTTCCAGATCGCCTCCACCTTCGCATCGAGGAGAAGGTCATTCTATTGTCTTTGATCTTGCGGAAGAGGACAGTCATTCTAGCAATAAAAGAAGGAGAACTAGAAGCCGTAGTCCTAGAAGAGACGATAGAAGAGATTCGAGAAGAGATAGCGGAAGAGATTCGATCCGGGACGACCGAGGGTTCTCGAGAAGATACGATGTTGATCGAAGAAGGCGATCATTTGTTACCTCGACAGCGGAAGGATGCGAAGAAGTGGTAGAGGATCGTGAGCAGAACATCAAAGCATAGACTGCAGGTAATTCGCCGCTTCCATATCATGAATTTCCTTATAGCCCTTTCAAACTGTAGACAGGCCCCTCATTTTCTCTCCCTTTCTTTGCCTTGTAGCGATGCTGGGCATCGCCTCTTCAACGCTCTATGGAATGGGCACGGGAAAATTGATTTCTACTTGTGAGGCGAAGAGTCGGACCGTACTTGCATTATCGACATCATCTCGGCGGTGCTTCGCTTTCATATAAAACACAGCGATTACTCTCTTGTTCTGATTCTTTCTCATCCACCTGACCTCAATCTCATTTTCGCATTCAACAAGACATCTTCATCATGGTTCAAATTATCTCTATCATCACTCTCATCTCTGCTGCTGTCATGAGCGTCTCTGCAGCTTCTATTGCCAAACGCGCACCTCATGAGCCGGTAGTGTATCACGCGTCAGTACTCGTCAACAGTCTTTAGTGAGCTGCATCTGACTTGCTTCTCGCGATCAGCAACTCGCCTGAGGTCACCTACTATGTTGCTCGTATGTCATTATACACACGTTCAGTTCGATCAGCTCATACCTCGTGTTTCTCTTTCAGCTAAAACTACTCCATCTTGGACTGCTGGTCAAGACAATGCTGGTCAAGCTATCGAGTACACTGACAACTGCTCTGCTTATTGGCAAATTGCCGTTCCCGAATTGTCTACCACTTTCAAGTTCGTCCGCATTGCATTGTGCATTGTGTCCCTGCTGATTCGACTCTGATCGGCAGCATCAATGTCGATACCAAGAATGATAGAGGTGCTTTCAGAATCTGCGTTACTGGAACTAGGGACTGTCAGCAAGGTGATTTTTGCCCTTTCGCAGTTGAACATTGCATGCTCATCTGCTTCTGATTTTCAGGCGACGCTTATTCTGCCGATGGTATTTCTGTTTACACTTACAAAGGCGACTTGGTACTTGAGGAAACCTCGACCATTACCATGTGAGCCTTCCTTTTGCGAGTCTGTCGAGAGTTATGCTGATCAGTCTGACTTGGTTCGAACAGTTCCAACTTACAAGACTCTCGCGTCAAGACTGATACTGGCTGTCCTTACCTCGTCATCGATACCATCACCTTCACCTCCTAAGTGCTCTAGATGATAGAGAAGAGGACATTCTGAGTAGTAAATTGAAGTGAATTCATAAGACCGTTTGTAAATAATCATTGCATTGCATTCATCTGTCATCTCTTTTGAAAGAGCAAGATTTTTCGCTGAAGTCCCAGAGCTGCTCATGCAAAGCTCACCTACAGGTATTTCTCGCAAGTCTTGAAACAGCTGTTTACTTTAAGATCAACCTATGCCCCGCTTTGTTAGCGTCTCCAGTAGATTGGCCCAGTAACTCACAATCAGCTCTCCAAGTGAAGTAGCTAGTAGCACGGACATTGGCGGGATGGTCGACGATTTGCAGTGTTGCTGCGGTGACGTTAAAGCCTGATAGAGGTCTAGGCATTTGATGAGTGGAATAGCCAATGAAGTAAGCGGATTTCAAACCTCTCATAACCCTAAGATGTAGGTCTTGATCGCAAAGACTGCGGTGTTTGGTCGGCAGATGCGCGCCGATATACCGAACTCTGTATTACGTGTTTCAGCTTGTTCTTTTTTTGAACAGTCGAGTTCAGACGAGAAATGAGCTCCATCTCGAGAGAAGATGTGCAGGATATGATAGGTTCAGCCATAAAGGCGAACAATAAGAAGCACAAGAAGGAACAAGAGAGAAGAGAGCAGAAATTGGCTGCTGATTATAAGAAAGCAATTGTTTCAGCGGTTGAGCTGGCTCACCGTCGCGGAGGTATGTGAATACGATACCAATCTGTTACAAGGCTCATGAAAGCATGAACAGCCCAGAGCGCTCGTCAAGAAAATCCGCCAACTCCAGCTGTCGAAGAAACAGTAGCCAGCGGCAGATCTTTGAGAACGATTAAATGGGATTCTGCTAGAGACGAATTCTTAGCCAAATTCCCAGCGCATCTAACCGAAAAGAAAACTTTCGTAGTCATGAGCGGGAATGTGAAGACGGACATGAAAATAAGACTTCATGGCTTTACTTTGTTGAGCAAGAAAGACCTGACAGCAGGAGAGATGGCAGAGGAGGTTTGGTGTATCCAAAAGGGCAATCCGTGCAGTCTGCCGGAATTGGTGAAATTGAAGTACAACGGTTGGACAGGTGGAAGCAACATGCTGAACGCGGTCATGGTTGGGATGTATTTGACTGACCATCCTGAAGAACATGAAGAGCTTGATTCGAAGATCTTGGAAACTTTGAGACAGAAGGGCAACAAGAAAACTCCTTTCACGGTTATGCTGGGATTTTGCTCGTTGAAATTGCAAAATCAGATTCAGAGCAAGAAGAACAAGGACAAGCAGCTCAACAAAGAACAGATTATGACCTTCATCCGCCAAATGGTCAGCAAGCACTCGACCAAGATTGTTTCTTCCGTCGATGTCGATCCAAGAACTGAAGAGGATGAAGATCCTTCGGCTACTGCAGATGATCCAACTATGGGTGAGACTGCTGCTGCTGCTCCATCTGGCTCTGGCTCTGGCTCTGGCTCTGGTTCTGGCTCTACTTTTGCTGCTCCATCTGGTTCTGGTTCTAGTCATGCTCCTAATCCTGTTGCATCAGCACGACCTCGTCTTGTTTTAAGAATGCCTACTAGTCCAGGACCTTCCACTCGTACAGCTCGCAGAACCCATGAAGACGCAAGTGAAACGTTGAGACGCTCAAAGCGAGCTCGTATTGCTTAGACTTGAGTGCAGTTTTGGTATGTTGTCGCTTTCCAGACAAGAATCTAGTTCCTGATTTGCATTCTACACTTCATATGGACCAGCTGCTCAGTGAAGGGGACGGTATTGCGATGCTAATGTCAAGGTGGAACGGACTTGAGAGGAACTTGTATTTGAAACCAAAGGAATTTTGAAATGCGACTGAAAGTAGAGCTAGCTTTAATATGTAGTGTTCCGCCTGTACGAGAAAGGCGAAAGTGTCACGACCCAATCTATCGCCTCAAGAAAGAAAGCAGCTAGCTACCTGGATTGAAGTGAGAAGGGTAACTCCTGCATTGATTAGCAAATACTGCATCACGCTTGAAGCAATGACTTCACTGACCGAGCTAGAGTACAGGTGCATAAGCCAATGGAAACCTTTCGCAGTATGACCGAAAACATAGGTCGAAGCCAGATTGCAGTGCGAATATTAGATGAAGTGTATTGAGATGGCGATGCGGCATTCCAGGATCTACCTTTCCCTCTACAGACCACCATGACTTGTTGCTTTGCCAAATATTTATCACTTGAGAACAAAGAATAGAAGACTAGATGTTGCATTCGAGTTTTGGGATCCTGCTCAGCGATTGGTTGCGGCATACTCAGTGTAGCATACAGCCTGTGAAAGTAATTGCTCCGAACTGTCCGGCAAAAGGGTTTTTCAACGTTGAAAAGAATCGATTTGGAGTGGACTATCGCCCTGTTCTCAAGAGCGAGACCAGAAAGTGAAGTACTGCTCTGTAGGTCGCAGCCTGATCATTCATGAGGAGAGCAGACAGAGCAAAGAGGTAAGGGAATTGTTTGGCTCGTTGAAGCAAGAGAACGCAAGGTTGCATTTTCAAAAGTGTCTCTGCACATTTGTCTACCTCTGCTGCTGTTCACACTTCCTTCCGCTATCGTAGTGGCTCGAGATGAGGAGGAAGCGACTCAAGCACTTGGCTTTTTTTCCAAAAACTTCTTCTTCTCTCAACCGTGACAGCTCATGTACTGAACGCTTCGCAAACGGGTCGAGACGCTTCTTATTAGTCTTCGATACTCCTTTGCTTGTCCTTTGATCTCCTTTTCGTTCTAATCTGCGAAACTTTTCACTCTTCGTACTGGCTTCGCTGCGTTTTCGTTTTCTGCATATACGTTCTGTTCGCACTTTCTCCTTTTCATAATGTGAGTAAGCTTCGGCAGCTATAGATCCTCGCTCACGTTCTTTCGCTCAGTGACGAGGGCACGTAAGCTGCATTGACCCAGTTGCCGAAAATAGGGCTAAGTGCGCGTTGCAAACTATTCAGTCCCATTGGATCTTCTTCTCTGCTACTCAATACATATTGTTGAACCTACTGTACTATCTGTCTTCACATGTAAGTTTGGTTTTGAAAAGTCTCCACCGCACCGCAGCTCACCTTACATTTGTATAGCATGCCTGCAAAGAAGACTCGCAAAAGAAAGACCAGAAGACATGGCACTTTAGCTAGCGGTGTATCGAAATCAGTCCTCGGTGACAAAGGAGCTTTGCGCTTCAGGGCTGAAATTCGAAGTTTGGCCAAACTTTGGACTAGATGGCATTTTGTTGCTCTCTACCTTCTTGGTGCTCATATTCGAAGAGGTGCCTACCGGTTTCTTATCAACGAAGGCTTTGCTGTTCAAGCGGCGCAATCACCAATCTTCTTGACCAATCACCCGACAACTGACATTCACATCCCAAATCCAGTTGGCCAAGTCTTCTTCAGCCCAATCAACTCAGACTCACCTCCTTTACCTATACCCACGATCTCGCAACCTGAAATTCGGTTTAACACAAGCTTTGGTGAAGGTGTCTTGGAAACTATCAGAACCGATCCTGGAAAAGCTCAGCCTGGAGTTTATCAACATCGTCTAAGTGAGACTTATCAACACGTTATTCGGCCTGGTCTAGTTCCTAACCTTCCTGCAAACCATGCCTTTCCAGCAACTGCTCCAGCTCATACCGATCCTAGCAAAATCAACCTTCGCGAGCTGAGAAATCCCTCTCGATCACAGCAATTCTATTATTTGAAGAAAAGCCAAGCTCCATTTCTTATGGGCGAACTCAAAGGCTACTATAAGCACAACTTTGATTCGGCTCTTAAGAAAGTCATCGAATGCGAATTGTCCAATTTACCTATCTCAGCTGAAGAAAGTACGGCCTTCTCTACGCTATCTCAAATTTTCTTTCAACCTCTCTATGTGGCTAACCGACACGCTCAAAATCCGCTCCCTGAATACAATTGGGGTCCTAATCATACTTTGTTTTTCAACAACAACAATCAACCTCTCTTTGATTACAACCAAGCTGATCGCCAAGTCATAGTCAATTCTTTGATGAACATCTGGTCTCTTCTAGTCTGGTCTCTTGATCCTGAGCGAGAAGATCTTTCAGGTCGCAAGCGGAAAATTATTCCCGATGCGCCTAATCCCGTACCAGATTCAACTTCAACAGCTCGCTTTGAGATCACTCGAGTTGGGGCTGATTGGTCATCAGTCATTGGCGACAACGAGACTTTATATGAATCTGCAGCAACGATCATGGTTTACTTATCCGCTCGATATACCTCCCTTTCATACAACGAAGACGATGAGCTTCCCCCCTCTTTCTCTCCCATCGAAATCTGTCCTAGAAAAACAAAGCTGAAGACTGAAATTATTGCCATAAATCATGAACTGCTCGTCCGTGTGATTATCCCGGCTGTTCAGAAGAAATACTATTCCTTGCCAGCAATCACTCCAGAAAGACTGTTGATTGTTGATAGTGTAAGTGATCTTAATTCGAATGAAGATGTAAGCTGAACTTTGCTTCTCAGACCGGAAGGCGCCGCAAACCTGGAAGATCCGAAGATGTGGAAACTCAAATCAGCACTATGGCTCATTTCTTTACACGTTTGCATCCGAATGGCAACTTTCGTGACGCCTTTCCCAACACCCCGCATCTGAAAGGCAACGCTACCGGATCTCGGTTCTTCTATCGAAAGTGCAAAGAAGACCTTCCTCTGACGAAATTGTACTTCAAAAGCGACGGAGAGAAAGAACTGCAATTCTGCTTTGAATGGGAGGCAACAGCGGAACAATTAGCTAGGAAACCTCACTTGGCTTTAGCAAATCGCGTAGCGGACTACGATGAGCTTCATCTCAATGCAAACAAGCATCAGCAGATGCCTTTGGTAGATCAAGTATTTCCAGACACCGACAACACTGGATTTCTAACAACTTTGAATAACAATCCGCTTCTTCCTGCCGATCGCTTCCTCGATAATCCAGGGCCAGGTCAGAGCAAGGTGATCCAAGTGGATCCTGGTCAGACCTATCTTACACAATCCGTCGACCAAAATGCAAGAACAAGTAGAGAGGTCTTGGGACTGAAATTGCAGCATGTGAAGTTTGTTGTTGATACGAATCCTAATCTGACACCTGAAGAACAACAAGAACTTGATGAAGCTACTAAAGAAGCTTCGAAAGAATACAAATCTCATAGGCGGTCTATCTCAGGAAAATGGATTGCCGAGCAAACCCTCACAGCTCGTGATGAGCGTATCGTCGCGCTGAAGAGAAGAAGAAATGCTCAAGCATACAAGAGCAGAGATCTGACTGGACCGCCAAGTTACGATGAGCGCATGAAACAATTGGAAGAAACATCCAAAAGCATCGTTGTTGGCGGTCTTCAAGCTTTTTCTCAATACTTCTCTATCCACTGCGATCACTACGGCCCGATGTCTCGCTTCGTTAATCGAATTTGTAAAGCTTCTTCAAGACATTTCGATCGTCAGGCTGCGGATGCTCATGCAAAGCGGAAAGCAGACGATTTTATCTCTTTCAACTTGTCTCGTGACTACTTCCTCGAAGAAGGTCAGAAGATAGTTTTTAGAGAAAATAGGAAACGGCGAAAGAAGCGAGTACGAGGAAAGCGCCGAAAGAGTTTATATAAAGGCATTCCGACAGTTGAGAAGGAGCCAAGGCAGAAGAGAGTACCTGCTCTTGTGTTTTGGGAGATGGGTTACGGAAAAGCAGCACGAGGCAGACGCGCCACTGCTCAGAAGGTAAGCAATCTAAAGTATTTTGGCAAGATTTTTGTTAATGACAGATGACAGGAAATGGCAAGATCTTCAGCAGTTCATGGCGGCAATGGAGTGGTTCTGGTCCACCCGTACAATACTACTGCGCTCTGCTCACATTCTTCTGCTCCCATTGATGTTGCTTTGCCTCCGCCTTTGGCTGGTGCCGATCCTGCTGAAAGGCTTTCTGGAATGACGCCTCACAAGGGTGTCAAGATAGCTAGTCGGGTATGGGCTTGCCCTGATGGTCATGAGTAAGCTTTACTTGACTGTATCCCTGCGATATGTGCTGAAACTATACTATAGGATTGTTTATGCTCGACCACAAGGATCAGGTAGTCACAAGAAGCGAAGACATTGCAAGATGCCTGATGGAACTTTGCGGCTCACTACGAAGCACAAGCACCGAGTTTGGAGAGAAGCAAGTCGATTAGTTGGCTGTACTATTTGCAATGCTCCTCCGGAAACAGTACTGCCTGACAAGAACCTGCGCATGATGGCTCCTGATCATCCTCCTCCTCCGCCTCCTGCACCTAACAACTTCAATCGCCATGTTCCTCCCGCTCAATCTACGGATCGTGCTGACTTGGTAATCATAATCTCCAGAGATGGTGGTGCTTCCAGTACTGTGGGAGATATTGGTAAAGCAACTATTCGTGCGAATGGTCAACGACCGATATACAACATGCATCCTGCTGCAGTGAATCGCATTCGTCAAGCTGAACAAACTGCACGAAACTCCGGACCTTGGGTCAATCGCATTGCAGGCACTCTCGCCAACCCCTACTATAACAATCATCTCCACAAACGTTCAACTGCATGAAAAGCTGTTCTGCAGTATGTTGTTCATCTCGGGCAAAGTATCGTTATGTGAGTCAACTTCCTCTTGACCAGATGTATCAATTTGATTATTGCTCATGTCAGCTTTCTTTCTTTCAACTTTCTCTCGACATTGCTGTGACTTCGCTTATACTATGGCATCCTTTTCAACAACTCAATTTCTTTCGAACCTCTTGAGCATTTACGTCTCTTTTGTTGCCCCGTATTGGCACTTGCGAACTTCTGGTCCTTGGACTGGTTGGTCGGGGTATATGATGTGCATTACATTGGGGTGACCTCCGAACGGATCATTCATTGGTCGCTGTTGGACGCTGGATCGAGCTTGCTTGGCATCGTGAGGCGCGTCTCGGGGTTTGTGAAGGGAGGGTTTTGTTGGATAGGGATCGAACATAGACGCGAACCAAAGGTACTGTATATTCATTGCGTTGCTCCGTCGTCGTTTGAGATCAACGAATGTCCCTTGTAGAGTCCTAAATTGAAGAGGACCGAGCCAGTTCGCAGACAAAAGTGCATTATTGCTCCACAAGCAGCCAAGTGCTACTGTAAATATACCTGTGTTATGACTGTATATAGCGAGAAGACGCCTTTGATCGATACCCCTCCTCGTACAGTAGAGCGCCGATCAAGGAGTCCTTTAATACGACTGATTACTTTTCGATTATGGCTTCTTCTGCTCTGCTTGACTTTATGTGCACCTCCAGTAGTAATATACAAGCATCGCAAACATTTCTCTACTCAGACTGAAATCGAGAACTATTTCCTAAAACATGGACCTAATCCTACTTCGGCTCGTGAAATCTCTCGATCACTTACTTCGTCAACACATATAGCGGGTACGGCTGCAGGTCTGAGATCAGTCGAAATCTTGCGAAGACAGTGGGAGGAAGCGTTGAATGTGAAGAAGAGCGATGAGATCTTTGAATCTGGTTCCATCGAATCTCAATCTGCCTTTGATTTGAACGTTGGACGAAAAGCTAGAATTCATTTAGATACTTACTACACTCTCGTAAACCATCCGTTGGGTAATTCTTCTCTCTCGATGCTCGATTCAAACGGGAGTATGATCTTTCAAGCTGGATTAAAAGAACGGAATTTCCCTGGTCATGAAGAAAGTGATGTACCTTCATTCCACGGTTTCTCAAAAGGTGGAAGAGCGAAAGGAGAATTGGTCTTTGGAAATTATGGAACTAGAGAAGATTTCGAAAGATTGGCGAAAGAAGGTGTAAACTTGAAAGGAAAGATCTTGATAGTCAAGTACGGTCATATCTTTAGAGGCTTGAAAGTTAGTCAAGCAGAAAACGCAGGGGCAATTGGTGGGTCTCCAAGCCATGCCGCAAATAGATCTGATTGAATGTACAGGCGTCTTGATCTATTCTGACCCTGGAGACGATGGAGAGATCACTATTGAGAATGGCTATGAAGCATATCCGAATGGACCAGCTCGTCAGCCCACATCAGTGCAAAGAGGTTCAGTCCAATTCCTATCTCTCTATCCTGGTGATCCAACTACTCCCGGTTTGCCTTCTTACAAGAATGCTACTCGTCTAGATACGAAAGATCCGAATCTCAGCATACCTAGAATCCCTTCTTTACCAATCAGCTATGAAGATGCTTTACCCTTGTTAAAGAGTTTGAACGGTCTTGGTCAGCAAATACCGGAATGGAATGGAGGATTGACGAATTCAGGCGTTGAATACTATACCGGTCCTTCCGAAGTTCAAGTAGAAATGAATAATCAAGTTCACGAAAGCATCAAACCCATTTATAATATGTATGCTGTCATTCCTGGTCGAGAAGCGGAAGAGGAGATCATCTTTGTTGGTAATCATCGGGATGCTTGGGATAAAGGAGCTAGTGATCCGATCAGCGGGACAGCTGCTATGACTCAGGTTGTGCAGGGTGTTGGTGCTTTGCTAAAGAAGGGTTGGAGGCCTCGAAGAACGATTGTGTTCGCTTCTTGGGATGCCGAGGAGTATGGACTTGTGAGTCATTCGCTCGCTGTGCCTATTTGTGCGCCTAAAACTGAAGAATCTCAAACAGATCGGAAGCACTGAATTTGGTGAAGACTTTTCGAAGATGATACAGAAAAGGGTCGCACTGTATCTGAACGTGGACGTTGCTGTAGCAGGCAGCATCTTCAAATTCGCAGCCTCACCTTCTCTCGCTTCTCTATTCAAAAGAGTAACAGCTAAAGTCGCTGCGCCTGATGAAGCTAATACTACGCTTGCTGACTATCTGGCAAAATACGATCATCTACCTCAATTAGGTTCTGGATCCGATTATACGGTCTTCTTACAAAGACTTGGGATAGCTTCAGTTGATGTTGGGTTCACCTTTAGCAGTAAAGATCCAGGTAAGATAAATCCTTTCTTTAGGATATTGAGCTAACGGAATGTGTGTAAAGTCTATCACTATCATTCGGTCAGTGATTCAGGTTAAAACATTGTATTGGTGTTGGAAAGCTTATAAGATCAACAGATGTACGACAGTCAAGAATGGATGGAAAAGTATGGAGATCCTTCGGGCAAGCGCAAAGTTGCTATCGCACAAGTGATGGGTCTAGCAGTACTGGAGGCAGCCCATAACCTTGTTCTGCCTCTCAATCTCGTCGATTATGCTCGGGAATTGGACAATGGAGTCAACAAGATCTCTCATTTGGCCAAAACAGTAACACCTATCCATGGCTCTTTCCATGATCTGAACATCACTTCGTTGCGAGAAGCGGTTAATGAGGTCATATCAGCCGCCAATGCCATTGAAGCAGAAAGACTTGGTCTGCAAGCTCAATATACGTTGAATCACTCCAAACGACATCGCTCAGCGAAGAACAAGGCAGAACGTAAAGCCAAACTGCTCAATGTCCGACTGAAAGCGTTCGAGATGGCTTTTCTTTCCGAGAAGGGATTACCGAATAGACCTTGGTATAGACATCTTGGTATCGCTCCGTAAGTCTTCCTGTCAATGCGTTGAATGATAATGCTTACGAATTGGAACGTATAGCGGTAGAGTTAGTTTTGATCTGATTTCTGAAATCGGACTAATATCACCTCTTTAGTGGCTCGGCTACGGAGCTGTAAGTCTGCCAGGTTTAACAGAAGCTATCACGCTGGACAAGGATGCGAAGCTGGCGAATGAGCAATTATCAAACTTGCGACAAGCGATGTTGCGGGCTGCTGAAGCGCTGAAGGCGTAGCGTAGATCTAACGATGTAAAATAGTTACTGTAGGATATAAGATGCATCTGCGCGTCTCAGCAGAAGCCAGTACCATTGACACTATATTAGTAGCCCCAGCCTGTCAGTCGACATGTTATTTCCACTTCAAAACCGCACACAACGATGCGGGCCCTATGTTCTCATGCAATAGACACCTTCCCCTCTCATCGTACCGCTCAGGAAGAAGGCGAAAGCGATGGAAGTCATTGCAGAAACCCTCCCAGAGCTGAACTTCCCACTTCATCTGAATCGAAAAGAACTCGACACGCTCTCTTGTTTTTTTCTTGTTCCCGCGCACTGCTGCAGGCAGTACTTCTGCTTGGCCTGCTTCTTCATCAGTCTGTTGCCTCTTCACTTTCTTCCTTCAACTCTTGTTCGCTCTTCAGCTCGACACTTAGCGTTGTTTACTTCTTCTGCTCGCTTTTCTAGTCGACTATGACAGCTACCGTTGTCCATTCTGCACACCTTACAGCGCCTACATCCGCTTGGGCAGATAATAACCTCTCAAAAAGCTGCTCCTCGGCTCTTCCTTCACCTTCAATCAATGCTTTGGCAAACAAGCCAGCAGAAGACAAGAAAGATATCTTCAGTGAGTCTTGAGCTGTGATGTAATTCAATGTAGCCCATATGAAGCACAGGTTGGACTGATATTGACTTGGCTGGCAAATATCAATTCATCGAGGAAATTGGTGCAGGTTGGTCATTGTTTTGCTTGTTCTCACACATTCTCTGAGCAAGAGCCATAGGCAATTGGGGCAGCGTGTGGAGGGTTCAGAATCGCGACGACAACGAAATTCTAGCCATCAAACTCGTGCACAGAAGCAAAACCAGCACCACAGCTGCTCGCGTTCGAAGCTTGTGGACCGAGTTCAAAGTCTTGCGAGACTTCAAGCGCAGGCCGCATCCCAATATTGTACACTTCCAAGATTTCGTCATCACTCCCAGCTGTAAGTTCTGTTCGAAGCTTTTTATATTGAAGCTGAGTCTATGTGTACAGATGCTCTTGTGGTCATGGACTATCATCCTCGCTTGATTCCAGTTGAACTCCCCGAAAGTAAAGCAAGAGTCTACTTCAAAGCCCTGCTCAGTGCTGTCAGCTATCTGCACACAAACGGTAAACAATGTTCTTTCGCTGCTGAATCTTCTCTGATAGTGTATCAGGTGTCGCTCACAATGACATTAAGCCCGCTAACATACTCCTTGGTGACGACGATTCGCCTCGACTTTGTGACTTTGGCTTTGCTCAATCTTACTCACTTGAGACCGACCCGAAAAGACCTGCGTTCAGGAGTCAGCTCAGCTGGGGTAGTCAGTGTTCTCGTCACTGTTTAATGGCTGCCGACTCATTGTTGCTGTCAGCACCTGAATACCTTTCGCCAGAAAGAGCAAAGGGAAAAGATCACGATGAGCGATTGGCGGATATTTGGAGCTTGGGAGTTACTTTCTACGAAATTGTAGTTGGCAGAACACGTCAGTCATTCTCATTTCGGAATTTCGAATGCTTGCTGATTGCATCGTGCAGCTTTCGAGGCTCATGACGGTGAAGAGTTCCTGACAAAAGAAGCTCTGGAGGTTTACTACAATCGAACCCTCACCAATCAGATCTATGGCAAATTCGATATCTCTCCAGACTTCGCAAACCTGATTGCTCAAATGGTTGAAGCTGATGTCGAAATTCGTATGAGAAGCTGTGCAAGAGCTGAAGAACATGACTTCTTCGGCCAGAGACCTGTGCGAAGACCGAAACTAGGTGAGCTACAGCCCAAGCTGTCCTTGCACTTACTGACACATGTTCTACGTTAGCCAATCATACTTCGTTGAGCTTGGATGCCAAATCAACGCTGTCACTTGCTGCCCGACCGTCATCTGTATCTGCTTTAGGCGAAATCTCGAACAGTGTCTTGGCTCAAACACCTCGAAGTGCTGCCAAACATCTTAAACCTGTAACAGCTTCACCTTCAACACCAAAACGCAAGCCTGCTCCGGTTAAAATATACCGAGACTCGGGTAAGTAGCGCTTTCATTGGCTCTAGTCGATGCTTGACTCCGTGACTAGTAATCACTTCTGCTCCCTCTACTCCTCGCACACCTCTTCACATCCAACCAAGAATTCAGGTGCATATACCTACTTCTGTCCGGCGTGCGAAGTACAACGATGACAACACGCCAGCCAAATCAAACCTCAGCTCCAGCATCAGATCACCTTCATCTCGACCTTTATCTCCTTGCAAGGATCCTTACGCTCCACCTGTGCCATCTTTGAGGGTTGCACAAGACAAGGTCAAAGGTAAAGCTTAGGCATTTGCATAGAGCGGAGCTTACTCTTGGCCGGAAGCAGATTTTCTGAACACAAGTCAATATAGTCCTGCTCGAGCTACTTCTCCTGTCAAGAATGTAGAATGTAAACTTCTCGCCAGTATATCTCGAAAATCTGCTAATTTACCTTCTAGATTCACCTCGGATTGCTGTGTCTGAGCAGATGGGTGAAGACACAACCGCTGTTGTAGCATCGCCCAATGCAAGTCGTCAGAGCATCAAGAGTAATCGTTTACATAAGCCTCGACGAGCTCTATCTACCAAGAGCTCTTCGCTTTCTTTACATACTCTGGCTTCTTCCTTATCGCGATCGAGATCCATCACCCGCAAGAGACCTTCTTCTAGCTTCTCTTTGGTCGAAGGCGAGTCGATCGCGTCGTCCAGTGCCGATAACAGTGAGTTATCCCTATCTGAAGTGAATGCCGGGGCTTAGATTGTTGGACAGGTCCCTCTTCTTTATATACTTCAGACCGGACTACAGCTTCGCCTGTCGACCCAGTTCAAGATTTCACAGACAAAATCCAAAATATAGTAAAAGAGGCTCGAAAGAGCTTAAGTGAAGAGCAACGGCCCTTCGCCCCTTCCCCTTTCCGCCCAGCTTCAGCTCGCTCTTTGAGATCCAAAGCTTCTCCTGCCCTGCTTACCGGCACACAAGTAGTCAACACTAGAGCGAGATCTTTCACCGCTCCCAGTTCTCAGCAGAGTTTGTTGTTCAATCCGCATCAACTTGTAAAAGCTAACACTTTGCAACAGTGCGCATTCGACTTTCGTTCGCTCCCACACCAGTTAGCTCTACAAAAGAGGAAAATATCGGAAAAGTAAATCAGTCTCCTGTCCAAGGACAATCTCCTGCTAATTCCAAATCTTCCGTAACTTCTCGTGAGTAGTCCCATTGCTTTGAGGCTTGGCTTTCCTTGCTAAGCTTTAGACAAACTCTACAGTTTCTACACCTGCAAGGAGAGCTCCAATTGCAAGACTGGTCCATCAAGCCCCATATGTGGAAGATAATACTTTGCGCTTCCATACTGCACCACTCAATCGCAGTACCGTATCAACGTGTCGCGAATTTATGAACACAAGCACCTCAAGTAAACCAAGCTTCGACAGTCGCGAGGTGCTCAGGCGTTCGTGCGACCTTTCTCGTCAATATGATAGCGAAGCCGCTGCAAGACCTTCTTTCTCATCTACCAAATCAGCATTCTCGCTTCGCTCTCGATTCATGGCTCGTCCTAAAACACCAAGCTCTCTTTCCACTTCAAGCAAAGAAAGCGGTATCAAGCATTTCATATCCAAGCTCTTCAAATAAGCATTACATCATTTCGTTCTCAATCATGCTCTACGCAATCATGCTCGTACTCATACCCTCACGCTCTTTTAACGGTCACGTCAATCATGTTTTCACGAATTCGCTGTGTCCATCAGTTTCAATCAGAGTTTAGTTGTAGTTTGGGATTTTGGATCAAATAGGGACGAGCAAGAAAACACAAACTAGGAATAAACCCTTTCAAATGTACTATAATACAATGCTATTTTCATACAACAAAAATTTACCTTTACCCTGCTCGCGGCCTTTTACCCTCAGTCTCGCTTACTTCACCTTCTTCCCTTTGACGTTTCGTTGGAGGAGTGCCAGGAGGGGGACTTGCAGTCGCTGAATCTGCCGCATTGGCTGCTGCCGCCGCTGCAACTTGTAAAAGTTGCCTTCCTCCAGGACCTCCGCCTCGCGTGGCTGCAGCTCCTCTTCTCGCTCGGTTCGACTGCCCTCGTCCACGATTTCCGATCTGAGGTACTGTAACAGCATCTGGCGATTCTGCTGCTTTCGCTTTCACGACTGGTTTAACTGGAGTCGGAGCAGGAGGAATATCAGAAGCTCTTCCTTTCACATTGAAAGCGCTCGGTGTAGGTGCAGGAGGAATATCGGAAGGTTTTGCCGCATTGCCCTCGCCATTAGAAGAGCTTGCTGATGCTGTAGCGGATGCTTCCTTTTTGCTAGCTTCGAGCAGATTTTTCAGTTTGGAGTTCTCTGAGCGAACTTTGTCAAGCTGTGTCTTGTAGTTGCTGATCTTGCTTTGGCCTTCTTTACTGGCAGCCGCTACTTTCTCTTGCAAGACAGCTTCGTGCGCTTTGCGTTCGTCTTCAAGTACTTTTTTGTGCAGAGCTTGCTGTTCTTCTCGGTCTGCGGCCAACTTTTGCTGAACAATTGCGTCTATGTCTACAGACGGCGATGCTTCTGGCACAGGCGCAGATGCACTATCGGCAGCCTTCTGGAGTTCTGCTTGTTTCGCTAGCAGTTCCGCTTCACGCGTTTGTATGGTTGTAAGCTTCTCCGTAAGATCAGTCACTTGGTTTGTGATGGCTTTGAGCTGAGACTGGTAAGTAGTTTCGGCCTCTTGCAGTTGCTTTTGTAGTTGAGCAGAGGTCTCTTGAATCGCTTGCTGGACAGCTGCTGATTGAAGCGCAAGAGTCTCCTCCTTGACCGCTTGCAAGGCAGAGGTCCTTTCTTCCTCAAGCTGAGAGCGCAATGTCGACAAAGCTTGTTCATGTTCAGCCTTGGCTTGATTTACAGCATCATCTACGGCCCGAGAACGTTCCTTGTTGATGTTGTCTTGAGCAGCAGCGATTTGCTTCTGTCTTGCTTCATCCGTCTCGCCTTCTGTACCGGCGACTGCCGGAATGGATGACTCTGCAAGCCGCTTCTCCACTTCTGCTCGAACAGTCTCCTCTTTTTGAGCGGAAGCGTTCGCTAGAGAGGTAGTGAGCTGGGTTTGAGCATCTTCGGCTTCTTTCGCGGCCTGTTGCGCTAGTTGCTTAGCGTCTTCGGCCTGCTTCCGTGCGGTGTCGAGAGCTGCTTGCAATTGAGCTTGCTGGATCTCTGCAGCAGCTGACGCTGATCGCAAAGCAGACTATAACGAAGATCAGCTTGCAAACACGCTCAAGTGATGGACTCACGAGCTGCTTTTCAAGTTCGGCTGTTTGTGCGACATGGGACTGTGAAGAACAATAAGCTTTTGCAACCGGGACGTGCTGCACGATTTACCTCTTCGAGGGCCTTCTGAGACTCAAGGTTCTGGCCGCTGTTGTTGTTAGATGTTTCAAGAGCTTTCTGCGCCGCTTCCAGCTCTTTCGCTTGATCGTTGAATTGTTTCTGCAGCGCATTGATTTCCGTCCGTTGATTTTTAGCAGTCGTCTGAATGCTCTTGAAGCGTCGGTTATTGTCTTCTGCGATTCGAGTCCACTTAGCAACTTCTTCAGCTTGCTGGGCGGACTGATATTTGTAAGCCAAATTCTAGGAACACAATCAAATAGCTTACCTCCATAGCTTTGCTCTGACTGGATGCATGCAATTGCGACAGCTGCTCTCGCAAAGAATCCCGTTCTTCCGAAACAGCACTCAACTCGTTAATTCTTGCCTGCAAGGCATCTGAGCTGGATTCTGCTGCTGCTGTGGCATTCTTCTGGCCTTCCAATGCAGACTGTAGTTCCTGGACTTCTTGCTTGAGGTTCTGCAAATCTGCTGGATCGATCCTTTCGTATTTCGCCAGGACCTGCTCGTTTCGAGCCTTCCATCGAGCGTTGTCTTGTTCTAGCAGCTTGATTTGAGCGTCTCGCGCCTGAATTTCGGCTTGCATGATCGCGACTTGCTCTCGCAGCGGACTTAGCTGATCTTCAAGCGATTGGACGTGTTCCATAAGAGATCTAGCTTTACGAGAGTGCTTTTCACTTTCTGCTCGCAAAGTATCGTTCGATTCCCTCAAAACATTGAGCTGATTGACCTTCGCCAAGAGTTCATTGTGCTGAGCTTGCGAAGCGACAGAATCGCCTGCCGAGTTGCGTTCCTGCTCGCGCATTATGGGATACACGAAGTGGAAGAGTAGGATAGATCGGTACCTCTGTTAATCGAGCCCTGGCTTCATCCAGATTACGTTCTGCGCTCTCTAGTTTAGCAGTCATGCGTGCTTTCTCTTGCTTCTCGATCTGTAGCTGCAATTCTAGAATTTCTTGTTGACCCCGCAGGTAATGGACCACTTTCGATAGCTTGTCGTCCGTTGAGCTGTCTTCAGATACCGAAGACTCGTTCGCAGCTGTTTGCTGGATTTTGGCAGCTTGCGATGACACTGTTTCGAGATGTTGATGCAGTAGCGCATTCTGTGATCGTAGCTCTTGATGCCTGAAAGGAGAAGAAGGAAAGTGTCAGAAGAGACTTGAAACCTCCGTAGCGATACTGACCTGCTTCTGAGATCATCAAGCTCTTTATTTAGCGCGGCCGACTGATTGGTCCAGCTTGTTCGCGATGCCGTTAGGTTTGCTTCAGCTGTTTCAGCAGCTTGGCGGTGACCTTGCATTTCTGAGCGCAATTTGGACAGATCTTCTTTGATCTGAGACAAAGCCTTGACATCTTCGGCATGAGCTACCAATTCTCGTTCATACTTCTCATGAGCTTCTGTAGCCAAACGAACTTGTGCTTGCAAATCTGTCTTTGCGGCACTTTCGGCAGATCGTGCTTCACTTTCGGACTGATGAATATGTGAGGTCGACTGCTCGATGCTGCGAATCTGGTCTTCCAATTCTTTCTTTTGGCGAGCAAAGTCTTGATGCAGAGTGGAGTTTTCACTGTTCGCTTGTGATATATCGTTAGATAGGGAATGCACCTTTTCTTGAAGTGTAGCTATCTCAGTCTGTTTTGTCAAAGAAAGGGCGCCCTTTAGTAAAAGCCAAAGGAGCAGATAGTGTCTCGACTCACGTCCTTGCTCGACAGACTCGCTTCAGTTGATTCTTTGTATTGATCATAGGTGGTAGTGAGGTCAGCCAAGGCTTCCTCCGTAGCCATGGATATTGACTTGTATTGTTGAGCATGCTGGCTAGCTTGCTTGGCTTCAACTTGCGCTGCGCGTAATTGACCACTACAAAAGCCTTCAGCTTGTAAACACATACATGTGTAGGCAACGCACCGAAGTTCGGCAAGCTCGATCTCCAGCTGCTGTTCGCGACTGAGAGTCGAATCTGACGCAGAGCCGCGAATTGAGCTGCTACGACCTTCGTAGACAGCGAGCTTTTCCTCTTTCGCAGCAACAGCGGTCGACAGATCGTCGACTCTTTGCTGAAGATGACTTTCGCTGCTTCGAGCTAAGCTCAATTGTTCATGCCCTTTAGCTAAGTCGGAAGTCTGGAGTCCAGGTTTAGCATCAATGATAAGTAGCATGGAGGCAATGAAACATACGATCTTGTCAATGCGTTCTTGGAACTCTTTGCTTTCGACTTCTCGGCGAAGTACAGCTTGACGATGAGCTTCCATCTCCTGGTTCAGACGTCCACGAGCATCATCCCTGAATGTAAAATTTTGGGTCAGAGAGCGATTATATAACAAAGGAGAAGCTATCCTACAGTTGAGACTCCAATCTGTTGACTTGCTCTTCCAAGCGAGTCCGAGCTTCGCCAGATGCTCTCTCAATCTCATGCTGCATAGTCTGCAGATTCCGCATGAGATCAGACAGTTGCGAGCGTTCTGTGCCGAGTGAGGTGTTTTCTGCAGTCAGCCGTGCTTCGGTATTCTGTTGACGGCACAATTCAGCAACCCCATCAGTAATCTTCGAACAAGCTTCACCTTCCAAACTTCTCGCTCCGAGGTCAGGTTGCGAATATCGTTCTTAAAACGGTCGCGTTCGCTTCGAAGAGACATCACTTGCTCGTTGACTTGGTACACAGCATCGTCTTGACGAGCTAGTGCGCTCTGTAGTCTTTCAATAGTCTTATTGAGCTCAACTGATTCTCTACTCTTGCCATCTATTGTATCATTCGCCAGTTGAAGTCGATCTACGAACAGAAATGATTCACTGATACAGGAGAATGTCGTTCTGCTTACCTCTTAGGCCATCAATTTGAGCACTAGCTCTAGCCGCTTGAACTTCCCAGTTCCGCCCATCGGTCTGAGCTGTCTTAAGATCATCATTTAATCGGTTGAGATCGGTTGTCATCTCGGTTCGATATGCTTCGTGATTGGCCTGTTGATCAGCTAGCATTCGTCGAAGATCACTCAAAGCTTCCGAATCAGAAGCAGAGGGATCAGAATAACCATTAGAGTGAGTGTTTCGTTGAGGTGAGGCTTGGGCTAGAAGCTTTCGTAGCATTTCTCTCTCGCGAGTAGCGCCTTCCAGTTGCTTTCGACCGTTCTCCAATTCTTCTCGTAAGCGTAAAATGACTTGATGCGCTTCGTTAACAGCTTCGTTTTCTGTTCGTTCTATTCGTTCGCGAAGATTGAGATCTTGTTCTTCCATTTTACGGCCAAGATCACGAGTGATTCGAAGTAGTTTTTGATTCTGAGCTTGAAGTTCAGAAACAGAACGGAAAGTGACTAGGTTTGCATCGATGACAGCATCCGTGTCCGAAACATTGTTGATAGCTGCTAAAGTTGCCATCTCGTCTTCGAAATCAGGTTCGTCCATTGAGCGATCCTGTATCGAGGGATCATCACGCATCGCAATTTCTCGTACTAGTTCTCGAGATTGTCGACCTAGATCACGCAATTGCTGAGAAAGGGTAGTGTTTTCGCGTTTGAGGTTATCAATGTCCAGATTTGAGCTGATGGCACGACGTTCTGCTCCATCGCGATCTTCCATGACTTGCGCTAATTGACCAGCTAGAGCAGCATTCTCCGCTGTTGCACGCTCATATTCGGCTCTCTGTTCACGGAAGAGAGGAGCCTAAATTTGATCATTAGGATGATGCAAGACCTCCAAGTAAAAGATAAAGACTGACTCGATCTTCTATATCTGCAAGAATACTGCTCAAACATTCGCCCAAGCGTTTGACTTCTGCTTTCTCTATAGCTAGCTCGTTCTGGATGCGAACATAATCGGCATAAACTTCAGTATGAGAGCGACCAGATTTCTGGAACTTCGTAGCGAGACTGGCAGCAGGTGAAAGAGCCATAGCGGAGGTTCGACCATTAGTGTAAGACATGTTGGCATTAGGTGTTGACAGAAGACCAGATAAACCAGAAGAGGATGGTCCAGGTGTTCCAGCTGAAGAGAGAGCGACTTGCATTTCCGCATCTTCTTCAACTCCCATAGCACGCCTCTCAGCCAATTCTCTCGCTTCTTGCAATCGACTTTCAAGACTATCTGCTCTTTCTTTCTCTTTCTCCAGCTCTTCTGCAAAAGACCTTTCACGTTGTTCGATCTCATCTCGAGCTTCTTTCCATTCCTGCTCAACTTGATCCAATCTCTTGCTAGCTTTCGCATCACGATCTTCCAACAAAGAGCACAATTTCTTCTGAGCAGCCAAATCGTCTCTGAAGCCGATCTCAGCTTCAGCAAGTTTAGCTGCCAAATCTGAAGATTTCGCTAAAGATTCGCTCAACCTCGATTCAAGAGAAGTATGAGCCACACGTAAGTTTGAGAGAGCACTAGAAGAAGTTTCAGCTTCTCTTTGAGCAGTTTCGAGCGAGTTCTGTAGTTTGACTATTTGAGCATGTTTTTCCGCTCGATAAGATTTAGACTGCGTTTCTCTTTCTTCCAATTCGTTCTTGTGCCAATCCCGATCTTTGATGACAATGGCCAATTCGGATTCGATACTTTGCAAACGTAGACGAGCTGATCTTTCAGAATCGGATGAAGTAGTAAGAGAAGATTCGAGTTGTCGCAGAGAAGCTAAGGTAGCTGAATGAGTTGTTCTCAGACCTTGAAGTGTATCTATTCTACAGGATGAGCTGAAGTCAATCCATGTTAGGTTAGACGTACCATCAAGTTGAGTCTTGTCAGCTTCCAACCTCTCAACAACGCTAAGCAATTCTCTCTTCTCCTTTTCGCTTTGCGCAAGAGTAGTACGATCCAGATCTTCTTTGGAAATAGATCCTTGGGATGCAGATTTGAGTTGATCGATTTCAGATTTCAAGCTCGCGTTTTCAGCTTGCAGACTAGTTTCGCGCTCCGCTGAGGCAGCTGCTGATTCTTGACTGGACGCTAAAGCTTGCTCAAGTTCTGCGACTCTGTTGTTCAGATCATGCAGAGCTTCATCATGCTGTAATTCAGCTTGCTCGGCATCTTCTTGCAATTCTACATAAACACAACTGTATAAGGAAAGGGGGACAGTCAGAATGATTGATAAGTTTCACTGACTGATAACGACATCTTGCAAAGCAGCATAATCAGCATCTGACTTCGTAGGCTCTTCAACGGAAATATCAACTTGATCTTGAATTCCCTGCCATTCAGGCTCATCCAATTTCGGTGTAGCTACTCTTGATTCAGATTGAGTAGCTAGAGGCAGAGCAGGAGCAGGGCTTGGAGCTAGTTCGTCTGTTTCTTCGACTTCTTCAATTTCAGTAGTTGCCTCAATCCCTGTCGAAACGACAGGCTCTTGAATGTCCTCTTGAGGTGTAGCTGGATCGTCAAGATCCATAACTCAGTCCACAAACAAGTCGGGTATCTGAAATAGCAAGTCACTGTTTGAAGGCTACAGCAGAATTAATGTTGTTCAAATCCACCAGTGAAGAGCATGCATTTACAATTGTGCGATCTACGCATACAAGAAGAGTATTACAGAACGATTACAAAGATGAGGAAACATGCATAAATATACAAACCAGAATCTGTCTTATAGGGAAGATTCGCTAGGTTCTAGCTCTGCCAACCGCGCAAGAGAAGCTTTTCTGAACTTCCTGTTGATGAGTGACATGGCGACCAAGTTCTCGCGCCAGGAATCAGTTCTTTTCGTCGTGTCGCTCAGTTCAGTGACAGCTTCTGCGATACGCGAGAGAACTCGGTCTGGAAGAGGAGAGAAGCGTTTTCTTCGAGGCTCAGGCAAGGCGATACGGATAATGCTGATAACAGGATCAGCTCGAGGATATGTTTTCAGGGAGAGACTCACTGAGAAGGAATAGCATTGGAGGCGGAACCTGCAAAGGGTCTATTGCTTCTGAAATAGCCAAAGAAGAGCCGATTGGAATTGCTCTGGAGATCTATAATCTTGTCGTTAGCATCTCTTAATATGCAAGCGAATGAAGCTTACATTTAGTCTTCTTGCATAATTTTCGACTGTCTGGATAATTGCGAATAGTGACTTGGTAGGAGTCGACATCGCCAGAAGCAGGCCATAAGCACAAAGAAAGGGGACACAAGGTCTGATTTTGAACGGCTGTTCCAGCAGCGAATTCTTCTTCACTTTCTTCGATCGTGCCATTTCGATAGTGATCGCCCAGGTATTCGACATCCTATGGCAGGCGTAAGATATTGAAGAAACAAAGGATTAAAACTCACGACGAGCGGAGAAGATCTTGGCACACAAAGTGTAAGAGTACTGCCTGAGAAACTCTTTGCTGCAGTTCCTTCGAAGATCACGGAGACGGCAAAAATATGATTGGGTTCAGAGACAGTATTGTTGAAGAGATAGCTAATAAGAACGAATTAGCCTTTAGGCTGCTCCGCGCGTGAGTCAACTCGCCAAGAAGCATGTGTATACCCATTGACCTGTCCTAGCAGTTTCTCGAACCTATGCAACCTGGCGGCGACCGTTGCCCAGTCTTTGCAAACGCCAGCAAAAGTCTTTAATTCCTGAGACCAGGTAGGTGAAGCAGTAATTCCACCGATAGCTTGCCAAGCCAGACCAACCCCATCTTCCGAGCTTGTGTTGCACATCTTGAAGATCTCTTCCAGAATAATCGGAGGCAGGTTCTTATTTCCGGGTTTGCGTTTACTAGGTATACTGACACGAGCAGTAAAATGATTCAGTTCGCCATTTGGGTCACGATCGAATCTATCAAAAGATATCAGCTCAGAAGAGGCGCATAGTGGCAGCGAGCTTACTGTAGAGGACTAGAACTTTTAAAGTAGCCAAGAAAGTATGATTTGGTCAGATCAAAAGAACCTTTCCAAAGTTGACGACTACTCCAAGTAGAATCAAAAGACATCTGATATCCTGTGATTCGCCTTGAAAGATCCCAAGTATCGAGACGAAGATTGAGAGGAATGTTGGCTCCAGTTTGACGTCCCAGCGGTTCGAGCTTGCCTTCTTGATCTTCTGGATCCACATAGATGCGAGATTGAAGACGCTTGTACTGTGTGATATCTCTTCCAATGTATTGAATGCTCTGCTGTAAAGTCAGAAAAGGTATCCAATCAATTGAAGTGAATGGCTAACAACTTCAGTAGCACTGGCGAAAGCCGATTAGAAGTAGCTGGAAAAGGGTCTGATACTAGCTTACGGTACGTCAGAGCCATATAGATTGAGTTCTAGACTGGCAGAGGTGAAATATTTGCTTGTGTCACCATCGAGAATAACCGAGACGGAAAAGATTTGAGCAGATTCTTCCCATGTAAAGTCATCCGGTGATTCAAGACCATGACGGTATTCATAAAGCGATGCTCGCTCAATCAAGCGTTTAGCATAGAGCTGGCGAGTTCGGTGTAGCCTTCTTGCTACATCACACCATTGCTCGCATACTTGGGCTAGCAGATGCATGCTGAAAAGCTGAATTCAGCGCAGGCGTTGAGCCATATGATGGACATACTGTAGTTTGGTGTGCATGGTACAATTTGGCCATTCGCAAGACCGATCAACAGCAGATTCGAAGATCCGTTCGAGCAGTTCAGGAGCCAAAGCAACCATTTCTCTTCGATTCGGGTCAGGTGAGCTGAGAATCCGGCTGGAGTAGTGAGTGATGAGGTGATCACCAGGGGAAGGTGAAGGATCGATTGACGGGGTCTTCCACTGCACAAACTGTTAGCTGGACTCAACAATGACTAGATACAGACACCCACATATGGTCTTGAGGAGTGAAAGTAGCCACAGAGAATCGCGCCATTAGCATTCGGCTTGGGATGGAATGTGCCTTCCCAAAGAACAACCTGATTTCTCACAGGACCATGTTCCAATCCCACAGCAGTCAAGTTGAGAGTTTCAGAAGATTCATGACAATAGACCTGCATTTGCAGAGGCAAAAGAGGTTTCTGATCAAAGTTGACTGGGACATCTTCTTTGAACAGATCATCTTGACTGGAAGAGCGTTCGATAGCCACATCTTCGTTGTAAAGCTCTCTGGTTTGCCAGATCTTCAATTGAACACCTCGAAAGCGAGCTGCGGCTGCCATCTCGAGGACAATTGATAAGTCTATTCATGATTGTCTCAGCTTAGTTGCTCCGCAGATTGGCACTTGGACATACAGAAACCATTAGGATCAGCATGTCTCATAGGACTTGTAGAAGAAGAGACCCAGCATCCTTCGAGTAGAGGATTGATAGGCTGGTTACGAAACCGAGGAAGTGGAACAGGAGACTGCATCTGGACAGCTCAAGGTGTTGGACAAGTGCAGGATGAAGGAAGCAAGAGGAGAATGTGATTCCTCAAGAACGAGGAGTCTCAGAGTGCTGCGAGTAGTGTCACGCTTCTTGACCAGTCTGCTGACAAGACAGACGGGGTATTGAGCGGCTCAGAGACACGCAGTCATCTTCCGCGCTTATCGTGTGGGTATCCTATGGCGTGTGGTGTAGCGTGCGGTATTGGAACGGTTTGAGAAGAAGGGACACGATCACATTCAGCCTATTGTCGTCAACTTGTGAAGTCAAGTATGTCATATATGATGCAAGGTATGCTAATGTCGTATATACATGTATGCTAACGACATTCAATGATACTGCTCTTCTTCTTCTTCCACTCTGCGCATTCCTCTGACTTCTTCATCCAGTCGGCGGAGTTTCTCAACATTCTTGGGATTGACAGGAAAGGTCCGACCTGAGCCTTTTGGTGGGTGCAGAGGCTGTAGAGAGCAAGGGTCAAAGAGTGACAGGTGTTTAATCAAGATCATTTGACTCACGAGAATCCACCCGATCACTGAAGACGCCTGAAATACGCTAGCGAAGTTCTTGCGTACGCCTAAATCATATATATCTGATCAATCACACATTCATGTCAGCTGATTCCGCCGGGAACAGCGCATTTTTTATCAGAAAGAAAACTCACGATATTTCACAGCCCCTCTTCTAAGCTTACGCCTTTGGTCAGAAGTCAATTGATGTTGTCCAGAATCATGTGAAGTTCGGACTCGGGTGCTTTCAATGTTTTCTATAGTTGTTCTGTGAATTCCAAAATCATTAGAGCAAATAGGTTTCGGCCGGAAGGTACACAAACCTGTTACGCGAGACAAGGAACAGATGGAAGATAGCAAAGCCGCCCAACACTAGGCCTATGCAGAATATAAGCGCTTCTTCAGGCAGAAACAGAAATAGTTCTCATGACAGACCGATAGCGCTGAATCAAGCATCACGATTGAGAGTATTTCCGGTTGCTACCATTGTCGCTCACCTTCCCAGCATCATCAGAATGGCGAATCCAACAGGAGCCAATTCGAACCCCTGTACAGCCGGTCAGACCACTGCGTATGCTCAACATCACTGGTCTCCACGTACATCGGGCACATTCTCAACAAAGTCGAACAAAGTCCATGCGCAAATGAATGTTGAGTAGATAGAGAACAGACATGTATAGATGAGAAATAGCAAAAAAGATTTCTTCCATTGTTGTCAGGTCAAACTGACAAAGAGCTTCAAGTGACTCACATAGTTTCCCCACTATAGGACGGCATCAGCTTGGACTTGAAGTAGAAGCAAGATTGGCTTACACCGATGCACACGCCGATGATACCGCAATGGTGATCCATTTTCTTGATACAGCGATTGCATACCGAGCAGTGGTGTTGTCTATCAGACTTAGGTATGTTGCACTTCCTACAGAATCGTCTTTCGCCATTTGATTTGACAGTAAGACTCTCTTCAGCTTCTCTGATGATCTCCCTTTCTTGTCGCCTTGACATCAGACCAATGAATGGACTCGCTTGAGACGCTAGGCGATCTAGAGTCATATCGTCATCCTCTTCATCCAGACTAGTATGCGTTTCCTCTTCTTCTATGGCAAGGTCATCGGAAGATTGCGCCTTCTCGGTTACCAATTCGGCTGAAGCAAAGCCTGGTCCACGTTGGAAGATAGCAATGAATGAGAAGACAGCAGAGCCCCATAGCCAATGCGTCAACAGCCTGATAAAAGTCATGAGATGCTTCTGCGGTCAAAGCATAGTAACTAGACCAACCCTGAAATCAAAGCTCTAGAGTATAGAGATCTCGATATGAGATAGCTGATGATGTAGATGTGCTCGATGTAAGCCCAGCCTAGCAGACTTGAGCACACGAATGCCGGAATCCATGCTGCAATCGTTCGACATCTTGGCGGTCGCATGCTGCCCCGCTAAGATTGGAGTATCCTGTCGCTGGTATGATCCTTAGGCAACATCAGACACGTCGTCTGCTTCGGAGTCGTTACCCCGGACAAAGGGCTGTTTCTGCCTTATCTGTCGGTATCTTTCTGCACATAACAGCCATGCAAGCAGATCAGAACGTGTTACAGAGCAGTAAGTGGTGCTACAGAATGTCGCTTAAATAAGTCTGAGTGTATCCGCTCAGTCTTGCTCGAACTTCGCGAACTCAAGTCAAATCAACGCCAACTAGAGGATAAGCTTGAATCTCTAGTGCTTGGACAGCCAGCTAGTCCTCTTGTACAACCTCAGCACTCTTCCCTCTCTGCTGCCTTGAGCGTCTCGCCTCCTGCTGCTCCCTTACCTGCTGCTCTGGGATCTCGGCCTATCCCTATCTCATCCCCGCATCCAAATGGCAGAAGCACTCCTAGACAGAGCATAGACTCGTCTGCCAACGAAGGACGTGAAAGGTTCGCCGAATGGCAAAGGAAACAAGCGAGTAGCCCGAAAGCACCAGAGAAGGAGAAGAAGGAACCTAATCCCTACAGCGGTCGTATTATTCTCACTTCTTACCCTGGCCAAGTGGGCATCAATCGTGAGTGACAGCAGGACAAACAACATGAGAGCTGTATGACTGAGATATTCTATGAACAGCGTTACCTTTGAGCTGGGGACATCCTGATCCTCAATCTCGTGGTGTTGTGCTAGCTTCTAGACATCCGAACTCGATCAAGTTCAGAAACGCTATCGGAACGTGCGTCTATCTACTCTATCGGCATACCGTGTTCTTACAGTTTGATCTAGCTACAATGGGTCTTATGCTACATACAAGGCTCTAGCTACTGCTATCGGGGAACTCAATCACGTATGTTGAGTCTCTCCAAAAGCAACTTTCTTTGTCGCCGACATCTTCTCCTTTCTTTTCCCTCTGCAGCTTCACAGGCCCAACTTCACGAACACCGAACCCGCCTTCGACATACCCTATCAGCCTGCTTGGTCTGATCCTAAAGCTTTGGTAGCGATGGATCCATGGGGCCACTTAGCTCCTTCGATCTTTAAGAAGCAATACGATGAAGGCATCGATGTTCGACCTACTATAGCTATCACTAAAGCTCATCTCAAAGTCTCTGAAATTGACGAAGCCGTTCGAGCGGGTAGAATACCAGTGGATGGAAAAATCGTCTTGCCTTCCACTACCGACAGCGTTGCGGCTAAGTTGTCTACCGGGTTGGGTAGTGGGCAACAAGATCTAGGAGTCGAAGTGAACGTCAGTAAAGCTGCTGTCGAACGTAAGAAAATGTTTTTCTTTCGGTGTGGTGACCTATACTGATGCTAGAGCAGCTGTTTGGTACCTTCCTGGAGTAGCCGAACGCTTCGGTATTACTGAAGGTCTACTTCGCCGAGCTCTGTTTGAAGATAGCGGAGGATCTTACCCTGAATTGATCACAAGACCTGAGTACGTACAGATCTGTGCCAGCTGATTTGTCGCTGATCGAATAATAGTCTCAAAGTTTTCCTGCCGCCAATCGGTGGTCTGGTATGTCGAGTGCTCAAGCATGCATCTTGTATAGGCTGAAGCGCATACTACTTGCCTAGACTGTATACATCTTTGGTCCTCCGGAATATCTGTCAGATCCTTCGAAGGAGCTTACAGGTAAGTTCCAACAAGCTCTTGTTCACTTCTGCTCTTACCCGTGGTCCTTTTACAGTGAGAGTGTACGTGGCATGTTCTCAAGCTTGATTTTAGCTGATGCCGATCGGTTCCAGACATGACGAATGGTAAACAGCCCTTGGGAAAGTTAGATTCCCAAGCTAACACTCTATTTAGTAACGGATCCGATGTCTTTGGCTCTGATATTTGTAGTAAGTCCAAAGCAACACTGTGTTTGGTATTAAGAAACTGAACCATGCTTGTAGCTTGCCGACCCTGTTAGTATCCTCTTCATGTGGGGATCGCAAGATACTAATCAACAATAGATCTTCTTTATGGTATCGAGGAAGCTATTCGAGGAGCACAGAAAGGTGGTGTAGGTTTGGTAGTGTATTTCCGTAAAGAAGGTCGTGCACTCGGAGAAGTCACGAAATACCTTGTCAGTACAACGGCTTTCCTTCTATGACACCGCTAACTGAACATAATAGGTCTATAATGCGGTGAGTAGGCTAATACTATGTGCTGACCTCGGTCACTCACGTATAGGCCAAATCACAGCGTAAACGAAGTGACGATAAAGCATCAGCCTATTTCCAGCGTACAGAAGATATTGCCGGTGTTAAGGACATGCGGTTCCAAGCTCTCATGCCTGATGTCTTGCACTGGCTCGGTGTCAAACACATTCACCATATGGTTTCGATGAGGTAAGCCTTTACAGAAGTTACTCCATGCAAACATGCTTACTGCTCTATCTAGTGATATGAAGCATGATAGCATAGTCAGGAGCGGCATTCCGATTGACGAACGACATGAAATTCCTGAAGTGAGCAATCTCCTAATTGTAGATTCTGCAGCTGATTTTCGAGCACAGCATCTGATTCCACCTGATTCACGAGGTATGCCTTCAACTAACACGGCTGTACTCTACTGATGGGTATGAACAGTCGAAATCGACGCGAAGGTATGCCGAAAACAAAGTATTCCAAGAAGATGACTAAACATTCTGATTACAGATCGCGGCTGGCTACTTCAGCGGGAAAACAGTCACTATGGATGATTTACAACAAGTTAAAGGCAGAGCTTGGGATGAAGTACCAGCCAAGGTACTTGCCGCAACTTGGGAAGATGTTTCGCACTAAAGCGTCTCTTCACCAACCCAACGTCCCTGGACCACCTTTAACTCCTCTTTCACCTCCTGTTATGGAACTATCCATCCATCCAGAATAGAAGTCGCCGGGTTGAGGTTGGACGGCTTCTTCGTCAACGTAACACTGGAAAGGCGAGGCGTAGCAACTGAAGAAGTTTGTAATCGGTTTAAAACTTTTACTAGGTGTAGGATACTGAAAGAATCGATTCTTGACTGTCTTTCCATCCGGGCTTTGGAAGTCGAAGTAAGCAGCGACACCTTTCCATTCGCAGAAACTTGATTTGGCGTTGCGATTGAGAAACTCGGTTTTGACATCTTCGGGAGGAAAGTAATATGTAGGTGGATCTGAGAGATCATAATGAGGTGATGACTCCGCATAAGAATCCCAAGATAGCTTGGAAATGGCTCACGACTGGTTTCTAGTACTCTATACCCATTGCGCGTATCCACAATTACCGTTCCCTCGTATAATACTGCGTCATCAGACACTTAGACATCAGATCTGAAGAAAGTAGATTACGGATTGCAGCACACACCCCGGAGTCGCCTTGCTGTCTTCTCTAGGCGCGGAGGCCTCGGGTAGTCCCATACATTCTCTTTCACGATCTGCTTCGCTGCCGCACTCATGGCTGTCTGTGTTCACTAAGCGATCTCCGCGCGTAATTGATGACCTACGCGCGATTCGCCTCACTCTTGATCTACATCCACCACATCGCTCTGAACGCTGCTTACCTATTGCTCGAATGTCACGAACTATTCTAGTTACAGGCGCAAACCGAGGAATTGGGCTCGGCATCGTGAAAGCTCTTGTCGACAGCTCTCAACCTCTAGTGGTGTATGCCGCTTCTCGATCAGGCGAGGATGTTGGAGTTGCTAGCAAAGGAGATTGTCAGGTCAAGAGTATCAAGCTGGATATCAGTGATGCCCAATCTATCAAGCAATGCCTGTCGAAGCTGGATTCGCTGGATGTGCTGGTTAGTTTCAAGTAAGCGAGGCAGAAGAGCTTGGCTGATGACCCCAGCTAGATCAACAACGCTGGCGCTCAGTCGATTGGTCAGAAGCAAACTACAGAAGTTTACATGAACGTTTTAGACACGAATTACAGAGGGACATTAAACATGTGCCGCTCAGCTCTGCCAAAATTGAACAAAGGAGGTCGTATCGTCAACATGTCCTCGGTCGCTTGTAAGCTGAATCAATACAGCAAACCGATTCAAGATCGATTCAAACGAGCCTTCACGGACATGACTTTGGAGGATCTCGATGAATTGGTCAAGGAATACGAGGTGAATCAATTCACGGATTTCTTCCTCATTTGCGTCGTCGCTTATAGATGTTCTGTACTTGTGCAGGACGCTTTCAAAAATGGCAAGGAGAAAGAAACCGGATGGCCAATCGAGAAGCCTTATTGCATCTCCAAAGCAGCTGTCAATGCCTTCACTGCTATTCTAGCCCGTCAGAATCCTGAGTATCTGATTAATTGCTGTTGTCCAGGTTAGTCGCGTTTTCGTTAGTTCATGCATTTCTGACAAATGTCTTTCATTGTAGGATGGGTAGCCACTGACATGGGAGGGCTCATCGGCAGTCCCAAGAAGACCCCAGGTTGGTACTTCTATGGTCGTCCTTTGCATCAGGGCTCAATGTCTTGCAGAACAAGGCGCTCGAATTCCAGTTCGACTTGCGCTAGACGACATTAATGGCGTGTCTGGCCGATACTGGGAAAATAAAGACGTCTCTGATACCGGAAACGGCGACGTTTCAACCTGGTGATTTCACGTAGCGTGCAACGTCCGGAATCATCACTTTGCATATAAACTGTCAGTCAGCTCTTGTTCGCTCTCTATCTTCCTGCGTCGCTGACGCTCTCATAATTACAGTCTTCTGCGTCTTCTGTACTATTGTACCGACCGCAAATTCGTATACTCATCATTTATAATCTTCCATTCCGCTTCCGAATTTCAAACTTAATCTGATTACTTATTGCCTAAAATACATCAAAAAAACAAAAGAAACGTTCGTGCGAAGGTGTCTTCGACCCTAAAACGAATTCAAAGCTTGTTTGCCTCTTGCCTGACTGTATAGTCTATCTCATTCGTTCGTTCATCTCTCCGCAATACTGCTTCTTCTGTTGCATCACTGTAGCGAAGCAAAGACTATGCCTTACTCAGAGATCATCAAACCCCACCCTGACTTTCACTCCGCGGTACAACCACATTCTGTTCGGGTTGCTACCAACCAAACAACCTGGCAGAACATGGTAAGCACGAGTATCCATTTGAACTTGACGAGCTGACCCAGTTGTGCACTACTTTCAGGGTTCTACACATCGTTGGAACCCTTCTGCGCAAGATGATCAAATCCGCCAATACCATCAGAATCATTGGAAAAACGATCACGATGCTGCAAAGAACAGTTCAGAGCTACTCAAGACCATGATAGACCTTCAATATGGAACGCCTGAGCAGAAGCAAAAGGCCAACGTGAATAGAGTCGTCAGTTAATTGTCATTATCGGTTGATTCGCTGAATCGACGCTCGGATACTAGATGGGACTGATTATCACACGCGGAGAAGCCTTCTTAAGCGATATAGCCATCAGAATGCAGCTCTTACTCAACTACAACAATGCACATCCTGTTCTGAACGTACCGCAAGTTTTGGAGCGCTTTGGTACTTTGTTGACAGTACGTCGAACACAACTTCAAAGCTAATCTTGCTCTTTCTGAAGCACATTCTGCACAGATCGTTTATGACTACGCTGAGGCTGTCATGAAGAATATCTTGTATCACCCTGGTCACAAAGACTCAAGTCATTTCTTGACCAAGCTTTGCGATGCTCTTTTCAAAGTATCCAGCAAGTCCGAAGAACTAAAAGATGAGGTCGCAGAAGGCAAGGGTACACTGCATGGTCATATGCTTGCATTCCAAGAAGCAGTACAAACTTTGAGGGGAGAATTCAAGAGTCTAGCGGGAGAGAATAAGTGGACAGTATAGTGGACTCTCATCAAGCCGGATGATAGGTGACCTAAACCAATTATAGCATTACATAAGCAATTCCGCGTTGCAAAAGTTGGCATCTAGAAATCTCGCTTGACCATGTCTGACATCCCTCGCCTCACCTTCATCTCAGATGCAGTCACACAACCTGGGCTAGCGCTTTTCAAGCAGCTGTTGGACAAGGCAGACGACAAATCCTGCTTGCTTTGCGCTCAAAATGATTACAAGGCTCTTGTTGGTCAAGACAGTCCGATCAGGGTCCTGGACACGCTCAGAAGCAATTTCAAAGCATCCAATATTCAATGCATTCAGCTGCTGCCTCTAGAGCAGCTGTACACCTTGTTAGAATCACTACAACCTTCTGTCCTTTATGTGGATTCCCTCAATGCCTTGGAGCTGCAGCTATCTAGTTCAGATCTCTACAAGCTCTTCAGAAAGCTCATGCATCAATGTCAGCCTTTCTTTTTTCTTGTTACCTTGCCTGCAAAGCTCAAATTTTGAATAGCTACTATGCGCTTAGTCCTTCTGCATCATAGCGATCTAGCACCTATATCAATACAACACAAACGTCAAGACTTAGCTACCCTGTTCTGTCAGCCAGCCTTCGCATCAAGTATCGTTCATTATACATTGCACCCGACGCTTTTGCTAAACCACCTTTATTCCGCTTTCAACACTCCTTCTACAAGTCCGAAAGTATACGAATATCTAAATCGGTTCCACAAGAGAAGCTGGGGCGGTTTTGGCTATCGCAGAGACGCAACAGATGAACAAGAACAGCAAGTTTCGCTCGATGCACTAGGGAATGCACAGATAGGTCAATGTGTCCTCTGTTGGGAAGTGCAGGGTTTACCAGAAAGTGCGGCTATGCAATTACTAGGCAGTAAAGTGAAAACGGGTGGAACTTTCAAGCGAGTTGATAAGGAAGAGCATATCAGTACGGTGAAGACTGGGGTCAAAATCAGCAGAGGCCTGAATGGGTTGCAAATGACCAAGTCTAGCAAGATAGAAGTGATACCCTTGCTGAGCTTGAATGGTTTACTCGAATCTAGGGGCGTAAGGGAATCTATTTCATCTGTGGGTTCCGGTGCCATCATTTCTGGACCAAGGAACTAATCAATGTGACAGGCAAAAACACCGGTCGACGCTACCTCGACTTTACCTTTCAACCTTTCTTTGACTGATGAGCAACGAACGGCTAAAGAGAGCGTTATCTTACCATATTTACCTAAATTCGATGCAAAGGAATCAGAAGGAACAGTACAGCAATCAGGGACTGGTCGCATCTTCTATGAACCGGACAGAGAGGACGATGTGGACGAAGAGGATCCCGATGATGGTACTTTTTTCCGAATCAATGCTTCATTCATCATTCACTTACACCATTTGCACAGATTAATGAGACCAAGATTAGCTATACTGAAAACCGAACGAATAATATACATTAAAATTTGGAAACCCGCTACTGTCCCAGTCAATTCCCTCGGATCGCTGCAAGTGACGCCAGCAGTTGCGCAGACTTTGCTGGCTTGGCAAGCTTCCCATCCTCTTGTGATGGAATCTGTGCGTTTCTGTCGGTCGAAGCTAGGGGAGATCGAATCGGCCGTTTCTTTAACCCAAGAGATCGCAAACTGGTAGGAGGTGCTGCATGAGCTCGAGGAGTAGCTGTCACGGATCTTGTTGCTTGTGGACTTGGAATAATAGCAATAGCTCGAGGTGGAAGATTCTCAACGGAAGGAGTAAGGTCTTCGGGTCGGCCTCGTTTTTTAGTACTTGAAGGCACCTGGACGTCTTGCACTGGCTGCGGAGGTACTTGAGCTTGAGGAGGAACGGGAGAACGGCCAGAAAGAGGCTTGCGTGGAAGATTGCGAACAGGTTGAGGCGAAGTAGCAGCATCTTGCAGGGCCAGAGTCTGAGCTTGCTGTTTGCTTCGTAATTCTTCTAGTGTTGCTACAGTCGATTGCAAAGATTCGCAGCGGACTTGTAAGCGCTCGTTGGCTGATTGTAGTCTCTTGATGTCCTTTAGCGAACTCAAATCTTCACGTCGTAGTCAGCAACCGATACATACTGCAGTGGAATCGTATGACATACATCTATCTTCTGTCTCTTCAATCTCTTCCTCTTTACTTTGCAGTCGCTCTTCCATTTCCGCCAGACTGGCTTGCAGATCATTTGACTTTGTGGAATGTTGCTGTAGATCTTCTTGGGCTTGACGGTACTGAGCTGACAAAGCATCTCGCTCTTCTTTGAGCTTGTCGATAGCTGATTCTTGTTCGATCATCTGTTCCTCTCTGCAAGCGCAGTTCAGTACAGTGCCTGAAGTCAGCTTAAGCTTCATACCTCTGTTCATCTTCTCGTTCTCTTCTCTCAAGTTCAGCGCTGCACAAATTGAAGTCGGCGACAAGGGCTGTACAAAGAGTTGAGCCAGGATAAATGCATCAGAAGCCGACTTACTTTCAGCTTCAGTCCTGGTCAAATTCAGCGTAGTTTCCAATCTGACTGCTGTTTCCTCCTTCTGCGAGATCAAATTGCGCAGAGTAGAGATCTCTTTGGCCAGACGAGCATTGTCCTTCCGCAGGTCTTCCAGTTGTCCCGCTTTAAGCTTGTCTTCGGCCTCAGCGCGGCTTGAAATACTTGCAACAGTGTGCTGATGCGCAGCAGAGAGATCCTCAAGAGCTATTTGATGCTGAGAGCGAAGATGCTGGATTTCGTCTCGCAGTTCCGAGCTGTCACTCTCCGAGCTGAGTTGCAATTGACCGAGCTCTTGAAGAACTTCCGCTAGACGAGCTTCTAGAGACTGCGACCTCTCTTCAGCGATTTCTTTCGCCCTCTGTTGATCTTCGAGCTGCTCTTCTTGTCGACCCAAGCGAGCAGCATCTTGACTGTGTCGGGATTCTACGAGATGTAGTTCCTCGACTGTTTGCTGAAGCTGGCTTTCTTTCTCTGCCACTTCAATCCGCAAATCATCAACCGATTGTCGAAGATCAATCAGTTCTTCCTCTTGACTATTTGCCTTTGACTGCATACGCTGGATCTGCTCTTCTCTCTCGCGCACAATATCAGCTTGTCGAGACAAATCCTGATTGAAAGAGTTTTGTCGGGCTAACAAGGCTGCGTTATGCTCTTCTGTTCGTGTTGAGACTTCATCTTTAGCTTCGGATAACTTGTGCTTCAAGGTGCATAGATGCATCTCGAGTTCCGTCAAAGCTGTGTTGGTATCTTCATGCAACTGCTTCTCTTCAGCCAGCAATTCTTGCAACTCGTGGATCTGAACTTGAAGATGATGCGAAAGTTGAATTTGTTCTGCCTTCTGTTGCTCAAGAAGCTGAATTGTGCGTACATTAGCAGCTTGAATCTCTTCCTCTTTTCTCTTCTGCAAAGCTTTCGCTTCCACTTGTCTTTTCTCAGGAGTGTTGAAAGAGCCGAAGAAGACAGAAGAATCCATATCAATTCGCGTTGAGTCGCCCTCGAGACACAAAGAATCAGATCTGAAGAAGAGGTTCTCTATATCTGGCGTATCACTATGTAAAGCAGGAGTAGGTAGAATCGATTCGCTAGAAAAGGTCGAGACAGGGTGAGGAGGCCTTTCGGAAAGGAATGAACGACGCGGAGAACAGCTTGGTCCAGGGAATGAAGCAGTATAAGTAGCAGGTGTTCGAGGTTCTTCCTCTTCAGGCGAATCTTCAGGAGTATGAGATCTTTCTTGTAGTTGAGCAAGTTGTTCCATCGCTTCCGCTAAATCTTTCCTGCTCGATTCCACAGCAATCTCAAGTTGAGTTCTTTCCTGAGAGAAGGCAGATTGCAAGCGAGACAACTCTTCTTCTTGCGCTTGTGAGGCAACTGCATATTCAGCTTGTACGTATCGAAGCTGAGTATTGAGGTTGTTGCGTTCTGATCGTAGACGCGCAACAAGAAGAGCAGCTTGGCGATTATCGAAATGCTCTGATGGCGTCGGAGTTGGGTCAGAGGTAGCCTGCATGTTTTCGATCTCTCGCTTGAGGTCTTCAATCCGGTTCTGAAGTTCGTCTCTTTCTATTGCCACCATCTACAAATGGATAAGTTGACATATGAGAAGGAAAGGATAACGAGAGACTTACTGAGAATTCCTCTTCCACTACCGCACAACGTTGCTCAGCATTCTGAACATCTTGCCTACTCTCAACAAGCTTCTTCTCAAGGCCTTCTGTATCTAGCTTCTGCTTCTCATGAGCCGCCAAAGCGCCAAGTAAAGCATCTCGTTCCGCTTTAAAAGAGTCAGCAGCTTCTTGAGAAATAGTAAACTTCATCTCCAGGTTTTGCATTTCTTCTTCCGCTGCGTCCAATTTGGTTTGCAATAATGACAAGAAGGAAGCTTGTTCGGCTTCAGTTTCGATCAATGCGGCGGTTTTGCGTTGTAAGGCTAAGATCAAATCTTCATTTTGCGATTCCGAAGATTGGAGGCGAGATTGAAGTTCTACACATCTTGCTTGGAGGGCGGTTATATTGGATGTAGCTTCTTCCGTCTCGGTGGTTCTAGATTGAACATCTGCTAGAAGTTCTTCGTTTTCCGTTTGAAGGGAAGAGACTTTGGCTTGATATTCTTGAGACTCCGATTGAGCAGACGCGAGGGAAGCTTCCACCTCTGACAGAACAAGTGTCAAGCGCTGAGTCTCGAGCGAGAGCTCCTCTGCTTGAGCCGAAGAAGCGTCGAGTTTGGTCTGGAGATCTTCACATTGCGATCGCTGAGCTGTGGTAGATGCTTCGGAAGCACGTTCCGCTTCTTCCAACCGTTTTTCGAGCTCTTGCACAGAGCCTTGTAAAGCATCTCTTGCTGCTTGAAGTTCCAGACAACGATCTTCCGCTTCGGTCAAGCGAGAGGAAGTGATAGCTGAAGAAGACAGTTGCGATTCCACTTCAGCCAAAGAAGAAGTGAGTTCTTCAATAGTTGACTCTTGCTCAGCTGTCTTCTTTTGTAGAGGTTCGATCAAATCGACTTTCTTGAGCAAATCCAATTTCTCTTCTTCTAATCTGACCTTTTCTTTTTCCAATACCAGTAATCCATCTTTCCCCTTTCTCAGCTCCTCCAATTCCCGCTCATCTTCTTTTCTAAGCCATTTGATCTCTTCAACACTTTCTTCCATCTGCTCTATCCGCCTAGCACATTCTAAAGACTCTCGTTCTGCTTTCTTTTGAGCTGCAAAGACTGTGTTCTGAGCCACAATGAGTTCTTTTTCCATGTTTGCTAATTTCAGCCGGAGCTTCTCGGTTTCTTTTTCCAGATCAGAATTAGTGGCTTCAGAGGAAGAAGAGGGAATAGTTGATACTGCTGAAAAAGAAGAAGAACGTCTTCTCTTATCAGCTTTTGGCTAGCATTGTATCATCAGGCCTGGTCAAATGAAGAAGGATAAAAAGGTTACCTTGGATTGAACGTCTTTGTAAAGATTGATTTCATGTTGGGCTTGATTGAGGGAAGATTGCAAAAGAGATACTTTCTTTTGCAGAGCATCCTTGTCAGATCGAAGCTTGTCTTCTTCTCCGGCTCGACTTTCAGAATAGCCATTCAGTTCTACCTAGTACGTGAGTAACCTTAATACACTGCAAGAGTGGAAGATGGACTGTACCTTTCTCTGCCTGTTTTGCCTGCCTTTCCAAAGCACGCATCTTATCCTCTTGAGCCAATATAGTGTTCTCATAATTGACCTTCATAGCAGTCCAGCTCTTCTCCGCTTTCGATTTGCTTTCCAGCTCCCTTTCCATAGCATTTCTAGCATCCAACTCACTACTAGCTCTACCTTGAGCTTCTTTGAGTAACAGTTTCACTTGATGTAAAGAATCGTTCAGTTTGATTTGTTCTGCAGAAGTTGTGTCTTGTAAGATATTCTGTTCTCTTATAATTCGATTCAAACGAGAGATTTCCAAAGAAGTATCAGATTCAGCTGTAGGTCCTGCTCCTAAAGGCATCCAGGAAGACATGATGCCTTGGAGATCGAAAAGTAAACAATCACCAAAGCACGGGTGAAAGAGCGATCAGAGCAGAGTGCTTCAGCCCTACAAGCTGTAGATGACAGCCGAAAGAGAGAGAGAACCGTCAAATAGGCAGATCAAGCGGCGGCACGAAGTAGAAGAAGAAGAAAGAAGAGCGAAAATAAAAACAAAGTGCTCGACCTCGAACGGCCAAGATGGGTCCCAAAGCTAAAGCGAAGAAGGCTGCTCGTATATCCAACTCATCTTCCTCTTCTGCAGAGTCCTCAGCATCCGAAGAAGAAGCCACCCAAGCAACGCAGGAATTGAATTCAGGTGCCTCTACTACAGTCAAGAAAGGTCTCAATAATACTAAGCGACGCGCTCCCCTGAGACGTGATTTCGATATATCTGCTTCAGGTTCAGAGTTAGACAATTCATCCAGTCAACCTACTCCTCCTAACAAGAAAAAGAAAGCAGCTTTCATTTCACCTCAAGCATCACCTAATGGTACTGCTGCCAAACGAAGATTGTCTTCTAGACCTACTGAACAAGATTTGTTACGGAGACAATCTTTCAATAACTTGTCCAAATTGAGACAAGAGCAATCGAATGAAGATAATACTTCTGCCCCTGCTGCTGGTAATCCACCTTTGACCCCTAGAGTGACGAGCGGTGGATCTAGAATAGCTGGCTTACATCGTACAAATGGTGGAAGGAGTTCATTGGGTGGCATTAATGGTGGAATGGGTGGTTTATTAGGTGATCAAGCTCCAAACAGTCCCGCAGCTCCAGTAAGTAAAGAAGTCATGAATGCAAATTACGAAGATTGGATGAAGATGGCAACCGATAATGTATGTTTTTACGGCTTCCCTTCTGTTGCCTACCCTGTGCTGACTATTGGGAATAGAAAATCAATGCTACAAATACTTGGACTTTCGCTCTCATTGATTATTTTCACGATATGTCGCTCTTACGGAATGGGGATACAGACAATTCTATCAATTTTCAGAAAGCCTCTTGCACTTTAGATGGCTGCGTCAAGATTTGGACTTCAAGAGTTGATAGTGTTGCTACGGAGACGGGCAAATTATTGTCTGGTTTAGCTGAGGACTCAAGTCAGCATCGCGAGTACATATATGTCTGCAACTAACTGACGTATACGCGGTAGATTCGAATGATCAAGATGAAGATCAAGGATCCGATCAATCTGGAGATGAAGGTGCCGGAGGTCCAGCAAAAAAGAAACGCGTTAGTTTCCCTTCTTCTCTCCTCTTTCCTGACATCTTCTGACTGTAATATAAAAATGCAGGGACCTACTCAGACCAAGACTTTAGTAGATCATTTCGATAAGATCAAAGCCAAAAACCCAGATATGGAATACAAAGTTGATCCACTCTTTAAGAAGACTTCAGCTGATTTCGACGAAGGTGGTGCTTCTGGTATCCTCATGAATCACTTAGGATGCGATCGAAATATGAGAGTCGTCTTCGATGCCTCGGATACAAGGTTGTCGAAAGGTATAGAAGACGATGATGAAGAAGAAGAGGAAGAAGATGATTCGAATGAAGAAGAAGGATTGAAAAAGATTGATGTGTCGAGGTTACTTAAAGAGTTCTTACCGGATTTGTCCCTTTTGGACAACAAAGCGATTTGTCCTTCCATGGCTGATTTCAAGTTTTCTGCGACTACTAACGCTGCTTTGGATTTATCCTTCTTTAACCATACTGAAGAATCCAATGATGGTCAAGAAGATGTCAACATGGAAGATGCTCCTCCTGCTGGAGGAGGCCAAGATTTCTTCGACGATGGCGATAACGGAGGACCGATGGACTTCGATGGAGGTGCTGATTTCTTCGATGAAGGCGGAGGTGATGGCAGTGGCGATGAACAAGCTCAAGCAGGAGAATTTGGACCTGCAAGAGGTGTTGTAGAACCTTATAACCCGAGTCGAGGTCCAAATGAAAGAGAATTGGTCATGGTTATGAATACTGAAGGTGGTCAAGATGGTGGTGGGGTGTTTGATTACTTTGATAGCGCCTTCACCAAGAATTGGGCTGGACCGGAACATTGGAAAATGCGAAGACCTGCGGCTAAGAAAGGTCAGTCATGTTACAAGGCGATGTTCAAAGATTTGATGGGATCCTTGTATTTGACTAACAGATGATACTGCTGCCCCCAAAGCGAAACGGAAAGAAAAGCAACCTTTTAGTATTGATTTCGAATCAGAACGCACGACTACAACCAAAGAACTCTTTGCGACTAGTACGACTAGCACTCTGATCAAACGGACAGCTGAAGATCGCAAGAACAACTATACTTTACCAGATGATATGCATTTCTCGAGTGCGGTTCTGCTCAGGCTGTTCATGAAACCGAAAGCTATGGTGAATACTCTGATCGCGTTGTGCTGGTACCTAGACTGATGTTATTCGATTCTTTCACAGATCAACATGCGAAGTCGTGGACCGAGAGTCTTCAGTAACAATAAGAATCAGCACGGTAGGCATTAATACTTTGAGCGAAACACTGTCTTATGCGACCGCATAGGTCTCGATGAAGAGGTTGACGAGCGATACTGGGCTGAAGCAGCAGCTGCGCAACATCGAAACGACGACGGAGTTGACGACGATGACGGTCCTGCAATTCCGTTCGATACTCAGTTCTTCCAAGATGATGAAGGAGACATGCCAGATTTCCAAGAAGACGAGATTGACATGGATATCGGAGGACCTGGACTGGGCGAGCCAGCTCAACCAGGTCAAACGGAAGATGAAGTTCTTGCGGCTACCCAAGGTCAATCTGCGAAACGAGCCAGACCGGACTACGTTCAATATGCCAAAAAGGCGAAGCGTGTCGATGTGAAGCGACTCAAGGATAATATATGGAAAGAGCTCGATCTTGTGAGTGCTTCGTGTAACTCTGGAACTCTTTTAACATTCAGGTACAGTCTTCTCTGACCGAAGAAACGGAGCACCAGCCCAAGACTTTCACCAACGTGATCTCTGGATTACGAAAAACATATCCAAAAGAGAAGCTGGAAGAAATTTCGACCAGTTTCTGTTTCATCTGTCTTTTACATCTGGCCAATGAGCAAGGTCTCCGCCTACAACCCGGTTCAGAGACAGTACCTATGGATCTTGAAGATAACGAGAAACCATCTTCCGTCGCATCACTATTCAATCTTCTGGTCAAACGAGAAGAAGAATCTCAGCCGACAGCCCAAGAGGACGAAGACGAAGAAGGTGAGGAATAGGAAGTATTAATCGCGCTTAGACTTGTTGTTTGTTCGTATTTCCTTTGTTGTTGTAATAGCACACAGTTTAGTTTGGGTCAAAAGGTTGTACAGAGAAATAAATCAAGTTCAAATTGCATAATCGCTCGCTTGGAAATGAAGCAGCCACATCCTGTCCTGGCTTCCAGCATTTTGTATTGGTGCAAAGCACTCTTTTAGTTCCAACACCGCTTGCTATGGTCGGCATATGTAGATCAATCATGCTGTTGATAGAATGGAGATTCAAAGCAAAGTCGTTGATGAAGACTTGACAGAGATAGCTTGAAAAGACCGAAACAGTCCAAGCCGGATTCCCTCTCCTCTCTCCTCTCGACGCTTCTTGATCATCGCAAAATCTCGCTAAGGCTGCGAAATGAAATCATGAACAGTTTCGAGCAAACTCGGAAGGTCTTCGAGTGGCTGCTTATAGCGCTTAAAAATCAGTGAGAAACCTTGCCTGAATAGATCGGTTTTGGCTGAGCCGGTTATATTGTATATTGAAATAAAGTAGTCCATCAGTTCTTCCTCTGCGGGGTTTTATATTTAGTACGAGAAACACAAACACTGACCGAGCGGAGCCCGCGACCCACCAGATGCTTGAAAGTCCCGAGCATCTGCAGGCGAGTTCCGCAGCAGTCAGCTTTCTCCTAGCAGAAGAAGAAATACTCACGCATAGACGGACAGTCCTTGTCATTGCAAGTGCCGTCAATTTCGAAGCGACACAGTTGCGCGTTGACATCTCTGCCTGTTTTACGTGACATCCAGCTTTGTAAGCCGGCTGGCGTAGGTCGTACTAGAGTAGAAGAACCAGTTGAAGTCGTGGATGCTGATATTTGTGGTTGACGAGCCCATAAACCGAGAGGCGATCGATAGGAGACAAATCGAGTCTTGAGAAGCGCGAAATTGCGAGTCAGTACGCCCAAGGACCGGCTCGCGTCTTCCGCATCAAGCAAAGTTATCTTACAGGCACTATAGCCGCTTTTAGAGTAGCGCTAGATCCATTCACCTGTGCGCAAGGATTGCTGAGACTGTAGATGAATAAGAGCAACTTGACTGTACCTGAATCTTGTTACTGTCCGACGATGCTGAAGCAGTCGCAGGGATCTCTTTCACCTCATCAGGAGCGGACTCGACGGCTTCTGAAACCGGTTGAGACATTGACAGCAGAGCTTCTGATGCGGCTGATTCTAAGGACGACAATGGTGAGCTCGATACAAATTTCCGAGCAGGGCATCATGTACCGATAGCTGAATGGGGCGTTGCGTTAGTTTCCACTTGAGGATCTTGAGGTGTGTCGGATGCCGCAGGAGACTTGTCCACGTTCAGACTTTGCGCATCTTCCATTTCAACATCTTCCACATAGTCTTCTAATTCTTCAACTTTCGGTGCTGGAATTGATGCAGGTGACGAAGCAGATTCTGACTTTACTGAATCCAACGCATCTGGTTGAGGTACCAATTCGGCTGCCTTAGTGACTGATTGGTCGACTTGAGCTTTCGCTTCTTCAAGCTGCTCTTTCCCAATCGAATCACTCGTTGGAGTGCGTTCTTCTAGAGATTGAGGAGCTGGTGATTCTTCCTTTAGCGGTACTGACAAAATCGGTGGAGAAGGTAGAGGCGTGACAGCAGTATTAGGAGTCGCTACAGGCGTCATTTGTCGACTATCGCTAGTCTTCGCTCTCTTCTTCTCTTCCATGCGCTTGATCATATCCATCATCTTCTTAATCTCTTGTTCCTTGATAGATAGTGCCTTGGCTTTGGAATTAGGTGCTTGAGCTGCAGGAGCAGAAGAGGTACGATTGTATGGTGGTCGCACATTGGACATAGCGTGAGAAGCTTGCTGATCAGAACCGTCATTCCGCCGACCGTCATTGGAATCGCTTTCTTCTTCATCATCTTTGTCGTTATCTTCTACATCCGAGACTTCAATGATGAGAGAGTTGTGATTACGCATCTGAGGAGGTACAAAGACACCATTGCGGCGAGGATGTTGAGGAAGGGCATGGGTTGGTTCGGCTTCAAAATCGCTTGCTTTTGGCCGTCGACCAGTTTGAGGGACGCTGGGCATTGCCGCTGGTGTAAAGAGGGGAGGAATTTGCTCACTTGAGGCAGATGCAATGCCGGGGGAATCAAGAATCATGTCGACTTCTTCATTGATCGATGCCGATGAACCCGAATCTTGATCTGATGCAAGTTCTGCTTGAGACAGTGCAAAGAGATTGTCGATCTCCGAATGAAGACTCTTAGCTGTGTCGGCCTTCTTCTGCTGGATAGCTTGTTTGCGTGCTATGAGCAGAGCCCGTCTCTTGGCCTCTATATTGGCCAGATCTTCTGCGGACTGGTCTGGAGGCGGAGGTAGAACAGCTGATGAGGTATCGGAAGAGGCGCGAGGCGCGATTTCTCGGACAGTTGCAGGCGGAAGAGTAGATCGCGCTGAAGACTTGTAGCGGCGGGATGAGCTGCCGTTCGTCGCATGAGCATTTGCTGGTACAAGATGCACCAGGTGAGGAGGGATGGTGAGGTCGAGTTCCGCAAGACAAATGGCCAGAAGGTCTTTGCTAATTCCATATGCGACTAAATATTCTGCGCTGACACCCCAAGACGACAATTCGGAGATGAGGAATTTGCAGTCTTCCTTATCTTTCTCGCGCAACCGAGCTGTGATGAACAAGTTGAGCCAGATCAGAGAACGCAAGGAAGGAAGGGCATACGTATGAAAGTTGATGAAGCGGGATTCATATATGGCCCTCCCTTTGACGATTGGCTGAGTATTGGAGGAGGAATAGATATGCTTGGTCTAGAAGGTAGAGGGTAGGGTGAAGCCGAAGTGGAATTTCGAGTTGTCGGAATATTGGTCGAGGTGCTTGCGACTGGCTGCGATGGCACGTCGTCGTCGTCGCCTATCTCACCGTCTTCCAGTTCACCTTCTTCGAGCGAAGGCTTCTTTGCTGGAACTTCTTCGGCTATAGGTGTATCCACAGCAGAATGTTTGCGCTTGTTCCGCGCTGTTTTGGCCAACTTGCGCAGAGTATCGATATCTTTAGACGAGCCAGTGGGTGCCAGGAGCTCATTGGCAAGCATTTCACCAGAGCTGGAAGAGCTGTTCGAATTGTTCGAAAAAGAACGGCTCATCCTGGTGGACATGATACAAACAGAATGAAAGGAGAAGGGTCTATGAGAGTAGAGGACAGAGAGGGTATCGAGGGTGTATCCAAGCAAAACACAGAGCAGGTATAAAGAAGAACCGAAACTTGGTTCGAAACAAGCCTGGGTGAATTTGTGCGCGAAGTCATTTCATCCTACACATACTACAATTGGAATCTAGTGTCCGCTGCTAGCTGACTGCCCAGCTTGGCACCACTCCCTTTTCGCCCGTCGAATGCTTCACTATTGATTGCCACCCCTGACCTGCTGCCTCACTTAACAGCTCTACCTCTTCTCCAACCTGTACAGATACCTCTCCTGGCCCACTAGCATCGAAAGCGACAGTGCAGGCAGTAAAAGATGAACCATTTTGCGGTTCTTCGATAAATTAGTATGTTTATGCCTGGCTTCGGAAGGAGTACTCACGACTTGCTGTTGCACCCTCTGAAAGATATGAGGTAGGTACGATCCCGCTCTGTCCATTGCTGCTTTGGACTTTGATCCATCCACCTGAATCAGGTTCAAGCACAATAACTTCTTCGCCTACAGAAACAGTGATATCGCCATCTCCGGCAGCTTCGTACGTATACATGACAGTCCGTGTCTCTGCATTACTTTGAGCAGGAAGGGTTGGGCTAGAGATAGGCTGGGAAGCGGAGTGCCAGCTTTTCCTAGACGAAGAACTGGCTATTGAGGCACTTGTAGACCGGCGATTCAGATCAAGTGATGATCCAGTACCTGAGGTTGACTATTCAGCAGGACACCAGTCATCTCATGTGATACACCGACCTCTGACTGCATTTGGGTCGCCATGCGTTTGACGAGGCTTCGCACCAGTAGTCTCTTTCGATAAACCAAGGAAGCTCCGACGAGAAGATGACTTGCGTCCGACAGAACCTTTGCTACAGCTAGCCGCGATCTATAATGTTCCTTCAGCTGCTGCCCAGCTTCTCGAAGTCAATCTTACCTTCAATTCACATTTGCTATGAACGGAGACGCCGCATGATTGGCATTTCGAACCAGGTTTGCCTGATACGCTCTTAGCAGACGGTCTGTGACAATATACAAAGAAACTTACCGAAACCAAATATCGATTGATGGCAAACAGCGCAGTCACTTGGTATTGCGAAACCAGAAGGTTTGAAAGTATGTGGTTTCATATTTCCCGTATCATCTGCCGACAGCCAAGTAAGCGGAATCTCGATGATATACTGAAGCGCAAATCTTACCTCCCAATACATTGGACACGAGATTATATTCGGCTTGCTGGTCTTCGGACTCTGCTCTCAGGTTGTACATCGCCCGATAGTGGTCCAGCAAGTCTCGCGCGACATCAGCCGCATCTCCCAATTGCGAGTTCTAACCTAATCTCAGAAAATGCCATAACATCAAGAATCCGACTCACCGTCATATACGCATCAAGCACATCAGATGATTTTGCTACATCGCCGATCCGATTTTCGAGCATCGTTTGGTCGTTCAGCTCTGTTCACAAATCAGTGTTGGCAAGGCAATAGGAATGATTGAAATACTAACGCTTCTGCCTTGTACCTAACAGATTCTGCAAGTATATTTTCGCGTCACCTCTGCTGGTACATCAGTTTTGCGATGGTAAGAGATGGATCAGACGCACTCGGCTATGACTGCATCGTTATCATGCCAAAGTCCGCAAGGCTCGAAAGTAAGATCAGCGGGAGCAAACCAATTTCTCTTGTTGAGCTGAACATAGACAGATTGATCTTTGGCTGGGTTGATACCTTGTACTATAGTCAAGAGCCGATCTTGTTGAGCTTTCAGGCTTTCAAAATGCGTTGAATGCTGCGAGCAAGAGAGAGACAATATTTCGGTAAACCGCTTGACTAGAATAGACCAGATCAGTGAAAGGTGATGTTGTACTTCTGGTATATCCTGCAGAGGCGTAATCGGACATGTTCTGTCGCCGAAAACTACTCGCTTACCCGTTGGAAGAATGCAGCTTTGTGCGAGTTGACGCATTCGAGAGTGAGTAGATAAGCATCCTCTGGCGACAAAGAACCGAAATGAATACGGATTCGCAACAAAGTGAGGAAACACTTACTAGCTATCTGCATTTCTGATTCTGCTTTTGCATAGACCTTTGCAGCTTTCTCTGCATCTTTACTCTTTTCCGTCAATCAGCGCCAAACTAACAAAACCTCTATGAGAGCATACAGAATCTTGTTTCTGCCTTGCATTCTCTAGATTTGAGCAAGCTGCATCATATTTCTCCTTCGCTTTAGTTCGCTTTGGGACCGCATAAGCGAGGACAACACTGATTTTGCCCAAGTATATCTCACATTGCCAGCTAACAGATCTTGATGACCAAGGAGTTTCTCATCATAGAACGAGACATGCTGCTTCAACAAAGCCAAGTTCTTTGCCTCAACGCTTCTGATATTAGTAGCCGTTTCATCCAATTTATCAGCCAAATCTATTCCCATTAATCCTCAATAAGCTTACATCACTCAAACAAGAAGAAGACTACTGACTGAGTTTCGATTGAGCTGCTTCATCGTTTGTAGCTAATAATCTCGACCAAGCATCCATAAGCGTGTGTTCTCTCGTATAAGCATCTCCATCCCTTATAGGCGTTGAAGGCGTATCTCCAGCAACAACAGCAAGGATTCGTTTACTTCGCTTCTCTTGAGCTTTCCCTGTTAATGACACACATGCACTTTGAACTTCGGTATAATCATTGATTTATGTCGGCAACGGACTGGTCAAGGCTCGAAGGTTGGTAGCATATTCTCGTTCCAGAGCAGCTTGCTCTTTGTAGAAGGATGCTGCGTCGCCCAAGAAAGCCAAATGTGAAGTAATGCAGCTGGCTATTCCAGCGAATTGATCCGGTAGCTCCGCAGCCAATTGAGAGCGGCCTGGCATGATCACAAGGGACAGCCCAGTGTCAGGATAAGATATAGTCAATCAAGGGTATATCGCTGATGGATGTTAATGACATACGGTCTCGAGCAACTATGGAAATCAACATGCAATTACATAATACCTGCTCCAAGCCTGCTACTGATAAGATGCAATCAAGTACTCTTCCTTCTCTTCTTCTTTGATGGTTCATCCTGCTTGACAGCCTTTTCTGCCGACGTTTCCGCTTCGGTGTTCAAAACAGCCGCGCTTCTCTTCTTTGGTTTGGGTGAAGGAATAACAGCTCCTTCTTTAATCAAATGAGCTTCATCCGCTTCCGCTGCAGCATCTTCTCTATCTTTCGCAGTCTCTCTTCGTTCCACATCAAATCTTCCTGACAATTCACAATTCCAAATAGGTAAAGAAGCGCTTGTTGAAGTCTTGATATGTAAAGCTTGAACATTCTTCCATCCACCCATTGGTAACCTTACTGCTAATTGAGGAATAACGGCCAACAAGTTTTCTGCTAATGCTTCTTCTGAATGTTGTTCGAAAGGAGTACCGATTTTGATGGTTGTACATGTACCACGATTTAGGATAAGAGGAGTAGAGGATAAAACTCTTTCGAGTTCAGCTTTAAGATCACTTCGTTTGATACAGATTGGTAAAGGTTGTTTCTTTGCTTCTATCCAATTTCGACCGAGCAATTTAGGTAAAAGTGGAATAACTCGATCGTCAGCTAAGAACACATCGTATTCGGCCATAAGTTGTCTTCGTGCTTCAAAAGGTTTGAACTATGTTTTTTGACATAAGCTAGATTGCACACAATAGCACGAGGACGCTTACTTTGCCCTTGAGTTTCTCTACGCCAACAACTCGAGATATGAAGGAAATGTTCTTTGCTACCAGAAGATCTTTATACTGCCGTTGAGGATCTTTGGTGAAAAGGCAGACGGGTGATTTTTTCGGATCAATCAATGGATTCGGTAGTGCTCTGTTCCATGAAATCCGCATCAGCTCTAGTAGTGACAATGGGACAAGGCAGAACAACTTACAGTCTCACAGGTTTCGTTTGATCCCTTCCAGACATTTGCTTCAAAGTGACAACCAGGTATAAATGCTCTTCTGTACTGATCAACTCCGTCTCCTCTTTGCTCGCTCTCGTCTTTTGCAGATGTCCCATCAACGCCTTTACAGCTTTCTTGCATTGCGTTGTATCGACCAAAGTCTCAACCTCTGGTAAAGCAGCGACTTGCTTAGGTTTCAGCTTCTCTGGCATAACTAGCTTTCCTGCTCTCTTGTACGCTTTCGTTCTGGTCATCTCGGCCAATGGAGGGTATGGTTCGTGTACAAGAGCAATAATTTCGAAAAATCTTTTCCTGCTGCCTTCGGTTCGAAGGAGCGATGAGCTGTATCCGAATCAATGATACCAGTCTCGTTGATGAATTAGGTCGCTCCGTCATACTACGTGGTGCTAGCGTCTCGGGCAATTGCAAGCAACCTGCCCAACCAGACTTGTTATCGCATTCAGGGGATACCAGAGCTTTCTATAATCATCGCAATGTGTCATTCGTTGGAAGACCTTTCCCTCTGGATGAAGCTCATGTCCATTTCCAGCGATTAGCTGAATGGGGCATGACCTTCATTAGGCTTGTTGTACCTTGGGAAGCTATAGAACATGCTGGACCGTGTGTCTTATCAGTCTCTTATCTTGTATCTTGATCTCAAGTGAGCTGATAGTGGTCTATACGATGAAGAGTACATTGACTATCTACACCGACTGATCGAAATGATGCCTCGCTATGGCATACGTTGCTCTATTGACGCGCATCAAGATGTTTGGAGTCGCTTAAGCGGAGGATCAGGTTCGTCTCGTGCTCTCTTAGACAATTCTTGTCTAAGGGAAGTTCGTCGTACGAACAGGCGCACCAGGTCATTATACTCAACCTTATGCCTTGATTCACTCTCAATCTTCTCCTTCAGGCTGGACTCTGGAACTCGCTGGTTTTGATGTAACAGCTTTAACGGAAACCTATGCAGCGCATATCCATTCCGAAAACCTTGACCCGACTCAACCTCCACCTTCCGCATGGCCTACAGGCTATCAAAAGTTAGCTAGCACGACCATGTTTACACTCTTTGTCAGTTCTGACGTCTTTTATTTCACGCTTTATTGTGCTGAAAAGGCATTGAATTTTGACAGTGGGCTGGAGATGAATTCGCTCCTTTACTTCGGATACCGCTTTCGGAACATGCCCAGCCTGGGCACGCTTTCCCTGGGCAAGAATCAAAGCAGGACGTTGGTATTAGTACATTCTTGCAGAACAGCATGATTGCAGCATATGCGAAATTAAGTGAGAGGCTAAAAGATTGCTCAGCATTGGTTGGTGAGTTATCAGCAATCTTCAAGTACAAACGATAATGCTGATTGATTATACAGGCTGGGAACCAATGAATGAACCACATAGAGGATTTCTCGAATTACATTCTTTTCATACTTGGTCACCAACAACAGATTTAGCTTACTGCTACGTTCCTTCCGCTTTACAATCAATGGCACTTGCATCTCGTTATCCTCAAAGAATACCTTACTACGATCGATCTTTCCCAGTTACTAAAATCACTCATCATGCATTACTTTCACCTAAAAGATCAGCTTGGGGCAAAAATGGTTGTTTATGGAAGAAACATGGGATTTGGGAATGGGATGAAAAGAAGAAAGAAGCAGTCGTTTTGAGGAACAGCTATTTCGATTATCATCCAAAATCAAAGAAGAAGATTGATTTCTATCAAGATTATTGGTTTGATTTCGTCAAGCGCTTTGGTGAAAGAATGTGCGAGAGTAAGAAAGAGTGGTTGATCTTTGCTGGGAATATCCCTAATGAAGTAAATCGCTTCCGTCTCATATCTGGCGCAGTACTGAAGTTTCTTCTTCTTCTTTCAAGGATGCACCTGTTTGGCCGAAAGAACAGCAACCGCCCAATCTAGTATATGCGCCACATTTTTATGACCTGCACACCCTCTTCTCGAAACAATTGGGCAATGTGACTGTTAATGTGCAGGGTTTGTCAAGGGGAATGCCCTTTTGGCAAGGTCTTTATTTTGGTCGAGAAGGAATAAAGCAGAAGTAAGCCTCGCCTGTCTTTGAGGAAGGATGTTACTAATAAGCTTCAATAGCTACGCTTTGCAAACTCGCAATCTTACTCATCCAAATCTTCCCAATTTCTTTGGAGAAATAGGTACTTGCATGGATTCCAATACCGTACCAGCACATCTTTTCCCAATCAACTCACCCGAAAGAAGAAGGAAACGGAAAGACTGGCGTTGGCAGACTAGACAGATTGATGCTTTGCTTTCAGCAATGGATAAGCTTGGTGTCGGCTTTGCTTTGTGGAACTATGATGCTAACAACGATGCAACTGAAACGAGTGTTGGTCCTATTGGTGATGGCTGGAACGCTGAAGACTTTTCTTGGGTATTTAAAACTGGTGAAGCGGGAAAAGTTGGAACCAGATGTCTGGATGCGATCCTAGTCAGCTGTTTCGTTTCTTTTTTGGCGACATCACTGATGAAATATTTCCAGCGACCATATCCGACTCATGTTGCAGGTCGACAATTGAGTTTCAAATGGGATATGTTCACGCTGCAATTGGAACTCTCCTTCGCAAATTCGCCCGAGTGCTCGAGTGGAGAAACATTGATCTTCCTTCCAAGCGCAGTTTACGCTCAAGGGCAACTTCAATGGCAGACAAGCGATGGTGAAGTTTCGTATGACTCTAAAGTAAGTAGACCTTCAATGGTATAAGGCTTATCTCGTGCTCATCGTATACTTAGACTCAATGTGCCACCTACACCCATAGCAATATTGAACCCAATTTCCGACACTCGTTGATGCTTACCGTATCAAATTCGCCGGAACAAGAAAGAAGACTTCGCGAGCGCCCTCCATCTATCGACTTTGAAGTATCGTCGACCCATACAAGCATCTGTTGCGCTCTGTTGGCTTGCATCTTGGCTATTTTCTATGGTCTTCAACTGTAGCTTTCTGGTTGGGATATTTTGACTGCTCTTGTTGCGGTACAGTGATGTCCAAGGTTGTGATATGAACACCGCCTCAGCGTTTCTTCCAGATGCACGGCAAGTGGAAGTAAGCTTTCCTACACACAGCCAAATCCTGTCCATTCTAATTTCATATCAAACAGGATGGAATGTCAGACTTCACGTCTATCGCCTGGCTTCACGTATTCAATCAGGTCTTGAAGCATTGCTCAAGTGAATGTCTTGTGCGCTGCTGTGCGACAATCCCTCAACCGACAGCGTGATTTGGGCCGGGAAGCGCGTCAAAGGGATCGCTCAGACTACCTGAGAGGAGCTGACTACAGCGTGCACTGTTTAGAGCGTTGCCTCTTACTCGCATTGTACTTCTGGCTTTAGATGATACATTCTACACTTTGACCTACAGCAACGACTCTTCGCCTAGTCTGACTCCTTCTCGACGACTCGCTCTGTTCTTGAGATCGTGACACAGCCCTCCAGCTGCTTTCCTCTTGCTGCGCAGCTGTGTCGTCAAGCTCGAAGCCCTCTCTTCAAGTTTCGAAAGCTCGCAAGCTAGCATGTTAGGAGCTAAGAAGAAGAACGTCAGTGTCTGTCACTAGTCTTGATATCAAACTCTGATCCTGTCTGCTGCAACAGAGAAATGTCAAAGGACTACAAATAGTCGAAGCACCCAAAACAGCACCACCAGCTGCTCCTCTTCCTGAAGTCAAGGGACACAGAGCTAAAGCTTCAGCATCCACTATCTCTTCTTCTATCTCTGTCAACTCAGATTCTTCTTCCCTTTCCGTACCTTCCTCAGCCTTGTCCTCAAGCTCATCAAGTCGTCCAAATAGCTACCACAGCAAATTGAACGAACAGCTAGCTAATCTTGAATTGGGTATTGAATTCAAGTTGGATCTCAAAGCCGAAGATCTGGAATTGGTCGGTGAAGTCGGTGCTGGAAATGGAGGAACAGTCTCCAAAGTACGGCATATTCCTACTGGAGCCATCATGGCAAGAAAGGTGCATCTTTTGCAGACTAGCTAGAAGAAAGCTGATGGATTCAAATAGGTCGTACAAATTGAAGCGAAACCATCAGTCAAGAAACAGATCGTGCGAGAATTGCAGATCATGCATGATTGTGTAAGTGTAAGGGTCAGCTGTCGAGGCATGAGCTTATGCAGCGTATTCAGAGCTCGATTTACATTGTTTCTTTCTACGGCGCGTACTTGAGCGATCCACAAGTTTGCAGTAAGTGCTACAGTAGAGACATTGAAGCACGCTGATATTTGCCTAGTGTGCATGGAACTAATGGATAGAGGGTGAGATATATGTACACAATACATGGACCGTACTGAATATACTACAGATCGCTTGACGACATCTACAAAACACATGGCCCGATCGAAGTACCGATTCTGCAGAAGATCATGTTTGCAGTCGTCTCTGGTCTCACGTATCTCTACGAAGTCCATCATATCATGCATCGAGGTGAGTACTTGACTTGATATCATTATATGATGATTCAAGTCCCGGTTCCTCACAGACATCAAACCATCGAATGTCTTGGTCAATTCTGCTGGACAGTGCAAGATCTGCGATTTTGGCGTCTCTGGAGAACTCATCAATTCAGTAGCCGATACATTTGTGGGAACATCAACTTACATGAGTGTACGTTGGTTTCAGTCAAGGACAGTCATCTAAATACTAATATCTCGAGAACAGCCCGAGCGTATAAAGGGCGCGCCGTATACTGTCAAATCCGATGTTTGGTCACTGGGCATCATGTTAATTGAACTAGCTCTTGGTCGGTTCCCTTTCGCGCCTGATGAAGATTCAGAGGATGAAGATGATTTCGATTCGACTCTATCTCCCGTTCGACCAGGGAACAAAGATAAAGCTTTAGCGGACGCAGATGCGAAACGCTTAGAAAGAAGAAGTATGCAGATCAATCCAGCTTCGACCAAAGCACCAGCGATAGAAAAGAAGAAAAAAGCGAACGGAGTGAGTCTTGGTGGTGGAGGTGGTGGAATGTCAATTCTCGAGCTATTGCAACATGTGGTTAATGAACCTGCACCGAAATTGATCCCTGAAGGCAAATACCCAAGAGAAATGGAGCAATTTGCGGATGATTGTTTGGAGAAGGATGACGAGAAGAGACCGACGCCGAAACAGTTATTGGTTCGTGGTCTCTGGAGAGGTGTGATATTTCAAGCTGATTTGACTTGCGCGTAGAAATACAAATGGCTCCTTGAAGAGACTGACGTAGACATTGAAGCATGGGCTGCAGCATTGTAATCATTTGGGTTGGGGCTCTTCTGCATTGCATTCAAGTTTGAAGTTTGAAGGCATGCATTATCTACGAAAAGCTACACGCTCCCTAAGCGCCACATTGGCACTAGACAATGTCTTCTCCTCCCCTCCGCTCTGCCCTCGCCAGTGCCGCGCACCAGGTCTGCGAAATGTGCATCATATTTTGCTCTTCTTTCGAACATCCAACTACTAAACATGGCGAAGTCGCTTCCGACATTCTCGGAACTGAAGCCTCCAATCTCAGAATCACTGTGCGCTCACACGCAAAGCGAGAAGACACCTTGTTGATGAGAAGATCTCGTTTTCAGACTTCTTGCAATCAATGGTTTAGGCTTCGACAGGACAACGCCTGTACAGGCTTCTACTATACCGCTATTCATGCAGAACAAGGATGTGATCGTTGAAGTCTGTCCCGCTGCTCACTTGGGCAGAAGCCACGAGTTGAAAAAGAAAATCTACATTTCACAGGCTGTGACTGGATCTGGCAAGACTCTCGCTTTCGCAGTACCTGTTATTGAGAAGCTGCTAGCTTGCGATCCACCGTTGAAGGGCAGAGAAATAGGAGCTGTCATAGTAGCGCCTACAAGGTAAGTTTACCTTGACTGTTTATGGATCACCAATTGAGCTTTGTGACAGAGAACTGGCTGCTCAAATACACACTGTATTCACTCAATTACTATCTGCGCACGCGTCGACGTCTTCAGCTACTCTTCCTTTGCCTCTATTACTTACAGGCGGTTCGACAACGATCAAAGCTGATATTGCAACCTTCCTCGAAGAAGGCTCTAGCATTCTCATTGGTACTCCTGGTCGATTAGAAGAGTTTCTACTAGGTTCCAGCTCGATTGCTCAACCCAAAGGCAGAGCACCAACAAAGAGTTTCGCTTCGGTAGCCAATGTAAAAAGACTGGAAGTTTTAGTTCTTGATGAAGCGGATCGTTTGCTTGATCTCGGTTTCGCACCTACTCTAAGCAAGCTATTACATCATTTTCCCAAACAAAGAAGAACCGGCTTGTTCAGCGCTACTATGACAGATGCTTTGTCTCAATTGGCTACTCTTGGATTGAGAAATCCTACAAGAGTGACCGTGAAAGTACAAGAGAAGGCAGCAAAGGAAGCACAAAGGACACCGGCATCGTTAGTGTTAATTATATCTGTTTTCTGCAACTAACAGAGGTAACAGATTGTCCAATTTCTATGTGATTTGCAAAGAAGAACAAAAGATCGCACAACTTGTCCGACAATTGCAATCAGACGCCACGAATAGTCCGCGACGAAAGTTTATTGTCTTCTTTTCCACCTGCGCTGCTGTAGATTACTTCTACAAGGTATGTCTTGGTCTGCAATATCAATTATTTCATATAAATGAGACTTACAAAGGTCCTGCCCAAACTACAAGAACTGAGCCAATTCACCATTCTCTCTTTACATGGCAAACAACCTCCCACTCGTCGGGCAGCGACTTTCTCTTCCTTCTCTGCTTTACGACCAGATCAATGTTGTGTTCTGCTTTGTACCGATATCGCAGCTCGGGGGCTAGATCTGCCGGATGTAGACTGTGTATTGCAAGTGGATCCACCTCAAGATCCAAAAGTCTTTAGTCATCGATGTGGGAGAACAGCTAGAGCTGGTAGAAATGGCAAGGCAGTCACTTTCATCGTTCAGGGGAGAGAAGAGGAATACGTCGGTATGTTCACTTGGTGGTTTTCGTCAACAGGCAAATTGATGTTTGTACATCAGATCTGCTCAAATTACGAAATATACCTCTAGCACCTACCCCGTATCTGCTTGAAGATGGTTCCACCAGTGAAGGTGTACCAGAAACAGATGCTGCTGCTTTGAAATTATGCGAATCTTTGCGCTCGATTGTCAAGCAGGATCGTGATTTGCATGACAAGGTAATCTTGAGCTTTTGTTACCGCGTCGTATCTCAAGGTCCTCTGTAGGCTGCAAAAGCATTCGTCTCAGCGATCCGGTCATATTCAAAACATGAAGCATCATACATTTTCCGCTTGGCTGATATCAAGCTCACTGGAGTCGCTCGATCGTATGGTTTGCTACGCCTGCCTGGAATGCCAGAGATCAAGGCACAGTCAATTGTCGATTGGCAAGATGCAGATATCGATGTAAGTCTGGGTCTTCCGCTAGCAAGTACGAGGACTAAAATTGTCTTGTAGTGGGACAATTACGGGTACTCTGATCCTGCGAAAGAGAAAGCTCGAATAGAAGCCAAGCCGGTTGCGAAAGTTCAAAGAGTCAAGAGACCACCTCGAACTGAAGCTTGGTCAAAGAAAGTTGAAAAGAAACAAAGAAAGCTAGCACCTAAGACCAAGTCTGCACCTACCGAAGTCAAAGAAGAGGTTCCACACGAGATATCAGGAGATGATGTAGATGTAAGCGAAGATGACGATGCTCCGAAACAGAAGAAGAGGAAAGTCGTAGCTTCGAAAGGTCGCGGGATTCAAATCGAGTTTGATATGTAGCACCACTCTTGCAATCCATCCTTGTGCGTCACATTGCTGCATTTATCCTCAGAAAAGGCTTAGTTAAGTTTTGCACTTGGCCATCAGATTTGCCATGCCGATTTTACACTTCGTGCCGCTCGTCATTAAACTGCCATATACCGTCCTTTCTGCGCCACCTCTTTCTGTATATACCCGTCAAATCAATGACAATATGGCTGCTTTTGCTGTACATCGCTGTTAGCCAAGTGTTGGCTCAATCTGCTTCAGCTTCGCCAAGCTCGGCGAATACCAACCAAACCCGACCTCTTGGAACAGTGAGCTGATCAAGCCTATGCCAGCTCGTGATCTAAATGTCGTAGAGAGCGCATCATGGTCTCAAGCCAGATGGGATGCAAGTTAACAGCATCTACATTGTGCGTTCATCGAACCGAAATATTGTTGAACGGTATTGATACTTGCTGCACAGGGTGTACTTCCAGACTGGGCTCATCAAGTGAGCAGATCCCAGCATCTGTGCATCATAGCCCAAACTGATCATCTCAGTCGCCGATATCGATAAATCAAGCCTTGGGGAAAGCTATTGCTATAATTGGCGATTACATTTATGTCGTAAGCGCTGTTCGAGTGCAAGGAGCGTCACTAATGCTCTGTGTAAGACACTGCAATCGTCCCAACCGTTTTCGCAAATGCAATACCATAGTCCGGACGTGATAAGACTGAAAGACTATTCAGTATAGTACGCAACGTCTTTCCAGTAGCAAATTCTGCTGACGCTTATGCTCGTAGTGCTCCTGCGATAATACCGAATTTCGCATTAACGAGCTGGACAAACGATATGTCAAATCAATTAGCTGAAGAGTGTGCATATTTCAACAAGCGAGGAGTTCCAGTATGGTTACGATTCGCTTATGAGATGAATGGGAGTTGGATGGCATTTGGACTGTCGCCTGATGTCTACATATCCGCCTTTCGACAGGTCGCTGCTGCAGTAAAGAGCAATACTGATTGCAACTCAACATATATGGTCATTTCGATGTCTTATTCATATAGCGTCTCTGCTCACGGCGAGTGACAGCTATGGTCTCCCAATATTGGCAGCGGCGACGTCGACTCAATCACTGGATATACACCTTACTACCCCGGAGATGATGTGGTCGATATCGCAGGTCTCAGCTTCTACTTCTCTGGTCTGGACAAACGTCGTAAGTACAATTTTTGCTTGCGGCAGAATTTGGCTCATAAGTATCGCAGAAAATACCATGCCAGACGATGATGAATTTACGGCATCTTTTCGCTCGTTCTATAACCTTTACGGCAAGAAGCTACCCATCGTGATATCAGAGACTTCTGCTCAGTACCATTATGAGATACCGGCCAACTATAATCAGAACGGAGTCGACACCGAAGTCAAAGGGGAACCAGATCTATCCAGTCTGACGCCTATACCAGCTGTCGGTTCAGCAAATGAATTAAGCATGAAGAGCGATTGGCTGCAACAAATGACCGGGCCGGAAGCAGCAGGAAGATACCCAAACCTTACTAGTGTTTCGATCTTCAATTATTTCAAGGAGGCCAACTTGACACAGTTCAATGACTATAGGTATGCTTTACGCCAAGTCGCTACAATGATTCTTACATCTTTGCAGATATATTGGAGGCAACCCGGACGTTGAGAGCTGGACAAGGTATGTTCACCATTGCTTCAAGTGCATCCTTACTCCTTTTGCCATACTCTACAGGAGCTACGTTGGCAATGTTACAGCGTATCAAGGAGGCTTTACTGGCTCGGCAAGCAAGACATCCTGTACACGGACACTTATCCTAATAGCTGTAATATTGTGTATTCCGTTCTGCATTTAGAGTTGTTAGAATAGGTCAGGATGTATGTATGCAGACTCATTTGTAAGACTGATTCCCCAAGTAGACAACTGACAATTACGTAATAAGCCGTAACATGAAGCAACGACGCAAGGCTGCGAAGCCTGCATCTTCTATACCTGTGCAGTCTTCGAATACCCTCACTGATACCCTGCTAGTAGCATCAGCTCCCTGTCATATCCTGCTTTGCTGTGTTTTGCGAAATGCGGTTCCGAATGTGCTTCGACCTGTTTTCGGCTCTGTGATCAGGCCCGCCTTCATGGTAGATGAAGTTCAAGCTATTGTACTACTGGCTGGCATCATACTCCAAGCAACCTTGCCTCACTCGCGCTATTTCCTGCTGATTGCTGGTTTGAGCACTGTAGCTATATGGTCGATGAAGGAGACTCTGGCAACAGCAATAATCTCGTCTGGACCTCTTCAGCAAGCTTATTGCGCAAGAATAGCTGCAACTGTTCCACTCATCTTCCTTGGTGCAAGCACTTTGCAGACGATATTTGCCTTGTTTCCACAGGCCACTCAGCAAAAGCGAAGACAGCTCATACGCTTCTCTATGCTCCTCCTATCCATACGGGCACTCAGATTTGGCACGGCTTTCATCCATGGGAATATACTATCTTCACTCTTAGTAGGCAGATGTAACCGTTTGCTTTCACGAGTCAAGCTTATCGAGTTTCAGTATCGCAATGTTGGCATCATAATGCTACTTGGCTCATTGCCTGGTCTAGTCCTACCAAGTTTTGACAACACTCTTCAGACGACAAGTAACTTTGCCAATTTCGGTCTCCAACCTTTCTTCCTTCTACTCCTCACTTCCACAGTATACCATCGAACAATAATCTCTTCTTCTATACCATGGCCAACGATTGATCCAGAACCACGTTTGCTGGCGCAGAAAGAGAGTATAAGTGGATTGATATCGGTTGTCGAATGGAAAATAGGCGAGGCTCAATGGGCTCGGGTATTAAGAGCAGATCATTCTCTGCTTGGTGGTTTCTGGATTGGTCATGCAAGGGGAGAAGTAATGAAAAGGCATGAAGTTGGAGTGGAGAATGTATTGCAATTATCGGAAAGGTCTCAATGGGCTTTGGAACAAGAGTCCCTCAACAGTGCAGAGTCAATCTACTCTACGTTTTATGCGTAAGTTTGACACATCACCTAGGTAGTGTGGTGCTTGAAAAGTGCTTATAGACAGGAAGCGATCCGGTTCGTTGAAAGACCTGCTTCTGTCAACCCGAATGGGCTTGTCATTGGTCTCGGTGCCGGGATATCTGCTCGGGCTCTACAACTACATGGCATCAATGTGACCATATGCGAATTGGATCCTGCAGTCTACGAATTTGGGCGCCAGTACTTTGCCGTCCCGGAACCCAGAGGAGGTGCCTTCTTGGAGGATGCTCGCGTTGTATTGCGCAAGCCAGATTTGGGCACGTACGACTATATCGTACATGGTCAGCACATTTCCTGAGTCCAGAGCTGTCATCTGATGGATACATCTAGATGTCTTCACTGGTGGTTCTGTTCCTGCCTTACTCTTTACCAAGGAATGTTGGTCAGATGTTAAAAGTGCCCTGAAACCTGATGGGGTTGTAGCAATTGCGAGTGCTCTTTAATAGTCTCGACCGATCGCTTATTGCTATGAAGCAGAACTTTGCTGGTCTAATAGATGATGAAGCTGGAAGCAGCATCCTTGCTACATTATTGGAGTCTTTTACGCAATGTCGTGCATTTGCGGAAGTAACAGACGCAGAGGATCAGACTGGTCATCGCAACATGGTAAGTTGCGACCTTCGCTGCTTTCGGACACAGATTCGATATTGCGCACACAGGTTATCTTCTGCTCGAACACAAATGAGATCAAGCTTCGGACACCAGTGGAAGCAGATTATCTTGGGACAGGAGGAAGGCAGCGAACGTTTGACGAACTGCTTGCGAATGAGATTATCTTGCCTGCTCGATCGAGTCATGCGCAAGACTTCATACTGAGAGACGCGACAGCGCGGAAGCTAACGAAATGGCAAGAGCATGGTGAGGAGGATCATATCAAAGTGATGAGAAAGATTCTGCCTGTCGACTTTTGGCTATTTGGGACATGAACAGGGATTAGCCGCCTAACAGCTTGCTCAAACAATGCAAAAAGTCCTTTCCTAATGCTGGGTACAAGTTACCGATGAAGACCAGCTTCGGTGTAAAATCCTGTTCTGATTCTGCCAATGATTTGGTTTCGTAAAGTTCTCGTACGCCTTGTATCACTATAGACGGGTGAGAAGATTTCAAGAGGATGTAGAGCTGCCTACCCCAGGCTTTGCCATCCTTTGATTTCAGCATACCTTTACACCGCAGCACGTCTATCGTCTTGCCATCATCTTCTTTGCCTATCAGCCTCTTTTCCCATAGCAATGTTCTTAATAATTCGTCGAAAGGACCGCTTTCGACTTCATCCAGTATCGGTACTTCTAGAACGACTGAGGATATACCACCCAAATGCGATGACTTATTCGAATCGAGTGCCAATTGTTGTAGATGTGTATGTATAGAAGATGAAAAAGGTTTTGATCCAGCAGCGTAAGCGTCTAAGTTCAGTATAAGACTAAGATCAATTTCTCCTTTGATGGTTTGATGTATTGGTGCGATTGCGTTGATCGATCTGATGCTTGATTTGGCTGAAGCTATTTGCCCGGAAGAAGCGATATCGCATTTGTTCAATAGTATAGTATCGGCGCATCCGACCTGTCTATGAGCGAATGAGCACGCATATTCGCAAGAGGCTAAGAGGATGTATACTCTATAAGAGCGGATTCGCCTTGGGACGTCGAAGCTTCTTGCAATTGCTGCGGACTGATAAGTTGACTATATTTGTGTCATAAGGAGCATACCTTTTCGCCAAAGTAAGAATCCACCACGCAAACCAGCGCATCAAGATAAATTTCTGATCAGATGTTATATTTTGTTCTTATGTTGGATTGGGAGACGAACCGTTTGCCAGGCCTTCTTCGTCTTGCCAGAATATTTCCACTATCGGTGCTGCAGAAAACTTTGCATTTGAGAATAGATGTCAAAAGATACCATCGTACCTGGCTCCGCTAGACCTGTTGTTTCTAATATCACATAGTCAAACGCGCCTTTGCGCTTCATTAGATTTTGTATAGCCTGCACCTCAGTCAAGCATGATCAATCGAAGACGATTCGATCACACTCACCAGGACGCCGTTGTCTTTGATTGAACAACAGATACATCCATTCTGAGTTCTGGATTAGACTTCATGGCCTGATTCTTACAGTCATTTTAACATACTTGTAGCTCGAGGATTTCTTCGTATTCTGCTCCGCCGGAAGAAACGGTCATTGATTTCTCTGTAAACCTGAAATTAGTCCTCGATAGAAGTCATCATATTTAGAGCCGCACTCTCTATGTCAGCGGTATCACCAAACTCTGCAGCAGTATAAGCAGACACATGAAGAGTTAGAACAGAAACCTGCCATTGACTATGACAGCAATCTTTCGGTCATGTCGCGCAGTAAGAATCTATTGATACGCATGAGATGGAGATACATAAGAAGAAGGAATGAAGACGAGCGTAATTGAGTAGCGTGCTTTTGCCAGCACCAAGTGCACCAGTTAAAATAGTCAAAGGTCTGAGAAGGACAACATAAGAGCAGAAGAAAAAGAAAGGAGAGGGGTGAAGTACACTTTCGCTGACTCTTTGAGCAGCTCTGGAGCTTCTTCAGACATACTTGACTGCTCGTTTCGTGGCAAGCCTCATCCAGTGATTGTTGGACCTAGGTTGTCCTGAACCACCTCAAGCTGATCTATTACCTGACTAGAAGCGTGCAGCTACATCGTATTGGTATACTTCCATCTGCTACATCGCTCTCTCCTTTCAGCAACCTTCAAACCGAAGCATGACAGCAAGTGCAGTTCGTCAGAATGCTATGCAACAAGTCCACTACTCTAGCTCTATGGGAGCAAATCAAGTCTTACCTCCAGGTATGCCGACCAGCCTTGCATAAATCCAGATCAGCAGCCGATGTCTAAGTCAAATGTTGTGCCAAATATTGCACAGACTGGAGGTATGAGATGCGTAGAGAAGCTCAAGAGATCTTACCCAACCTCTTAATTGGTCCTTATCAGTCCAGTCGAAGCTTGGAATACATGCGTAGTCTGAATTTGACTCATGTACTTTGTATCTCGGATGCACGAGAAGCGTAGGTCATCATTTCTCTGCTAATGCTGGTTATCTGAGCTCAGACGATCGTGGTGACCTACAGACATTTGGTCAAACCACGCTTTCCTGAAGCTTTCATTTACAAAGTCTTGGAAATCAGGGATGCGCAGGATCAGAATCTGATTCGCATCTTTCCAGAGTGGGTTTGAGATTGACTCTGCGCAATAGTTGCTGAAGTCAGAACTGTGACCTACAGAGCAAAAGAATTCATCGATACAGCGTTAAGTCAAGGTGGTCGAATTTTAGTGCATTGCGGCGATGGAATCAGTCGTTCACCAGCTATTGTGTATGTCTGATTACAAAACCCATTACACGCACGTCAGGCTTATGTTATATGTGTATAGTACCGCCTATGTGATGACAACGCATCGAATGTCTCACGAAGACGCTTTCCAATACGTTCAAGCTCGTCGGTTCTGCATTTCACCTAATCAAAATTTCCAGCATCAGATTGAAGCCTACCAGCATATTCATGAAGCAAGTTTGCAGATTGCTCAAGACCCCATGATGAACAGTCGAGATTCTACTGCGAGACGAAAGAGATCGGAATCGGATGATGATGAGGAACCAGCGAAAGACGGTGATGATACCGAGATGAAGTCCGTCTCTGTGTGTATGTTGCGAAGAGGTCAATGTACTGATCTATCATGGTTTCAGCGCTGCTGAACGACCTATGCGACATGTACGAAATGTACATCAACGAATGGACCCAGATGTTGCGCTATGAATGGACTTTCGGTTTGATTGAGCATGGTACTTCACTTTGGGTTTTCAATCATCATTTCACTCTGTATTTGTACTTTTCCCATCAGGAGCCTCGTAGAATCTTATCACACAATGTATAATTAAATTGGGTACATAGGCATTATGCAGACATCATGATTGCAAAGTTTCACAATGTTAGGTATACTCACACTCAAGTCTATTGCTGTTGCTGATTGAATTGCAGTTGCTGCATGAGGCCATTAGCGTCGGTTTGCTGCTGCTGCTGCTGCTGCTGCTGATCAGACTGGCCTGGGTTGCCTTGCGGCTTGGGTCGAAGCACATGAGCGGGTAAAGGATTCGATCCTTGAAACATCAAGGCGATCAGTCTTCCCTTGCCAGAAAGTACAATCAATCCAGTCTTGTCTGTAGGTGGGCCTATCGTGATCCATGATACCTAATCGAAAGAGGATCAGACCCTAGGTTTAATTCAAACATATTTGCTTGATGAGACTTACCCCTTTGCGCTTGCTGATAGTAGAACTGAAAGCAGCATAGAGACCCTCATTCTTCTGCACCACTGTCAAATCAGGTGGTAGACCTTGCTGTTGCTGCTGTTGAATGACCAATTGTCTTGGAATGGGATTGATGTTGATCATGGGTATGGCATTGCTTTGAACGTGAGCTTGTAGGCTTGGCATATCGACGACTATAAGATGACTGTTTCATTGGGCCATTGAGTTAGTTAAAGAGGTAGAGGAAGAAATAGGATAGACACTCACTCTAGATTCAAAACCGCTGGCCAATCCGCTGTCGACAGATCAGGTGGCAGTTTTGGACCCTGGACAGGCGCAGCGTAACACCTGGATTGATACGTTTTCGTATCCCCTAGAGTCATAGTCACGTTTCCTGACCAGAATTGAGGGTTCACAATAGGCGTTTCTGGAATGACTGGACTAGTCAAAGGCTGCTGTTGTCCTCCAGCTTGAGCTTGTAGACGATTTCGAGCTTCTACTATTTCTGCATCGATCTGATATACTCTACAAACGGGTTGAAGTCAGTTACCTCAAAAATCAATAGAGACAAACACCTACTGAGCTGCAATCATCTTTTTGAACTCGTCTACTTTCTGCTTGCAAGCTTCTTCCGTGACTTTACCTACTCTCAATTGTTCCTGCATCATGGCGATCATCTTTTGAGCACCTTTGATCCTTTCCGCTTTCGACGTTTGCAAACTGATAATTTGTTGTTCGGGTGATAATCTTTGCAAAGATTCCTGCTGTCCTACCGGACGAGATTGTTGATTAGTTCCAGCAGCAGAAGATCGAGCTGCTTGAGAAGCCATAGCTTGCATCTGTGCTAACAAAGCTGGATCGTAATCTGTACGTTGACGTTTATTGTTTTCTTCTTGCTGTTGCATAGCTGGAGGAGAGTAAATGGCTTCATTTGATCGTTTCAGACGGTTCTTGTCGTCACCCGAGAAACCGGATAGCAAGATAGCATGTTCCTGATTGAGAGGAATAATAGGTGAAGCGGGTGCAGCAGCTCGACCAGAAGCCAGCAAATAGAATTTCTCGCTTTGAGGTAGATAGTTGAAAGTAATGAGCGAGAAATTGACAGCATCTCGTTGTAATGATTCAGCAAGTTCAGGAAAGCTCAGTCTGTCGTATTTCTGGGAGATATTACAGCCAGAGCTGCAGCCAGCGTTGATCAAATCGCTGTTATCCAATAGTAGAGGTATATCCGAGCTGGTCAGGAGCAAGACATGTCTGGCTTGAGATTCGGCCGCTTCTACTTCGAGTATCTGAGGCCAAAGATAAGCCGAAGACAAAGATCTGGTCTCAGTCATGGAAACATACTTCGACAGCTTCGATCAAAGCGTCCAGAATTGCTACATCTGTTCCCAGAGCGAGACTCGACAATACAGATTTGACACCAGGTTGAAAGAGATTAGCCAGGAAGAGATTGTTTTCGAGCAAGCCACGCGAAGGGACGACACGATACGGACATTGAACAATAGGTGAATGAGCTCCAAACACTATGGTTGTAGCGTTGATCTGCACTGCTTGTCAGCTTCTATATGGCAGTAGTACCGTCAGACCAACTTTCTGATTCGCATAGGTAGTCTGGAGCAGACTGATGCATATCTATTCAGTGCAAGATCAAAGGTATCGAGCTGACTAACTTCGTCACTTGAGCGAGATAGGTCTGAGCCAGACCAAAGCGGTTCTTGAGAGCTCCATCCACTACGAGAACGACATGAGGATCCATGTGCGCCTCATGGAGCTTTTGAATTGAGCTTGCTGCTGTACAGGTCAAGCTGGATGATGGTTTCGGCGCAAGTCACAAATTTCATGACACTTCGCGTCTTTCATCACATAAGCTTAAGAATGTACTACAGCAAGGTTTGCTACAAGCATGTTACTCATTGTTCCACCAATTCCACAGCCAAATTGGGACGAACGAAACGAGGAAACCCCTCAAGAGATGCTTGATGTTGGGCAACCAATCCTGCTTGACTCCTCCAGAAGTGATGACGCCCACACCTTTGCCTAGGAACTCTCCTTTCCTCTCTTCCATCTCCACCATCGCGGCACCCAAATCACCATACGAACAGACTGTTCCAGCTTCATTCAACGACAGCCGATAGCCGCAAACACTTTCACCGGGCATGATTGCAGGTGCGGAAGCGATGATGAGCTTCAACAGATCATCAGCTTTTCGAAAAAGAGCTTCCGCTTCTATCAAATCGGTGTAGCAGTATCGAAGTGCTCGATAGAGAATCTTGTACGCGATAGAATCTTTCGGTTTGGGCATGTTGTCGTTAACGCTTGCTGAAGAGAGCATGATAACTGTGGGGGGATGGTAATTTGAAGAGGCTTCGCGGATCGTACGAAGAGCAGAAATGATGGATGCTGCGGTGTCTTGTGCTGGGGTGAGATTGGGTTGACTGTTATTGGAAGCGATGCAAGCGAAGATGGTGTCTGCGTCTTGTAGACATTCGACTACTGTTTTGGAATCGTTGAAAGAGCCTTCAATGAGCTTCACTCGAGCATCGTTTTCAGCTTGAGGCAGAAGGTTGAGCAGCTTGTCCTTTGATCGGACATAGATTTTCATCCTGTTGTCCTTCTTCGCGAGTAGAGATCTGATGACTGCAGTGCCAGTTGCTCCGGTCCCTCCTAAGACAACCTGAGTCGACATATGCTTTTCTCCAATATGTCAGCTTTGTGAGATTGGGGACTGCGCAACTCACGAGAGATATATACTAGATGGTAGTCGATGACAGAGAAGCAGGCAGAGATGCTGATCGCATCACAATTACAACGGCCGAGGGCACCGTCTCGCATGATTGTAATTTATCACGATTAAAAGTAATTTATCACCAAGAGGCATGATTAAGGTTGTGCAAGCTTCCTGCCTGCATGTAACGACCAGCAGTCGGCAGATGCAAGCAATATTGAACAATTCCTGTTTGTTCCTCGAACCATCACAGCGATTCGAAGGGTGATCAGGCGGGGAACAGGTGGATGTCAGTCGAAGGAGATGTAACGAAGGGACAGGATCTGAGCGAAAAGGGAGACAAGGCCGATGGCAGGGCAGAAGCAAGAGAGGGAACGGATGTGCGAATTGATGGAGGTCTTCAAGGTACACCAATCGAGCACGGGGAAAGCAGTACTATGCTGAAAGCTAACTGAGATAGCCTGGCTCAGCGTGGTTGTGGCTTTCCTGCAATTTTCCATAGTGCTTGGCTATGTGAGTCTGCTTCAATATGCAGGATTTCGCGCTGATACTCTGCAGACCTACGCTTTTGGCGTCTATCAAGCAGAATACCAGCTCAACGCTTTCCCTGGCACATCAGAAACATCGATTTCGTTTGTGGGTTCAACCAATTTGTCAGCTACACTATGTCTCGGCGTGCTGTACGGGCGGCCTTGTGAAAGATATGGACTACGCGCTGTCATGCTCTTCTCTTCTGTAATCTATGTTGCTGGTCTACTCGGCGCAAGCTTCTGTAACAGTATCCCTGCGCTGATAGCTACTCAGGGTTTGGTACTTGGAACTGGAGGAGCGGGATTGTTGTAAGTGATGAACTGACCATATGTTTATTTCATGCTGATATGTACGTGCAGTGTTGCTGCTACTACTTTGCCAGCACCATGGTTCCATCGTCGACGAAGTTTCGCGATGGGTATCGCTTCATCTGGTGCTGGGTTTGGCGGGATTGCATGGAGTTGTGAGTCGACCAGCACCAAAATCGGGTAGAACTGAGCTGAATCGATTGCCCAGACATCGTTCGAGGCATCATTGACCACTTGGACTATCGTTGGGCACTCCGAATCTCGGCTTTCATATCAGCTCTGATATTAGGCATCTCCATCTTACTCACTAGAACACCTAAACATTCAGCTATTGCGTCTAAGAAAGGTTCACTAAAAGAAAGTGCTGCTCTGTTCTGGCAAGAGAAATGGTTGCTCGTATTGTATATCTCCTCCGTCATTACTGTTTTCGGATATGCTTCACCTGTGAGTACTTCAGCATTGTTTCCTGCAAACACTCATCAATGTTTCGGTGTAGTTCTTCTATTTGCCGACCTATGTAGAGACAGAAGGAGGAGCTTCGGCCACAATAGGCTCGACGTAAGTCTGCCTCGAGCAATTCAAAACGATTGCTCAAGAATTCGATATGCAGAATTTCAGCTACCGCGAATATTGGTCTGATCATCGGTAGAATAGGACTTGGCTTTCTTTGTGATACTCGATTGTAAGTTTCGTCATGCACGCTACTACGATGAGATTGATTAAGCAAGAACAGAGGACTGACAAACACCTTCACTGCGGCAATGGTACTTTGCGGTATACTTCAGCTAGTGATGTGGCTACCAGCGAACGGGAACCTAGGCGCTTCTTTCGCCTTTTCTATACTCTACGGTATCTTCGGTGGTGGATATATTGGTCTCTTCCCTGTCGTTCTAGCAAGACATCTAGATCACAACAAATTGGCGTCGATAACAGGATGTAAGCACGCAAATATCTCATCTGACTCACGACTGATATGTCCTTGGACAGTATTCTTCACTAGCGAACTTCCGGGTCAGTTGACGGGTTCACCGATAGCAGGAGCCATTCTAGCAGCAACGGGAGAGTACGTTCTGTTTTATGCGAGTTGTCTTGCATGACTGATTACATATATCATTCAGTTACAAAGCTGTGATTGGATATTCTGGCGCTGTTATGCTGCTGGGCTCGCTTTTCACTGTGGTTGCAAGATTTATGAGTGAGTGATTCGTAATATGAATGATCTAAACTTATGTCTTCCAAAGTCGAACCAAAATTCAAGAAAACGGTATAGAGGCTGTCTGAGGAATGTAACATAGTGATACACAAATGTCGTGTACTGTAATCGATGCATTCGATCACAAAAATTGCGCGCGCGATCCAAGCGCGTCGGGTTCTTGTGTTGTTTGACCTTTTATTCGCACCGTCATGCGCAATATCAAGCTGGGCTGATTAAGAATGCAATCGCTCTTTGGGAGAAAGAAAGACAAGAATCCTCTGACTGCCTCGACTCCAGCAAGCACGACTTCCAATGCCAATGGAAATCGAGCCAAAAGCAATAGTTTACCTCTTAGCAGGCCTGATGAGCTTGGTCGGAGAGTGACGAGTGCTCCAGCTCCTACTGCTTATGCTGGGCACAGCAGCACAATCTCCCTTGATACTGCAAACACTCAAGGTTAGTCGAAGCTTCAGAAGTCCTAGACAGAGGATAGGCTGACGCAGAGCATCGGTGCTCTCAGCTGAAGAGTAAGCATACAAAGATGCTGTTCCATGCCTTCTCTCACACTTTGACAAAGGCTACAATTAGCATATGGATACTGGAACATCGAATTCCAGCGCGAATTGAGCACGGTGCAGGTTCAAAGCATCGTAGAGCAAGTTGGACAGCAGATCAAAGAAAGAGGACTCGAATCTCCAATGCTTTTCTCTACGACGGCACTGGATATCAGCGCAGACGCTACGGCCTCGCTGATCCGCAATTACCTTTACAATCCAGCAGCATGGCAGCGTGATATCCAATTCGCTCAACCACATGATCTGGTCGCTTTCATGAAGTGGGCTTTGGGTCGAGTGCGTCTGCCAAATGGATCGCATGGATTCTTGCAATTCGATGTCTACCTGCAATGGCGGAACTTCGAGACGCAGCAAGCAGATCTCGCAAACTTTCGCTTCATCAGTACACATTTCATCCATAGACTTCCTTCCTCAGTCGCGAGTCTGCTTACAACCCTCCTTAGTCTTCTGACCTCTGCCATTGCATACACAACGAAGAACGGTTGCACTCCCCACAAACTAGCAGCCATCTTCGGCTCCTTCATCTTTGGCCTAGTAGATGATCAACCTTTTGAGCCGACTTATACAGCTTTCGTCAAAATCACAAACGCTACCGAGCATCTCATTCTAGCCTACATCAGGAATCAAAAAGCTTCGAGTGGGATGCATTTACCTACCAAACTAGAATACTTCATTCAAAACTATCCTAAAGATTTACCTTCCAATCTCAGCAAACCTTCCGCACATTGCAAAACGGCTCAAGTTGCTCGAATATCTCGCAATTGTCGCTTTTATTCACCTGATCTCATCAAGACGGCAGGTTCATGGGAAGTACCAAGATCAAAGGTTTGGTCTTCGCTTTTCCCCCTGATGCGAGCTTCGGATGCAAGAATGTCTGGATCAACCCTCAATAACTCGCAGCCCATTTTCACTCCGTTCTACCGACATCTACTCAATATCCGAGATGAAGGGGAAGAAGACGATGATTTGAGGAAATTCAGAAGTACTTCTGATAAAGATTGGGCTTGTAAGTCATAGACACGGCTTGTGCTTGGACAGGCTAATTTCTCCGGCAGCTTTCATGCAATCGGGCTTCGCTCCAGCAGCACCAGAGAAGTTAAAATTCGATCTTCGAGAAAGTGAACGCACAAACAGAAGACAGAAGCACGAAACGCTCGACTGGACTCAATTCAATGAAGTAGGATTCGGAGGAAGAGAAACTTATGTCGACACTGATTTATCGTTTGATTCACTTTTGGCTGAGTCGGTCAACAAGTTGCCAGAAGAAAAGAAGATTGTTCATGCCAAACTGAAAAAGATGGAAAAGGAATTGCCTGATTTTCCTTTCGACATCACACCGCATGAAAGTCCATCTTGCCTTGTGGACGAGCTTTTCTTCCAAGCTTGGAGCGATACGCTCGTTTCTTCTGGTTGGGCACGAGAAGAAATCAAAGTATGTTTTTGGCTCGTCAGTGCAATCTGAGTCGGCAATTGACATGCTGCTGACAGGAATCAAACTGGGTCCTAGTTCAATGGAAAGCAAGACCGCTCAAAATGAACGAAGGCGATGTTGTGCAGGGAGATGGCAGATCAGAGAGTCGATGGTATCTGATTGAGGAGACTGTTCCGCAAGAGTATAGGCTAGAACTGCTTGAGGGCAAAGTTAGTCGGCTATTGAGACTTTTTCGAGCAGATCTGATCGTGGTAATTATCAGATGAAGCGGAAACGCACCCTGTTCTCAAAGAATGTCAAGCGCAAGCCGACAATGAAACCTGTTGGTTCACCTATCAGCTCACCTCTTGTTTCTCAAAGCTCTCCGAGGTCCTATAATGTTGTTTCCCAACGAACTTCACCTCGGGGTTCACCTGTTCCACCTACCCACGTCAACACCAATGTTTTTGAACCCAATTACGACGGCGACACGAAGATAATGTCTCTGGCGTCAAATGAGCTTAATCTTGGAGCTACGCCAGTTAGCAGTGCTGCTCCCAGTCGCGCAACTTCTGTCAATAGTAAACGCCTGACTGATCAAAGTGGTTCTCACTACAAGCCCACGTATGCGTCTATTCAAGAACATCCTTCCTCTTCATCTCCTCTCGTCCGAGCGCCTGGTATTGGCGAAGCTACCATTAGTTCACAAGCCAAAAGCCCGCTGAAATCACGTTTCAATTTTAGGAATGCTCGGCGCATGTCAGATCAGAGTGGCATGCAATCTTCTTCATTCCGGTACGATACAGCTTCGGTCAATAACTCTACCATCGATTCACCTCAACCTTCTCCTACCGATACTCGCATGAGCGTTATGAGTAAAGACGATTCTTGGTTGGACGTAATGGTTCGAGCTCAGTCACAAAGATCGATACGACCTGCCAGTCCACGAATACCGCCTCCCAGATCTCCAGATAGTCCACAAAGACCTACAATTCGCTTAAGAACTGCTACCGAAAACTCTCTACCCACAGCTATACCTTACTATCAGGAAGAAAATGGGTCATCGTCTGACGTTACTACTATCAATGACGTCCATTCTGTGGAAACAGCAAGTCTGCCTTATGATCAAAGGCCATCAATGGATGGTTCGGAAGGCGGCGGTGAAGTATGGAGAGGATCAAGAGTTGTCGGTGAAGAAGACTTTCCAGGTCCTCCACCTTCTCTGACTACGCATGAGCGACCAAACCCGATCGAAGAAGAAGAAGAACCTAAACCCAGTCAAGAAACGCAGGAAGCGATAGCTACCCCAACAGTCGAAGTACCTCAACCTACAATGGATGTCATTCCTCCTACACCACCGAAACCTTCAGCGAAACTTCAGCAAGTCAATCGCGAACCTAAACTCAGCGAACCCGACTTATCTGCCAAACCAAAATTCGTCTCAGGCATCAGCAACTTCAGCGAACGCTCCCTGAAAGTCTCGCACCTGGTCAACATGTATAGTCAAAGTGCAAACCAGCCAGTCAAACCACCTCTTCGTCCTACTACCCCACTAAAGCGCTGAATGAAGTATACCCTTCTCAAATCATCTGTGCTCGTTTTGTGTTCTGTACCCAGGGATTAGTATGTGGCTGTAAAGAGTAATCATTGCTGGCAAGGAGACATCATCAAGCGAAAGAGAGAGAGATAATAACCCTAGTGTAAATTTACAAAACCCTTCATGCAATAGGATATAAGAGAGTATTACACCTGCTTTCCCTCGCGCGCTGCATCTCTGAAACCCTTCGCTTCATTTGCAATAGAGCTCATGCCATCTGTCGCTTGCTTTGCTGCCGCTCCTCCATTCCTATTCCTTATCGCTTTGGCTGATGTTACAACGGAATAACGAGAAAGACCGCACTGTTTGTAGCGTATCAAACGCATACCCTGTACAGCCTGAGCTGTCGCATTTGTAGCATGACAAGCGAAAAGTAAGTAGTTCCGCGGTTGAACCATCCAAGCAAAACGCATGAATACGAGACTGTTGTCATGCACATTCAGATCAGATATTCTAGAATGGGCGACGTCCAAGCTTACGAGTAACAGAAGAGAGCAGGAGTCATTGTTTCCGAAATCAATTCTTCAGATGCTTGGATTTGACCAATAGCAGCTAGAGGGAGGCCCCAGTTGGCGAGCTGAATGGACTGTGAGACTTATATATGGACAAGGTTATGCACGGCGTACAGGACCTGATACAGGCAGATATGATATGATAGGATTAGCTTTGTCTCCATTTCTTGAGATAATGCATACACTCACCCCAGAAATGAGTACTGAAAAAGTAATTGGGAATTCCTCCTTTTCCCGCCATTATCAAGCGTGTAGAAAAGTAGAAGTCGCGGATTAAGACAATCAAGTTTGAAATGAAGGAGCAACTCTATAAAGAAACGATTGTACGACTATTATTCACTACAAGATCCCTTACGACCAGATGAACGATAGAAAGCTTTCAGTATTCTATAGTACAAAGACACAAATTTAGACGAAACGACAGTGAAGACAAGACTTTATGGAGACAGAGCGATTCAGCCAAGCATAGGGATGCATTGCCCTTCCCAGCAGCCTTCATTGACTCCAGAGCTGAGTAGACCGATGTAGATTAGAAAACGATAAGTAGTTTGAAGCAGAAAAGACATACCAAGGCGAGTTGCAAGATCCGCAGCTATCAATAGAGGTCTTGAGATCCACGCAATGGTAACTACGTTGATAGATTTGCATTCTTGTTAAGAGACCATTTCCTTTGTACGGGCAAGCTGTTTCCACATTTGAGGAACAGAGAGTTCTCTTGGGCAAGAAGTTTCGACGTTCACGCATTCTCTTGAGCGACGAAGGTGTAGCTATAGGACATTGGCCATTGACGGGGTCGCTGCCATCCGAGCAAGTCAATGTGCAACCCTGACCCAGAGTGCTGTTAAAGGCGTTCGGATTAGCTTGCGTTATGTTGGAATTGACCCGGAAGGACTGACGTGGAGGTACCAGCATCACAACCAACTATACCGCCTAATACAGCTGCGCATACTTGTAGAGTCGCAACTCGACCGAGCTATACGCTTTGATGAGCATCAGCATTTGGCGATAGGGATATTACTCACGGCCAAAGTAGCAGCAGCCTGAACGAGATTCAGATCTGGACTTTGTCCAGGTAGTACAGCAACAGTCAGACATGTGTCCGCAGCACCAAGAACACCAGCAGCCGGAACACTGGCGTAGACATAGACGGATGTCACACTATCAATTCGTGTCAGATCGATGCCAACAGGCGAGATGAGCATTGACTCACTCCTGGCGTGCAACTAAGTGACTCCCCTCTGTTGTCTTTGAAGGAATCATCACAGGAGATGCCGATATGAGAGGTGAAAGAAAGGTTGCAATGCATAAAGCTGAGAGAATTCGGCTGAACATCTTGACGATGAATTGAACGAGAGTGAGTATAGAGATTGATGAAATATCGATATCAGGAAAAGAGAGAGGCAGAAAATGGATGTGAAAGCAAACTTCATGCGCATAAAGTTATGCTCAAAGAGAGGTCAACGCATGACTGTCTCGCCCAGAGGACTAAGGCAGAGTCGCTTAGGGCGGAAGGCGGCTGCTGCCAGTATAAACACCGATATCTAAGCTTCAAGGTACATTAAGGATGTGTCAGAGACAATTTTCCCAGGGAGGGCAAAGAAGGTTTGTGAAAGCAGCGGAACCGAGTAATTTGTCCGAGTGAAAGCAGAGAGACACGCATAGCAAAATTGAGTCGGCCGACCGCAAGATAGTCTGGGCTTTTATGCTTCAAGGGACATTGAATTCGTCTTACGCAATTTTCTACTGCAGAGTCTTTGAACAGCAATCACAGCAAGACAGGTCTGGAGAATCAGGCGAGATTTGATTGGAAGAGAGAGGCTAAAGTATAGCAGTGACAAAGCAGCAATTGGCGCCGAGGCTTGCTCTCGGAAATGTTCGAGACTACTCATCTCCTGCACGTTGTGAGACCGGTAAATAGGCGTATTTGGGCTCCAAGCCAGAGTACAGAGCATTCTTTCGTATAGACATACTTGCTGGTAAGTGAAATTCTCGCTCCGACTTTTGTCGAAGGAGATACGAGGGAGTGAAGCTGTAGATGCTTAACCAGCATCGCATCTCAAAGCTAGTCACGTGCTGCGTCACTTAGGGAGTATCGAATTGAGATGGTCGAAGTCGACAGACCAACCTTCAGCATAGTTTTTTTTGGGTTTACAGGACGGAGGAAAGTAGGACGGTAGTAAAGGACGAGTACATTACGTATATCTTAGTCACGCATGCAAAGAAACAATTAGGCCCCCCCCCCCCCCCTTCAGCATGAGAATTAGGCATGAGGTATATAGCAACACAGTCTATAAGTGGGAGGCTTAGTAACGCGAGGTCACACTTCTGGATACACTTGCTGTACAAATGAATTCACTCTTGGCCTACTTATTCTCCCAGATCAAACCACGCGCAGAGTCATCCCTTCTTCCCCTACTACGCTTGTGATACATCGTCACAGCCACAATGATTGCGAAGAGACATAGACCAGTAGACAACAAAGCGGGAAGAAGAGTATGAGCCGCCGTGCTACTAACATTTTCTCCGGGTTGGAATAAAGGCTGAACGCCAGTGTTTGATGACTCGGTCTCCTCAGTGGCATCAGAAGATTGCTTGACAGAAGTAGTTGATGTACTGAGCGAGCTTGAAGATTCTGATTGGGTTGCAGGCGATGAATATTACGGAGCAGTCGTGATAGAAGAAGCACGGGAAGCGGCGGTGATAGGTTCGGGAGTCATTGACGCATCGATACTTGGAGCAGGTTGAATAAAATCTGAATCGGGTTGGAACTGGCTTGTCTGGGGTGATACAGATACCGTCGAGGTATTAGTTTGTCGGCCGGATGCAGCTAGCCATTCGACAGAAAATGTATGCGCCGTTACTACGTGTTCACCATTGTAAAAGGAGCAACCTATAGTATTTAAATGTCAACATCATCCGTTAGGGAGAAGAAAGCATACGATTATACTGCAGGTAATCCCCTGTTGCTGTTGATGGCAAAGTCCCATCTTGACATTCGCCACCATCTAGAAAACCTATGGCGCGAATCTGACATCTAATGTCAGCTGAATGGACAGACGCTGGGCCAATTGCTCTCACTACGGTCTCTTGCCCAACGTCTGGTTGAGATGGTTCGTGCAAGTAAATGCTTGCGTACTGAATCGGCTCTTGTGGTTGGTAGCAGGTGTAGAATTCCACATTATCGACAGTATAGGCGACTTGAGTGCATGCTTGATCTTTTCTACATCCGGCTTCAGCGGAAGCCTCTTTGTGCAAGCTTCTGAGCTCACATGTAGCTGTACCAGGTTAGACTTGCGCAACGTGCCAAAGGAAGCAGCGAGAACGGAAACAGGCGAGCGAGCATCGGCTAAAGGAGCAACTTGAAGAGCTTTCTGAATCTGATCTGACCCGAGTAAGGCGTTAACGGAGAACTTTTCATCCCAATAGTGGTCATAAGATGTCAAGCGAGTACAAGTCCCAAGGTCGAGATGAAAAGGGCAAACGGAAGAAGCACTCCAAATCAATCGGAGCCAACGGTTCTCTTGCCATTGGGCTCCCAAGTATCGAGCATACCGCCGAAGAGACGTCACAGATCCATAAGCCAGTCCGCGGATAAATAAAAAGGCATAAAACAGCTGTGGATTGGACAGGACAGCATTCTCAATGTCTGCAGACAAGGTAGTCGTACCCCGTGTACAGCGCTCAGGAGGCAGACTTTGAGACAGCGAGTTGCCCGAGTTAGGCGGTTTCGAACAACCAGCTTTTCTGGAACAGCCAGCGAGACAACAGGGTAAATTTGTATTGAATTGTCATCTTCAAGCTACACGTGTACCGCCCATCTGTTCCGAATGCCCTTCTTTGCCTGATACTATTTTAGCGGATTCCGTGCAACACCCATCATCTTTGACCGATTTCTTTTCGCAATCGATATAGCATTTCAACCCGTCGAAAGCTGGTCGACACCATACTGGTGGGACCAGGCCGAGCCACTAGATTTTGATATGAGCTGCACACTAATTGGTATACTACTTAAGGACTCACTTCTTGAACTTGTTGAAGAGCCAGTTCAATCATTACCGAATCATCTTTTTCATCCAGTTCCAGCAATCGAGGCAACAATGACCAAGTAGTGCAAGGCTTCCAATAAGCTTTGGTTTGGGTATGCTTCCACTTATCGTTCTTGAAAATCTCGCTAGCCGGTCGTTGTCCGCTTTTCATTGCCGAATGCATTGGCAGCTGCCCTTTCTCGACAGCTTCGCAACACAACTCGAATTGTCTTGCAGATGATCCATGGCAAATTTGAACGAAATATGTCTTTTGCGCGCCGATGCGTTGAGCAGCAGCAACAGCTTGAGCGAAGTCGTAATGAGCTGGACCACTTGCTAGCCGAACACATTCCATAATGAGCATAGTGGGCGAATTGGGAAAGAGCCGATTGATCAGCTGCCAGGTTTCTGCCAGGTTTCAAGCTGCAATCGAAAATGCAAAGCAATTCAGAGCCGATAGCGTATCCGAAAGAGACGTAGGGCTCGGTCGGTGAGAGATTGCCGTGGTGTACTGTCATGTTTGTCAGCTTAGTCCTTGCGGCATTGCCTTATGGCTCACCTGGTATTGGGGTGACAGGAATACCACATATGTTTTTAGTGACTCCAGCTTCAATCTCGTGCAAGTCCAAATAGCCCGCTGTAGCAGATATCGACGTATTAGCTTCAACAGCATGATACAACTTCTGCGACTTGCTGGCTGTTGTCTTGCGGCCCAGCATGTAGGGAAATCGCCTCCGGATGCCTTCAAGAGTTCTTGCCGACGAATAGACTGGAATGCTCGATCCTGCAGCCTCCGAAAGCGCTCCTACTACTCCCAATCCATCTATGGCGTCCGCCTATAAATGATGTTTAGCGTAAATAGCAATCGTTTTTCTCCTACCGACAGACATACATGATCGTGCGTAACGAGAACAGCATCCACCTTGACATTATTTATTGCGAAGATCTTAGCAGCAGTCGAAACTAGCGAAGCGCCAATATCGATGAGGATTCCCTTTGTCGAACTATCCGAGAAGGTGACCTTGATAGCTACAGAAGTCGTGCCGCGAATGTTGCGTTCGCCACCAGCTTGTAAAGCTTGAGCGCAGCAAAGACACTTTGCTCGGGATTCATAGTACAGCTCATTTTCGGCAAAGTTGAGCTTGGGCCTGTTCCATTGAACAGAACTTCAATGGAAATAATGGTAGGCACTTATCATGGCGTAATGGGTGCGCAAGATATAGAGGATGGAAGAGAGAGAAGATAGTATGGACGATTGGAAGCCTTCGACAGAGAAGCACAGCCTGGACTTGTCGCACAGCTCATCAACTCCATTTGACGGCACTGACTATATGGATATCATCGCATGCACAGAGCGCCGAACATAAAGGAGGGAATTGAGGGCGAAAGAGCATAAAAGCAAAGACAGCAGCAGAAGAAATCAAGCACCGCCCGACAAAGGGCTTTTTGATAATCATGGACGATATCAAATCGTTTGAGGAGTATGCTGGGCAAGAAGATCAAGTTAGTACATGCATGACCAAGCGAATTGCACGCTCACCAACCAACATATAAGAACGAAGAATCAATACGCAACGTATGGCTTGTTGACAGTGATCCACGTCTCCAGACGTGCCCAGAAATCTGCTGCTACCGACTTATCGATATGTCGCTTGACCGGATCCAGCTATAACGCCGAATGAGAGCCAATCAGATTACGATATAGCAAAAGCTCACTTTCAATTCAGTCACATTCCAGCCTTTGACCTTCTCATTCGAAGCATCTTTCGTCCAACTGAAACTGATGCCCTTGACTGTGCGTACCCACACAAGCTCTCGATCAGCTGCATAGGCTGAGGGAGATCCAGTGCAACGCACCATGATGAAACAATTCTTTCGGTTCTGGCCAGCGATATTGCCTAAACTGCCATTCCTGACCAGTAGTCATAACGCAAACCACTCTATCCCAAGCGTCGTCCCCGAATTTGCCCAAAGCTTCTACTGAATCCACTACGAAATACCTTGCATTCTTTTCTCCTGAAGCTGATCCATCTCCATAAGCAGACGAGCCTAAACCACTCCCTCCTCCTGATGGTTGTTGGCTGGAATTAGTTGCTAAACCGATTTGACGTTTGTGGTTAATGGAAACTACATCTTCTGGTTTAGTTGCTCCTGAGGCTGCTCGTGCTTCTGCAGTACTTTGATAAATCCCTTCTTCGAGGAAACGTTTGACGTTGAACATGGATATCAGAGCGGAAGTAGAGGGAGATACGATAATGATTGGATTGGGAGTACCTGTGAACCGGTGGTACCAAATGAATCAGTGATACTCTGATTTCATTCGCACACCCCTCACGCTTTTTGCCTGTTCAAATGCAACAAGTCAGACCTAAATCTGAGCCCACGAATTGACACGTACCAGAAGAAGGTTTGCTCGCTACAGGCGCAGCGGCTGCAGCAGCTCCTCCTTTCTCGAATCTTTTAAGCTCTTCCTTCGCGGTCTTCATTCGATCAGTAAACATAGATTTGACATTATCGAAGTTCTGCTTCAACGTTAGCTAAAGTCCTCAGCCAAAGCAACATAAGATTCACAGCAGGTTTCGCTCCTCTCAGCACAGTCTCCCTATCACTAATCTGTTTCACCTCTTGAGCAGACATGAGTTCTCGTACAGCTTTCTGATCTGCGGTATTGACTACATATTTCGCTCTTTTCGCTGGTCTAGGTGCATCATTCGTTTGACCCGTTGCAGGAGCATCAGGATCTCCATCTGGAGTAGTAGTACGAGCGACTTGAGGTGTAACCAATGGCTCAACATCATCCCCTTCTTCTCGTTTCTGAGTCAAGAGTTCAACCATACTCTTCCTGTCCATGATGGATACAGGTGCGATACCATTTGAAGTAGCTTCTTTGAAATAGGCTGGGAAGTCAGTCTCCCGACGCAAGTAGGCGAACAAGAGTGATTGCAGATCCAAGTAAACACCACTGTTCTTGTAGCGAGTTGGCGTGTTCTTGGGTAAGACTACTCGACTGGATCCACCACTCTGAACACCAGAAGCTGAAGGTAGAGCAATGTAAGCGCATTCTGGAAATTTATAAGTCTGTGTTTGCTGATCTCCTTGCAATAGAACAATTTCTTTGTTAGCTGAAAGCGCCTTGATCAGTAGTCTCAAGGGATCCTGAGCTGGTGTATCAGTCATCTTGTATACAAGGTATATGGCGGTAAGGGGATGAAGCACGATACGTGACAGTGATGTCGGGCAGTCGAAGCTTTGGTCGAACTCGAGCATTGTCACAACGCGAGAACTCAAGAATACAGTAAAGACTTAATCATGCTGTCATAATGGCATCCCTGTGTACATTTCGGCGATAGATCACCCCTGAGTTTGAAGAACTCACCAATCTCACTGTACCCAGAATGCGCTTGCTGTTCGACGATCTGTTGGTGATGCTCAGACCAATCCCTGTATAATTCGTTAGCTATATCAAAGAATCCACGTCAGAGCTTTTTCTCATTGTCTTCGACACCCAAATGCGTTGCCGAAAAAACATCAGCGCCGACCAATGAAGATGAAGAGAAGCACTCAGACATTGGCATACTACTGCAGTGATGAGAATAGATTGCAGAGTACAAAATGTCTTTCTTTCGGCTGTTTCTTGCAGGAAGATACGCCGAATGGCAAAATGTCGCCCTTTACTAGGGAAAGATAGAGCAAGGAGGGTTCACGGGCGTCTGACCAAACAAAAAGTGCAAGAAAAGACGGACTGACAATATGCTGTTTACGAATATAAGCAGCAGCGAGCCTTTGAACGAGATCGTTTTCAGAGCAGGAAAACAGAGAATGCAAAGAAGCTCTTCGTAGGACACCAAGAGACCGCTTTCCGGACATCATCCGCAACCGCAATCAATCTCTTCGAAAAGGCATTGCTAGGCTTTGAACGTTCGTTCCATAACAGTGATCTCGATGAGCTGGAGCAGCGCAATCGTTACATGTCCTTGGGACCTTGTCTATCCAGCAACGAGCGACCAGAGCCTGCGCTGTCTACCAGAGTCTCGATGATGCCAACAGGTCCGATTTGGGTGTCGAAAAGACAGCTTGTCAGACAGCTATTCCATATGGTTTAAAGTGTTGCCGCTAGCTGCTCGCTATTAGTCATGCCTCCAGTTCGCAAAGGGACTCTTGAATGGTTCTGGCTAAGCTGGACTATGCGGTCATTTTTCCATTTGTCCTATTTCTGTGATTTTCTCCGATATTGCGGGTATCTGGAGGCTCAGCGCATGTAGCTCTTCCTTGCTCCGTTCCATTCCCCAGTCGAACCATGCTTTCAAAGTTCTGTATTGCTTTCAGTGCTCTCGCTCTTTCGGTCAATGGAGCAGCTATCGAGGCTCGCAACAATGATCTAAAGGATATAGTCGTCTTCGGTGATTCATATTCCGACAATTGCAATCTCTGGCGCTTGACCTCTGCTGCAAACGTTACCGCTGGCTACCCTTTCCCCAAATGCCCTCGTACGCTTTTGCCAACCGTGATTACATAAGCTCACTCTCTCTTAAACAGCTCCACCAACTGGTCGTGCATCTGGCGGATTCTCTTGGCCGGAGATCTTCCAGAATGCTACAGGCATCAAGGCGCATACATATGCAACTTCTGCAGCTACCTGCTCGTGAGTCTAATCTGCATTAGATCCAGCCTATCTGAGTCAAGAACAGCAATAAATACTTTGATCGCTACACAGCAGCAAGCAACGGATCCCAAGTATCGGTTCCAGGCGTTGAGGAACAGATTGAAAAGTTTGTTTCCTACGAGGGATCAGACTTCTCGTTCAATACTGCTCTGGCCGTGGTCTTCATCGGGTTCGTTTGTCTCTTCCAGTCGTCATGACGCTGACTGATCTGCATATTGCAGAACTAACGATGTCAACTTCTTTACCAATGTTCTTCAATACGATCCGCCTACTGAAGTACTAGCTGAAGGCCGAACGATCCCAGATGAAGCTGATTGTGTTGTAAAACGGGTCGATCAACTGATATCGGTTGGATTCACTCGTATTGTCCTGTTCAACCAGCTGTGAGCATCTTAGCGATCGCCAAGTAGATCTCGCTGAACTCTTCTACAGACCTCTGCAAAGAACCCCTTATTTCTCGGCAGACGACTTTGCAGGATATAGTCAGTATGTTATACAGAATGGTGAGTAATAGTATCGGCTTAGGTAGACTTACGCTCACATGTGGACACAGGTACCGCTGTCGCAATCATCGCAGAACAACTGGTTGCCGCAAACAATGCTTTGCAAAAAGCCTACATCCCGTATCAAGTAAACAACGCTAGCGAAGCATCAATCACATTCTTTGATACCCACAGCCTCTTCCAAAGTCTGCTTGCCAATCCACAACAAGTCTATGGATCTTCAGTCAATATCACAAATTGGTGCCAGCAATGTCCAACTACCGCTGGTGGTCCAGGCTGTCAAATGTGCAGTGATCCGGACAGTTTTGTCTGGTTCGATCGTAAGCAACTCACTTGTCTTTCTCTTCGTACATTCTGATACTAAGACGAGCAGCTTTACATCCATCGACCAAGAGCAACGAGGAAATTGCTCAAACCTTTGCGAAATCGTTGGGTGTTAATTACAATTCGGCTGCTGTTGGCAAAACGCCTGTATAGGTCGTTCAGTGTTGAGGAAATGTCAATGTATATAGCTATACAATCTACATGCAACGAGACATCAATTCCAGTCGTGACTGCTTTGCCCTTCCTCTTTCTCTTTCAGACCCACCGTGACAATTTACACTTTTCAGATTACGTAAGTCCAGGCTGTCACGGAACGACGACTGTCGTCCACTCTGGCCTATCTTGGGAGAAGCGAGCTCCGCCAGATAGATCCACTACCAATAGCTGGCCGTTACATCTGCTCTGCTATCACAAATTAGAGCCTTTTGGCGAGCAGTGAAGTTTTCCATCAACCTCAATCTTGCAATTTTCTAGGTTTCTAGCCTTTCTCTACTACCTACAGCAAAGGGCATCATGTCTTCAGACAAGAAGAGAAAGCCTCTAGACTCTCGCATTCAGCACTTGATAGGAAATTCAGTCATCAACAATCACAGATCTCTCTTTGTCTTGATCGGTAATGCACAGCAGCAACAGCGTCAGATTGTGAATTTGCACTATTTGCTTTCCCAAGCTCGAATGGATGCACCTTCTGCACCTTCCACAAGCAAGAAAGCCGCTTCCAGACCAAATGTCTTGTGGTGCTATAAGAAAGAACTAGGTTTCACTTCCAACAGGAAGAAGAGGGAAGCGAAAGTCAAGAGAGATGTTAAGCGAGGGATCAGGGATGAAGGAGATATGGACCCTTTTGAGCTTTTCGTTGGAGTAACGGATATTCGCTATACCTACTACAAAGATTCAGAGAACATCTTGGGTCAAACATTCGGCATGCTGGTCTTACAAGACTTTGAAGCGCTGACGCCCAATTTGCTTGCGAGAACAATCGAAACGGTTTCCGGAGGGGGAATTGTTGTGCTTTTGTTGCAGAGCATGACCAGTCTGAAACAATTATATACGATGTCTATGGTAGGCTCACTCACGCTCAGCTACATTTTTGTATGTTCTTAAAAAAGTGTTTCAATCTACAGGATGTACATTCTCGATATCGAACAGAATCAGCTACCTCAAACCCAATAGCACGATTCAACGAGCGTTTCATTCTATCTCTCGGCTCTTGCTCAAATTGTCTTGTTCTCGATGACGAATTGAACGTTCTACCTATTTCGCAAGCAAAAGATATTCGACCTATAGACAAGCAATCTTCCACTGCGGCACAGCAGCGACAAATACAAGAGCTAGTGGAGCTGAAAGCAAGTCTAGAAAGTGTGAAGCCAGTTGGCGAAGTAGTGAAAGAAGCCAGCACAATCGACCAAGCTAAAGCGATCTTAACTTTCACCGATGCTATTGCAGCCAAGACTCTTTCGTCCACTGTAGCTCTTACGGCCGCAAGAGGAAGAGGTAAATCTGCTGCACTAGGTCTATCAATAGCTTTGGCTGTTGCGCATTCTTACTCCAATATCTTTGTCACTTCACCCTCGCCTGAAAATCTCAAGACTTTGTTCGAATTCGTGCTGAAAGGTTTCGACAAACTTGGATATGAAGAACATCTGGATTATGATGTTGTGCAGAGTAGTAACCCGGAATGGAAAGGTTCAGTTGTACGCATCAATATCTTTAGAGATCACAGGCAGACTATTCAGGTCAGTAACTGGAAGTAGATTGTTCGCTTATGTGCTCAAGTGTTTTTGCCATGCTGACAGTATATTCAACCTCAAGATGCTCATGTTCTTGGTCAAGCTGAATTAGTTGTTATCGATGAAGCTGCAGCAATACCTCTACCGCTTGTTCGAGCTCTTCTCGGTCCTTACCTTGTCTTCATGGCATCTACTGTAAACGGCTACGAAGGTACTGGTCGGTCATTGTCTCTGAAGCTGATCCAGCAACTACGAGAATCAGCCAACCCTTCGCTCGCTGCTAACAAGGCAGAGAAGAAAGATACATCGAAAGCTGCAGCTCGCGGCAATGCTTCCATCTCTCGTTCTTTCCGTGAAATCAAGCTCGAGCAACCGATTCGATATGGTAATTCGGATTCGATTGAGAAATGGCTCAACTCCCTTCTGTGTCTCGATGCAACAATCACTTCGCAAAATTTCTCTACAGCTGGATGTCCTCATCCTTCGCAGTGTGAATTGTACTACGTCGACCGAGATACACTCTTTTCTTTCCATCCTGCTTCTGAGCTATTTTTGCAAAGAATGATGGCACTTTATGTTGCTTCACATTACAAGAACTCACCTAACGATCTTCAACTCATGTCCGATGCACCTGGACACGCCTTGTTCGTTCTCCTACCGCCGTTAAAAGAAGGGGATCATTCGCTACCGGATCCTTTGGTGGTCATGCAAGTCGCTTTGGAAGGAAAGATCAGCAAACAAAGTGTTTTGAATAGCTTGAGTAGAGGGATCAAAGCTAGCGGTGATTTGATACCTTGGACTGTTGCTCAGCAGGTAAGACATGATGTTGATTAGCGCTATAGCGGGCTCATTTACCAACTCTCTGTCTTACAGTTCCAAGATGATGAATTTGCTGGGTTATCCGGTGCTAGAGTGGTCAGAATAGCTGTACATCCAGATTATGCTAAAGTTTGTTGCACTCTCGATTACCGCCATCCGCGCTGATCTAGCTTCAGATGGGCTATGGATCAAGATCGCTTGAGGCTCTGGATGCTTTCTACTCTGGTCAATTGCTTAACTTGAACGAGCAGAAGACGAATGATCAGAGCGAGACCTTCGAACAAGCCAGTCGAGTGGATGCTGTCAGTCTCGCTTCACCGACAATGACATCATGCTAATCAGTCTACAGTCTGCCGATATTCATACAGAAACAATCAAAGGTCGAGATGCAGCAACAATGCCGCCTCTATTGCATCGCTTAGCAGAACGGCAGCCGGAAGCGTTGGACTATCTAGGCGTCTCGTACGGATTGACTCCTCAGTTGTTCAAGTTCTGGAAGCGAGCGGGCTATGTTCCGCTTTACATTCGACAGACTGAAAACGACCTTACCGGCGAGCATACGTGTGTAATGGTGCGCGGGCTATCGTCCACACAAGAAGAGACTGCAGGATGGCTCACGGCTTTCTCTGAGGGTGAGAAAGCTGTTACTGTACCCTTTTATTACTAATGGCGAGCAATACAGACTTCCGACGACGTTTCATCTCCTTACTGTCATACAAATTTAGAGATTTTGCAGCTGTAACATCTTTGAGTGTCCTAGAGGCGTGCAAGATAGAAGCTGGACCGCTTAGCAGAACATCTGGTGTGTGCATTTCTTGACTGCGGCGGGCAACTGCTCATTTGATCTGCAAAGATCCTACAACGGATCTTCGCAAAGCCTTCAGCCCTTTCGATATGAAGCGACTGCACTCGTACGCCAACAATATGCTGGATTATCACGCGGTATTAGATCTGCTTCCGCTTTTGGCTTCAATGTACTTCAACAAGCAATTACCAGCCGTGACAAATTTATCTGCTATTCAATCTGCTGTTCTATTAGCTCTCGGTCTACAAAGGAAGCCGATCGAAGCTGTCGAAACAGAACTTAATCTGCCTGTCAGTCAGCTTCTAGCCCTTTTCGTCAAGTCAATGCGAAAGATGGTCAACGCTGTCGAAGAAGTGCGGAAAAGCGATATCTCTGCTCAGATTGTAGAAGAATCGACGACCAATGGTCATGTTTCCGCTCAGAATCCGCTTGCGTCGCGATCAGCCATTACGGAAACGCTTGAAGAAGAGCTGAGCAAAGAGGGAGAAGTAGTAGCCGATCAATTGAAAGAACAGCAGAGACAAGCGATAGACTCTTTAGGCGTAGAGAGGTAAGGCGCGTCATCTGATGCTTCTAATAGTAATCTGACTGAAACGCCCTGGCTTCCATAGATTTGCAATCGAATCTGAGGACGCCGCTTGGGAAGATGCAGATGCTCGCATCGCAACATTGAAGCCTGGCAACTCAACCGTTGTTAGTGTCCCATCAAAGCGCAAGGCCGAAGAAGCGCAAGCGCCTAGTAGCCGAAAGGAAACAAAAGATGAACCCAAGAAGAAGAAAAAGAAGAGAAAGAGCGGTCCTGCGTAAGCATTTAGCGTGGGCGTTGTAGCGGGTTTATGAGGTTTTAGATTTACTTTTTCCACACAATGGATGGAATACAACTTCTGGAAACCAATCTATCTCGGTCGGCTACATTTCTCATTACGCTATGTTTCTTACTTCCCTCTTCCCTCTTGCTTGGTGACTTGCCAGCATCAGACTGGGTTCTGCGAAAACTTTATCCTATCTAAGTGGTTCTTGCACGCGCTTTGCAACTACAACCTCCCAAGCTTTCTCTCTCGCATTCTGGCCTTGTTATCCTCCCCCATGCAGTATTCTCAAAGTCTCGCCTATCAGCAAGGATTGCAGCAAGAGTATAAGCATCAACAAATCGCCATGTATAGTCCAGGTCTTCCTCTTTCTCAACACTCTCTACAGCATCCACTTCCTATTCTACAGCATTCACGAGTACCGAGTACTCATCCTGGTATGATAAATAAGCACCGCAGCAACGGCAGTGAAGAAGGCGAAGATGCAGTACTTGATGCAAGCGGTAAACTCGTGTCTGTAAGCCGACATGGGATTGGGCAGAACATTTGACCTGGACTGCTGATGATTTTCGATATGCAGAAAAAGGTTATGCAAAACCGGTAGGTATTCTTCACACTATATCACTGCCCTTCTCAATTTTTGCAGCAGGAAAGCTCAGCGTGAGTTCAGGCGTATGTCAATGATTTCTTCCCGAGCAGGATTTTAATCGCTCAAGTCTATGCTTCTTCCTTGCTAGAACGCCGCGCAGCATACCTCAAAGATCTGGAATTCAAGGTTCAGAGATACGAGTCGGGTCATGTTGAAGAAAATGTAGCCTTGCAACGTCAAGTTGTGGCTTTGAGGAATGAGAATGACTGCTTGAGAGGTCAGCTGGCTCGCCTTGGTCATGAAATCGAGATTCCCAGTGAGCGCATGCTCAGAAGCTTCCGGCTCCAGTCTTATAAATTGACACGAACAGCAGCATTCAGCTCACAAGCGCAACTTCTTAGTCTCCCCGAAGTGAAGACTGCTCTCAGATCGCCTTGTCTCTATTCTGAATCACGTCGAGCTGCGTTACCTGCTGCCAAACGGCCCGCTCCTCTTTCCTCTTTCTTGCTCAATCGTACCGGACCTGAGCATTCTGTTTCTGAGCCCTCTTCACGCAATAGAAGAATCGCGGACAATAGCCTGGCTCGTTTACCTACAAATGGATTCTCCTCTCCAGGTATGTACAGCGAACAACATCGACCTGTCTCGGCACAATCTTGTCAATCGTCTGGTCCACCTATGCATCAGTCCATTGCACAAAACTCGTTCCAAGGATCTTCTTTGGGTAGCCTATTATCAGCAATGAACGAGTCTCAGCACAGTCCTTTACAAAGTGGCTCTACCTCTTCAGATTCAGGTAGCCTCAGTCGAAGCAGCAGCCAGTACACCTACTCCACGCAATCATCACCAATCTGGCAGCGAGGCCATTTCTCGCTTAGTCAAGAACACGGAGAATATGCTTCAGCTCAATATGAACCGCAGCAAGATTACCATTCTTCCCAATCGAGCAGTGGATCTGTCACTTACTATCTGCCGCCTATGCGTCAACATGAACCAGCTCCTTCGTATGCTGCGGCTCTACCAGATGGAATTGTATGCCAACCTTCGATGGAGAATGATTACGAAGATGAGCTGTCGCATACACCTTCGGACGATGGGAAGGACGAAGATTATGAACCAGAAGATGAATGAATTGAAGTAGATCGATATTGGGTTCAGTAAGGCATTCGGTCTGTGAGAACAGAACGGAACAAGATTTCAAGGGAACAACGAACAAAGAGAAAAAGCATTCGGAACGGTACGGAAAGGGTCTGTGAATATACCAAAAAGTAAAGGATAGAAGCTCGATCAAAAAAGAGTACATAGCATATGATACAAACAGGCATGATATATTACATAGGCGCCCTTGCTGCTCTTCGACACCATCTTCTCTTCCTCTTCGTCTCTGGTTTTGCTTGCGAACCGGTTTGAATTGTCCATCCCTCTGTTGAGAATTATCACATAATATTTCGCAACATAAATGTGGATGGCTCACCACCATCAAAAACTCCAGTGTCCCAGCTTTGATCAATAAACCAACTTTCCGTCGGTATCCATTCGAATTTAGTAGGCGGGGCCAAATTCAGATCAGCGAGAACGACTTGTTCTCCTTTGATAGTAGCCAAGAATCGATGTTCAACCCAAACGTTCCCTTCTTTCTTTTCTTCTTCAAACATGTCGACTACTTTAATCTGGACTGCATCTAGAACTGAATCTGGCAAAGCGTTGTTTCGGATGATATGATCGAGGTAAGCTTTGCCTTGTGATTTACATGATGCAAGAGAGACGAAAAGAGTTTCGAGATGTGGTTGAAGAGCAGGATGATTTGCGACCAGAGGGCCAACACCGCCGAGGAAGCAGATCAGGCGCCAAGGTATAAGAGTCAAAAACGGGAGTAAGAGGAAGGTGAGGAGTATAGATACTTGTAAGAGAAGTAGAGAGATTCGAGGATGCGTTGACCAGTCTATGTAAGGCTTTATCGCCCGACCGATGTCGGTAAGATCTGATGTTCGGCCCATGACGATCTGAATGTTTTGCTGCAGAAAGAGCTTAAGCTATACCTTCCGAGCTGTAGAATACAACGTACCAGATTCTCCATATAGCTATTGACAAACTTCAGCATTGGCACCGATCTACATAAGTAGACCTTACTCTACTGAAGGTTCCACATTTGGCTTGACTGGCTCTTCTCCCATCGTCAAGTGATCAAAGGAGTCATCAACGGTATGAGGTCCAGAGAGAAAGGTGTAGACCAGGGTAGCAGCGAGGGAAATTGAAGGAATAAGGATGATGAGATTCGGCTTGTAGCCTGAAGCAAAGCATCAAGTATTGACGACACAGATATCGGAGACGCGTACAAAGCAAGCCGTAAACAATTCCGAAGAACGTGGTCTTCGGCTGGTCTTTCCAGAGCAGGATATCTTCAATCGAATTGGCTACAGTCCATACAGGACCTGATTTCGCTACGAATCGCTTGAAGTTCTGAGTTGTCACTTGAATAGATCTAGTACAGGATCATTACGACGCCATGCTAGCAGGCTAGCTAGTGCTTACAAAGGTTGCCTGTTCGAAGACGTGCCATTCGCCGAAGGAAGCTGATTCGCAAGAGCAGCATTCAATGCTGATTGTATGAAGACGGTTTCCAGCTTGCTAGATACTGTGGACGCTGGCAAGTCAGGTTGCATCACTGTTTCATAATGAAAGACTTGTTTTTCGCGAACAGTGGTGACGGAATCGATATATCCTGCTGGCTGCAACGATGCCCAGCCCAAAGGAAGATACCTTGAAGCAAATGCGAGAGCTGTCAGAACTGTGTCAAATGCAAATTCAGCTGCTGAGCGCTCGTAACCAAATTTCGTCTGACTTGGAAAGTCTACCTAGCGATCAAGCGCTACATAAGGACATCGTATCGCTGGCAAAGCTATCGAGACATCACTGTACAGCTTTATCGCTGTCCTTGAAGCCACCTGAAGATTGGACAGTCGCTCAAGGCATGCTAGCGAAAATGTACAAGAATATTCATGATCTAGCAGCGACTGCCGATGTGCTGTCACGGAAACCAAGAGGCATATGGCTGGATGAAATTAGATGGGCTATGTTGGCTTATTTCGAAACTCTTCTTGTCCGTTTTGCTCTTCTCTCTCTCGAGGAACCATGAACCAACACCTTGTTTTGCCAGTCTTTTGCTACTCGACTACGCAACTCACCGAGTCGGAAGGAAGTCTTGCAATGCACCGCAATGGTCCTTGAACAGGCTGATAATCTCAGCAATACATCACCTAGTCCGCTTGCAGCATTTCGGTCAGCCCTTGCAAAGTATATAGAGACTGCAAGCGATGCATTGAACGAATTACAAGAGATGATTGAAGAGAGCTCAGAAGAGAAAGATCACGAGATAGAGGACGAAGATGACTTTGGGCTGGAGGGAGAAACCATGTCGGAAGAGGAACGAGAACGCAGCGTCTCAGTTTCTGCCATATTACGACTGGTCATCCTCTTACTCAAGCGCATTGCTAAGACTTCTTTACCAGCCGATCAGATACAAGACATACATGGGCAGGTCGCATCTATGACGGAGCGAATAGACAACCTGGTCATCACCTTGCATCCTCCTCAAGTAGCAACGGAGATCCCAAAAGCTGCTCAAAATCTGTCTCAATGCTGTGAAAGCATCGTGTCAACTCTAAATCAAGCTTCTTCTTCCGATCTGGCTGATTCTCTAGCTGCTGTCTCGCTTGAAACAAAAGACAAGAAGCCCAATAATGCAGAATGGTTCGACATGTGTCTATTACAAATACAAAAAGGCATTACCAAGATCACCTCTTCTTGATTAAGCTTCAAACCAACATATACTCATCTTGCAAAATTCTGTTCCTCACTTTGATCTTTGTAGCAACTTCATCAACCCAAGCAGGTGTAATCAACAATCTCAAGACCCCTTCCTTTTCGGCTCTTTGGTAAAAAGGAACTCCGCATTCCGCTAAAGCTGTACAAACATCTTCCTTCTTCAAGCCACATCCAACAGCTAATTCAGCAATCGTCATTGTTTTCCCATGACTTGCATCGTCTTCAGCAACAGCTTGATGTCTGGTTGATCGTCTTGGTTCGGTTGAAGTAGACGAAACGGGTGGTTCGGCTGGTGAAAGAAGAGTTGGTGGATCTGTGGAAAGAGCGAATTGGGTACGCAAGTAACGAATAATGACGGATAACCAGAAGACTCGGTATGAACGATGACCAAGTTCGGAAAGTGGTCGTTCGGGAGTTCCGATCGGTGAACCAAGGCGTTTATTTAGTTCATAACCTACAAAGGCAAAATCAAGAGTGTACATGTTGAAGAGCGACAGCAAGACATACTGAATTCGATCAAGAGATGACCATAGCCTTTTCGCTGAAAAGGCGGCAAAGTAATGATGCAGGCTAAATTATAATTTTCATACGAAGTCTTTTCCTGTGATAACATTATTAGACATCATCGCATTGCATAGAATTCTTACTTGCCTTCGAGAAGAAACCTAGAATGTGATCCTTCGTCGTGTCTGCATCGGTCAACACATAGAACATAAAGCCAGTGACCTGAAAGCCGCTTCAGGATCGTTCAAACATGCAGAGATTAACTCACATCAAAGCATATGTACTTGTGAAGTATGAACAGCTTGCCAAAGAGGGCCAAATTTTGACACCCTGAATACGATATTATCAGTACGTTCTTGTGCAAATCTTCCACATCGACTGACAGAGCTGTGGAGAATTGCTGCACCTCAGACTCACAAGAACTTGAAGTGCAATTTCGCTCACCTTCTGCTCAGCTCCATCCACCTCCCAGATGACATGAGCGCCTCTTTCGTAGACCTTTCTGCCCGGCGGTCTATTCATCTTGCATTGCTTCTGTATGTGTATATCAGTAAAAGCGTAACACATCTATCTAGGCACTAACTCTGTGGGTGACAAATGCCGCCTCTTGAGCCATATACTTCAAACACCCATCGCAAACAAACAATTTACTTCCTTGCATTTCTTTCGGTTCTTCCACAGGAGCTAAATGTGCAGTTTCTCTTTTCGCTACTCTAGGTCTAATTCGCGTCGGAGTAGGTTTGGTTTTTTCAATGACTGGAATAGCAGAAGTAGATGCAACTGGATCTTCCGCCGTTGAAGTGGAAGTAGAAGGACCATTGTAGAACTGAGTAGGTGAAGATAAAGTGTTAGCTTTTTTGGGTGATCTAGCAAAATGACCATTCTTGTTTCGAGGTGGTAGTGCCCTTGGTGAAGATACTGCTTTGGTCGAGATAGTTTCTTTGGGCGCTGCTACCGGTTCTGCAGGAGTAACAGGATCGATCTTGTCATCTCCCCTAGACTTGCGTTTTGGCTCTTTTGCTGCAGTTATAGTTGGCGTCGAGGCAGCAGGAAGAAGATCGTCCAGAGGATATGGCGATTCATACCATGGCTAATCAGGTCATTCAGTTAATATAGAATCAGGCCTGGCGAGTATTGACGTACTGTGATTGCGTGCCAGCCGAACCAGACTACTCCTATGCGACGTGGTATCGCTTTCGCAGATTCGAGCGCAGGCTGTGTGTAAAGAAGGACGCAGCAGAAGAGGGAAAACGGAAAGAAGGGAAAATAGGAGCGACAGACATTGAGACATGCGACAGACAGAAACGCGCGAAGAACAGCAGAACTAACTGATTGAGAGTCTCTCTTTCTCTTACGGCCATTCTCTTCACCTGCAGGCACAGCCAGACTCATTTGAAGCCGCCAAACCCTGTCAGACGGATCTTCAGCTTTCTTCTCCAAACATCGAGTTCTTTGTGAATATTATACCTGGTGTCGTTGTGCCTTGCACTATGGCTCGTTACGACGAGGGCAACCTCAGAAACGCCGACAGTAGCTACGAATCGTTGGCTGGAGCGGAAGGAAAGACTGGCACCAAGACAAGCTCGCGTAAATATGCACCTGTAGGCACTGTCGGTCTGGGAGCTCTGTCGCCCTCTCTGCTGGCTACCCGGTCTCCTAGTCTTACGACACGAACTTCTTACGTTGGATTGGGAAGCGCTCCTATGCAACAGACTGTATCTGGAAACAGCTCAAGATCAAGCAATGGCAAGCGCAACAGTGTTATCAGTAGTAGTGATACCTCAGGAGATACTGCAAAGGATGCTATAGACCGGTCAAACGATAGCATAGCTCTGAGCAGAACGGCGAGCTTGAGTAGCAACAGGCAATTCAGGGTGAAGCGGGACTCAGAAACGACTGATCGCAGTCAGAGGGTATGTTTCGGATGCACGCAAAGCTGTCTTGCTCATCTTCGTATGTTACGCGATATATAGTTTGTCGCTGCGATAAATGGACATCTCAGTTCACCACCAGCTTCACCTCATCATGAGGCTCGCCGTAGTCCTCTCGAACGAACCTATACCTCTTCGCTGCGCCGCTCGTCTTCCTCTTCGCAAAATGATCTTTCATCGGATGCTCCTTCGCGACGATCCTCCATCAGAACTACCGATTCCCGGCGAGAACTACGGTCGTCTAGACGGACTCAGTCTAGTATCGAACCAGAACAAGAAGAAGTCCATTCCCCTTTATCTGGCTCCGAAGCTTTCGCAGATCCTAAACGATCTTCGGTCATCTCAGTTGCTTCCGTGCGACACAGTCCTCGTTATACCGATTCCCCTCGTCCAAGTCCTGTAACCAGAAAGTCTCAAGAGTACACATACAACACGCCAGGCATACGACCTTCTTCCCGCGCTCATGATTCGCCTTACTATTACCGTTCTCCTCCTATCGATGATCGACCTTCCACATCTCATTCCTACCGCTCACCACCTAATGATCGTCGACTCTTCCCGAACGATACCTCACCCGGTACAGCTCAGACTATTTCTTATTCCTCAAACTACAATCGCACCCGTCAGAAAACCGATAGCCCTTCTTCAACCCGAGGGACTATCTCTTCTTCTACCGTGTCTTCTGCTCGAGCAAGAATACCATTAGAATTCCTGAGAAGAAGTGAAGAACCTGAATCGCCTAGAATTGATCGCAGTCGAAGTAATTCTCCTGCGCTGACTAGCGTGAGTCGGAGGGATAGAGGATCGGAAAGTCCGACTGTGCAACAGCGGTATAGGAGAGAAAGCTCGGCTAGTGTTAGTGAGAGAGAGTATGAGGGTCAGCAAGGGAGAACGAGAAAGAGAAGCTTGCTTAGCGAGCAAAGCAGTTTGTCTTCTCAAAGCAATAACTCGAAGGATGATAGTGAGTTGATGTATGCATATTGGGATATGCGTAAGCTGATGTTGTCTGTCCGTCTAGTCTTCGGTCGGACGATACACGCACCCTACGGTCAGAGTCGCTCTTCAACATCACCGCCTTCTTCCATCCTCTCTTCGCGACACGGTCAGCCCAAAGATGATCGATATTCGCATGCTCAGACATCGTCGAAGGACTGGTTGTCCGAAGTTCAGGAGCTACGTGAACGGATTGGAGCATTAGAAGTATCTCGACCTATGTCAAGTGCTTCGAGCAATCATTCTTCGGGTCGAAGAAGTGAAAGACACGTTCGAAGCAATGCTACGGCCACACCAATGCGAGAAGAACCCTATCGAACAGTCAGACCAACTACTTCTCATGCTGTTTTATCTCCTTACACTCGTCAAACAAATTACAGCAATCATTCGCTTGACGATCTATCTCGATCTGATTCTGTGCCATCCAGACCAACGAAATCAAGCTTAGGTAGTCCTTATGCTACACAAAGAGCACCTCGAACACCTGCTGGTCGACCTCCTCTACCCCAATCTAGTCGAACACCACATTCAGCTGAACATCAACGGCTAATGACTACAGCTTGGCAAAGACTAGATGAATCCCGGCGCGAACGATCTTTCAATGAATTGCCGCCTGAAGTCTTTACACAACTGCTTGCTTTGGTAGACGGGACAGATCAACTCAACTCTGGTCTTCGACATTTAGTAGCAGCTTCGATCGATGCTCAAGTAGAAGCGGAATTGGATGAAGTCCAATCCAATGCTTCAGCTTCCAGTTCAACATTCGTTAAATTGGAAAGAACGGCTGCTGATTTGCAGAGGATGAGCGATGATCAGATCAGAACGTTGACGGATCTCCTTATTACCATGAGTAGACATATTCGAGCGATCAAGTCGCCTGTAATCGTTGAGCAGGTGTCAAGTGAGTTTATTCTACACTCTTTGTGGCACTTCTAATAATTTGCGAATAGATCGAAAGGTCGAAAAAGTACGAGCGGAAAGACAATCACTTTCACTCGGTTTACCAGAATCACCTTATCCAGCTCGACCTAGTCCTAAAGTATCGCAAGAGTCGCAACAAACTATCAGACAAGGCTCCATTACTTCCCTCTTATCTTCACCCATTGCTCGATTAGCAAGAAGAGCCTCTAAGACTACTGCTTCTAATCCTACGCTATCGCTTGCTACGGCTACAAGTCCCACGAAAGATGAATTCAGTCAGATCAGAAGAAGTGAGTCGATGGATCTAGCAGCAGACAGGTCAATCGAGGAGGAAGAAACCAGATCTGGTTTGAGCAGAAGAGAATCTACAAGTTCTTTTGCTGTGGCTTCATTGAGGAATGGATTGGATCGACGTGGCAATAGGAAAGGTAGGACTCCCTCCTATGGGTAAATCTCGGAATGTACAGACGTAGCATTATTATGACCAAATCACGCTTTTACTCCTCAACTTCCACAAATGCAGCGGACAATACCAAGTCCTCTTTCGTTACTCAGATTCCCGCAACGCCTTCCACTATGCGCTCCATCATGCTCTGCCTGGACGCGCTCGCTGCATAGTTCAACACCACTTCAAACGACAATCAATCAAGCCATGCGCAGGAAAGCTTCTCTTTATGTCAAACCCTCATCTCCTCGCTCGCCAGCTCTCCTGGGCAATCCGCAAAGAAAGGGAGTCTGTTCCAAGATTTTTGTTCTGACACCTAAAAAGCCAAATTCGGCTCAACGAAGAGTAGCTCGAGTCAAGCTATCTACGGGGAGAAGTATCACTGCTTATATTCCTGGTGAAGGTATGCTGCATCTGGGCAAAGCGAGGGCACAGGTTGCTTAAAGTTAATGGATTGTAGGGCACAATTTACAAGAACACAGTGTCGTCCTCGTGAGAGGCGGCAGAGAGAAGGATTTACCTGGTGTGAGGTCAGCCATTCATTCAGCTTGAGCTTTCATGCTCTCTGCTGGACGACTGCGAGACAGATACAAAATAGTTAGAGGTGCTTTAGATGTTGGAGGAGTCGCTGGGAGGGTACGTGTGTTTCTTCTATGCTGTACATCAGCTGACGAAGTACGTCATGTGTACAGTCAAGGAGTCGATCGAAATATGGCAGTAAGTCCATCAACTGTTGAGCAGAATGACAGCTCAGCCGGGCTGCATGGTTTACAGCAAAGAAGCCAAAAGCTCTCTAGAATAGATACATTGCAGTTATGGCTTTGAGCAGTCTTGTAATTGGGTATTTTCCTCAGCCGAGGTCGAACCGAGGTCAGTGTACACGTCTTCGGGCTTCTTGTCCTACCAGACTGATATGCCAATGCAGATAGATTGTAATCATGTATTATTACCCTTCACTATCACTGGTTCTGTGCCACGCTGTCTTCTCTATGTCATTCGGCCTAGGCTGGACTTTTTGAACTTTGTCTATTGGACACGGGCGTTTCGCCTGCAGAGCTGTACGAATCTCAGCTATGTGAACTCTGGTAGGCTTTCTTCTGTTATGATCTACCCTCCAGGTAAAGCTTTGAGGCTTTTCGCTTAGATCGCTGAGGTTTCAAATGCTCCGGCGCATCATCCATTTACTTATATCACCTGTTGTATTTCTCATGTTGCGCTAACTTTGTAGCCAGAGGCCCGCGCATACTGGGAACAATATGTACATTCTTCTTTCCGAGCTATTTTACAAATCTCCGTTTTGTTTTGATCATCCAGCACTAACGCAAATACACCCTCTGACCACTCTCTATCGAGCTCATAGACCTATGTCTCCCGGTTGTGCTAAGTGCGGAAGAGAGGTAAGAAGGAGGTCTCGAGTCGATATTAAAGTACGCGCGATCCATTGTCATCGACCTCTTATCGTTCTTGTCTTGTGTGGGAAGATCAGCTTTGGCTGAGCAGTGAACGATATATAACGCTAGTAGGAAAGCTGAGCTGATTAAAGAACATGCACCACAAGCTGCTGGGAAAGTGGATTGAGAGTAGGATTGAGCAAAGATGTCTGCGTTGATATCAGAGGACGAAGCAGGAGCTTGTCTTTTTTGTAATGCTGGGATTGCACTAGTTGAAGGGTCGGAAGAAAGGGAACCTGAAGCTGATTGTGCGTCTTCATAGGAAATCATATACGAACCGAAGGAGTTGTCGGATGAAGTAAATCGAGAGCAAGCTAATCAATTTCAATGAGCCGATGATCTGGATGGTCAGAAGAATGATTCTTACCAGAATCCTGAACTAGTAGCTCAATTTTGTCCCCTGTACAATCCGTGCTATCTTTATAAAAGTCAATGCTTATCTAGCGAGAACCAGATTAGCACTACCTCGAGAAAGCACGACAAAGGGCAAGACTCACACCAGAGACTCCTTTTGCTGGCGAAAGACTGCTCAAGCTCCAGCTCGACCAAGCTTCTTGCACCAAGGTGATACAGGTATTTGCTTGGACATCTTTGGACATGAGATCTGTTGAAGAATCACAGGAGTAAGAAGTAGAAGTCCCAGAAGGCGTTCCAGAAGGTCTACACTTTCATTAAGCTAACAAGTTCTCCTCTAAATCTAGTCGATCAAGGGCTTACGACTTTGGATAAAGCTTTAGTCGAAAGGTTTCCGCGAGATCTAACGAAGCAGGTGCTGCAAGAACTGAGTTCAGAAGGTACGAGGCGATGAGAAGGAAAGCGATCTTGTTACTTGATGGCATAGCGGGGAAGAAGATCAAGAGGCTGGAGGAGATGGTGAAGAAGAGAAGAGAGACTTCTCAACCAGCTCAGTCATAGATGCAGAACAGGTATTAGTAGACCCCTAGGACTTCGAACGACAAAGATGCAGAGGGTTACAGAGCGAAATCGAATGTTGTCTCTGAGAAGAAAACGTTTTTCTATCCTCCTCTCGTACGACCTTTAGATGAGTAGGAACTGAACATGCCCGAGCTGGACTGAGCTGGGACGATAGCAATAACGAAAAAAATGTGGCGAAAAAAGTAAGAAAGGGAAGACTGAGAACGCTCGATGATCAAGTGATGCTGATATACTGTTGGCGACAAAGCATGCACTAGCGACTTTTAGAGTCGGGAGTTGCTCCGAGACATATTTTGGTTTGGCTGCAAGAGTTGTCCGTGAACAAGCTACTACTGCCTTTATAACCTCCTAACCAGCTCATCAGCAACACTCAGCATGACAAACGTAAGTGTTTGGACTCAATCAGCTGCTTCTGCCTTGCTTTGTCGGCGTATACCTCATATTGTTATCGAATCCTCCGCTCGAGCCTACATTCCATTCGTCAACAGCGCCTCTAGATGTCAGCAAGGGCTCTCCATGCCTTCATGCTATGAACGGCACGGTCTAGCAATCACCACCCAGCTTGAAATCTACGTCGAAGCCCGACTCGTCATATTTTGTGGCTCTGCCCTCCACTGCTCCTTCATACAGCGCGGTCTTGCAACACGGCTCCAATGAACACTAGCGGTTCAGCATCAACTTGCTTCCCTTTCCATCGGAATCGCCGTAAAAGGCAATGCTCGCGGGTTAGATTTCGACTTCTATAACACTGCCCGAATCGCCCTACAAGCCTCTATTCCATTTCTCAAGATTGTCTGAAGCGTTCACAGAGTATAGTGCTGATCATGTCGCGTTTTCTTTACAGGAGAGAGAAGGTTAGCTTATCTTACGTGATGCCCTGGTAAGGCTTGTCTAAATCGTGCAATGCAGGAACGGTCTACATGGCCAAGCTCGTTCGTATATTTCATCGCTACTATCGCCAGTCCGCTTATTTTGCGAGCACAGGCCGAACAAGCTGAGCGATACGATGAAATGGTTAAGTGAGTTGTGCCGAAACTCACGCAACAATAGCATTGGCTGATACGTCTGTTCAGCTCCATGAAGGACGTTGCAAAGGTTAGCTAGCGAAAAAAAATCCCCAAAATAGGAGCAAGTGTTGACTAGGTTTCATCCGCTTTTAGCTTGGCGTTGAACTGTCTGTCGAAGAACGCAACTTGCTTTCAGTCGCCTACAAGAACGTCATTGGTGCCCGTCGTGCTTCTTGGCGAATCATTTCTTCTATTGAACAAAAGGAAGAATCGAAAGGCAACGAAGCTCAAGTTGGCAAGATCAAGTCTTACCGTCAGAAAGTTGAGGCTGAGCTGTCTGATGTCTGCAATGACATTCTCTCCGTCTTGGATCAACATCTCATTCCTGCCGCTCAAGCTGGTGAAAGCAAGGTGTTTTATTCCAAGGTTCGTCGAAGTTGGCCGGTAGATATGCTTTATCTCACAAGCTCGCTTCATGAATAGATGAAGGGAGACTACCACCGATACTTGGCTGAATTCGCCGGTGGTGACGGTCGCAAAGGTGCATCGGAAGCTGCTCACGAAGCTTACAAACAAGCGACAGAGATCGCTCAATCTGATGTACGTGGACTCTCCTATCTGCTCTTTGTTGCTAATTGTTGGAACGCGATTACAGCTTGCACCCACTCACCCAATACGTCTTGGTCTCGCCCTCAACTTTTCTGTCTTCTACTACGAAATCCTCAACTCACCTGACCGTGCTTGCCATTTGGCCAAGCAAGCTTTCGATGATGCTATTGCTGAGCTCGACACTCTGTCAGAAGAGTCATACAAGGATTCGACCTTAATCATGCAGCTATTGAGAGAGTGAGCATCCTTTTCGTGTAACTTTTCTGATCATTAGCTGAATCTCATTGTGCAGTAACTTGACCCTCTGGACTTCGTGAGTATATCAGTACTTATGTGGTGCTCTTGCTGACTTCCTTTTCCTTTTCGTCTGTCAAGTGACCTGCAAGATGCTCAAGGTGAGAGAAGTGGTTCGATCCCGCAATATATCGCTCATCGTCATTAATACTCTCACAGCCGCCGAAAAGGGCAATGAAGAGAAGGCTGCTGCACCCGCTGCCGAAGCTGCCCCTGCTCCTGCAGACTCATAAATAACACCTCACCTACCCCTTACCCTCCCTGCTTCTTCTTCTTCTGGCTCCTCAAGAGATTGATGCTGTTCTGAGACAGGGCAAGGGCTGCGAAGGGTCTGGGTGCAAAGTATCTTCTTCACTTTAGGTCACTACGTTACAAGTTTTTATAAAGGCGCTTGCGCTTTCTGGTCGTCGGTTTTGGTCATTAATCCTTTTTTAACACCGAGGTAGAAATGCAAGTATTAGTTTGGGAAAAAAATCGTGCTCCCATCCAGTCCCATTAATTCGCTCGCGATTCATTTCCGATGTCTTGCTATTGTACAAATAATGATACCCAAGGCTGTATACTGCATACTTGTCAGCGATCTTCTTCCCACATGATGAAGACTTTCGTCTCGTGCGACTTGACCGTTGCCGTCAATGTTGCGTCGAGTATTCTGGTTGAATTGTCCCAGACATCGATCGCAGACATTCGCGCTACGTCTAGCCCTGAGAACAGTGTGGCCAATGGTGCTTCAATGTTCTGCTCCACTGGCGAATGATTGAGTAGAGCAACGACATAGCGTTCATCCGAGAGTGGTCCTTTCCACCATTGAATGCTGCATAGATCGCAGATCAGCTTGCGTTTATCAATTCATGATACAATACTGACGTTCCGTTTGCAACCTCTGATATAAGCACACGTTCAGCTGGTCTGGCCAATGAGTCTTGATTTATGGCCTAGATTCTCTGTCAGCCATGATTGGCAGACTTCGCAGAAAACACACGAGTAGGTGCTTATTTGAGATGATGTCTTTGGTCGCTTGTGTCATATTGCGCAGATCGTTTCCGAGTATCAAGGGACTCTTGACAATGGCCCACATTGCGAAGTGTGTTTTGCTAGAACATCGTCAATCATGATTATCAAATTGACATTAGACCTACTATTCATCTTCAGTCATGCCGCCATTCCCGACCTGTGAAGTTTTTAGAATGTATTCTTATGTCGAGGCTCAGCGCATACTTCGAGCATGTCCTAGCACAAATATGAGTACCTGGGAAAATGACAGGGAAAATTGACTCTTACCAAATCGTTGAAAGCTCCCTCGTGGCTAGTTTGTATAATCTCAGCCGCTTTGTTGATGATGTTCATTACTGAGCATCCAGGTCCGTGTCCCTATGGCAGTCAAAGAAGCATAGACATGAGCGAACTTTAATACTACTGAAGAGGCTACACATACCTGCTTGAAGCAATAGGCGTGCGTACAAATACATTCCGGTGCGTCCATGTCGAACTTATCATGAATACTGCAATTCGATCAGCACTGCCTTCAGTGGTGATTCCAGACCCACTCGCCAGCCATTCTCCAGCTATTCGATATTCCAGGAGCCCAGTCGAAAACTGCGTGATGAAGATCAGTACTACTACAATTACTGGACGCGAAACCAACCAGAGTCCATTCCCCTGTAAAATCATTTGTTGCGATCAGTCTCTTGCAAAGCGACGCGCGGAAACCCATAGCTCACCAGGAGCACAAGGCATAAACCATATCTCGACCAGCGTCCAAGAGGCTGTCTGACATTGCCTTATAACGAGCTAGAGATTTGGCAGGCGATTGATCTCGATCTTCATTATAGCAGTTGTCGTCTGTGCTCGATCGTCGATGCCTGAAGAAGGCTAAACGCGGAATATTGCGTACATTTCAGGTAATCGATGTTCCAATCAGCCTGGAAGTCTTTGAGTACCAGAAAGCGATGAACTTGACATGGCTCACAAATGTTTCAGCATCGATCTTCAATAACACATTAACACAGTAATACATCTTGAACGCGTGTCTGAAGCTTCTCTACCTTCTCATAGTCCAGTGATGCCGGGTAACCAGCACAGGTAAGTCTATAGATCTTGGGCTAACCGCATGCACAAAGCGCATGAAGGTTCCAAACACCTACGTTCCTGCAGAGCTATATATCCCGATCTGAACAGTAGATCAGTACAGTCTTTCAAGACCCAAGATAGATAGACCCACTTTCATGCCCATTTTATGTATTCTCGCACTCAATTTCTTGATCCCGCTTGGGAATCTCTTCGGATCAGGTACCAATCTTTTCGTTGTAGGGTCACGTTCTTTCGTACTCCAACAATCATCAATCATCACATAATCATACCCTAGATCCTTCAATCTAGTGTCCACCACTGCAGTTTCGCCATAATCAATAACCAAGCACAAAGTTGGAGATGACAGAGCAAACTTACTAGTCTGAGCCATCTCCAGAAACAAATCTTCATCAATGTCACATTTGAAAGTATTCCAACTGTTCCATCCAAGCGCAGGAGCTCTCTGTAATCCATTGTACGAATGTTTCTCATTCCTTTCGGACCCCAAGAGCGTCGTTTGAGTGTACCAAACCGAAGCAACGAACATGAGAGCAGCGAAGAAGCCTGTGCATAAGTTCCCTCTTGGATTGAGTCCACAGAGTAGTGCAGCAGAGCAGAATGTACTGACAGAAAGCTAAACGACGATAACGACGCCATAGTCTTGTTTGGTGAGGTGGTTCTACAGTTTCTGAAAGCGGAGGTAAGGCTTGAGGTAAAGCGTGATATGGACCGCGTTTAGGTGAGCTGCGCGTAGGAGGCATAGTAGTGGACTAGGCACGGATGACGATGACAGGCGTTCACTGAAGTGAAGCAGCACACATCCAAAGAGAGTCGAAAATCTTGCCAATTGGAATGCAACTTCTGACGTAGGGGTTATACCGGAGCGTAACCAATGTGCTACAGCGCACGTAGCGTATGATGGATAAACGGTAGGGCGGATAACTCTTCGCGTCAAGTTGCGGTGAGGAAGAGCAATGGAAAGTAATGCGAATCAATTACGCGACTGCATTGCAAATTATTCACATGTTTTGCCTTGCATATCAGCCATACTCCAGCTACAGTGCGTATTATCGCGTGAAAGTTCCCACACTAGCATGAGAATGAGATTATCTGTATGGTGCGTCGCTTCTCTGTAAAGAGCCCCAAAACAGCAGTCAGCGAACGGACTGGGCTCGATTGAGCATCCTCACCAAGTTTGCTGCAATCTCAGCTTCCATTCGATCACCATTAGCTGTTCAGTAAGTTACAATCATTTAAGCGATCTATCTCGCAAAAATTGCAACCGACGAACCTAGCAACTTCTCCTTATTGTACAAAAGTTCTTCACGTGTTTCGGTAGTGTATTCCTGATTTTGAGCTGTGCAGATTAGGCTGAGTAAGCAATTCGTTTGCTTTGATCAGCTCTAATACGCACTTTCGACGATAGCATCGACCGGGCAAGCTTCTTGACAAAATCCACAATAAATGCACTTGGTCATATCTGTGAGAAGTAATTCGACTCAGCGCTGAAATGCGCATCAACGAATGCTCTCTTCACCTAGATCATATCTGCACCATTGGAACACAATTAGCAAGTATTTAGCAGGCTGGGTTCATGGGGTACCTAGTTGTTCTCCTTCCACCATCCTCTCTTGTCTCTGATTCGATAGTAATAGCTTGAGCAGGGCAAATAGCTTCACACAACTTGCATGCTGTCCTTCCTCGTTAGTTCAGAGCTAGGAGAGTAATGCTGAATGCTGACCAATACACCTTTCTTCACCTGTTGCGTACCGACGCAGAGCATGTTCACCTCTAAATCGAGGACTGATGGGACCACGTTCAAATGGGTACATGATAGTCTGTGCGTAACCAATGGTTCGCAATCAGCCTGAGTTGATGCAACACTCGTCTACGCACGTAAGGCGGCCTAAAGAATTGCTCCAAGACCACCCACATTCCTTTTTATACAATTTAGCTTGTGCTCGATTTGAATGAAGCAAATAATCACTGACCTCTCATAATCTCAGTAAAGAAGAATAAATGAGCGGCCTTATCCAAGGCAGACGGTCCTTTGCTGTAATCGGGTCGCTCGACTTCCAAAGGTGTGTAAACATGATTTATTCCACCTTGCTGCTTGTTATCTGGCGATACGCCATATCCACCACTTGGGATCTCTTCGAAACCTTGACCAACATAACCATGAGCATGAGGTTCAGCAGATTGACTTAGTTTAGTAGTGGCGGGTGTAGCAGGACGAGTGGAAGAGCTGTGCAAGAGCGATCGAGCTACTAGTAAGGATGGACTAGGGAGCTGTCGAGCTGGTCTGAGCGATGTTAGGAAAACGCGCTGCATGATGGCTTCAGGACAAGAATTTCTTGAAAGCGTCCAATGGTCGGCGAGCTATATCGATGCAGAGTGGCTTCTCGCTCATTTGTGTATTGTGCTCTATTACGCTCGCTGTTCACTCTTTTCCATGATCCATCTCAAATAAAGCCCGATACAAGTCGCTATTTCGACAATTCGAGGATGCAAGGGATATTGCTCTTCATCGGAAGATTTGCTTGCTTCTCATCAGTTCTCCCTCTCCAACCGAAATGATATGCAGGCTCACATATCCTCATGTAAAGCTTCAGCAATATTTTTCACTGGCATCTTTCTGCCTTGTCTCCTCCTTCCCTTGCTTTGCGCTTGCGAGTTCATGTATACAGTATACTGCACCCAGGAGAATCTAGGAAAGAAGAGAGCAGAGCCTCGTTCGAGGCCTTGCTGATGTCGCTCAGACGATATCAGAAGTAGGGCTCGGTTCTTTCCTCCCATCTATTGCTAGCCTTGTCTGCCTATTTCTTTCTGTTCATGTGTATGGGCTATGTATCCCGTCGCTATGCATTGCTCTCGACGAAGCGATGTCCTCGAAAGGACAGAAGGCGTCCTCTGCACGTACAGCTCTCGACACAGCCAATCTACTTCGCTTCAAGGCAAGGTATATCTGGGTCCTTTTCTTTCCTGTGTACCATCGAAGCTTTCCGACAACCGTCTTTTCGATCTAAGTGTATCATCTCAATCACAACACTGCTTTTTGTCTGCATCCCTGTAATGCTCAATACTTCTCAGCTCAAAGCTCACGTCAAGAGCCTGCTATCAGAATGGACAGTACCAGCAGGTGAGCTGCGCCTTTCTTTGATACACAAAGTATAGCTAAGTTGATATGAATAGCAACGATTAGCGTCTTTGACATCAATGCGAAATATGGCTCACAAGAGACGAAGCTGCACTGCGGAACTATGCTGAACGGTCAGAAGCCAGATGATACTACTCTGTACAACATTGGCTCGGTTTGCAAGTAAGTTCGATTTATACAATTTTTCTTGTTGATCAGCTGATCCTGTTGAGTTAGAAGCTTTACCGCGCATGCTATTGCTATCTTAGTTGATCAAGGTCAATTGAAGTGGGAAACAAAGGTGAAAGATGTCATACCGGAATTTCAAGTCAAGGATCAGCAAGTTAAGATAGCAGCTACGATTACTGATCTTCTCGTAAGTGTCCACATTGTTCTTACAGACCAATCAGACTTATATCGAATGTTCTGCAGTCCCATCGAACTGGTGTAGGTAAATGGCAACCTTTCTCGGCAACCTTCTTACCAAGTCAAACTCGCAAGCACGATATCGAAGCGTTTGCTGAATTCGAGAACTCTGTTCCCTTTGGAGATTTCGCTTACAACAATGTGGCCTTTGCAATTTTAGCGGAAATCATTTGCAGAATTTCCGGTCAACCTTTCGCTAAATTTATGAGAAAACATATTTTCATTCCGCTTGGTATGAATACAGCTACTTATCGACCTGAAATATCTTCAACTGCTATTCCTTCGATCTCATGCAAAGATCAAGCTTATCAGATCGATTTACATAAACAACCTACCGATCCGGAAGATAGTGCAGTTGACGGAGCTGGCGGTCTTTTCTTATCAGCAAACGATGCAATCAAATGGCTCACTTATCTAGTCAAATCTACTTCACCGAACATAGAGTCTGGCTTTAAGAGTTTGCTGTCGGATCGGCAACTGGAATTCCTTTTCACGATACATAACAAGCCGTACAACTTCTTTGGTCTTATGCCTACTTCTTCGGCGTTGGATGGGCTGGATTATAAGGCTTTGGGATATTGCTGTGCATTGAACACAAGCGAGTTTCAAGGTCACCAAATTTACGAGCACTCAGGTACGTCCATGGTCGCATGCTTTATATAAAAATACCCAGTCTCTCATGTTTTAGGTATCATGAGCGGTTTAGGAACTACATTTGCTTTTTGTCCTCAAGAAGGAATAGCTATTCTCGTCATGGCTTGCGCAGCAGGCAGTACGTCAAGAGTCTCTTGAGTAGTAACTCCCTTCGCTTATGCCTATACTTCTAAGAGGCAATGCAGTAGCATCTATGACTGCTTTGAAAATTCTGGAAGACACCTTGGCTTTGGAAAAGGAAGATTGGAACTCTCGGTATAAATTGGATGGTTGGCGTTGGAAAGGCATCTTCACTGTTCCTTCTTCCGAATGCAAAGAGTTACAAGATCTCTCTGTATTCTATGGGCTATATGCAGCCAGCGAGACAAATCGTGTTCTTATCTTCAATGACCAAACTCCGAATCTTGGTCATAAGGCTGTGGAGCTGCTCAAGAATCTCAAGAGAAGCAAGAACCGTGATTCTTATCCATCAATTCAACCACCCATTCTCTATCTCTGCTCTCCTACCGAAGAGCGCATTGAAACCCTCACTCACTACCTGGCCCTTACTGAACTAAGCAAAGACATATTCTACTGTACTGCAAGATACTTCTGCTCTAATGGGAATGAACTATATGATGTTCACCGCTTCGCCATCAGTAAAGCAGGAAATGGACGGTTGGTGTTCAAGCGAGATGAGGATAGGCAAATCATTAGATTTGATTTCAAATCAGAAGGACCTAATGAGACAGTCGCTATGAGTAAGATGTAGCTGAAAACACACTCAGATAAGCAGAAGGCGAATGAAGCATTATTGACCTTGCGTGCAAATTGATGATTCGTTTACTTTATTCGACGACTCTCTTTAACGTGAAATATGTCTAAGACAGTCACAAAGACAGCCTCGGGCACTTCAGCTGCGCGTCCAAGCGATCAAGGTATGTCCTCTCGTTTATGCTCATGCGGATATTGATTTAGTTCTTGGGTTTATTCTCGCTCAGAGCTGGTCGCTACCTATAATGCAAACAGACAAGATCTGCAAGCACTGATGACCAAAGCTGGTGAACTGGAACGAGACGCAGATGAGCATAAGTGCGGCCACGGAGGATCTATGCAGCGTAATGCATCGCTTAAATCTTCCATTCGGGTTGTGCAGGCTCGTGATAGGGACACTAGAAGAAGTCATGGAGACTGAACCTGATCGTAAGTCGACTCGCTGCAATCGAAAGCCGTAAAGCTTCATGTCGAAGCTGTAGGGAAATGTTTTCGCATGATCGATTCTGTACTGGTCGAACGGACGGTAAAAGACGTGCTGCCTGCGCTCAAGACGACGCTAGAAAAGGTTTGCTCTCGAGTGCTTGTGCACCTTGTGTGCTACAGGTGACACTTACGAACAGCTGCAAGAAACTATGCAAGGTATAGCAAATGCCTACTCTCAAAAGGTTTGCGGAGATCGGTGCTTGCACATTACCTGTGCTTAAGTCCTCTTCCGAGAACAGGAAAAAGAACAAAACGAGTTCATCAAGGTCTGTCATGCTCTGTTTTTTATCTAAGAGTCCTCTGACTCTGTCTGTATGCAGAAATGGAACATCCAAGTACGGAACTCAGATTCGTAGCGCACTCAAGTATTTGCGGGAGGGAAGGGAACGATTGTACAGTAATAGACTACAATGCAGCTGGTTCTGCTACTTTCTTCTCCTCAGAAACCGTTTGCCAATTTCGAAGCAGCACTTCTAGCATCTACTCTTCTCCTTTCATCTACTACTCTTTCCCTTCCTTTGATCGTATCCGTCGCTCCTCCTGGCAGCATAACACTTTTCGCCAAGTCATTGATTCGAGATTGACCTGTTGATGCAGCTCTCGAATGTGTAGGCGGTACGAACATCGATTGCGTTCCATTTCTTGTCGAAGAAGGAACTTCAGAAGAGGTTCTAGAATGAGTAGACGCTTGAGAAGAAGAGGGAGGTTGAACAGGTTGAGGTTGATGAACGTAAACGATCTCGTTTGCAGTTTTGGCAGGAATGTTTCTCACTTCATTTCTAAGCACCTCCAGATCTTTCAATGCTTGTTTTTCAAACGCAGCACCAGTTCTGGCATGTAATATCAAAGCTTCGAAAAAATCATCATGCATCTGTTTCGTATGGGCGTGTAAACTAGGCGCAAGTCGGTCTGAAACAGCAGCCAATTTGGAAGCGAGAACAGTCTCGTGTTTCTTTGCATCTTCAAACTCATCTAGAGCTTCATCCGCTCGTTCAGGTTTGATATTGTTGCTTGATTTTAGCTTTTCAATCTGCCGTTTCTTAGTGATGGCTGTTTTACTTGCTGTTCGATGCTCTTCTACAATCAATTGTCGCTGTAGTAGTGCGTCCTGTACGTCCATGCAAGAAATCGAATGAGATTAAATCTCAAGCTATTTCTTGTCCAACGCACCTTTGCCTCTTTCGCTTCGGCAGAAGCATAAGCCAGAGAGTCCGCCAAAGTGACCGATTCTGCAGTAGCTAAACCAGAATCGATATCGCCTAACCGCTTCACACCATCACCCGTTTTTCTAAATCCAATTTGTAGTGGTTTATGAGTTTCGACAGTCGAAAATGCGGCCAATTGTTCAGAAGCGTCATACATCGCTCCAGCTAAGACTGTGACATTGGAGTTCCAATCTATCAGCTAACAAGCTAAAACGAGAACACCAATCTCACGTTTCCTATTCCGCCCCACTTTATCTATCGCTCGAGCTACATCTGCAAAATGATTCTCAAGCTGAGCCATATCGCCCTTGATATGTGACATTTCGTCGTCAGGTTCGTATGAAGATTTGGATGATCGTAAAGTAAGGGTAGCGAATGATGAGCTAGGTTTCAGCCGTCTTCTTATAGTAGTCGGCGTGTACTACAACAATGTAAGTAGTGAGCGGGATGATAAAGTACGGCAAACATACACCAAAATGCGATTCCAAGAATGAACGAACTTCATCATCTCTAGCCAGGTTGAAGTTTTTACTAATTCTGTCTACCCATTTCTGGAAGGCTGTTCGCAAAAGACGTTCTTCTTCTTCCGCATTGGCTGCTGCAGTTTCAGTCAAAGGCAAAGCAGGTATGATAAGTTGTGGATGATTGCTCGCTAGGGCTAGATGGAGTGCTATGCATTCGCCATAAGATCTCGAAAAGGGTTTGACGTGCGTTTGATGATATGTTGAGAGGTTGGTCTGTCCAATTCGGCTGGTAATAAGTATGCATCATACCATTTCACAGAACCAACGGACCGTAGCTTCCATCTTGACCCACAGATCCTTCTTATTCCTCTCTAGCCCTAGTACTCGAATTCGAACATAACCCTCAACCCGATCTCTTTCTCTCAGCGCTTCCAAATTCGCAGCTGCGTCTCTATTTTGCTGTGCAGTATTTCTCGCTCTGGCTTGAGCTTGCTGCTGAGCTTGTTGAGCATTGTATCGGGCGCCAGAAGAGATAGGTGCTTTATCATCGTCAGATGAGTCTATCGGACCAACTCGAGCTGGTGGAGGTGGTTCGCGAGTATAAGGAGACCGAGGATGACCTGGACTAGTAGGTGACAGTATGCGCGATTGCTGTTGAGATCCAGAAGCTGAGCTCTGTGCTGCTGGACTCCAAGGTGAAGAAGCCACTGGGTACTGTGCAGACTGCTGCTGCTGTAGAGAGGAGGAGGTAGAAGCTGTGTTGGGCGATGCTGGCCATTGCGGCACAGAAGGACTAGGCGCTTGGATTGACCGCGCTATGATTGACGTTTCTTTGGCTGGTGTCGGCGGACCAGCTACATCCTCTGAGCGTACACGACCATGCGTTACTATCTCCCTCTGAGGCGTGGAGATTATCTGAGAGACGCCTAAGGGATCCATGGTATATTGTCACAGGTCAAGAAGGTGAAAGCCCTATTTCGTCTATTTGTGCCTTTCTTGCAAGTGTTTCAATAGATTTCAATGCTAGAAGACTCGCTGTAAGCAATTCTGTTTGTAACGACAGGCAGAATTATCCCATTCAAGCTGAAAATGCCTTCGAGCGATGACTTCGGTTCTAGGCATTGTATACCTAGCTATGCCGGCGGATCTGCATGTCACGGATCACACAAGCTATTTTGTATCGAATCAGACCAACCGGGCGTATCATGCAAGCGACGCACCCTACGAAGCAAACATCATGCAGCGGATTCTGCCGCTCATAGAATCCAGGCCGGCCACGCAGGCATTTTGCCAAGCTTCATGAGCACGAACGCTACTTGACTCTAGCATGACCCGAAGATTTGACATGGTTAAACAATTTCGTTCTCGAGGGGAAAGATTGCTTGCAAACGTTACAGGTTTCTTTACCTCCATCTGGGTTGGGGATAGATGAAGGGGATTGTAGAGCCGCTTTCTTCGCTGCTTCTTTGGCTCTTCTCTTGTCCTTCTTACTGATTTGTATAGGTTTCTCTTCAGCTGGAAGTTCAGTTGCTTCCTCAGGAGTTGGAACATCTGGAGTTTCAGCTTGCAGCGATAAAAGGTCGGTTTCGCTGGCAGAAGACTGCCTGCGCCGTCTACCTTTCTTCTTCTTCGATCGAGGTAAATCTTCTTCTTCCACTTCTAGCGTTGATTCAGCTATCGCTTCTTCTATCTGTTCTATATCCGAGTCTGCTTCTCTTGGTTCAGGTGATTGAGTAGAAGTCTGTTCTGCATGGCCATTTCTCGTAGGCGAAGGAGCATCGTCTATATCCAGACCAAGTTCTGCATCTTCTTCTATCATTTGCTTTTTTAGTCTAATACAAAATCAGCAACAGTCCATGTGATACACATCTGACTCACTGTTTCATCAGTTTAACATGCTTCTTACTCCTCTCGTGATTCTCGTACGCTCCAATACTTTGGAAGTCTTTATCGCAAGCTGGGCAGTATAGATCCTGAAACTCCTCTTCTTCGTCATCCTCGTGTATTTCTCCGTTCTCTCCGGCGGAACATTGCGGTTCTATAACTTCCCCATCGCTGTCGTCTACTTCGACTGGTCGGACCCTTTGCCAATCTTGCTCTCGATAGCGTTGTGCATCTTCCTCTCTGGATTTGGCAGCATCCAGAGCAGCTTGTCGGAGCTCGTAGCGTAACTTCTCGGCATCTAATGCTCTGGCTTTAAGTGGATCTGCTGTATTTGAAGAGAGGAATCTAGGATCTCGTTTCTTCAAGAAAGCGGCCAGACTCTGTTTCGGTCGTCAGATTAGATGCTCAATGTCGTAGTTATTGCCACGTACCCGAACTGTTTCATTGTATTCTTTCCGTGCATCATCACGAGCTCGTTTGTTCTCCTTTTCCATAGCTCGCTTGTATCTTCTATCAGGTGCTTCCGTCGTTCGATACACATCAGCACTAGCGAAAGCTTTCCTTGAAGCGAAGTTGTGCTGATAAACTGCATAGAACTTTTTGATATCTTGATCGTAGGAACTCGAAGCATGACCGAAAGAAGGATAATGAGGAGTTTCATAAGTGAATGCAGGTTCACCAGGATAAGGTTTGGCCATCTTCTCATCCCTGGCTATCAAGTCGAACAAAGTCCGATAGACTGAATAGAAACCTTCTTCAGAATCATCAAACCCTCGCCAACCTCTGGTGTCGAAGAAATTGAGGAGTTGTCTAGTTGAAATATTAGGTGCACGAGAAGTAGTTGCAGAGGCTCTCAAATCCAAATCAGGATCTTCGCCATTTGGGCTTTGGGCCAAGTCATCTTTATGCCCGTCATACCATGCTCGTTCGTTTTCATCGCTGAGCACTTCGTAAGCTTGTTGAACGAGTAAGAAACGTTTGCTGGCGCCTTCAGGATCACCAGGGTTCTTGTCTGGATGCTCGACGAGAGCTTTTTTCCTAAATGCTTTCTTGATCTCCTCTTGAGTCGCTGTAGCTTCTATGCCAAGCACGGCGTACAGATCCTGAGCTCCTCTTACTGAATTCGGTGTAGCTGTCCCATTGTCGCTTTCGCCTCGGCTTGCATTTGCACCCATTTCGAAATCTGTTCACAAGGCTTGTGCTTCTGATGACCAACCTTGCCAAGTGCGTGGTATATGTCAATGCTTATATCTGATCAGCCTGGGATATCTTTCGATGCATGCTCTGGTATTCGTTGCGCTCGCCGTTTGCAAGTTCGATGATCGGAATTTAGTGAAACGCTACATTCGAGCTTCGGCTGATCTACCAATCCTACATTGTCTCCTCTTGAGTTGGTGATGCCGAAAGTCTCTTGAGCCTATTCGCTAGTCGTCTGCCTTTTCTCTTTCAATCGATGGGAATCATGCAGATCGCGATCGAGTCTCTCGCTTTGCTATCGCACATCATTCTGGAGAATCTCGCTTCATCCCTTATTGCAAAACCGATACTATGGTACAAATTTCAATCGCTCACTTCCGCTCGGTATAGACCAGATGGATACAAAGATGAGGCCGTCCGTTTGATACCCAAGTTCCTTGTATACGATCCGATAGATACTTCGGTTGATCAATGCCCTAATGGAGAAACAATAAATAATGATACAGTCGTCTTGCTTCGTCTTCTTTTCATTTACACTGAGTAATTCCACTGTTGGCCAGTAGCTGGATCGATCAGAGGTACAACCATGCCAACCGCAGGAGGATCATATTGGCCAGACGGTTCTTTCTGCTCTTCATAGTAATAAGGTATTTGATCGGTCGATACTGGAGAAAGGAAATCAAAATTCTGATAGTCTGGAGTCAATTCGTAATGGTAAGCAGTCGGAGAAGTAGACGAAGAAGAAGGAGGGCTGGTGACTGGAAAAGAACTAGAAGCCAGACCAGCTTGAAGATTCAAGTCATTGCGCCACAAATCGATCTGATTCATCCTATCCGCTGAAGATGGAGTAGAGGTCTCGAAAAGGCTTTCCTGCTGATTGGTAGGTGACTTGTTTGGTACTGCTGTGCCTAGGTCGAGACGCTGATCACTTGCGAGTAGAGTTCGAAGTGAACTTTCTAAGCAAGTACCGGAAATACGCTGAAGGAGGGTCTGCGGGGTGTAGCTAAGCATCTAATCAGTATCTGACCAACCACAGGTTGCCCCTCAAACTTACCCGGCATTTGTACGTTCAGCCAAAGCATGATTTTCCTCGCAAGCACTGGGTGGACCAGGGTCAGTCTTGCTCTGCATCACTTTCAGATACCATCACTAACCTCTTCAAGACCTCGTACATAGCACTTAATTGATTTTTCACATTCGCAGCACCATGTTCCAATTCTTGCATATGCAAATTCCTCTTCTCTCTAAACGTCTTCTGTGCCCTTCTGTTTTGTGCTTTCCTCTTCTCTAGAGGGTCTCCTCCACTCGATGAGGGTTTCCTTCCTCTTTTCTTGGGGAGTTCGGTAGCAGTGCCTGTTCGTAAAGTCCCACCGCTTATCTCTTCATTCGTGAGGCGTAATGTAGAGAGGGGACTTACGCTTGGATGCAGATTGAACAGGGGTTTCATTGCTTATAGGCCTTTCGGAGGCGTTCACTGCAAAAGTGGATTAATTCCCGCAGACAGCATAAATGGTTCAAGGGACGCACTCTTGGCTGCTTAAGCGCGAGCCGATACGCTGTCATTGTTGCAATCTCAGTACAATCCGATCAAGGGGCAAATTGTACCTCACAATCAGATTTGTAAAGTCGTGCGTTGCGAAAGAAGATTCGGAGCTCGTGGGGGGAAAGAGTGTCACATAAGCAGGCTGATACTGTCAGCCGAAATGCGAATTACGATCCCGGCAGTCGGGGCTCGAAGTACAGCTGCGACTTACTGTACAATTCACTACTCAAGGCACACGATCCAGGGGTAAGATCCCGCCCTGCGAAACGGATTCCAAACAGGGGAATTATAACCGCTGTGTGCGCAACATGTGTCTATACTGCGCTGCATCCTGGTGGCAGCTCGGTACAGTAACGAACGCGATCCCTTAATCTACTGTATTTAATCTTACCAATCTACTGCATTAATCTTACCAATCTGATCTTCGCACAAAAATAGTCTTACAAATCTGGAATAGAATAATCTTCGCATAACTTCGCGTGTGAAGACATATACTTTGATTCGATTCAGTGAGCCTCCCTCAAGGGCGCCTGTGACTGAAAGAAGTAATCACTAGAAACAGTCAAGCCTAGCTTAGCTAATGTTGATGCAATCCTAATAGTACAAAGTGACAGAACCCTAACTGATTCCTCATACGCGCCTTGATTGACCATAGTCAGCACCAGTGGCAGCTTTTGGTCAGTCTCATAAGCCTAAATGCTTGGAACATACATCGAATGACTCACGCATAGGTCCGGTTTGAGGTCGAGGACTAGCCGAAATAGATCCAGCTGTTTGTGGTGCTTCAGGTTCGCCAGTTCCTGCCAGTACCATCAAGTTGTATCAGGACAAGCCTGAAAGAAATTAGTCACAATGCTCACGTTTGCTGAAGTGCCACCACTTGGATTGTTCGACCGCTTTGGAAGCCGCTTGATTTTCAGAACGTTGATCATGTACACCAGAGCCATTGGCAGCAGCAAGACTATATTTCATTGATCAGCCCTCATCTATATGCTTTCCAAACTAGAACTCACTTGAGGTGACCTCTTTCTACCAAGAAAGCTTCGAGCAGGTGTGAATTTCTTGAGTTAGGTTTCCAGACTGCCAGAGCTATGTCTCCCAAAATAGGAACGAAGCCTGATATCGCGCATGAGCTCATTGTCGCCTCGCGATATTCGAAAGCTACACACCAATGCCCGAGCCAATCTGGAAAGCACTTAGATATATATTCTCTCAACGGGCAAAGATGACTTACTAGTTGATCTGAGAAGCAGTTAATAACATATCTCTCGACGGTAAGGACAACTCACTAGTGATCATGCGAGACTTCAAAAGAGGTGGGAGATCCGCTTTCGTAGCCAAAGCGATGATTAAACGATAACATATCAAGAACCCAATAACATCGCCAATGAAAGGAATGAGAGCGATAAAGAAGAGAGTGCCGAAACGGAAACCACAGAGACCGAAACCTTTGTCCAGACGATGAGCTCTTCGTCGAACTTTCTTGAGAATCTTCTCGTCTCGTTTAGTTAGACCAGCTGGCATGCCTCTTTGTCTAGTCCTTGTTCTACCTCTGTTGTCTACGAAGGTCTCATAGTGCGGGCTAGCGGGAGAGAGATGATTAGAGCCCAGCTTCCTACATCCCTTGTAGACTTACTCGGGCGGCTCATAGGCTCGAGCTTGTGATCCAACGACCTATCGAATAGAATGAGTCGCAGTTGAAAGACTGTCTGCATCAGCCAGCCCGACCTGCTTGACGACCTTTCCTGCGATTCTATTTGAAGTCAGCGGAAAGCGGCCAGGTGCGATCTTGACTCACTTGTTCATTAGCGAGAGCTTGAGAGGATGTCAAGAGAGCGTTCTGAGTACCAGTCGGAGAACGGTTCGAGACGAAGGCCAAAAAAACACGACATCAGGTACGGTTGCTCTAGTACAATGACTGTGGCCAGATCCGATGAAGTGATACCTCCATTATATACCTGCTGCTACGCCTCACTCATCTCTCAATGGGAAGAAGCTCGCTCAAACGATTATTACGTTTGGCAAGTTCTGAAGATTGCTGGAGGCCAGCACAGGCAGATCTCTATGAACAATCCTTCAATTCTACAAGAGATCTGCTTGCTTTCTGTCGCGTTCTGAGCGTGTCAAACTGTGTTGTGCCGTTTATGGCAATTCTTGCTTGGTTCCTGCATGACAATAGCCCTTCTAGATGGATCTGTCGCCAGTCTTATACAAATCTGTGCGAAACTTTAGTCGCCTCCTACAGTGTATAACACTGGCTCCTGAAACACTGGCGCTTCTCGACCTTGTTCAGCCATCATCTACTATGCCTCGAATCAAAAAGGAGCAGCTAGACTCAGCCTTTGAGCCTACAGCAACAGCAAAAGAGGAACCCGTACCAGACGACGAGCGATCGAGCAGATTGAGATCAAAGAAACGGGCAGATTCAGATGAAGATTTCAAGCCTCAAGGAGCGGAATCAGAGGACGAATACAAACCTGATGCTGCTACTAGTCCTTCTACACCCAAACGTAAACGAGGGGCAGTTGTCAAAACACCATCTCCAAAGAAAGTTCGCACAGGCCCTACTAAGAAAGAGTTGGCTCTGCAGGCCAGCGCGGCAAAGAAAAGTAACGAAGCGAATTGGCAACAATATATCATGAATAATAGACGGAACCATGATCCTGAATATGCGCATGTTGCAGGTACCAAAATGGGAGTTTCCAGCGAAGGTAAGGAAGCCAGCTCACAACGGTCTCGACAAGACTGACAGCACATAATCTTAGTCAAGAGCTACTATAGACTCAGGGATGAAGAGCTTGATACTTTAGACCACGAAGAGTTCTTCAATCAGAATAATCCTGGAACTCCAGGTCAGTTGATATCTTGCTCGTCAGAATTAAATGACGCCTTTCACAGGTCGATCTTATGCTCAGAAGGACGTCATTAATCTCGTCTACCGCAAGTTTGCTATCAAAGCGGGGTTAGGCGAGTTACTAAAGCAAGAAATGATTGCTCAAGGCAAGATATTGTTTGAAATCGAGTGAGCTTTAACCATATTCTTGCATTGGATAATATACTGATGTTGGCGTTTCTCTTTCGCAGTTCCGCAAAGCTAGAAGGACGGAAAGGATCGCCCCGCAAAGGCGTACATTGGCGCACAAAGAGAAAGGAGCCAGAAATCGACGACTACTATTAATACTACTGAAGAATGTTATCCGATCTGTCAATGTAGGGCGGTATGGAAGTGCGCTTGCCACGCTCGTCAGGCTTTCGAATCAGGTTTGAGTTGGGTTCAGGTGATTTGTTACGGGACGGTCAGGTTGCAATGTATTATCAGAGTCATCATCGCGTGCATACAGTCTCGTTTGCGGTCTTTGAGCTCATTGCGGAACTGCTTAGAACTGCTTCAGTATTCGGGGCGCGTATTTTTCGGCATTTGTACTTTGGGTCACTTCTGCTCAGATTGCGAATGACAATGCAGCCAAACCTCTGTTTCGCAAACGATACTGGAGCATTCACTTCAGACTGCATACACGTCATGGACCGCTGTCGTATCTGTTCATCCGCAGACAACGCAAGCGGCAAGCCTCTTTCCCAAATTTGCAAAACCCGCCTTGCTGTATCAATTTGTGCTATCTCTTTGCTGTGACGTAGGCAGGGTTCAGCCTTTCGCCCTACGCGCCGCCTCGGATATGCGTTTCTTTCTTTTCCCATATCGTTGATCGATTCCCTTCAGTATGAAAGTAGCTCTGGCAGCAGCTCTTCTTTGTGCTATATCTGTCGCTGGTCGACCTCTCAACGTACCGGAGCACTTGCTGTCCTTGAATATGATCAAATCAAGCGGAGGACTATTCGAGTTTGAGAATGCGGAATTGGCGAACGGTTTCTTACGGCAAAGGAGAGAGAAACGTCAATCTTTCTCTTCTGCCTCTTCTTCAGCGCTGGACGCTAGTCGGAGTGCCGCATCTTTCTTACCTCGCAAATCTAAACCGAAACCCGTCAATCCAAAAATGCGACCAAAGAAACCCAAAGGTTGTTTTCCCAGCTCACCAATGTCTATTCCTACTACATTAGCTACTTCTTCAAGTCTCAAGGATTGGTGGTGTCCGAATAGCGAGGAATACGCTTTCATGGGTTTCAGCTACGATGTAACTGCTTGTCAAGATCTCTCGAGTCTCACAAACGATTTCAAGAATATGAGAAACACTTACAAGAGTCGCTATGTTCGGATATATGGGAATTGTGATCAGGATAACTACTATGATCAGATTGTCAATGCTGCGACAGAAGCTCAGATTGGGTGAGCCAGGCCGCAGTCTTCTTGCATTGACAAATGTTAACGATTGCATCTGATCATAGAGTGTATGCCTTGATTTGGTTTGGCTTCAACGGAGACGATGTTTATGTACCGAGGATGAACAACTTGATCAACACGATCAAGACAAACCCTAAAGTAGGTTTGCTCACTTTTGCTGCTTATTGCTACAATGCTGGATATAGCAACCTAGGCACCTTATATTATCCGATCAGTCACGGTTGGAAGTGAACCGCTCTACGATCATGCCGTTTCAGTAGACAAGCTCGCAGAATTGCTAAAATCGGTCAAGAGCCAATTATCTCAGTATAATATGGAAGTAGCTATCAGTGAAATGCCTTATGGTTATCAAAGCAATGGAGGAGGTATATTGATCTCTTCTCATTGGACTAGGACGGATTCTGATGACACCTTATGATATAGCTTCGCAAGTGATTGCTCAACAAGATACAATGCAACTCAATGTCCTACCTTTCTTCGACTCGCAAGCGACAACAGGGAACAAAGCTTGGGGAGTAGTTGACTGGTCTATCCAATGGACCGCAGAAAACGGTCAAGGCAAACCCATCCGATTGACGCAGACTGGCTGGCCTAGCAATGATTCGATTTGGAAAGCCAACAGTCCAAATGCTCAAGCCACTCAACAATCGCAGCAAGAATACTTTGATCTGCTTAATAGCCAATGTGCTTACTTCAAGAACATGAAAGCTGGTTGGTTCTGGCATATATATGAAGACTGGACTTTATCAGGTTGGGGTGCAGTGAAAGGAGGACAGCCTAAGTTCCCTTTCGATGCTAAAATGTGCGTGGTCCCGTCATACTGTGACGGATATATGCTGACTGCGTGAACAGAACATGTTGATTGTATTCCACTCGATTCGTTTAGGGTTGTAGATAGTAATTGCATTTATATTGGATACTGTCGAGGGGAACGAGGAACGAGTGTATTGACTGCGCATTGCAAGTTCTGTGCGGAGTAAATCTATCTGAAATGCCATGTCTGACTTATCTTGATACGACGAATCTTCATGGCGCGTAAATCTGCTCCGGCAGCAGTCAATAAAGGCAAAGCACCTGCAAAAGATAGCAGCACAACTACAGAGAGCGAGAAGAAGACAGAAAGCGAGACTTCAGAGCAGTATCAAGGATTGCAGGTGCAGGTGAACAATGCATGTCTGAAGGAGCTGAAGCTAGCCTGTGGTACGCCTTTCAGCTTTGCATACAGAGCTCGTCTGACTCTGGAGCAGATGATTACATCAAAGAAGTGATTGTCCATCCTGTTTAGCAGAGTAGAACAATGCTCACGACTTTGAGCAGTATTTCTCTAGACCTGAAGCTTTCAAAGCTTCTCATCAACACGAAGACTTCCATCTCCTCACAGGCTGGCTTTCTTGCCTCATAGCTGGCGGCATAAGTTTATATGGATGGTATGTGCCGTTCATCAAGTCGAAGCAATGGATGGCTGTTGGCGTCATTCTGTCCGTGTACAAGCTCGAGAACGCGTGAACGCGCTGATTAAGGTAAACAGCTACGGCATTCTCAGCTCAATGTCTTGGGTGCATCAACATTATATAGTCAAGGACTTGATCTTTAAGGGGAAACGAAAGACTGTAGCTGGTCGAGTGAGTCTCCTGAAACTGAATCACACCTTCCTGCTCTGACCCTTTATCGTTTTCAAGATTGAAACGCAAACACTTACTATCTCCTCGAAACTTCTTCAGCAGCCGAAAGCAGATCCACCTTTACAATTGACTGCAAAATATGCGCATTCAACGAATGGAGGCAAAACAGTCTTAGGAACAGCGGAAGGGATAGCAACGTTGACTTTTGGAGAAGTCTTCGATGTGAACGGAGTGCTGCATAAAGACAAGCTGAGGACAATTCTTGCTGGCATGGAAAAGGATGTGGTGCAGGACTAGATGAATGCATCAAACGAGTGCTAATACCTGCTCCTGTCTTGCATTAAACGAGAGCAGCACTTGCTGACTAATCAACAGCTTTAACTTAATCAATCCGGCAAACTGCTTCTACTATAGTTTCGAGGAACCAGGTCACCTGACAAGCAGTGTCACGCCGAAACCTCGACTTGTACGGTACAACTTTCGCATAATCTTCCCCCAATTTCTTTTGTCTTGAACAAGGATACCAGACTTGGTTATATTGCGCAACCTGGCGGACATACCCCTGACAGTCATCTACGAGGGCGAAAGATATCAAGCGGCGCGTAGGGAAACGTTGCGAGAGATGATTTCGACTCTTGTAGAAGACTTCGAATTGGAGCAGGATCCAGCGGGCTACTGTTTGACTTGTCAAGGATCAAGACTTCTTCCAAGTGCTTACAAGACTCTTCAACCTGGATTGCCTGTTACTTTGGAAAGAAAGGCTACACAAGCGAAACTGGAAGATAACTCAGACCAGTCTTCGTTGGCTCAATCTTTGCCAGCATCCACTTCAGCGCCGATACCTGGACTCTACGAATTGCAGCAGCCGAAATTGTTCCCTGTAGGCTGTAAGCTGAAGTGACCTAATGTTTGCAAGCCGCAGCACTTACTCTCTGTTCAGATCCAATTCCAGCTAAAGCCCCTCAGCCGACACCTTTCAGTATTTCTGTACCAGAATCTTCACCTTCGCCTTCTGTGCCATTTCCTCCTCAAGCAACGCCTTGGCCTTCTTCCACCTTGTCGAGTGAAATGCCACCAGGATCTGAGCAAGATGCAGTCGCAAGTCCTGAACTGACTGGCGAAGAATGGCTAGATAATTTGGAACTCATCAAGCAAATGTCCGATGCAGTAGCTAAGCAAGACAACCCAACAGCAGCAACTCCAGATCAGCAGAACAGAGTCAACCAACAATCAGATCTTTCTCACGTCGATCCCCGTCATGGAGGCTCTGCTTTTGCTCAGTCAAATCTTAGTAATTACTCTCAAGCAGCACAATCTAGTTCTGCGACGAAAGATCAGAGCAAGCGTGAAAGTGCAGCAGATTCTGGTTCAAGCCGGAAACGCACGAAGAGCTCTGAAGCTTTTTCTCAGCCTTCACTGCCAACTAGTCGACAACTCTCTTTAGCAGCCAAAACAGAGTATGCGGCATTGCATAAGACGTACGAAGATGAGAAACCTTCTCCGCCACCTTCCAAAAATAAGGGCAAGAGGAAATCAGCTAAAGTGGAACATGTCATCCCGCAGCGCTTGATAGATCGGTATAGCTTTACAAGTCCGCATGCATCTCAAGATGGGGAACAAGTGTAAGCTTTTATTTCTTCCTATCCCTTTCGACAGTCCATGTTCTGATCATCTTGATGCAGTTGGGCAAAGTGTATGCCTCTCTTACACATCCATTTCGTTTGCACTGAAATTGTATATCAGGGGAATCCGATTGGTGGCCAGCCGAAATAGTTGCAGTTCCACCTTCTGGCTGGCTTGGACTTATCCCAGCAAATGTAATGGCTACAAGACCAAAAAAAGGGGATAGTTGGTTGATTTCTTTTTATGATGAATTCTCCACCGATACTTGGTGTTGGATTACTGATCGACATTCTCTTTTGGTTATGGGCGATTGTCTGGAGCTGGATCTGCTCATGGATGGATTTGCGGGGTTGTCGAAATCGAATTGCGGGAGAATTAAAGCTGGCATTAGATTAGCTGTTTCGAGGCGGTAAGTGCTGTCCCTTTTCCTGACTGTATGAAGCCCATCTTTCCAATACAGGGCAAGAGATGATGAGCTGTAAGAATGTGAAATCAAAGGCAGAAGCGCAAATGCCAGAGCTGGCCTTTGGAAGTTTGAAACTCAAACCGAATTGATCGATTGTACATTTCTAGATCTGCTGGATTAGCTTGTAAGCGATACATGGAATTGATGACGATGCCTTTCTTCTTGTTCTACGCTTCTGGCAGTATTCTGGCACAGTCGCGTCGCCTTCGCGTAATGCCAAATCTTGCAAACAAACTGCCATATCAGCTTGAGAGATACCCCGCATGACTTCAGAATCGATACCTCGCTTGCTTGTAAAGTGGGATGACGGAGTCGACAAGCAATATCTTACAGCGCGAGCTCCAAATCTCAAGGAAATGATGCAAACCTTGGCCGAAGACTTTGAGCTCGAGGAGGAAGGCTGCTATGCTCTCTTTTATGAAGGTTACGCGTTGTCAGCAAGTGGATACAGGACGCTGCCGCAGTCGCCTCGCCCTACAGTCGGGTAGACAAAATCTTTGCTCTGCGGAAATCTTGTGAGGCTGCTCGCAATGCTTCACCTCGTAAGCGACAAACAATCACTTCCGGTGCAGTGCGAAGAATTCTGACGAATCATCCGATGTGATATCGTTCAATACGCTATCTGAAACACGTTGTACGATTACATGAGATTAGATCTTTTGCATCGTACGTTCAATAGCAATCCCTCTGTTTAAATCGATTGGGCGATCATACAAGGAAGCACTCAACCTTCCATCTCCTGCTCTAAAGCTCCCGAAGCTGCTTTTCCTTCAACCGAGCAAGACACTGGATTCCTCTTGTAAACCAATGGTTTCTTGTGCCGTCGTTTGCCAAATTTTGGTCTGACATCTGTTTCTTGGTCGATTGCTTGCATGTCTTGATATGAAGAGAGAGTCTAAAACTTGGTGTGCGCGACAGAACGGTAGAGATTTTGAACTTACGAAGCATCGAAGAGCCATTGCAGACAAGTGCGTGCTGATGCAATCTTTGAAGGATGATCTAGAACCAGATGCAATGCTCATATATCGAGCGGGAAGTAAGTCGTCCACGCGTATGATATGTTGGAAAATCCTGGCAAGGCCATCAAGGTTCGGACAAAGCCAAGCTGCAAGACAGCGGCTTACCAAAGATTGTACCTTTATCGCATTGCCGATCATACCGACTGCACAAGCAGCTTGCATCCTGCCATTGTTGACCCGCATTCAAGGTTTACTCTCTGTCACTTCTTCCTCTTCTTCCTCTTCCTCCTTTTCCATCGTATCATCCGACCACCATTGCTTAGCTTCCCATGAGGCGGGAGCTTCCCAGCTACTTGAGGTGTGTCTACCTTCTGGATCACTACTGTTGGGCGAAAAGTTTTGTGCGCTTTCGATCTTCCCATTGCTGACTTCGTCGAATGGCTTCACGTGCGCGCATAGACATTGTGGTGCATGTGGTTTCGATGCACGTGTGACTGAAGATGAAGAGTCCAATTTTTGCATTGTCGATTGCAGGCAATAGATGAAGCCAAATAGATACAAAGAAGGTGTTATAGCTATCGAGTCTATTAGCAACTGGCTGAACCATGCACAAGATGATACACTTACCACACAATGCCCAATAAAGGGGTCGGATATGCGAAGGGTAGACGAAGGCCACTGCGCCTGCAACTGAAGAAGCGAAGACAACAAACCAAGGTATTGCGCAAGTCTCGAAAGCAGTTCTAATTAGACCATTTAGGAGTTTACGAGACCTTCGCGGAAGATCATTATCTTGTTTTCGTCTGTGAAAATTGACTACCAGTACTGCTGTGATGATTGTGTCGACCGAAAGGCTTGCCCAGGTGAATAGCTGCGGAATAACTAGCGCCGTCAGGTCTGTAAGAGGTCTTCTTGCGATGTCTGTGCAATCGAAGTTAGCCTTGATTGAGGTCTCTAAGGCAAAGAAGGCTGCTCACTCAGACCTGCGAAAGTGATACCAGATGCGCATGCTACGGTAATCAGAAAAGACAGGACGAAGCCGAGAAGCATGTTGCGATTCGCCAGTTTCCAGCATCTTAGAGCCATGAATGCTTGTGTGAATGCTCTAGCATGATAGTTCAGTCCCGAATATTTAGAGGGAAAATATAGCAATGGACAACTTACGCAGTCAAAGAGATTGGAATGGGAGCAACAGCACGACAGAGTCGGCTTTTGGACAGAATCTTGAAGGATCGATCTTGTCTGACAGAGAAGTCGGATAATTCCCACCATACCACCAACACCGCTAATGCATTTGAAAGGGCCGCAAGACGGAGGAGAAGTTTTGCATATGGTACTGAAGAGGTAGGGAACCTTTTGCTTCTACCAGAATTTGAAGAGGGAGGGAAAAGGAAAGGCCAAGCTGTTACTATGGCAGATGTCCCAAGGATCATCTGTAAGCCCCACGCTATGACTGGAGCTACTAGAATTCGGGTAGCATATTCTTGCGATGCCATCGATTGCATTGAATCCATGATCGCAAGGCAGCAGCTTCTCAATTGGAGGATATCAGAAAAGACAGAGAGATCCGATCAAGGCGAACGCCCCGCGCGGCCATATGATTTAATGACCAGAGACAGCGGACCATAACAAGCGACAGACATTGATTTTCCAAGGCACCACAAAGTTGTGCCTTGCGGACCGCTCTAAATTGCCGGGATTTTACCGAAGCCTTGACTGCCCATGCAGGAGACTGCAGAGCAATCCTGATCAGCTATTTTGATAAGCCGATTCCCACGATGCGGAAGAAGCAAAGTCCATCGCTCCCTCATTCAATGCTTGTGCAGCTGCCGTCTTCTGATCTGGAAAGCCGCAAGAGTCGCTTCGCAGCAAAATAACGTGCTTGGGTATTGAGAGTCATTCGGATCTTAAATTCTTCGGATCAATGTAAACTTTGCTTCCTTCCCATGCACTATCAATAATCTGTCTTGCGTGTGAGCTTGCCGTCCAAGCAGAAAGTTTTGCGAGGAAGACTTGGAACGCATAGGATATGTTCGCCAATGCCCACAAATTGTCACATCTCTCGTATTACCGGAACGTGCCTCAATTGAGGTGCATAGAGATGACTTCTTGTTGCAGCGGATTCCAGATGATTCTTGCGCTATATTTTGCAAGTTAATTCGAAACCAATGTTATGCCAATTTGACCAAGAATGAAAGCTGAGTTGACTATTACTTTGTTAGTGAGAGTAGTCCTGAAGTAGATGACAAAGATGGCAATCCGCTCTGCATGGATTGAAGGTGAAATACGGTTGGCAATCATACCCAGGCTCGAGAGAGATGCAGAAGCGACAGCCAATCTTTGGATAGATTTAGAGATGTTTAACTCGACTACGCAGAGCGAATAAAGATGCTTGAGCACTGCGAACAGCCAATTGACGGAATTAACGAAGCATCCACACAGTCTGCCATTGTTGCGCTTTGGTAAAGAGCCGCCGCCCATAGAGTTGAAGCAGGCACGATGGGCTTGTGGTGTACAGCCGACGGGCGCTAGCTCTTGTTCGAAAGTAAAAGACAAAAAGCAAGAAGCGAGAAGAACATGGAGCTAAGGAGTGCGTCTGCAATAGATCTCGGTGGAAGACGTAGTCAGATAACTTGTCATCTAATATGAACGCTGCGATAAATGTAGCTGCTATCGATCGAGAGTAGGCCAAATCGCCAAATGCATTTCAGCGAGAAACAGGAAAAGGATAAATAGTCTGTGGAAGTGATAGCGCAATTAGAAGAAGGTCACAGAGCAACTCATTCAAGCAGGACCGCAATTGACATGGCTGAGTATGTCCAAACACAAGTTGGATTTTCGCTCTTCCTTTGGTCCGCGACTCGCTGTGCTCTTACATCTTCTCTTCTCTATACCACACAGATGTCTGCCTTACGAGCAGCAAAGACTTGCTTATCGCCTGCTTTACGCGGCAGTGCCAAACTTTCGATTCCTTCACAAAACCTGTCTTCAGTTGCTGCAGTTGGCAAACGTGCAGCTTTCCTAAATGCTCAATCAACGATAAGCAGTCAGAAACGTCATGCAAGTGAATCGTCAAGCGGATCAGTCGAGGTGCGGCAATATTCTAATGGACAAATGTAAATGTTGGGCTCAAGCGAACTTGTGGTTCAGATGACTGTTCGAGATGCTCTGAATGAAGCTATGGCTGAAGAAATGACTCTGGACAAGAACGTCTTTATTATGGGCGAAGAAGTAGCGCAGTATAACGGTGCATACAAGGTTTGGCCAGAATCAAGCGCTATCAGATTACCTCTGATGCTCTGAATCATCCTTGTCGAACAGATCACAAAGGGTCTTTTGGATCGATTTGGCGCAGACAGAGTCATTGATACACCGATTACGTGGGTAGCATGAACGTTTGGTCTGCTTTGGCTGATCAAGCATGTTGTTGTCTACAGAGAAGCAGGCTTCGCGGGTATCGCAGTAGGAGCAGCTCTAGCAGGTCTCAGACCTATTTGCGAATTTATGACTTTCGTATGTTCCATCAATATGCGCATTACCATCTCTGACCGAGTACACGTTGTAGAACTTCGCCAGTTCGTGCTTGCTAATGATGACAATGTCAATCGCCTGACAAGTCTTCTCGTACAGTGCAAGCCATCGATCAGATCGTCAACTCCGCAGGCAAGACTTATTACATGTCGGGAGGAAATGTTCCGTGCGTACAAGACAGGCCTTGCAAATACAAAGCTTAAAGCCTTTCTTACTTTGCACAGATGCCCAGGTGAGCGAACTCGCCTCATAGCCAGACTAAGCTGAAAGTGAATAGTCGTTTTCCGTGGACCAAACGGAGCCGCAGCAGGTGTAGCAGCTCAGCATTCCCAGGATTACGCTTCATGGTGCGTTCTGAATTGATGAACATCGATTATGATGTTCAGAATCTCTCAACTGCACAGGTATGGTCAAGTCCCAGGTCTCAAAGTCATTTCTCCCTATTCAGCCGAAGATTGCAAAGGTCTTCTCAAAGCAGCCATTCGCGATCCTAATCCAGTAGTCTTCCTCGAGAATGAAATCATGTACGGCATGTCCTTCCCAATGTCAGCTGAAGCGCAAAAGGACGATTTCGTTCTACCGATTGGAAAAGCCAAGATTGAAAGACAAGGGAAAGATATCACTTTGGTCGCTCATTCACGAATGGTTCATCTTTCTTTGGAAGCTGCGGAAATATTGAAGAAGGAAGATGGCGTAGAAGCGGAAGTTATCAATTTGAGATCGATTAGACCTTTGGATTTGGATTGCATTATTGCATCAGTTAAGAAGACAAACAGGTGCGGAAGTTGATTCTATATCAGCCTCATGCTGATAATCTTTCACTCTCGTCACAGGCTTGTCACCGTTGAAGGAGGTTTCCCATCTTATGGTGTTGGATCTGAAATCTCTGCATCAATTGTCGAATCTGAGGCATGGGACTAGTAAGCTCTGAACACTACTTCTCTATACAGCGCTGATGATTGGAATAGCCTCGACGCACCTATTGAGCGTGTTACCGGAGCTGATCTACCAACACCTTATGCTGAAGTACTGGAAAACTTGGCTTTCCCTCAGACAGAAACGATCGTCAAGGTTGCCAGACGTTCTCTCTACAGATCATAGACATAGCAAGGTTTAGTAGCAGTGAGGGCTTCGGAATAGTATTATTGGCTTGCAGGGTAGAACATTTCATGTCATTTTCCACCTTTTGCTCTTATCCCGGCACACTTGGATTGTCCAACTTTTTTCTGGTCTACATTTTGTGAAGCTAAAATTCATCGTATTGTCTGACTTCATATCGCTGAGCGAAAGATGACAAGGCAAAGCTGTCACACGCAGATTGCCAACGCATAATTTACAACTAAGATGCATGGTATCGACATGTAGGTAATTTTACATCAAGGTATTACTCGAAGCCAGAATCGTCTGAATCTAGATCGAGTCTCTTCTTTTCTTTGCGCGTTCGCCTGCTCCCAAGTGCTCTTGTAGCAATGTCATCCTTCTTGGGAGCTGCCTTGATACGTTTCTCCTTCGGAGGTGGTGCTTTCGACACATCCGGGAGAGAAGCGGCAATCGCTTGTTCGAGAGCAAGAGCCGGTGGAACGATCTGCTGAGAAACCTGCTGCTGTTCTGGCTCTTCTCGCTGAGACGCCTGTCGCGAAGGCCGTCTAGAGATCGCCGGTGATGTTGAATTAGACTTCTTGCGGGTGTTACTTCTTCGTTTGATAGGTTTGGGTCGTGGCTCTTCTTCAGATGAGCTCTCAGACTTCTGTTCAGCTGAATTCTGCGTGGTTTTCCGATACTGCTTGATAACATTTTGTAGTCTGGCCGAATGGAAAGCGATTCTGCTCTCGGCGTTCAATACAGATAACAAGGGCAGCAAAAGCAGAAGACTGACTTTGTATGAGGTGCAAAGCGACCATTGCCGCCGCTGACATCGAACTGCATACAATGTCAAGTGTAATCCCTGCGCTAGCAAAAATTGAAACTTACGAATTTGTCAAGTGTGCCTTGCATATTGGCCACGCCGTGATTCTGACAAGGGCTTGTTCAGATTTAGTGCAGTCGCAATGAAAGTGAGACTGACTCTTTGACCCATTCGTTTGATCAAGGGCGTAAGCAAATCATCAACTTTATGCACACCCCAGCCAAGAGATTCGGCCAGAAAGCTAGAGAATATGAGAAGAGATTGCTAGGTCAGATGACCAGGCTAACCTTCGCAGACCATCGAGATCTGGGATGCCCCATTCGAATCGACCTTCACTGGAATCGACTGTAGGCTTCCAATATGCTTCAGCCTGCTCGATATTCAGTAAGAGCCCTCTCAATGCTAGTATGACGTACCACAGCTGGGTTAGGCCAAGATTCCTCCAGGAATAGATTCTTTTTTGACTTTTTCTACTTACGATGTTCAGCTTCCGGCTACCTATAGATAGACCAAAGACTTACGAAGCGGCGTCTGAAAGCAGTATTGGTGTCTTCCGGCGTGTCTTGACCTTTCTGCACTTTGCTCCACCACTTTCGAAATTCGCTCAAACCGTCTGGGCCAGCAAACTCGTTCATCAACTCCATTCCGATCACAGGACCAACTCCAGGCAAGCCCTCAGTATAATCGCTACCCAAGAAGTGAGCCAGTTGAATGAGCTTCTCCCTTGAAAGACTGAATTCGCGTTCCAAGTCAGACAACAGATAGCATTCGACGTATTTGTTCTGATTGAACAGATTCTTGTACACTCGAGTTCCGCCAAAGAGGAAGACATCTGAATCGTCGGTAATGATCCCATCCACAAGATTGCGTTGCACGAGTTCAGCACATTGGGCTTCCGCTTCCATCGGCGCTGTGACATAAGGTAGTCCAAACAGAGCCAACATGCGCTTTTGAGGAGATTAGCATGGCTAAGTGAAAAGTAGCATGGTGTTTACCTGGATATCTTTAGACATCTGCAGCGTAATCTCATCAGCATTCCTCCTATCCTTCACCCGCTGCTGGTTGAGTTGTCTGATCTCTGCATCCAGCTCGTTTGACATCTGATTTAGATCTCGCTTGTGCAAATCCTGAAAGAAGGTGTTGAAATGACCTTCTTCCGCCATGAGATTGGCTTGGGTTTGAGCTTCTTCCATCAAATGTGCATCGGGTTCTTCATCACTCAATTCGTGACCAGCATCGAGCAAAGGGAAATCTTCTGGCACAGAAGCATCAAAACTAGTCGATTCAATTGGCGCAGGACGCTTCTGAGGTCGATTGGCTACCGGAGACGGAGATCGAGACCAGGCAATTGCTCCCTCTTCCTCTTCTTCATCGTCAGGTGCTGCAGAGGTTGAGGATGTGTTGAGTACATCTTTGGGCTGATCTGGTGCAATTACTCGAGTCTGCTGCTCTTCCGCCTCTAGAGCAGCTGTCGGGTCTTCAACAGGATCTTGGGACTTCAGAGATAGCTTTTCGGCTCCGTCTGATTGAGCAGGGGTCTCTTGCGTCTGAAGCGGCAGAGGGGATTCTGCGTATTGTTCAAGAGTTGCTACATCGGACACTTGTGGCGTCTGGTTAGGAATCTCTGGACTTTGACGAAAAAGAGGAGCAGAAGAAGGGTTTCGTTGAACTTGAGGTGAAGAGAAAGACGGCGCAACTTGGGCACTTTGCTTCAGTGGACTTTTGGGTCGACTTTGCAGGCGAGATTCTTGCTCCGAGTCCGAGTCATTCGCTGCTAAGGCTGTATCGATCAAAGAAGGGCCTTGATCATAGTCTTCTGTTGTAAAATCCACATCGCCTGATCCATCTTCCGCTGGATCTTGACCAACATATCGGAATGGTGAGGGTCGAATCGAAGGGTTTCGGGAAGGCGCAGGCGAAGGACGAGCTGAAGAAGGTAAGGGAGAAATACGAGTCGAAGAAGATCGGGAAGCAGCACGAGGCGAAAGTTGAGCAGCGTTACGATGATTAGATGAAAGGCGTGTGGGTAAAGCAGGCCTCGAAGCAAAATCTCGCTGAACCACACCATTGGATACTTGCGCGGCAGGTTTCGGAGATGCTCGACTAGACGCGGGCTGTGGAGATGCTCGAATAGAATTTGTCGGAGGAGACGCTCGCTGCTTGCCTTTGGCGTTGGCCGACACTGGAGCTGAGGGAGAACGAGCTCGTTTGGGTAAGCTTTTGATGGCCCGGTCAGGCTGACCAGCAACTTCTTCGACTGAAATGTCAGAGTCCGAAGAGTCATGGATCGTTACCGGAAGTTGAGATTTTTGAGGTGTAGGCACAACAATTTCCTCAAGCATCTCTTCATCGCTTGAGCTAGGTTCTGGATGCTGTTGCTGCGAAGTGGATCTGGAAGCCAGAGTTTCATGAGAACCCGATCCAGATGCCATAGGAATGTATGCTTCTTGTCCATGCGAAGTAGAAGCCATAGTCCCGTCGAACTTCGTCAGTTCTCGGTGGATGTCTGCTAATAATTCAGGGTCGGCATCTGCTGCAGCAAAGATGGAATCGTTCAAGCCAGGTACTGGATCTGTATCTTCGCCTAGAAAAGAGAAGAGAGGGTTCTGCATAGGTTGAGGTGGTCGCTCAAATAAAGCGGAATCATCTTCCTCTTCAACTTCTTGCGGTGCATACTTTCTCTGTATAGCTTGAAAGGCATGCCTTTTGCGTTCTATTGGATCAGGTGACGAATGTCTGGGTGCATCTGGGATCGGAACAGCTTCGAAATCATCGGTATCGTTTTCAGAATGAGTAGTGTCGCTTTCGGTAGTCATGTCGATCTTGACAGGGGACGATTTACTTCCTTGAGGTGCTGGATCTCTGACACCTAAAACCCAACCACCTCCAGAAGCAGCATCGTTCTTGACCAAAACATAAGATTTGTTGCGCTCGCTTGCGATTCGAACTGGTATCGAGATATTAGCTTGCGAGATATCATCAGTGACAGTGAAGAGTTTTTGAGTTAGATCATTCCGCTGCATGAGGTATTTGATTTGCGATTTGGAGAAATCGAGCGGTGTAGCAGCTTGGCGCATCTGATCCACGCGTTTATGATTACTCTGGCGAGATTTGATCCTGCAAAGAGCACTGTAAGCATGGACAGTAGCCGGTAGCTTTATCCAACAAACCTCAAATCGCCAATGATTTCATATTTCACTTCGGTAGAAAGACCGGCAAACCATTCTCCATCCACATCAAAGTCCTCAGGCCTCAGGTCATCAATAAAGTCTCGCAGTTCCGCTTCAGTAGCCATTCTAGGGTCTGCAAGGGTAGCTTTCGCTTGAATAGGTTCATCCAATTCAGGCAAAGCATATTGATCTCGATGCACATATTTCTTCTTCTTTGCGGCAGGTGGATTGTCATCATTCGTCAGACGACTTTGAGTCGGTGCTCCTCTAGGTTGAATCCCAGGTTCGAGATCATCCAAATAAGTAGCATCATCTCCAATGTAATCCCCAGTATCTTCCATCTGCTTCTGTTTCTGCAACTCATCTACAGCAGCTTTCCTTAGTTGAGCAGCCAAGAGTTTCTCTGCCGTTTTCTTGAGATTATCAGCTCCTCCCTTCTTTCTCTTCTTTCGCTCAGAGATCGCAATACGTTTGATAGCTGGTGCACCTCCATCAAAGACAAAGACAGGTTTGATACCATAGTAGAGAAGCTTAGTAATTCGTCGAAGGAAACCTAAGATATGCGCGTTGTCCAATGCTCTGCCTTCTTTATCACGCATAGACAGCTGGAACTGGTACACCCAAATGGAAGAATCAATAGCTAGCTTCTTGTTGCCTAAAGTTTCCAGTGCCATAGGCCGTGCCACAGGGTTGATGAGCTGCCATAATCCTGTTCAATGGATTGTCAGACAATTACAGACAGGGTTGGGAAGACTTACCATGCACACCCATAGTGTAGTGGCACTAGTTCGAGACGTGTTGAACGACTCCTACAGGTCGGGTGCTCCCCTCGAGGCCACGGTACACGAAAACGAGATTTGCTCGACTCAAATGTAAGCCAGCGGTATCTAGGGTGAAAAGGATATATAGTGCCCTTCTGGGCTTCAAGGAGCGCTGTAGTCTCAATCCGGTTGCCTTTCTTCGCGCTTCGGGTTCGTAGCAAAGGGAAAAGAGAATTACTAATCAATCATCAATGTCAAGGTGTGCAAGTCGCGCGGGAAAAGACGTGGCTGTGTGTGACATGTACAATGCATTGATTGAGGCTAACTACTCTCTGTTTCAGCAGAACAATCGCGCTTGCAGAATTGAAGGCGAGATTGCAAGTTCAAGTTGATTACTGTGATGCCCTTTAGTTATATACTCAACATGAGAATGCGCCGAAGAAGCTCACCAGATATAGACCAGCAGGCAAATTGTCTCCTTTACGATCCATAACTTTCTCTCGAGCGGTATCGAAATCTTTCTTCGTCACTCGCATCCGACGTTCACGCAAAGCCAAAAGACCAGCCTATCGAACACTTTTTAGCTCGTGAAGCTCAAGGAGAAGGATAGTCATACCTCTGTGCACATTGCCTTGATGTCCGCCCCGCTCATCTACACAATAAATCAGCTTGACATCTTATACGAGTGGCCGTTGCTGCACAAACCTCATCCTTCATCATGACATACTACAAAATACATGAGTTGGCTAGCAGGAGACTCCACTAAAGTAGACATACCTCTTCCAGATTTACATCATCTGACAAAGACATTCTGCTTGAGTGAATCCTGAAAATACCTCTCTTGACATTCGCATCCGGCAGAGGGAACCTGTTGATTCGATTCAGTCATTGCTTCAGTATACCATCCTAGTTCATGCTCACTCGATCTTTCGATCAATTCGCCCTGGTCGAATCAAAGCCGGATCCAAACTCTCAATTCTATTGGTAGCCATGATGACTTTAACATCACCTCTTGAATCAAACCCATCCAACTGATTCAACAATTCCAACATTGTTCTTTGAATTTCTCTTTCACCCCCAGAATTCGAATCATATCTCTTTGTTCCAACAGCATCAATTTCATCAATAAAGACAATAGAAGGAGCGTTTTCTTCTGCTGTTCTGAATAATTCTCGAACCAATTTAGGTCCATCTCCCAAATACTTCTGAATCAGTTCTGATCCGACGATCCGAAGGAAAGTTGCTGAAGTTTGGTTCGCTACTGCTTTAGCTAGTAAAGTCTTGCCTGTTCCTGGTACACCATAAAGAATGACACCTTTAGGTGGTTTGATACCCATTTCTTCGTAAAGTTCTGGTCGGGATAAAGGCAATTCAACAGCTTCTTTGATCTCTTGAATTTGTTGTTCGAGGCCACCAATGTCCGCATAGGATTCAGTCGGAGCTGTGAATCCCCCGAGATCGATATCAGACCGAGTCTGAAGAGCTGCGGTGGGACGTACCTTTATCCATCTTCATCACATTTACCATTGGATCTGTATCGTCTGAGAGTACACCAACAATAGACATATGTCGATGATGCAGAAGGACAGAACAACCAGGTTCAAGCAGATCGTGATCTACAAAAGACATGATCGAGACGTAGTACTCTGGTCCGTTGGCGGATGAAATGATAGCGCTGCCAAATTCAAACAACATTAATGTACAGTGGACAATAATCGAGGCGAACAACTGACTGATCATCATCGATAATTTCTTCTAATGTTCCAACATTCATCGGCGAGCCACGAATGTCATCTACTTTGCTACGTTCTTCTTGGTTTCGATCTTCTTGAGGTTTGAGACGTTCTTGATTCATAACAAATTCTTCCTGTCAGACTCTCCGTTCGAAATAGTTCGACATGAACAATTCCGAGCAAGAGCTGACCTCCAACAGTAAATGATCCTTTATCCTCTCCATCTTCAGCATCTTGAGTCGACATCGAGCTGTTAATCAGGTCCAACCTCAGCATACTCAGGCAAAGGCAGACACCAGACTAACAAGAAGGCGTGACCGTAGGCAGTTTTGTGGCAGGATTTGGTCCTCGCTTGGCTTTCCTTCGTCCCGTACGCGTGGGACCAACAGGCGGCTCCCATTTCTTCTTCTCTGTTCAAAATCTCGGCATTTTTGGACAAGGGGAATCTCGAGAGATCGTACCTTGCTTTTTATCTTTATCATCTGGCTTCTTTGGCGGTCCACCTGGTAAGCCTCCAGGCATTCCACTTTGATTAGCTCCCATTGTTGTGTAGATTGATGGTTCAAGGCAAGAGAGAGAGAGTCCGCGTCACTAAGTCACTCGATCTCGTTTGCCTCATGAGGTTGACGTTGACCGGTTGTCACGACAAGCAAAGGTATCTTTGTTCCGAAGCTATCACCTTGTTCTGTCTCATACACACAGCTAGAATATCAGCGGATTAGCTCCAGAATTGGTTGCACTGATTTATCCCTGTTCTATCGCTCTCCTCCCTTTGCATCACACCGAGGCTTGACCATTAGACATGAGGTCCGTCAGCTTAGCTTGTCTCGCTGCGTTATGTAGCTGAAGACAAGCTGATGTACAGTCGCTTCGTTCGGTCAGCTTCGGTCTTTGCCTTTGAAATATGGGCGCTCTGACATCCATGCGCCAATCTCGTCAGACCGAGTAAATACAGGCAAGTTTCTAGCAGCTATACCTGTCTACATGGCTGATCAGCTGAGAGGAATACAGACATACCTTTGGACAGCAAGCCAAGAAGGAACAATGCTTTGATAACATCAAGATCTCAGCTTCAGCGTATGCTCGTCCACCTTTAGCTCTTGTGACAGCTTAATCTGAGCTTCATCATATAGCTGGGATACAGACTTGTGCAAAGCTAATCCGTTATACTTGGCCGTCAATTCGTGAGTCTGAAGTTGCCAGCTCGCCTTCAGAGCGGACTGAATAGTGTTATGCACAGACAAGTCAGCGGAGGAGGAGCTTTCCAAGTCATCCCTCTTTCCCATTCTGGTAAAGTCCCAGATGTCTATCCTTTAGTCCGAGCACACGCTGCTCCGTACGTCACACCGCAATTGTATCAGCTTGCATAACTGATTTGCGTTTTCGATGGGGGTACAGTGTGCTGGATACTGCTTGGAACCCTTTTGATGATCATATTATCGCTTCGGCCGGTGAAGACAGTCAGTTGGGTCGCTGCTGTATCAGGCTAAGCTGATCTGCTATTACCCAATGGACAGGTCGGGTTCAGATTACAAGAATTGATGATGCTGCGCTGGAAGCCGCATGGATTGAAGGCGAGACTGTAGAAGACATCAAGCCTTTGCCTACCAAGTAAGCTTTTGTACTTGCTTGTCACTAACTTATCTGACCTGTGTTAAGCCTCACTCACGGCGGACGTAAAGCTGGTCATGTACTTTGGCATCCAACAGCTTCTGGTGTCCTCGCATCGGCTTCAGCAGACATTCGAATTTGGGATGTAGAAGCTCAAGTAGCCCAAATTGAACTGCAAGCACATCCAGATATGGTCCAATCCCTCTCATTCAACTCGACTGGCGCATTGATGGCTACAACTTGCAAAGATAAGAAACTCCGATTGTTTGATTTAAGAAGTTCCACTTCCCCTGTTAGCGTGAGCGAAAGTCATACGGGTGTTAAAGGAAGTAGGGTCTGTTGGTTAGGTACTCATGATCGATTGGTTACTACCGGTTTCAGTCGAATGTCCGACAGACAAGTCTTTCTTTGGGATACTACCAAATTAGAGAAACCCGTCAAACAAATTACGGTTGATACTTCTTCTGGAACACTCATGCCTTTCTGGAGTGATAACAATATCTTATTCTTGGCTGGTAAAGGGTGCGAGCGATGTTCTTTGTAGCTGTATGACCAGCTTCCTGAAGAGCTCGGTTCCCACAGAGACGGGAATGTTCGATACTATGAATACGAAAACGACGACTTGCTCTACTTGACGGAATACAAGAGCGGTGATCCTCAAAGAGGAATGACTTTCTTACCACGAAGGGGATTGAATGTGTCTGAGCATGAAATCGCCAGAGCTTACAAGGTACGGATCTGCGAATGTGGTTAGATTGGCTCTAATTATAGCTTCGTGGATCCTACAGGTCACTAACAACTCTGTGGATCCCATCAGCTTCATTGTACCGCGAAAAGTGAGCATCAAAGATTGCAGGTTATCAGCATTGTCTGATCGCTCTCTTTTGCTTCTTCACAGTCGGAAGCTTTCCAGAATGATATCTTCCCTCCTGCACCTTCAGCTAAACCAGCTCTTTCTGCCAAAGAATTCTTCTCTGGCTCCACCAAATCACCAATCATGATCGATCTAGAGACCGGCGGAACCTCAAGCGGACCAGCTCCTTCTCAATCTACATACACTCCATCTCCTACTTCAACTGAACCTACACCAACCAGAAGTGCTTCAGCTCCTCAACCACAACAATCCACTTTCTCTAAAATCAAAGAAGCTGTCATTGCACCTTTGACCTCTGAACCCAAACAAGAATCACCAAAATCCTCCCCAGTGGAATCTACACCTGCTAAACTACCTTCACCCTCTGCTTCTTCTTCTTCTCCAGTATCGAACGGGAATGAAGAAGCCTTGAAAGCTCAGATTGCGAATTTGAAAGAAGAATTGGCCGAAAGGGATATTATGATTAGAGGGTTGGAGTTGAAGGTTGAAAGGATGCAAGTTGCGCAAAAGAAGGCTCAGGAATTGTTTGCCAATGTTTGAATGCATTTCTATCGAGTGTTGTACGAGCAGACCTGCAATAGGATTCTGACATGGCGATTCATCGATTCATCGCTGCTTATTTAATTGTAATGCTCCATATCTGAAGCAATGAGCATAAGTCAAGGATGACAATGCAGTGTGCATGACATTCCTCATGACAATTGTGCAACATTGTCTCGTCACCACCATGCTACTCCTTCTTCGGCTTGCGCTGATTGTAGCGCTCACTGAAGCTGTCTCGTTCATTGGCAAAGCCAGAATAGCAGATGTCGTCCGTTTCCGCTCCAATCCAATGTCCTCTGACTATATTTTGATGTGCGAGCGAGATTAGATCAACTACCTACGTTCTTCTGTAGCTCCTTCAGCCTTGCATAAGAAACAGAAATTATTGCGCAAACAAATCTTGACTACTAAAGCTGAATTGCAAGCTACAAGTTCACAAGACCAGTTTGCTCGTTGGGCTAAACTCAGACGCAAGTTGGATAAAGAAGTAGCTGATCTTGAAACTCTGAGTGCGTGTATTGCCTTTCATGCCAGTTGTAAGGCTGAACGGGTAGTTGCACGGCACAGATGGAAACATTACTACACAGAAAGCTGGAACTCAAACAATGGTCACTGCTGTTCTCTTTTGTCTCACTACAGCAGCTCCTTTCGTATATACGTCTATGCATTCAAAATCTGCGGTCTTCTATGCGCCGAAAGGTTGGTTTGGTCCTTTCACTTGGTTCTTGGCTTTACCTTTTGGTCCTGCTGGTGCGCTATTCTGCTCCTTGAGCATTCAAGTCGATATGCTCATATACGTATTATGGGATTAGGAGCGGTATCATGTGCTACTTGGATGATGGCTGTGAGAAGGACATTGAAATTGGCTGCAAGAGCGATTCATGAGTTGATGGCATATCAGACTATACCTGCTGCTGCTCCTGTGCAGGCAGAGGGTATAAAAGTAGCTGCATCGTAGTTCCAATGTGTATTGCATGTTGCCTCGGGATATGTTCACGCGACATTACGTATTGCACTGCAACTCTTTCGCATTCAACCATGTCATCTGATTGGGAAATCCGTTTTAGCAACTCAAAGGTGATCCTCCTGCTCGTTTGTCCAGCCTTACCTCAGGCTAAGAAGATAGCGTTGGATGTGCACAGCAACGACCCTATTTCTTCAATGCTGCCAAGGGCGAATCCGTTTGGTCTCAACCTCCAGACGTGTCCAACGAGCAACTGTCCAGCTTAAAAGGTGCTGAACTACTTACTTCTGCTCCTTCTCCAGCGAAAAACAACAATGGCCAAGTTCGAGCTAGTCATCTATTGGTAAAATGGTCTGGTTCTCGTAGACCTGCTTCATGGAAAGAGGTGCGTTATCGCATAACTTGATTAAGGTTTTACCCTTATTTAACAAGGGGATGAAACGCACAGTCTAATATCACTCGATCAAAAGAAGAAGCACTCTCTATCTTACAATCTTACGCTGATCAACTCACCCCATTATCAGGTCAAGATTTATCAAACAAATTCTCTGAATTAGCAAGCACGAATTCAGATTGTTCTTCACATTCCAATGGTGGGGATTTAGGTTTCTTTGGCAAAGGTCAAATGCAAAAACCTTTTGAGGAAGCTACTTATGGTTTAGAAGTGGGCAAGATGAGTGGAGTGGTTGAGACTGATTCGGGTGTGCATTTGATTTTGAGAACTGTAAGTCGGGATTCGATTGGTACAGTTTGACTCAGGTAGCTGATTGATTCCACCCTTCCAGGGTTGATCAAATGATCATCGGAAAGGAAGGAACAGTGCCAGGTTTGCTGCTGTGCGGCGCAATGAGAATGGGATGGGATATGAAAGCGTCGAGGGACTCAGAGGTCTAGTATGGTTTGAATCGATTAAATGATTTGTAAATGAAGAGGACAAGTCTCAGTACACCCTGTTTGACGTAGACTAGATCTCGCAGTCTCAGTAAACTGCATTTGACATTTCGACTGCATGCTCTGTTGCTCAAAACGACCGATGATTCGCTCAAGAACTGCTCTGCCTTTCGCCAGACAATGCCAACGATGGCTTGCAACTCAATCAGAAGCAGCTACAAGTCCTGAAGCCTCTCAAATTGCCTCTACTTCAACTTTGCCGAATGATTTATCTTCGAGTACAGATTTTCCTGTAGAAGAACCACTGTGAGCAGGGATGCTTCTTTGCTATCTTTATGTAGCTGAGGGACCTTTCTGCGGTCACAGAGAAGCACCAATACAAGCACGAGGCTACACTTCTTCAGCAGAACAATGTCTGCTTTCCAATTCTCTACCTAAACAAATCCCTCCTTCACACAAATATCACGTCGCTACTCTTCATTTCCGATCTTACACACCTTCAGTCCCTCAACTGAATTTAGCAGTCGAATTCGCTCGAAGAACAACTTCAGCTTTAGGTATCCCTTGTTCCAACGTAGTTTCATTACCAACTCGAACAGAATTACAAACTGTTCCTACTGGTCCTTTTGTTCATAAGAAATCACAAGAAAACTTTGCAAGAAAAACTCATAAGCGATGTTTAAAAATATGGGATACGGATGAATTAACTATTGGAGTCATGTTGGATTATTTGAGAAAGAATGCGTTACCTGGGGTGGGAGTTAGAGTACAGCAAGTGTTGTATAGACCTGTTGGTCAATTGGATTATAGTCAAGATGAGGTCCAAGTGAAGGAAACGCAAGAGGATAAGATTAGAGCTATGGCTGATCAATTGGTAGAAGGTGGGAAAGAGAGGGAAGGGGAGATACCGGTAGATACGCCGAAGGAGAAGGCAGAGGAGCAGAATGTGTAACAATTGAATATTAGTCAGCAAGGTTGACCTCCTACCGTCACTCGACCCAAACATGTCGTCGACCACAGAGGATCCAGTAGCTAGGTAGGCCGCTTGCTTCGAGTATGCTGCGTGCTAGCTTATTCACTCCACGGCGTCCACAGCAAAAGCCTTTGTAGGTCTAAGTTCTCTGTCCAGCTTCCTTAAATCTTATGCCATCCGTCTCCATTCCTTTCGCAATATATGTCGAAGCACGGCGACACTCTGCTAGCCTACATCATCCAGAAAGATGGCCAACAAGCAAGTTCAGCGACTCAAATGGCAATGGAATCCATCTCGTCAAGGGAAATGATCTTAACATATCACTTGGCCGGAGAGAAACGTCGAACGGTCATACCATTCGATCCACCTCTTCAAGGATTCGAGGAAGTTCGTCCCAGGTTGTTGGCTAGTCAGTTTTGCTCGCTCGTATTTCCTCAAAGTACATTGTCTGACGTAGGCTACAGTGAAGACTGATGCAGAAGAACAGATCGGCATGGTACGATAGCATTGCTTTCCTATTCTTCACTTCCCTAACATCACACCGCAGACTGCCAAACCAGTCATTTCCACGTTCTCCTTCCCTTCTGATTGTATGTTGAGTCAAGCACTTGACCAGATTACTTGTCTGACTCTGTGTCGTCTAGTCTGGTTAACTGGCGTTCTCATCCTTTTCCTAATTTACGCTTCTCTACCACTCGATTCAAGCCTTCTTTCAGTTGACAATCTGCGACCGGCAGCTGCTGTAAGACATGCAACTGGTGGATGGAGAACAATCAAAGCAGCTTGGATCTTTGTTGCTGTTGCCCATTCGGCTGAAGCGGCTTATCAATGGTAAGGTCCCATTCTTCTTTTTCCTTATGATTTGGGAAGATGCTGAAGCGAGAAATCCAGGTCGTTGTGTACCAAGTACAAGGTGCCATTGAAAGCAAAGATCGCCTTCACTGCTACGACTGCTGTGTTTGGTGTAACTGGTCTGCTGGAATTCGGAAAGTGAGTTGTGATCGTAAATGAGAAGGAGAAAGACTGACTTCATACCTCGTAGACGAGTCCGGGACGCTAAGATCAAGAGCGTAAAATCGCATTAATCTGCTCTTGCTTTGTCTGTGCAACGATGATGTATGCCACTGTTTCATCAGCATCAGGCCTTTTCTCTCTTCCTCGTTTGCGCCAAAGTATATAGCAAGACAGCATTACTGATCAACAGCAACACTGCGCTGGCTGAACATTTTCTCAATATCCTCTCCCACTGCCATTCTCTCTTCCTGACTTGGATTACTGCACTTCCGTTCCCATTATTCATCTCTTTCCTCTTCTTCAACAATTCTCTTTTCCTGGTCCCGTTTCCACTTAGGAATCCTTTCAAGTTGGATAGAACCCAAATCTTGAGCACATCACTAAACAATGCAGTAAGACCACATAATTGCCAACCTACCAAAGGTTGTGATGAACAGAGGATGGTCAAAGTGAAGTGAGTGAGTGGGAAGGCGAAAGCTTGTAAAGCCAGAGAGCGGATTAAAGTAGATGGTAGAGTATAGAATGTTAGCCAACGTATGTTGAGACCTCTTGCTAAACAATAGGAGTGATAGCCGCTCAGTATTGCCTGTGTAATGTTATTGGCCTCCGTGTATCTTTCGAGGAAAATGATTGAATCAACTGACCCAAGTTGCTGTGAGAACCAATTCTGGTGTAGACAAAGCAGATGAACCAGATAGCCAATCTTCTCTATGCTGTACAGGTGACCATATGGCTCCGCAGCACAGGATGATGCCAATAAGAGCAGGGAGGATTGCCAAGGTTTGCACGCAATGCAGCAGAAGGAGGACCAGGAAATCAAGTTCGGGGGTATCGCTTCTTCGCGTCGAGATGGTATTCATGCGCGAATATCTATCTGAGTCGTCGTGAATACACCTCGCGGTTTCATGCAGAGCGGAAGTGACGTCGGAAATATGCTACAGTGCAAGGATGCCCCTTTTATTCCCTGGGAATCTAATGTACAGACCAATTAAATGATACTCGGGTTTTGCCAAATGCTGGAAATATTGATACAGAATTGAAAGTGATGCAGGCTTTAAATTTGAGTGATGATGATTAGGCTTCGACCGACGAAGCTCGGCGATCTTTGATACGCGAGATGTACTGGAGTTGCGATTCAGCGCGGAGCATTCTCGATTGGGCAGCACTTTACCCATTTGCCTGGCTTCGCACTCCAAGATACGGAATTGGCAGGATAAGTCTTCTCAGCAACTTGCTCAAGGATCAGGTCTTCCATTCGAGTACGACCGTGATCGTCTTTGCGCTTTCTTCCATTAATTCGAGGTTTGATAAAAGGTTTGAGAGAGATAACATAAGCGCCAGCTGTAGCAGATCGTCATCTTATAACGCTCAATCGCTCAATATGTAAGGAGAGCACTCACGCTTCATCTCGAGATACAAATTGAGCAGCTTCTCCGTTGTATCTGGACCGAAGAGAAAGTTGTTGGCCAGCTATAAAACCTTGAGCTGATTCTTTCAGGACAGCAAGAATACATACTACAACATCTGCTTTTCGCAAAAGTTCAATGGCTCTTGGTGCTTCGGTGAAATCACCAAACTGTATAGAATGATGAGCCGCTTATTCTCAGCATGTGTTTTGGCCTTACATGCGCTTGAATCTCCGGAGCCGCAATGGCATACAATGCACATCGGGCTTTTACTTCTTCAATGTGCTCGACAGCGATCTGATGAGTCGTGCGCATGTTTTCGAAGCCATCTGTAGGCAGAGCAATACTATAAGGATATATTTGGTGAGTTCGTCCGGCTGAACGTACGACTTTCGCAGCCGGTGATCAACGAGGCAAGAATAACAGCATTTGCAACTGGTGCGAGAATGCTTCAGTAATCTGCATATAATAACAAAAAAAGATCGACTAACCTCCGCTACCCAAATCCAGGAAGATTTGATCTTTGGAGAGGTTGGTGGCCTTGAACATCGAGCTGTGGCCCGAAAGGTCACAGAGTAATCGAAAAGGGTTCTTCGAACTTACTGCTCGAGAGACGGAAGAAGTTCGCCATAACTGAAAGAACACTCAATCATGAGTCTTGGCAAAGTTATTATAATTTTGCACGCTTACACATTGTCCGTGAAGGCACGATACTTGCGGAGAATACTTGTTTGAGGTGAAACAATTCGCTGGTACGCCTGAAGCGAAATAAATAAGAAAAATAGCAATCTTCATAGAAAACGCACCTGTTCGGCCAGGAAGAAGGCCGCTTCCAGAGGTATGAGCTGTAGCTGCTGTAAGTGCTGTCTTATGCGGCCAGATTTCTTGAGTGCCTTTAACAGAACATTGTATTCTTTGAAATTCGCTTTGAAGGCAGGTTTGTTTCCTCTGCCCAATCGTCGTGAGATGAGGACAAGGAGAAGATCTAAAACTCACGATCTGTAGGCTTTTGCTAGAGCTTTCAAGATAGACTGCGAAGGGTTTAGAGTCGATCTGAAGGTGGATGCATCGTCAGGAGACATCCAATGCTGCAGTACCTGTTCGACCACAGCCATTGCTTCAAGAACTATTGTACCGAGAGTCAGTAACTGTAGACCATTGGAAGCTGAAGGCATACTTGGATGATATTCCTCTTCATCGTCTTGCCTCTTTCTAGGCCCCATGAGCATCAGACTGAGCAGTATCAGATGACCGGTGCAGTAGCTGATTGAATTCGTACCTTTCTTCACCACCCGGATGTTCCAAAACGAGATGATTTTGTTCGCCACTAAAGTCTGTATAAATGATTAGCATGGTATAGATTCAGAACGTGAAGGATTACAGGGAGTGTAGTCTGGCTTGGCCTGATGTAGCTTTCCATGTGCTACCATGTAATCAAACGAAGATTTGGGCACAAGTCCTGCAGATCCATCGCAGTAGATGTTGCCTTCGAGTGGAGCTTCAGAGTCAGCAGCAACGATTGGAGCAGCGTCCTGAATGGCATAAATGTAGTCATCATCGGAGTCGATCTCAGTCAAAGGCGTCGACATTCTGCTCGAAATAGGTACTTCTGGATCCTCTTGGCTTAGCTGTTCTTCTTCCGTGGCCGGAATTGTTTCAATTTCGACAGCGAATTTGGCGTTTTCGATTTGAGAAACAGTCTGAGTTTCCATGTCAATGTCTTCTGCTTGCTGTGGAACGTCTGCTTCAGTGACAGGAGTTGGCAGGCTTTCCTCAGATAAAACAGGATCTTCAACTGCTGCTGAGTCTGAAGCCTGTAATGGCTTTCTTCTGCGATTGAACTTGAACTTCAGGCGATTCAAAGAGCGGCGAAAGTTTTGGGGCTCTGCATTCTCTTGATCGGCCTCCACTTCTTCTTTTACCTCAGAAGATGCTGGCCAAGTATCTGCAAGTGTGTAGGTCAGTATCACGCCAAAAGAAAGAAAATAAGCAAAGCGTACGGCTGTTGTCCTCATCGTCAGCAAGAACAGAGTTGACGCTTGCTTGACGAGTCGCCGCGATGCTAGCAAATGGATCACCGGCACCAGTAGGAACACGTCGAGCGATCCAGGCTTGCAAACGTGGACCACTATTAGCACAATTTGTCAGCTCCAATCACGAAAGCAAGCCAAAAGTCGTCACTTGAGCCAATCTCTCTTCTGAATATCGCTCAACCCATTCTCTGCCGGGCAGGAGAAAGATAGACGCCTGAAGTCGAAAGTGTGCGCTTTGCATGAAAGATTTCTGGTGATTTGGTTGTTGACCTCATCTATGGCACTCGTGACTGCTTGCTGCGTGCCTTCAAGACGCAGATGTGGCTCGCCAGGTCTTGGCCACATTTTGATGTCTTCTGTAACTACTGCATGAACAATAGTCCATCGTACGGATGAGGAGAGCTTCATACCCAACCCAGTCGCCCCTCTTAGCTTAGCAATACCTCCGCAGATGCGGCCGTACTTTATCTCCTCTATGTTGAACGTTGAAAGCGGGAAGCAATAGCGATACATCGTTCTGTCCGTGACTTCAAATGTTTGCACAGAAGGTTTTTGATGAGCAGGCATGTCCAAGATGGCATCTTTAGCAAGAAAGGGCGACGATTTGGAAAGTTTGGACGTGTTGAGAGCTTTGAACTTGGGTACGAGCCCAACTGGCGAATGGCTTCGGGAAGACTCTGGAGCTGAGGATGAGTCTGCAGAAGTCAGATCTGGGGTTGCTGGTACACCAGACCGAAGAAATTTTGTGAGATCCACGAATTTGGCAGAACTCTCATCCCATCTTGCTTCAATCTCACTTCCTTTGCATTTCATGACCGTGTCCGCAAAAAAGCACAGAGCATCTTCGATAGCCGACCTAGAACCAACAAGTGTGATCGTAGATTTGTCTTGCTTGACATCTTGCAGACCGAAACGAATCTTGAGCCATGTTTTTGCGTTTTTGAAATCTGTCCTAAGCCAAAGAGCAATCCCCGGATTGAAAGAGATGCGATACTCATAGTAGCGCGCTAGATGGGAAGGAGTACTTGACGCAGCAATCAACTGTTCAGGCCGAAAGATGTGAGCAGGAGGTTTTTTGGCTCTGCTTTTGCAGCTAAGGGAATTGAGGTACTGAATAAGAGCAAATATTTCGGATTTTGGTCCACCTAAGAGTACGTGATTGTCTTGATCAATAAAAAGACATGTTTCGAGACCATTACCATTTTGTGAGCGAGCTTTTTGTAAACACTGGTCGATCGAACCGGCTAGACGTGCTGTCGGATTAAGAGCTAGAATGTAGGTACAGTAGGTGTAATCACCATCTTCTGTAAAAGAGATCTGTTCTTGCAGACTTGCGAGAGAAATAACATCTATCCTTGAGAGTCCAGGCAAGAGAAAGGAACTCTTGTCCATAGTATCTGGATCAAGCATACTTGGCAGTTTGAGCGTTTCGACAACTTTGCTGATGACTGCGGCGGAAAATTGATTGTTCATGTAGGCTACAGCTTGCTCCAATTTGAAGTAGCTTTTGCCTTGAAGAAGCAACTGCGCAGGTTGCGAAATGCCAGTCTTATACATAGCATGCAATTCATACGTCTGCATGACGAATGCCAGAAATTCAGGTTGCTCAAGCAAGAACTCGTCCAAGTCTGCAAGATGATAGCGAGCTGTGGGGTAGAGAGTCTCTTGTACGATGCTCGCTTTGGGAACTCCTTGCTCCAGGTTTCGAGGTCCCCGAGGTGCTTTTGCAAGCGTGTCATCAATCGCAGCGGTACCCCAGATGCGCTGGCTTCTGGGCATGCTAGGTATTTTGTTGGGTGAAGAAAGAAATTCGAGCTTGATGGGGCTTTTTGGCACGACGGAAGGTGTCGTTGTTTCTCGAGAGGTTAACGGTGGTTTTTCGATAACAAGACTGCCTCTGTGATAGCCGATGTTCTGACCAGACGGTGAAGCAGCCGACGCCTTGTCAAGCAGATCAATCGCTTCCTGGGATCTAGAGGTCAGCACAAGACATTGGAGGTGTACGCGTTGAGACGGAACCTACCATAATGCTGCGTTCTGTGCCTTTCAGGTGTAAAATTTCTGCAATATCACATCCTCAGCTACAGAGACAGCTACCACAAAGAGCAAACATACTAGTGAGCCCGACAGAGCAGCACTCAGCGAGACCTGGGATTTCCTTGATCCGCAGACGTAATGCTTCATCCGGACCGAATTCTAGGAAAGGATCGGCTAGAGCATAGCTACACCTCGACGAATCTTCAGGTTCGCTGGTTGTACGCTTCCTGGGACTTGCTGTACACGAGAATCCAGTCAGACATTCAAGTGCATACGAGTCTGGGGAAGCGAGAACCGACAGTCAACGTCGCGCTCCTCTGCTTTCCGCTTGAGAGGCAGGCCAAGTCTGCCTGCAGTTGCTGTCTCGTCCGCCATGCGATCAGCTGCAAGAGCATTCCAACAATCAGACTTGAACAAATTTCGGGTGCTTGCTAGACTGACGCATTGTTGAGCTGTTGACGATGGAGAAATAGTCAGGCATGAAGTGGCATTGTATACACAGCGACTCACCGATTCGCTGCTGTCCCAGACTCGCGTCGCTGAGAAAGAGAGACCTTCGACTTGGAGTCAAACAATGACCGCTAGAAACCTGGGCTGGACGATACCTACAACAGTCAAACCAGGTCCACAGGATGCGTCTGTGCAGCCCTTGAAGTCTATCGCAGGGAGGTTTGGCTCGGTTCCTTACATAAGTTTGATGCAGTGAATCTCATATCTTTCTGTAGCGGTATTCTGCTCATGGCTTTGACACAATCGCGCAAGAAGTGGTCAAATTCGATGCTCACAAAGTTTTCTTCCTCAAAGAGCTCGATTATTCAGGATGTACTTGTTCTGTCTTTGATTGCTCCTGTGTCTCTTGTTTATTTCCTTTTTGTCAGCCTCATACTCTTCATGAACTCGGTGTCTGTGATGTCAAGATCGGACCACATACGTTCTTTAGTACTTCTTTCTTCGAAGTCCATTGGACCGTCAATCCTCCTCCAGCCGCTTCCACATCTTCTACCACGGCAGCCGGCGGTATTCCACCCATTTCTCAATCTCTCATGACACGTCTCAACTCAGAAGCAGCCAAAGATGAATTGTTAGCTGGCATTGTCTCAAGAGTGACGACAAAAACAGCAACTGCCCAAGAGACGTCAGCATTGAATCGCTATCTCATCGCGCTGAGGAAAAGTATGTTAGCTACTCCAAGACCCCATTCAATCGTATTAGAATTCGCCGAGAACGCTGGCGAGCGATTCATCTTACCTTTTACTTTTACTACTCAACCAGTTGACGAAGATCTGTACTTCGACTTTCACCTCCTCCCAACTTCCACAACAAGCTCCAATCCCTGTCCAGCCCAAATCCATCTTTCACAACCCCCTGCTGAATTACGAGAATCACTGACCAAACTTCAATCGAATTCGCTTGCTTCAATACCAGAAACACCTCGGACTTATCTACAACTTCAATCCCTCTTACCTATCCCACAACAACCAATGAAAGCTTCAGCAACAGCAAAGAAAGCTCCTTCTTCTACCGCCGCAGTATTGAATGTTGGTCCAGTAGCACCTAAATCGAAAAGCAGTAAAACTAAAGCAGCAACTGGTGGAGAAAAGAAGAAAAGGAAACCACCTGCTCCTGTGGATCCTAAAGTGAAAGCTGAGAGAAAAGGAAAAGGTCCTGGTAGACCTAGGAAAGACGGATTACCTGTTGGAACCGGTCGAGCAAAAGGAGCGAAGAGTAGCAAAGCCAAGAAAAAGGGAGGAGCAGAGGGAGATGTTGTGATGGGAGAAGCGGAATTGATTGATGGAGATGCAGAGGTGGAAGAAACGTTGGCTAAGATCAAGGCGAAACCTACTCGAAGGCAAAGTTCAAAATTGCCCCAGCCACCAGTCGCGGCAGATCAAGTAGTGATTCAACCTGGCTTGGGCGATGATATAGCAGCCGAGATACCCTCATAATATAGTCGTATTGTAATCATGAGCTGTGGACTACAATTGGGATGTTATATGAAATTAGTAAAGACGATACTACTACAATCGGTACAGAAGACATGGCGAGATTCCTTAAGAGAATAAATAGAGAATACTATTTGAAATGAGCGAAAATGCCTTTCAAGCGCATGCACGAATTCAATCAGTCTCCATCTTGCTCGCCCGAGTATCCGGCACTTGAGCGCCACTGACATCCCCATCTTCATCCTCGTCATCATTATCTTCCTGATCGGAATCCACCACAACTTGTCTAGCCGATTGAGTAGCTTTTGCCAATTCTTTCCTAGCTTGATCTGCAATAACATATTTCTTCAATCTTTTGTTCATCTTCTCATCCGATTTCAAATTGTTTAGCGTGACTATGGCTTCACAACCTGGGATAGGACAGCGACATGTTTTCGTCGGTTGGCCATAAAGGATTTCTAAAATAGAATTCTTGGAGTAGAAATGTTTGCAGATAGTACTGTGAAATTCCACAACATCAGAAAATGAAGCAGAGAACAGTGTGAAAAGATGAAGTATACCATTGTAACGGATCAACAAGAATGTCAAGAGTGATTGGGTCTTTGAAATTGATCGCAGCTGCTCCTACTTCTACATCATCATCTGAAGCATCTTCGTCGCCTTCCTCTGTTCACGGCATACTTGAGCTGTCAAAGAAGAAACAATCAAGAAAGGTCTTACCGGCGGGCAGGAAACTTTTTGGATCTGGCATTTCCGTTTCGTTATTATACGAGTTCTGCACAAGCGATCAGCTCACAATACAATAAAGAGAGAGAGTGCATCAGACTGACCCAAATCCTTTCTCTAAAGTTCTTGTATCCTGGAGCTTTACCATACCTTTGACGCGACGTTTGAGCTTTGTACTCTTCCAACTTCTTCTCTACACCTTTCTGAAGCAAGATATCCATGTTTTCCTGTATGATCACTTCAGAACAATTCTTGATCTCGTGACAGTGATTACACATACGACCTCTTCTCCGCTCAGGATTAGCTGACGGGAAGTATGAAGAACAGCGGAGTGTTGTCTAGCTTCATAAGCCTGATCCAGCAGTGCTCTAACTTGTTCGTCAATTTCAGCGATAATCTTGTTCACCACGCATTAGCTAAGCTTTAAGATCGAAAGATCGAATCAGTGTACCTCTTGACCGTCGGGATCTGTTTCTTCGTATGCTTCTGCTAATTCTTCCGCGGCCAGAGAGAGCTGTTCCAAAGCTTCAGTCGACCTCTTTGTAATTTCATTCCACTCGGTTTCGAGTACTTTCAGTTTCGGTGGTGCAACTTTCTTATCCAAAGGTGAAGTCGCGTCCAAAAACTATTCCTACACGTCTCAGTCGCGAGTTCACAACCAGTGATCCTAAGATTTCCACACCTCTTGCATTACTTTCACTTGCTCTTCATCCAAAGTGTCTTCAGTAGGTCCAGCATCCTGTTGTTGAGTTCTTCTACCACTAGCTTGAGAAGCTCGAACCATTATTGAAGAATCGCTGTCCAGATCACAGAAAAAACATTGTGTCCTTGTTTCTTTCGAACTGCCACGAACATATATCCACCAGTAAGATGCCCAATAGACCTAGTAAAGGTAAATCAAGATCAACAGCACCACCTTCCGCTCGACCTCAGAAATCGGGAAACCATGAAGCTCGCAAAAAAGCTCAAAAGTTGCAATCCACTTTCTCAAATGCTACAATAGATGATTTCGATCCTGAGAAACCTTTTGAACGACCTATTGATTCTGGGAAATGTGTAATGGATAATGGCAATGTTCAGCCAGAAGGTAAAGCAAAGCTGTTTGTACCTCGAAGACCTAAATGGCGTAGAGATCGTATGTTCCTCCGACAATCACTATGTAACTACATGTCTAATAGAATGAGGCTAGGGTAGAAACGAAAATCGAAGTGGAAAAGAATGAAGCACATCTCTTTGAAATGTGGTTACGTAAGACTCAGGAAGCCGTCAGACCTGTTCAAGCAAAGCAATACGATGCTAATGGCGAAGAAGAAGATACTCAGATCTTACCTGGTTCCATCTTTGAGACGAATCTAGACGTTTGGAGGCAGGTGAGTGAGATCAGACCTAAGCAAAATTGTTGCTTAGGAGTGAATTCCCCTCACAGTTCTGGTGAGCGAAATGTGTCATTGATCATCAGTATCTCATGTGTTTGCATAGGCGAGTTGGTGAAATGAGCGATATTCTTTTAATCCTCATCGATTCTCGTTGTCCGCCTATACATTATCCTCCTTCCCTCCGAGATTATTTGCGCACAGGAATCAAGCCACGTAAAAAGATTCTTCTCGTCTTGACCAAAACCGATCTAGTTGGACCTATAGTAGCCTCAAGATGGAAGAAATGGTTAGAAGATCAAGAAGCCAATGAAGTCGCGGAAGAACGGTTCAGAGCTAGAGTAGTCATGGTCCAGTCATACGAAGAACAATCTCGATCGATCTTGGAACAAGGAACTAGAATGAAATTCAAACCTTCTCAACCGAAATATCAAAGAGTTGCTTTGATTGATGCTATTCAAACTCTTTATGACGAGATTTTGGAACCACCTCCTAGTTTTATTGGTAATGCAGAGAAGCTGAAGAGTTGGAGACCTAGAGTTACCAGAGGAATCGATTTGCAATCTTTGAAGACTACTGTAGCTCCTGTTCCTAAATCTGACCCTGTTGCTATACCAGAAGAAGTTGAAGTGTTGGGTAAAGCAGAAGCTAAAAAGGCCAGGAAATTGGAAAGGAAAGCAGCTTTGGAATCTCATCATCATTCTGCTTCCTCCTCAGCTGTACCAAGCGATGCGGAGCAAGAAGAGGGCGAAAGACAAGAAGAGCAGACGTATCAGGAAGGATACATGGGTCATCGGATACCGAACTACCTGACAATAGGCACGATCGGTGCGTTGTTCATTTGGAATGGACTACTGTCAGCTGTCGTCAGCTGATTGTGATTTCTTCGCGCAGGTCACCCAAATGCTGGTAAATCTTCTTTGATCAATTGTCTACTTGGAAGAAAAGCAGTCCGGGCATCAGCAACTCCGTATGTCTCCCTCGATGATGCCCTATACACTTGCTAAGTATTGGTGCAGAGGCAAAACGAAAGCCTTTCAGACCCATTTCTTATCTCCACAAGTCAGACTCTGCGACTGTCCAGGTCTGGTTATGCCATCTTACACCGACCCAATCATTCAGCTCTTCTCTGGGATGGTACAAACCACAAAAAGTCAAGCTGTGATAGGCTACGTAGCAGACCGAATACCTCTAGAAGATCTCTTACCTGTCTCCTTACCTTCACCTCCACCTCCTTTGCAAAGCAATGTACCTGGAATGAGATCATTAAGGAAAATCGAGAGTTGGAATACGGATTTATTGCTCATTCAGTATGCAACGGAAAGTGGATGGATTACTGCGAAAGCTGCCAGACCAGATACTTACAGAGCAGGTGCTATGATCATGAGGTTAGTTGACGCTTTGTTATGAGAAAAGAAAAGAAGCAGTTCTTGATGCGTATTTTGTTCAGGTTCTTGCAATCTGGCGCTATTCGATGGGCTTATAGACCGCCGAATGAAGGTAATTCTTCTCTACATCATGAAGTTGCCATCGTCTGATTACTGTGGACAGGTGATTGGGTCGACTGCGAAGGCCTGCTGCTTAGAGATCAGGAGCACGTTCTTCACGATGGAAGTTCAGCTGAGGATGCTGAGGAAGAAGAAGAGCACGGAGGTAGTGATATTTCAAGCGAGCAAGATTCAAGTGAGACAGAAGAAGAATCATCGAGTGGTGAAGACGAGGAAGTGATTGCTCTCAAGTCTCAGTTCGCGGCTCTGCAAACGGAAGGCGATGATGATCTAGATGATAATGATTCAGACTGAGCACAGCCTTTACTGTTATCTATACGAAATCCATGCATCGCCCACGGCCGAGCTCAGCTGAACATATAAAAAGCGCGTCACATCCTTGCTTTTCAACCATCACTCTCGATATACTCAACAGTCAGCTAAACGCATTCTTTACGAATCTATAGACTGACATCTGCAGCAGTGAATTTCCCCGACCCAAACAACTACGGCTCGCAACAAGGCTATCCTCAACAAGGACAACAGGGAGGCTACCCAGACCAGAACTACGGTTATCAGCAGCAGCAACAAGGGTACAATAACGCACCACCTCAAGGTTACAACAATCAAGGTTCAGGAAATGCAAACGATTTCTATCAATCACAACCTCAACAGAATTACGGACAACAGCCTTCGTTTGATCAGAACAGCCAATAGTGAGTTCTTATTAGTTTGCAAAGAGAGGGGTGAAAGCTGAAAGAGCGATTCGATATAAGCGGTGGACAACAAGGCTATGACCAAAACCAAGGCTATAATCAGCACGCTGACTCGCAACCTGGTTATAACGGACCACGCCAAGATCAACCACTAGGTGGAGAAGGAGAACGTGGTATCGTAAGATCTCTTTCTGATACCGAACAAGACTTCTCGCTTATTTCATGATGTAAGATGGGCGCTCTAGCTGGTAACCTGCTTTCAAGAAGTAGAAGAAAGTATGCTAATAATTGAACAGGTGGTGCTGCTGGAGGATTCGGTGGTCAAGCATTAGGTGGTCATCCAATCATTGGAGCTCGTAAGCTATTCCTTTCGCATGCTTTAGAATCACTCCCTTATACTTTCTGCAGTTGCTGGTGCTTTCTTGTGAGTCTCATCTATAATCTCTAGTCCCTCACTTAACATCAATACTCTAGCGGCTCGAAAGCTGAGGACAAAGTGAGGCTGCTCTGCTTGTCTTTCGTCAAAGTTCCTTACTGACATTTTGTACAGTTCAAAGAAAGCCATCACAACAACAACGGACAAGGTGGAAGCGGTATGGGTGGTATGCCAGGCATTGGCTCCTTCTTCGGCGGAAACAACAACAACGGAGGAAATAAGCCTTGGTAGAGGAATACTTCCAAATGATCGATCTGTACAATGTTATCTATGCAACTCTATGTAACCAATTCCGTTCTTTGTTGCCTGCTCTCTATTCGACATGAGGAGTGGATGCTTAGGTAATAAATACTTGGTCATCTCTTAACGGCCAAGCACTTTGAATAATTTGATTCTTCAACAAATGGCAACTGCAGCACCTAAAGATCCTAGACCGATAGTATTCATGGACGTTTCTATGGGAGAAACAGCTCTAGGTCGAATGAAGTTTGAATTGTTCAAGTGAGCGCTGATGCATCCATGGTGAGGAGGCAGCTGATCAAAAAGTATGGCAGCGATATAGTACCAAAGTGCGTCCCTCTGTGCGACAGGGAGAATTGGTTCTGACTTCTACTGGCGCTGACAGAACGGCGGAAAACTTCAGGCAGTTCTGTACTGGTGAATACAGGTGCATCATCTTCCAATGCAGAACGAGTTGTGATGCTGACAATGAATGCAGAGTGAACAATATCCCACAAGGATACAAGAACAGTCAATTTCATCGAGTAATTAAAGATTTCATGGTACAAGGTGAATTATCCTCAAATCTCTCTCATATTTCTTCAAACATTGCTTATTATGGTTACTGGACAAAGGCGGAGATTTTCTGAACAGCGATGGAACTGGTTCATTATCGATATATGGCAAACAATTCGCAGACGAGAACTTCTCCCAAAAACATACTACTTCAGGTGAAGAAGCCGCTCTAGCCTACTCCTCTGCATACTCATTGTTCACTTTAGGACTACTGAGCATGGCCAATTCTGGTCCAAATACCAATGGATGCCAGGTGAGAGACAATCCCCAAGAAAAAAATGCTTGCGTTTCCATTGACTGATTGACAACTGGCACAGTTCTTCATCACTACAGCACCTGCAGAATTCTTGGATGGGAAACATGTAGTGTTTGGTAAAATCGTAGAAGGAGCTGAAAGTATGCTTGTCTTGCGGAAAATCGAGAACGCAAGTGTTGGTGCTGGTAGTAGACCGAAATTAGCTGTGAAAGTTACTGGTATGTCTTGAAATCTTTTTGATCAGCTTGGAGGATTACAGCTGATGAAATGCACTTACTCTAGAATGCGGTGAAATGTAAAATGCAAAAAAACGCTGGTCGTTCTTTCCCCCTTTGAAATTGACCCTTCGACTTGCTAGCATTTTATGCTCTCGGTTCTCCTCCTTGATACCTCCTTGATGCTAGCTCTTGCTCTTCGTCCTGATCCGACATTCAGCAAAAATCAATTGAACTTTGACTTGCTCACATCTAGATCGAGGTCCAGTGCGAACAACGTCGTATCATCCACATCATCCAGATCTATCTGAGGTACTCCTCTTCCGAATATAGACTTCCCAGACCTGTCAGCAACGGCAAGCGGGTCAGCTCGTCGAGCATAAGCGAAAACCAAACTGACCTTCTCATAACGATAGCTAATCTTGAAAACTGAATGATATTCCTTCCAATGAGTAATATATCATCAAAGACTTCTTCTCCTTTTGCCGAACAACCAGAGAAAAAGATGAAAAGGACAGTTATTACGCAAAGCCCTGTTATCCCCAGATCAAGGATATTGTCTGGCTTTATATCTTAGCTAGAGAACGAAACAAAGAAGGGAAGGGAGAACGTGCAATACGATTTCCAGAATTGCTGTGTTACCTCAAAAGTCAGAGAACGTCAAGCAAGCATAAAAACCAAAGGACAAACCTTGCCAAAAGCTACAAGCCGTATTGAGACTTCACAAATCATAGCAGTATTGACTCTGTATTGATGATTATAGTTAGCTAGTACAGCAGCAAAGGAAGACTGGACGCTTACATGATCTCCAGTACGTAGAATGGAAGTGTTGGACATTCGCTCGTTATGCTAAGCACAACAGACGCCAAAGAAAGCATAGCCCTTACAGCGACTTATCAGCACAGAGAATACCCAGCTAATGAAGAACTTACATGCTCAAGTAGAAGAAGATATAGAATTGAGAGAAAACAAAGCGATCTAGCGGGACAAATCTCATAAGCTGTGGTGATAGATAACCCGAGATTGACTATTTTGGACTGACTAGCGACACCCTTGAGGATTTCACTTCGCGAAAGATAATATTGCGAGCGTCTGTCATCCATTCATTCATTCAGCCTTCCACTTGAGTTTGAGCCATCCGCATTCATCTCACGTTTGCTGCACGAAGCTCTGCTCGCTTGCTGATGCACTATCTTCCATCATCACACTACTTCCAACGAAATTAGGGCACAAGGTTGTTTAAGAGCGACCGAGTACATATACCCAGCTTTATATTGTGTGCACAGTCTGAGGTCACAGAACGAGCGAAACGATGGCAGCAGATCCAGAAGGAGAAGCACCTCAATTTCCTCTTCAAGTTCCTAATGAAGTTTGGCAAGCTGTAACTCCAGGTGATGAAGGTTCAACACATGGCACAACTTCGCCTGTCTTTCCTGCTACACCTAGTATAGAAGAGACAGCAAATGCATTACGTCGGACTTTAAGCGTGAAAGGCTTGTCTGCTTTGGATGCGAAAGCTGTAACGGAACGATTGTGGAGAGGTAAGGACTATGCAGAACGAAGACCTAGGGATTTGGATGCTCTGATCGCTTGTGCGCTTGCTCTCTCTTTACTACATGATCCTTTCTTACGCGTAGATGAACGGTTCAGGGACTGTCAGAGGTGGATTAAGATCATTCCTATTGGCCTATACTTTCAGAGCAGGCTTCAATCTCATCTTTGCTATCTTTTCTTCTTTACGCAAACCGAATGGATTCCTGAAACGATTAAGAAGTATCATCTTACATACTTTGATGGGTGAAACTTCTGTTCGCTTCGGTGCAATGTTTGGTTTGTTCACCGCTTTGTGTACGTTTTTCTCTCACTCACAATTGTATTGTATGTTACTAATAGTCTTGCTCTACAGATCGCTGGACGTGAGTTTCTGTATTACACTCAAAGCCTGTTATTAATTACTAATGCACGTGAAATGGCAGTTTCCACGGTTTGAGATTATACAACCCTGGACCGAGAGGGAAAGGCAAAGAAGAACGATGGCATGCTCCTTTAGCTGGAGCGGTTGCTGGTTTAGCAATTCTAGCTGAAAGACCCGAATCGAGAACTGCGGTAGCTCAACAAGTCTTTATTCGTTCTGTTCAAGGTGTGGTCCATCGAGGTCATCGAAGAGGACTCAAGATACCACATGGTGATGTTTTGCTCTTTGGTTTATCATGTGGGACAATCATGTATAGCTGGATTGTAAGTCGTCTTTTGCTTGTTTGGGCAAATCAGCTAAGATAGGTTGCAGCTTGCGCCGAATATGCTTGATCGAGGCTACAATTCTTGGATTACGGTAGGTTTTCTTTCGAAAACGGAATAATCACTTACTGAATAATTGTTATCAGAAAGCTTCGCGGCAACATTCTCACCTCGTACCGATTCAACGCGCAAGACAATGGAACAAACCTTTCCCAGATGATCATGCTCAAGCCATCCTAGATCGAATGACAGTCACACCTTACAATCGGTCAATAGGTGAACAGGCTATCCAGAAAGCCATGATCGGGAACGATGGACCGAGATTCTGTCCTTGGTCAGTATACCTGGTCGTTTGCTTCCTTCGTGTAGCTTAGGCGCCTGGTTCTGACTGACAGTGCCCTGCATCACCCCGGCACGAACAGCTGTATCATCCACGAAATTAATACTTGGTCTTCTGTAGTCAGATGGATCATGCCCGTCTATCTAGCATTACACACTATTCCACCTCTGGTTTTACGACGCAAAATGACATTACGAGAGTTTGTTCCCCTTTTTTCTCTTCTATCGCGTCGCAAGGCTTATCTGGTTTTGAATAGTCCACAACGATTTGCTTTCCGAGCTATTTTAGGCACTTTGAAATCTTCAGCTTTCCTCGGATTCTTTGTTGCCATTTTCCAAAGTCTCATTTGTTTTCAAAGACATTCTTTCAACTGGTTGGAACAGTTAGGGTTCAAGAGATTAGCTAAGATTTCAGCTCATCGATGGTGGTCTTGGGTCTTTGGTAAATTTTGAGCCTTTTTTTTTTAGCATATGAGAGCTGACAGGAAGTAACTTAGGCTTTACTACCTGTTTGAGTCTGTTTGTTGAGGACAAGAGAAGAAGAGAAGAGTTGGCGCTTTATGTTACACCAAAGGTTTGCAACCTTCCCTCCTCTTTTCGAAATAATGAGCTCACGAGCTGCTGGTCTATAGGCTATGGAAAGTGGTTGGGCTTACTTGAAAGCAGGAGGTCTTGTTGGACCAATACCTTTTGGTGGAGAACTCTGGTTGAACATGCTGTGAGTAGACACATCTAGCTCAATAGCAATATACTGACTTGTCTCGCTCGATAGCGGCGTCTCTTTGATGATGGATGTAAGCCTGTTTCATGGAAGTACTCCGTTTGATGCTGATCGCGTTGCAGACCTGGAGACACGAAAGAGAAGCTCTTAGCGGGCTAGTCAAGACTATTCTATGGCAAAGCGTTGGACCTTGATTGTAAAGCCTGATTGTGAAGATTGTAATCTGTTCTAATGCGTCTCATGTTGCCCCTCGTGAATGTCAAATTGGTTTTCTTTGTATAATAATTACAAGCTTTATCTTGAATAAATTAATACTACAATCGAAAAGTATTGACTTTGGTGCCTGCCCTAAAATCAGACGAATTTAACTTGAATAGTCCGTTTCCCGTTATGAAATACTCTATGGCCTTCTACTGAATGATCTTCGCTAGTCTAGCTTTGTGGGGAACTCTTCTTTTGGTGTGCTGGAATGAAGGAGCAGGAGTAGAAGTCGCACTCGGAACAGCTGAGAGGAAATATCAGCGGCTATTCACGTTATATCGCAGACGACTCACGAGAAGCCCAAGTGACTGATGGAGCTGTTCCACAAGGAGGAGTGTCCGTGCTTGAGGACCAAGTAGAAGGCTATGCGGATTTCAATCAATAATTGTCAGTGAAGCCGAAGATAATACGAACCGCTTCCAGAGATCCTGCTTTCATTAGATCGACATAAGAGTACTGTCCAATAGTGGCAGGCATTGCGAGAACCGGGTTGTCCGACGGGGTAGTCTTGTAACTCCAGAAAGTAGATCCACCAGACCAACCAAAGGCGGAAGATTGCGCGCGGAAGAATCTTTTCTCGAAGGTTGGGTCAGTGATACCGGTAGTGAGGGACCATTCAGTGACAGCAACCGGGACAGGGAAGTCAGCATAGCTTGAAGCTTTGCTGCAGACCTGAGAAATAATATCGTCTGCGTTGTATTGAAGAGGAAAGTTGCCCGGATACGGGTGATCTTCCATGATAACCAGCTTCGGGTCTTTGCCGCCAAGGAATGGCCGCCAGTCTGTATTGCAAAACATCTCCTAAGCAATTAAAAGTACATGGGAGGCGCCTCGCCTTACAATCTGGACCTTGGAACGCATGATGAATGATACTGGCATGGCCCACAGCGCTCATTGTGGAGTAGGATCTTTCATAGAAGCCTTCCAAAGTGTTGAGCTGATCCGCGGTATATGGTCTGAACATCACAGAACATGAGTACCAAGTTGATACCGAACCGGAGTGTCGGACATACCTAGGCTCATTCACTAATCCTATTCCTGAGAATACGCTCGAGTAGGTTGAGTTTCCAATGTAATCAATAGCTGCTTGAACTGTTGCATCACTTCGAACTTGTTGATCCGGAGTGAAGAACTGGATGTTTGTAGTGTTTTGCCCAGATTGCTGTTCGCCGTTCTGGTTGCCTGTAATGCCAAAGCTCTTCAGTAGTGCATCGGTCATTCTTTGCAGGGCAAAACTTACCTGGCATCCCGTGCAAATCCAACAGCACGTACATCTTGTTGTTGTACGCATACCCAGCAATCCTGTCTAACTGTGCTAGCTGACCAGTAGTCACGTATGGCTCATCTCCTTCGGTTCTACGGGCAATTAGGAAGCACAAACATAAGCGAAGATATCACTCAAGAGGTTTTCGACATACGGAATTAGAGCCCAGAAACCAATGGGTACCTGATAGAAATATCAGCCATATTCCGACTGGCGCGGACGGATTTTTACGGACTCGAATGTGATTGAAACCGGCCGCAGCGATTGAGTTCACATCATCTTCAGTAATGTAAGTTGTCCAATGTTCAGTCAGAGCCGCAGACGCGTTTGAACCAAGTGCTTGAGTGAATGTCCATTCATCCCATGCATTTGGGCCAGCTAGACCGGTGAACCAATCTTCGTCCATCCATCGTTCCAAGACGAGCCAACTTTGACGGAAAATATTAGTGATTGCTTGCCGTCACCGATACAGCAGGGTCACCTACTTTCCAAGTGCCATGCCCAGCATCTTTTGAGAGCTCCAATCCCATTTAGGCAGAGGTGTTACACTCGTTGCAGTGTCGGTCGTTTTACCAGTTTTGGCAGCACCGTTTGTACTTTGCGCGTCTTTGGCTGATGATGAGGAATGGCTGTTGTCATCTTTCTTCAAGCCTAATCCTAGACCCAACCCAAGCCCAAGTGCCAGTACCTGTATAACGAGTCTGAAACACTTTTCGAACAGCTGCGCAGAGTTGCAGCCTACAATGCTAACAGCTGATAAGCCTACTAGGCCAAATAGACGGCCTCTTGAAGGCATTTTATAGTATCGTTGAATACAGAAAGGGGTTCGATGAAAAGCGCGTCAAAGGGACCAAAAAAAAAACAAAGAGCGGGTGGGCAAATCCAGATGGGTACAACAGGACCACCGAAGCTGTTGACGAGTCGCTACAAAGCTAGAATGGTCGCTCGAGAAGAAGAGCTTCAGAAGGAACCTTCCCGTCACCACCCTTCTTCTTTAGGAATTTCTGAATTTTCAGTGTCACATCATATTTATAATAGCCGTGTCTCAGTCCCTTTTCTCGTGCTTGTGCTGCGCAGGGGGTTTGTCACAACTTTTCACTACTGTGCAGATCACAGCCTCTTCGATCGCTCGCACAATATCTGATTTCCAAAGCCTGATGGAAGTGATGCTATATTGTATCTTTCCCTGCCTCATTTCATCTTATTCCCTTTCTTCACACCGCGCTTAGATATGTCATGACTCTTCATTTCTTCTCCTGTGGGCCTACTCCGGAAGGATCGTCGCCTGCCGTCCAAAGTATGAACCTGCTTGATACATCAGAATTCGGCCGGCTTATGCTGATAGAGCGAGACTCGCAGCTCAACCTTTGCTACTCTCCACCCTTCGTTTGCTACCTTCCTCAGCTCCCATCTGTAGTACCCACCTTCTGCAAAGTGTACTGACGGTTTATCGCTTTCCTTCGTCCACCACGCAGCGATGTTTGATTGGACTTTGGCTTCTGTTTCGCTCATAGAGATGATATGCATGTTGGTATTGATGCATTGGCTGAACTTCACCTTCAATTGCTGAGTAAATTCGAAGTAAAGTTCAGCTTACCAGGTAGCAAAGTACTGAACGGATCTGTGTAACACAATCAGTTATGCCTCGAAAGCTACTTTGCTGCATTACATACCCGAATGCCCAATCAGCTTTCCCTTCTCGACCTTTATGTGAACCAAAAGGATAGCTAGCTTCACCATCTTCAGCAAATAAGTTTTGCCAGTTTAGTTGTTCTTCTTTAGCGAAAGATGCATCTCGGTCGCAAGCTCGGTCATGTACGTAGGTGTATTGCTTGAGCAAGTCGTAAATTGCTTCGCGGTCGCTTAATCTGGTCACAGTCTTCTGCAATTCAGCTACTTGTTGCTCTAAAGTCTGATTGGAGGCCATGGTCGTGAGATTGGGAGGGCGTGAGTGGTTGAGCGAAGCGGCTCCGCATTTTCGGTGGTCATTCGGGCGTCTCCGTTACCTGATTACAACTTCCCGGTATAGATGGGTCTGAGCAAAAGAGCATGTCACCTAGTTGTCACCAAGGGATAGTCAGAGTGAGTGAGAAAGAGGATGCACTGGAATCGCGCTGAGGCTGATTGCTCCCGTCTTTCAAGTGCAACACCGTTATACTGTAGCTTTTGCGGGTACTTCTAGTTTCGTCCAATCTACCACTGCTTCTTCGCCGTGTCTCTCTTTCAACCATTCGTTTGCCTTCTTGAAATGCCCATTGCCAATAAAACCTCTTCGAGCACTCAAAGGAGAGGGATGCTGCACGCAATGATGTCAAGCGATAAGGTTCTACACAAGAGCGATGCAGAACTTACTGCACTAGTCAAAACCAAATGTTTCTTCCTGTTCACTTTTGCGACTCGTTTCTCTGCAGGTTTGCCCCAAGCGAGAAACACGACACCACCTTCCGCTTCACTTAGACCACTTCCACCATATTGATCTACAAGCTTGATGACTGAATCGGTAAACGTTTCCCATCCTTTACCGGAGTGACTGTTTGCTTTATGTGCTTCGACGGTAAGACAGGTATTCAGACAAAGTACGCCTTGTTCAGCCCATGATCCCAGGTAGCTGTACAGTGTATCAGTTGTAGAGCCCTAGAGAATCAGCAGCATAGCATGGACTGACCCGTGTTTCGGTATGTCAAAATCGGGATAGTTCGCCTTGATTTCAGTATACATATTGCGCAGCGAAGGTGGAATCTTAATCCCTGGCTGAACAGAGAAAGAGAGACCTGCCAACAAATCAAACAAATGAGTAAGCTGAACATAGATTTGACGGAATGCGAGCTGACCATGAGCTTGTCCATCATTGTGGTACGGATCCTGACCTAGGATAACAATCTTGACTTTGTCTAGTGGTGTGAATCGACTCCACGAATAGATATCCTTCGCAGCAGGAAATATTCTGTTCTGCTTGACTTCTGCACCCCGAAGACCTTCACTCCAGAGCATTCGCTTAAGCTTGAGAAAGTACTCCTTCCTCACTTCATTGTGCAATAGTTTTAGCCATGATTCGCCTATTCCCAGCTCTAATTCCAGTAGATCGCGTTCGGAAGGACTCCCATCCGTAGACAAACTCGCTTTGAAGGCATCGAGAGAAAATGGAAGCGCAGCAACTGGATTTGAGGATGCAGAGGCGACAGGATCTAGACGAGGACGCTTGATAGCTGCTGTTTCTGCTGAGGCTTCAGCTATGGAAGCGATAGATCTCTTTGCTACTTGGACGACTGTTTTGATGGATTTCTGCATTTCCGAAGAGGGTGTCTCAGAGTGCTCGATGTTGGCGCTAGACGTGTCAACAGAGGAAATCAACTGATCGGCACTGCTATCGAGCTGATCTAACATGGTTGAAGACAAGTGACGCATCATTGCAATATGGTCTTGCCTGTAATCATGATATCACTCCTTTACATACATTCCGATCGCATGAGGTTGTAAAGTGCTCTGATCTCGACTCCTTAGTCAGATTTCGACATCAAGCAGGAATCAAGCTTACCGCGTCTTCCCAAGCAGGTCGCTCAATCCTTACTGACGACCAACCTTCTAGTTCAGCGACCCATATATGACTCGATCGATTGATGTTGCAGTTATAGAAAAGTTTCGGATAGATGGCATTCCAGAATGTTGATATTCTGCTTGTACAAGGATCATCGCTTCTGACGTGTTCGAAGAGCAGCAGCTTGCCGCCTGGTTTGAGGAGAGCTTGCAGTTGAGCAATGAGCTGCTGAGGTCGCGATGCGGAACAGAGCATTTGAACGCAAACAATCTGTCCTCACAGTGTTGGCATGACACCCAATCAAAGGTTGCAATACTCACTGTATCGAGATCCTTTATACCAGCTGTATTCATAGCCGTTTCATCCCAAAGTCGAATGTCCGAAATCTCATACACATCTTGTAGATTGTTATTCTGCACCGCTTGACGAAGAAAAGGATGCATCGCTTTCGTTGCTTCTAAGCCGTAAATCTTCTCGACGTTTGCTTTATTGTAATACTTGACTGTGCATCCTGAGCCCGCACCAATCTCTAGCACTTTGCCCTAACCACAAATGTCAGAAAGAATGAGAGCCAAATCAGCAAGATGCCTACTGAAGCTTGGCTGATCAAGTCTGCCTTTTCTTTAGCCCAAGCGTTATCGACCTGATCCAAGATGATCGGAAAAGAGACAGAGAGCATATACGACCACCAGAGAGCTGGGTTGAGGAAGTCAATTATGGATCCGTTTAGAGTTTGCTTTTGATAGGCATGAGCAAATCCCAAAGAGAAGACTAGCGAGATGTGAGAGATAGGACTGAGAGCTTGAGTCAGACGACGCAGAAGAGCCATGATGGCGGAAGAGAAACAGGAAGAGATATAGCAGCCAGATGAAGCGAGGTCAAACAAAGAGCAGAAGAGGGCTGTTCTCGTCGTCAATGATGTAGGAGCGGTGTCTTTAACAGCTTGCCAGCTATGCTACTATATCAAAGATCGAGCCGTTAAGATCGAGAGCAGACACCGAATAAGCAAGAACTAACGCTAATCATGTTCTGTAACTAGTTGTGTACCCTTGGAAGAGACCATATTTTCTTGTCTGAGCAGCATCTCTGCTTCCTTTGTCGCTGCTGTGTACTGCTGCAATATCTCGCCGAGTTTTTTCAATCCCCGTTGGTTTTCAGTATCTTTCAGAAGCTTGTGAAGACTTGCGACGTCTTGAAAGACTAAGCTTGGAACTTTAGAAGAAGATGAAGTAGTTTCGGGATAGCTCTCATTGGCTAGCTGAATGCGAGCAGGCGGTAATTTGGCCCGCTTGTCAATAACTTCTTGTGCTGATTCGAAAAGCGATGAAGGTGGATAAGTTTCGTAGAAGGAAGAAATTTCTTGCAATGCTTCGGTTGCAAGCTTATTTCTTGCAAGTGTTCGGATATAGGACGTCCAAACTGCTTGTGCTTGACTTAATTCGCTACTTAATTCGCTATTGCGGTCGGCAGACCAAGTTTTCCACTCTTGAAAGAACTGGCGAGCAGCTTTCAAGCCAGCTCCCTTGTTCGTTGGCTTTTCGCATGCCTCCAGAATAATCTTGTAAGTATCGAAAGTACGTTCGACATTGACATCAGCGAAGAGATTCCGATAGACCGGTACATTCGAAGAGAAGCCCGAATGTGCTCCAAGTGCAAGAAGATAAGAATTGAGCAAATAAGGACTGAGTTCGACGTCCGAGAACAGTTGCATGTCTTCTGCTGAAGCATTTTCTTTTCTTACACCATTGACGCGAGCGATTCTTTCAAACAGATCATTGACTTGAATGACCACTTGAGCAGAAGTTTGTGGTAAAGGTCCAGGAAAAGTAAGATCCTCTTCATCCCTTTCAGCAATCTGTTCTTTTTGAGCAAAAGCCGATTTCTCTTCCTTTTGCTCTTCCTGAACTTCTACCAATTTCTTGCCTCTTCCTCTACCAACGGGTGTCTTGTACGTAGCATAAGCTTGAAACAATAAAGCAACAGTCACATCATTCAATCCACCACCAACTTCTTCTCCGCTGCCCAATCTCAAGAAAATCCATCTACTTCTAGCCAGATCACCAACTCTTTTAGCTCCTTCCATGATAGAATGTAAAGTTTCTCTATTAGGTTGTAAACCTTGATTCAACATTTCCTTCAGGTATTCTATTCCTTGAACATAATAGTTTTCTTCTCCTTTTCTTCTTGTACGTGTACAAGATCGGATTAAAGCAGTATAAGTATCCACATCTGGACTCCAAGCATTATCACGATGATGATCTTGAATAGTAGCTAGTTCTTGCATTAGATCTTGAGCTCTTTCAGGTGATGGATCAGGTCCAGAAGCACAAGCATACAACATTGTATTGAAGAGTTGTAAATCTGGTACAGGATGAGATACGAGTCTCATATGAGCGAAAAGATTCCATGCTGTACTGCGGTTTGATGGAGTTAGGGAAGAAGATCGGAAAAGGGAAGCAATGACTGAATTGTAGGATGCCATTGTTGGTGTGAAAGAAGCATCTTCCATCATTCGCAAATGCCGCTGTGCGCCAACTAATTCTTTCGCTGCTAAGTAGGAGAGAATGACTTGATGATGCAATTCGCTTGTGGTGCTGATGTTATCTGACTTTTCATGAGCTTGACCGTAAAAAGAGATGGTCCGCGCTTACTGTCTTCCGCATAATTGAGTAACTCAATAGCCAAAGAAGGGCTAGCAGCACTTCTGCAGGAACGAAGAAGCGTGTTCAACTCAGAAGCACGAAGAGGTGTTCCAGCACGGCTCATGAGGTCCAGGATGTGGAAGAGATCTTCCTTCCTGTTGATGGAGATCTGTCATGGGTAACTTTATAAGGACATCATACGCAAATCCCTAAGATGACTGACAGCTGCAGAAGCGAGTGAAGCCCATTCAGATACAGTAGCTATAGAAAGAGGAATCTTTAAGCTGGACAAAGGGGCAACCGCTTCAGCTGCTTCAACGCTTGTTTGCAGTCTCGCTAGCGTTTCGGCATATAGTGGTGCTTCCAGCTGTTGTTCTTCTTCTTCTGCCTCGACATGCTCAACAATTTCCTGGTGATCTTGAAGGGATACGCTGTCTGTTGTTACGCCTTCTACTAGCAAATCGGGTTCTACTACTTCTTCAGCTGGGGGTTCTAGCAAGCGCTGCGATAGAGCTTCTAGCTGTTCTTCGATACTCAAAGGAGGCTCAGGTAGACTCTTATTGCGTAGTCCATTGCTCGGTGGTGAAGAAGCCATAACAGCTTGATAGAATTGCTCCAAGTCATTTTCCGTCAAAGGCGGCAGATCTCGAGTCTCTTCCTATTCTATCAATGAGCTCTACTGATGTGTATTACTCCGCTGCAACCACTGACAGCGGAAATAGCTCTCTTGTGCTGTTTTTCCCAAACTGCATAACTTTCTTGATTTGTTGGAGTTTGGCCAAATGTTGAAGCAGCTCGCAATGCTTGCGATACTTGTAATCTATACAGACTCTTGAACGCCTTTTGGGTACCTTTGCAGATTGATATCATTGATACAGGATATATGCTTTATCGCTGAAGCTGGTCAAGCGAGAACGACGAACTGATCTCTTGTTTATCTCTGTGGCCACTTGTTCTAGTTGTCAATTCTTCTGTTCTGTACTGCATCACAGTTTTTCAAGCTCTCTGTCTCGATTTCGTAAAGATGTCAAGCGAATCCATCTACTTCAATCAACAAGATCCTCTTCGGCTAGCAAAGCTCTCTAGATCTGATGCCACTCTCTATCTTGAACGAATCAACTTACCTGCTGAAACTTTAGACGAGCCTGTTTCCCTTGAACTGCTAAGCAAATTACAATGGCATCATCTACTCGCTGTGCCCTTTGAAAGCACACCTTTGCACGTCAAGCCTGAAGATTGGCATATTAAAGACAAACCAATCCAGTTGAAGAATGGAATAGGGATGCAATTGGGTAAAGGCAATTTTGATAGGATAGTAAAAGGTCATAGAGGAGGTTTCTGTTTTGCGAACAATGGTCTCTTTGCTGCTTTCCTTGTATGTTCTTCCTATTTCAGACGACAAGAACTTAAGAGCTTCGATGTAGCGCTCGTTTGGTTTTACCGTTTCTGAATGCGCTGGAAGAGTCTACAAATATCTCACGAAAGATCCTGCTCAAGCAGGTTTTGGATGGTCAGCTTTAGGTCATCAAGTGAACATCATAGATTGGGAAGGATCAGAAAACAGATATTTGGTTGATGTAGGCTTTGTGAGTTGTCAGATCTCCTTGACATGCACTAGGAGAACTCAATATTCTCTACTTCAGGGCAGTGGAGGTATGTCTTCTAGCTTTATGCTCGCTTATAGCCTAAAGAGCAAGTTTAGGTAGTCCATATCCTATCCTACTGGAAGATGGAGCCACCGGTCCATCCGATGTTCCCTTCGAAGACTATCTTCTCCGTAATGAGTTCCTCCCTCAAGCTGAAGAAAGCGTTATGAGAGACAAAATCAAGGGTTGGACAGTTTATCGACATATCTCAAACCAGGAAAAGAAAGTGGACTATTATAGTCCCATTTACCACTTCCAGCTTCTTACTATGGTAAGCGTCGGTGCATACTGCCTCAGAGTAATCTGATCAGTAATGTACTGTTGCTTACAGGAACCTGCCGATCAAGTCGCGCTCAATTTTCATCGTCAGGAGCACATTTGTTGCTTGACAATACGTAGCTGATGATGTATTACTTCAGAGGAGCACAACGACGCAGCAGCTTTCACCAATTTTTTCGTGGTGACTATCAATGAAATCGGAACGCGAAAAACCCTTGCTTGGGCCGAAGCAATGAAAGATGGTCAAGGTCGAGCGAAACTATACAGAAAAGCTGGTGTTCTAGGTGAAGAGAAAGATGTGCGATGGATTGATTTCACCACTTCCTCAATCGGTGAAGTGGTCGAGAAAGAGTTTGGCTTCAAATTGGATTGGCGACCTTCAGCATAGCTGTGCTTCACTATCCTGGTGCACAGTTCTGGTGAATAATCACTCGAGGGCGCGTCAAATCTGGTTTCAATCCAGAAGATAAAAAAAGGAGACCAGAAAATAACAGATCTGAACTACCGGGCGATTCTCTTACACCAAAACATTTTTTCCCTCTGGGTCATAACTAGCGAATATTCTTCTTCTTTCTCTTCTTCATTTCCTCACATTTTTGTCCGACTTCTCCTACCAAAATGTCAAGCATGATATCGATCGAGGGCAAGAGGACCGATATGGCGATCGTTGGCGCGTCTGCCATGCTCTCATTAATCGCAACAAGCTCTTTCCTTCTCTATCTCGCTTTCATTCTCATCAAACACGCTCGAAGAAGTCCCAATGACTTACCAAAGCAAGGCATGCGATTTCTCAAAACTCAATTCGGTTGTCTCTTTGTCAACCTAGTCGTGGCTGACTTCATACAAGCTGTTGGTTTCGTTATGAACTTCCATTGGATCAATATAGGTCAAGTACCTCAAGTTGCTTCAAACATTACGAACGCGACTTGCACAGCTCAAGGGGCATTCATCGAAATGGGAGATGTAGGAGGTGCTGCATGGGTGAGTCAGACCTTGATTTAAAGAAAGCTTTGAACTAACTCTCTTTCACAGACTGTATTCATTGCTGCTCATACATTCCTTGTGCTCGGTCTTGGATTTACGCCATCAAAGAAGATCATGATCGCCAGTGTCACATCAATATGGATTCTTTGCATCGTGTTATCTGTACTCGGACCTCTGCTTGTGCAAGACGAGCGCGGAAGATTCTACGATTGGAGTGGACTTTGGTGTTTCATTTCACCCAAGTATGAACTAAGCCGGCTCTACCTCCATTAGTCAGTTTCTGCCGTTGAATTTTACCTTATGTCCATACTCATCTGTATCTACAGTCTTTGGCTCTTCATTGCATGCACTGTCAACGTCGCATTCTATGTCGCTCTTTTCTTCATCCTTCATACTCGAGCATATTCGAAATCAGTCTCGTACACAAGAAGCAGCAAGGATAGAGCACCTTTCAAGGTGGATGCCGTAGCTTCCAAAATGTACGTCGTGCGACCTCCTTCTTTTCCACTTGCTGATAGAGTATATATAGGCTGGCTTATCCAGTAGTCTACTTGGCTGTAGTGTTACCTCTGTCAATCTATCGAATCGCCGGAGTAGCAGGAAACAATTTCCCACAATCTGTTCAAACTACTGTTGGCTGCATCTTCACTCTAGCTGGATTTGCCAATATTCTGCTATACTGCTCAACAAGGAACGTATTGGGTTTGAGTAAAAACAAAGGGTTCCAGCCTCGTATGTTCTGTGTTCTACTTGACGTTCCTAAAAGCTGAATGTTTCCTCTTTTTCTGGTATAGCTCAACCTTATTCAACGGTCTATCTTTCATCAGCAAAAGAACCAGGAGTAGATCTATCCGGCTTCTACACCACACCTTTCTCAGGTCCTTCTATACCAGAAAAGCTGGCTCCTTCTCGACCACCCAGTCGAGGCATTTCTTTCACTTTGAACGAATCGCCATCTTCCTACTCTTTGGCGGATAACAAAGATGGAGCAAGAGTAGAAAGAGTAGTAGCTACTGTCAGTGAAGTTGTGGACATGCCTAGGTTGAGCTATGATAGTAGACGATCTGAACAACCTCAGAGGAGGTCAGATTGGGTATAACAGGGTTTAAAGTGTCTGATAGTAGTAAATTTGTGTGAATAGTAATACACTTCATAGCATTTCTAGTGATAATACACCCACACTCGTTCGTTCTATGGATCGGGGTTCCCTTGAGCTTCCAAATAAGCCGCATACTTTTCTAGTCGTAATTTCTCTGCCTTTTCTGCTTCTTCACCATAAGCTGTAGGATCGTTCTTTGATGATTTCTTGAATTTCGCTTTCCCGTCCGAAAGATAGGCTCCGACTTGTCTGCCATCAAAGAAGCGACCTTTCATTTTCTGAAGAAAGATGTCAACTTTGACGGTTGAAGGTAGAAGGGGAACATACTCTTATGCATGCTTCTGCTGCATCTTCTTCCATAAATCGGACAGTCATAATTCCATCCGGTTCTTGCTGTGAATGCAAAGAAAGGTGCTGAGCAGCAGTAAGATGCACGACTCAATCCTACTCACATCATATAGTACGACATTCGTCACTTTACCAAAGCTCTCTTCACATTCTTCCCTCACATCTTCATTCAATTCTAACAACAGCGTAGGGTTCTCTTCCAAATTCTTGAGCGTGAACATGTTCGTAAGTACTACGATCTTGCTCTTCTCATGCTGTTGTTTGGCTTCCCTCTTTGCTTGCAATTCATCATCGCTTTCCCAACCTTCTAATTTCTTCTTCAAGTTTTCAGCCTTCTTGGCTGCTTTCTGTTTAGAAGGATCAGGTCTACTTCTTTTTGCTTTCGGTTCGTTCGAATTAGAGTTGTTATTGTTGTTGTTAGATTTATGGTCGAAATTGGCTCTAGTCACTGAAAGTAAACCTTCTTGTTCAGCTTTCCCAATTCGTAGTTCAGTCTCATGGAACCAAGTAACAGCTAAATCAGCCGAAGCTTCTTGCAAGTAGACGATCAGAGCTTCTCCCTTTGGTGAGCCATCTGGATTAGTGTATAGCTTGATCTTGTATTTCCCATCAGCGTCTTGTAAAATGATGCCTGCTTTAGAGAAGACTTGTTGCACTTCTTCTACTGTTGCAGGAGTTGCTGGAGGTAGAGGTAAACCAGTAATGTAGATTGCTGTATTGCGTGAAGCTTTTTCTTCCTTTTGTTTCTGTTTCAAAGCTGCTTTCTCTTCTTTAGATGGTTTCTCTCTTTTACGTTTCTTATCTACAGGTGCAGCAGGTGTCTAGATGCACAATGAATGTTAGTATCTAACCATTCAATCATTTCTGAACAAAGGACTCACGGCCTCGTCCACTCCTGCTACTGAATAAGCAGCTTGTTGTGCAGCTATTTGATCATCGTCCGCTAAAGTGACCCAAGAGCCTAAAGCTTCAGAGTATTCGAACGACGCTTCTGAATCCTCTAAGACCCATTTCTGTGACTGGCGATCATAGTAGACTCTTTCATCGACTTGTCCGTTGTACTTGGGTGGAAGGGAATCCATTCGAAGGGTATCAAGTGGTGGTCTAGAACAAGCGGGATTACATAATTTGAGACACTTAGCTTCAGCCACATTTGGCGTCCCTCTGACGATGCAGAAGAATTCCTTTCTGGACTACATCAGGATAGACCCTCCCTGGATACCCCTCGGCGTTGCGCAGGATGATACCTTTGACACTATTGTCATTGCTGGTCTCCTGCATCAGCGCTCTGCCGTTCGATCAAGCAATTCCGCAGTCGTTCCCAATTTTCTCTGCTCAATCTAGCAATACCCCATTATCTGATCGAGCACAAAGAGAAGCTATAAAACTACAAACTCGATATGGATCTCCTTCTTACTCTTTGAACAAACGTCAAACGAGTGTTTCACTGACTAATGTCAATTCGGACTCTTCGTACTATGCCGAAATACTTCTGGGAAGTAAAATGACACCAGTAAAAGTTCTAGTCGATACTGGATCTGCAGATTTGTGGTTGGCCGGACCGAATTGTACTACCTGTTCTTCAAGCACAGTTCGATACTCACAAGCTGCGAGTTCTACTTTGGATGTAACGGACGATGGCTTCAGTATACGCTACGGAAGTGGTGAAGCGAGTGGGTATCTGGCTTCTGATGTGGTAGAATGGGGAAACTATAAAGTGGAGAATCAGACTTTCGCTTTGTGCAATCAGATAACGGATGGGTTACTTACTGGGCAAGTGAGCGGTCTCTTGGGATTAGGCTTTCAAGTGAGCTCGTGTTAATTGACCTTGGTGCTCAGGCTGACTGTTCTGTCTAGGCAATTGCTAATTCGGATGCGAAACCATTTTGGCAGGCGGCTGGAATACATGAAATGTCGTTCGCTCTGACTAGGTCAGTCCTCATCCCATATACATGCATGCCTATAGCTTATCGCATCTAAACAGATATCTACATGATCCAGATGCTACTTCGACAGAACCTGGTGGTTATCTCACTCTCGGCGGAACTAATTCGTCCCTCTTTTCCGGCTCCATAAACTATCATTCTCTAATCTCTTCCACATATTGGTTGCTTTCAATGGATGGTTTCTCAGTTAATGACAAAGTAATCTCATCAACCAAGAATCAAAGAGTTGCAGTCGATACTGGTACTTCGTTGATCGGTGCACCAAAAGCTCAAGTAGCAGATATCTATGCTGCTATACCCGGTGCTTTCGCAAGTCAAGACGAAAGCTATTCTGGTTACTATGAATATCCTTGTGATCAGGAATTCGATACTTCTTTGACTTTCGATGGAGTGGAATACCCTATTTATTCAAGAGATTTCAACTTGGGGACTACAAATGTCATCAACGGTACCCAATATTGTCTTGGAGCGGTATTCGAATTGTCCACTGCTGGTTTACCGAGCTGGATCCTAGGCAATACCTTCTTGAAATCATATTATAGTGAGTTTACCAAACTTCACGTCGAGCAAATGCTCATTACTTTTTGCAGCGGTCTTTCGAGCAAATCCACCGGCTGTTGGCTTTGGCAACTTAACAAATGGAGAAGTTTATTCAAGCTCAACACATTCAGCGGCTTCTCATATCATACCTCTTCCTCATCTCACATTTGCAGCAATGATCAGCAGTCTGTTCTTGCTCCTCCCGTGATTGATCTCCATTCTTTCGATTCTTCTTTACTCGTAAATATGTTAAAATTTGCGCACAACGAGCGCCTACAATATTATCACTAATCCAGCACAATCATCGCATACAAGACTCAGAAACATGCACGAGCAAATACAGCAGAAGCATGGCGAAAAACAACAATGTCTATATATGAAAACCAGACCACAATTCAACATGCAACTCAAGCACTTCAAGAAAAACACACGCAAAAGACGGAGACGGAGGGAGGAAGTATAAAATGTTATATAGTGCTCAAAATAGTGTATATACACACTCGTTAAAAGCATGCAATCGTTTGCTCAAGCATACTAGGAGCCTTTCGATCGAGGTCAGCAAAGAAGAAGATTTCCTTTCCATTCCAGAGACAACGATTACAAGCCCGAAGACAACTCGCCCCTTTCTCGATTGGTCACCACTTACCGCCGCGTGCGTCTGCTCAATCAACTATCACGGATGCCCAGCTATATTTACATCAGCCTCCAGAGTATCTCAGAGTGGAAAGAAACATACCCAGGTAAATCATCCGCAAAGACCTTTACGCCCAAAACTTTAGCAGACTCATGGAATTCTTTCTCTTGACCTTCAACGGGACAATTAGGATGACCAGGTATGGTTAAAATATTAGCATGCAATTCTTTGAGCTGAGACCATCGAGCCAAATTGATGGTTTCAAAGAAATCGGTGTAGAGATCTTTAACAACCAAAGGTTGAGATTTCTTCCCCCAGACAGAACAAGTGCAGAGAAAGACAAACCTCCGTCATCATCATAATGCGACAAAACAAACACTTGTACCGTATCGAGTAGAGACAAGGTATCGAATTTCGGCACAAAAGAAGTACTAAGGCGTAGAACCTTCAAACTGGTAAAATGAACGAGAAGATCCTGTACTGTGATCCATTCATCCATGAAAGTGCCTTCGGGGACGTTGTTTAAGTGCAGGTTGAGGTTTAAATGCGTGATTCCCCCCGAAATTGGTTTAAGAGCATCGATACAGGACTTGAAGGGCAGATATTGGCTGCGAGCAATGAGCCGTTGCCTGGAATTCATGTACAGCGTCACTTACTTGCAGCCAATGCCCAGAATGCGCAAAGTGTCGTGTGAATTAGCGAGTCTGCCTTAGACATTAGCACAAGTCCAATGCGTAATAGGCCAGACGCACAAAGCAGTCAGATCAGCGGCTTGAATATCGGCGCTTTGGACTTGCAGAGATACTAAGCGAGAAGGACAATCTGGTAAACTCTGCCAAGGTGTAGATTCGATATGAGAGCCAATAGTGATATGTTGCAAGGCTAGGAGCCATCAAATTTCAATGTTCGACTTCCAGTACAAATCTTGAGTGACTGACCTTTACCCATTCCGAAAAATGAAATCAAACCGCTTTGAATGAAGACAAATTGTCCACGCTTGCTATTCTCCAAAGTGAAACTTCTAACATTTTCAAATCCAGCTAAATCATCTTCATCAAGATCAAGGATACTGTCACTAATACCAGAACGTTAGCATTGTCAATATCATTCCAAGGGAAGCTCACACATTGCTGACATCCACAGTTAAGGAGATGAGATTCTTTGCTACCAATTGAAACAATTCGAGCGATCCAAAGCTTTGTTGCGGGTGACAATGTGCACAACCGCACTAATGATACAGATTACAATTCAGCAAACATACTTCAATTCCGTAATTCTACAGGCGGAACCTACCTCACCGTCGAGAGCAGTATCTGGCTCGTTCATAGCCCAGTTGAGTTTGCGTACGCGACTAGCCAACTTGGGATTACGAGTAACGGAAGCAAGAAAGCGGTCGTGCTTGTGACCTTTGAAGACTCCAGGTGCATAGTACAAAGCACTCTGAGCATAAGGCTTGAGAGTCTTGTTGATTAAGCAGAGCGAAGCCAATTGAGAAGTCGTGAAAGATGTTCGACAAATCTGAATGATTTCTATCCAGATCTGGCGAGTACAGTCAGCTAATCTGATCAGAACGAATGGGAGAGGGTGATACCTCGAGAGGGAGGGCCATAACGAGCCAGAATAAGCTTGGATTGGCGGTTCAAGACAAGAATGACAATGTTTGTTTTTATGAGCTACATTACGCGACATAAGGCAATATGCACGCGAAGAGCTAAAACAGTCACAGTATATCATTGTGAATAGTACAAGCAAGCGACCAGCGCGGAAACGTTACAAGCGAACAGTGCGAAAACCCTGGGTACCAGGACAATTTCGACCATAAGGAGCATCAGTTTACTTTCCAGGCAGACCGTAAGTACCTCCTACAGTGAATTCAGAAGTCTCAGCATTCCACTTCAAGTTGACGTTCACTGAAATTAGAACAAGTTCGCCTGTCTCGCTTGTATCAGCATCATAATCAGCATGCTTCGATTGCAGATGACCATATCGAATAGAAGCAGAGATCTCTTCTCTGCACCTTCTTCAAATTCAGCTTTAGTGAACTTGTGAGTCTTCCTCTTGAAGTTGGGTAGTGAAAAGAGTTGGCTGAAGACCTCGAAGGATGGTACTACAGCAGTGTAGGACCATTTGGTTCCACCGTTCTTGCAGCTAGGTTGCCACTGCACATCATACCATCTGTTTAATCAGTAAGGACTCTAGGCTTACCTTCATCTGACGCTGAATACCTTTAACCATAGCATTTCTCACGGCTTCAACTTTCGCTTCTACCTGTTCAGGAGTCAAGGCATTCTTTCCGCCAGCTTTGGCAAACTTCTGTAAAGCCAGCACATATTCTACTAGGTCTTCCTTTGATTTCTTGCTCAAAGCAGTTTTGGAAAGCTTCATGATCGCAGCCTGGACGGTGATGACGCGTCAGAACATGTTCTAGGAGTGATAGCACTAGATTCGCGGTATCGAGCTGCTCTGGCTCGTCTGAGACAGTTTTGGCCTTTTTAGAGAAGATAGAATAGGTCTCTTCATTCTCTGAGTCGCCAAGGGTACGCTTCGAGCTCGAGGATGAGGGAGTAGACATGATTGTAAGGGTTTGGGAGGGGTTGAGAAAACCAACTTGAGAAGACGCGTTTCTAGATTACGTAAGCACGTCAGAACTGCTTGATCTTCTGTCTTCTTGGGACAGCGCAATCCAGACTCCAGAGTATCCTTCTCTCCAGCTGCGGGTTGGTAAAGGCTAGCCAAGGATTTTCGAATCCTTACGGTCGTGCGGCGCTGATGCATGCTCCTCGGCTTGGCCCTCTCTCTTCGGGCATAAATGATGTGCGAGAGCGGCGAGCTTTGTACTGTCGACAGCAGGCACCACATCACCGTTCACGAACAACGTCATCTATTTCTGGCACCTTTATCAAAGTTTTTCCTAGTCTCGCTCTGCCACCTAGAGGGCCAAGTAGACTTAGCAAATATCAGCTTTGACAGCCTCTATTCCGTATGCGCCTATTTCCAAGGCAGCTGCGAAGTTATAGCAACGTACCGCTTCAAGATCTGGATGCAGATCCTTTGACTTACGCAATGCGTGCACCACCTCAATCACGATTTATTCGAAACTTACTTACTTACTCACTACCTGCTGCTTTGATTCCATTACTACTTGGTGCAATGTTTCAAGTCAATCAACGCAATGCTAGATGGAGTAATGTACAACAAGCTCAAATGCACGCTATAGAACAAGCTCCAGTTGATGCGATACAAGACTATCTCTCTACTGTTTCAAGAACGGATGCAGGTGATTATTATGAGCCTCAAATGAATAGGCATTTGACGGAAGAGCAATGCGATTTGATTTTCCCTGGATTGAACAAAGAAGCAGAAAGGAGTTTGAGATACTGGAAGAAGAGAGGAGGGATAACAGAAGATGATGTGCAGAGAGCTCAAGATCATGTGGAGAATATTGGAGTGAGGGTTTTGATTGCCAATAATCGGATGTACATACGTGAGAGGGAAGCTGGACCTGGGGGAAGGGAATTAGCAGCTCTAGGCTTGATCAGTGAGCTTCCACTTCGTATATTCTGCAATATCAGGCTCAGAGTTTGCATCAGATGAAGCGCTCGTATCAAGTTTAGAACCACTACCCGATGCTGAATTCGTAATAGATCTTCGAGATCTAGGTCATGGAGAAGTAGATGCACCTTTCGTTGCTCTATGTCGAAAGCCTGAGCATGAACAACTATGGGTTATGCCTGATTTTGGATTTGGAACATGGCCCGAACCTGGAGTCAATTCATTCATTGAAGTGAGGGACAAAGCTATGCTTGCTGAAGAGAAACTGAGCTGGAAAGACAAAATACCGAAATTATTTTGGAGAGGGGCGTGAGTACGGGTTGCTGCAAGAATAGGTGTTTTCGCTAAAGTGGCTCGTGCAGAACTTGGGTCAATGCCATTAGACCGATATTGATACAAATAGTATGTCATCTCGTCGTTTGCCTGACTGTCAGCTCAAGATGCGATAGAGTGATCGAAATCCAAAATGGGGCGAAGTCAGCGATCTGAAGTAGGATTCCCCAGCCGCTCCTGGTCTACGCAAATGCTGATCCTTGAGGTTCGACAGCTGGGCGGAACAGAAAGATCGAATGTGAGCATTACCCTTTACACGCTGATTCTTCATGCCTCATGATACATTGCCCAGAATGACTATGGACGATCACTGCAAGTGGAAGTATTTAGCTCACGTGGAAGGTAGTTCCTATTCTGGACGATTCAAGTACGTTGAGATCCAGTTTGCAACCTTTGCTTGCTAAATTGACTCGCGGCTTGTACAGATACTTGGCACAATGTCGATCGGTACTGATCACACATTCGACAAACTACGTGGAGCACTTCTCTCATCTGATCAATGCGGACGATAACTCGCCGAACCAAAATCTGATATACGCTGGTGATCAATTCGAGCGATGTGAGGTTCATCTTCTCGAGAATGTTCTGTACTCAAGCCGTAAAACAGTGGAAGGAATCATGAACCGACTTCTGGCAGATGATGCTCACAGCGAAAGACTAGCGAATCAATCATCTCAGTTCTGGAGACATTGGCTATCGCCTGCGTCCACCAATTGCGCATGGCGAGCAATAATACGGTATATCGCTTGCCGTCTGAGCCTACTTCTGAGCTGATTCGATGCTCGGTCAGAAATTACGCAGCGGCTCAGACATTCAAACCAGTTTGGAGACCTTGGACAAATGGTAAAGGAGATATCTCCTGGGCCTCATATCTCATCATGCGAACAACACATTGGGTTCCTTCGTAGTCTGCTTTGTACTGGGTATACCTTGCATTGAGATCCCATATTAATACGCTTGTTCCGTGACCACATTGTATGCGATTGTTACGAATGGCTACTAGATCAAGAAGTGTCACGCCTGTAGAGGAGATCCGGCCAGCCAAACGTGTCAAGCTCTCTCCTTCTCCTGCTCCTGTAGCTGCCGCAGCACCGTCGGAAAAATATGCTCGCATACCAAATTACGCTACTGGTTTGCATTTAGCTCCTATGGTTGTCCGTTCACTGTCATTCCTCTCTTATTGGAAGTCACTTATTGTATTGTTATAGAGATGCGGCACTTTACCTACTCGTTTGCTTTCACTCAACTTCGGAGCACAACTAGTTTGGGGTCCAGAGATTGTCGATAAAGCTATACTAGGCTCTGTCCGAACAGTCAATGAAAGTAATGGGACAGTGAAATATATGAAGGGCGAGAAATCCATTTGGGAATGTCATCCGATTGAGAAGAGTCGTTTGATCTATCAGATTGGAAGTGCAAGCCATGAATTGGCACTGAAAGCTGCTAAGATGGTTGAAGGTGATGTTTCGGGCGTAGATCTGTGAGTCTCTTTCGAATTGAGATGAGTCTCTCTGCTGATCAGGTAGGCAGGAATTGTGGATGTCCTAAACGTGAGGCTCACCTGAAGCTTCTCAGATTTAGTCTGATCAGCTCCCGTTGTTGTCTTACAGCCTTCTCCACTTCTGGTGCTATGGGTGCAGCGCTTCTGACTGTATGTCTTTTCACAACGATTTCACTCAGAGGCTCATAACAAAGGCAGGAACCAGATACCCTTTGCTCGGTCAGTCAGTCTCACTCTCATACTCCTCTCATCTAACATGAACTATCCAGATTCTTACCTCTCTAGTGGGAGGCCTTTCCGTCCCAGTATCCTGCAAAATCCGTCTTTTACCAACACAAGAAGATACACTAGCCTTAGTAAAACGAATAGCGAGTACAGGGATCTCTTGTTTGACTGTGCATTGTCGAACGAGGGATATGAGACCGAGAGAGCCTGCTTTATTGGATCGATTGAGGGATATAGTAGATTTGGTTACGCCCATGGGAATACCTGTGTGCGTATTTGAAGGAAGTCACGATCGTAGTATATGCTGACTAGGTTAATACAGAGTTGCGAATGGCGATTGTTTAGGTTTTGCGGATACTCAACGAATCAAAGATCTAACAGGTGCGCACTACTCGTCACCATCAGCTAACCTGTTCGTGAAAGTTGTGTACACAGGCGTCTCTTCTATCATGATTGCTAGAGGAGCGGAAGCGAACCCTTCTTGCTTCCGAGAAGAAGGCTATTTGGATCCCGTGGAATCGATTGTACCGCTTTATACTCAAGTTGTGCGTTGTGTTGCTGGCTCATCAGCATCAAGCTGATCGTCGGTGATGTAATTGCACAGGCGCTAGCAGTGGACAACGCTTATCCAAACAGCAAGTATTGCCTCACATCTATGGATTTCTCAGTCACCGCATCGCAATTTAAAGATATCCGAGGCATAAAGCAAAAGAGGAAAATTCTGAAGCAGACTTTGGCCCAATGCAAAACTTATGACGCTTTGTGCAAAGCATTTGATGTGCCGCAACAACAAGAGACGGAGAACAAGAAGACTTTAGCGGACTTGTTACCCAATGTACAGAGTATCTATGAAGCAGAGAAGCTGTAATTGCACGCGTAGAGATTTTCCGACGTTTCCGACTCTCGAGATTGCACAATCTCTGAAAGCTTACACTTGGGTTGAATGCAAACGGTCACTCGACGTTTATCCCAAATCACTTCACACATTATGACTGAATCTTCTCACAAGCCTCTCCAAATCGGAGCAGCCAACACGTTTGACTACAAAGTCTACCTCTCAGACTCGAAAACTGGTCAAGTGCAATCTTTCTTCCATGACTTGCCTTTGTACGCCAACTCAGACCGTAATGTCTTCAACATGGTCGTCGAAATCCCAAGATGGACGAATGCGAAACTAGAAATCTCTAAAGATCAACCTTTCAACCCAATTGTTCAAGACACCAAGAAGGGTAAATTGCGTTTCGTTAGAAACTGCTTCCCTCATCATGGTTATATCTGGAACTATGGTGCTTTCCCTCAGGTGAGCAGTTCCTCCCTTCTGCGCAAATCATGCGTAGTATGCTAAAATGAAACTTTAGACCTGGGAAGACCCAAACCACACCCACGCCGAAACCAAAGCTAAAGGAGATAACGATCCTTTAGATGTTTGCGAAATCGGTGAAGCCGTAGGTTATGTTGGTCAAGTCAAACAAGTCAAGATTTTGGGCATTATGGCTTTACTTGATGAAGGTGAAACTGACTGGAAAGTGCTCGTGCGTCCTGGCAGTATGCATTTGGATGGGCAAAAGAGAGCTGATATATGAAGGACAGGTCATTGACGTCAACGATCCTTTGGCACCTAAGCTCAACGATATTGAGGATGTCGAACGTCATCTGCCTGGTCTTATCCGAGGTACGTAGCTGTTTGTATGACCTGCATTAAGTATCTGACGCCAGCAAACTCTACAGCTTCAAATGAATGGTTCAGGTGCGCTGAGACGGCTTTGTTTCAGCATAATCTGATCGGTTGGTCGTCGAATGCACAGAATCTACAAAGTTCGCCTGTCTCCCCTCTTCTGTCTCTGATATGCTTACGAAAGTTACAGATTCCTGACGGAAAGCCAGAAAACATGTTCGCTTTCAGCGGTGAAGCTAAGAACAAGAAGTACGCCTTAGAAATCATCTTGGAATGCCACGAAGCTTGGAAACGTTTGATTGCCGGAAACTCTGGTTCAGAAATCAAAATGTGAGATTTTATCTCGCAAAAATCATCATTCTAGTAAATGGATGCTGAATTTGCTTCTGGATTGCTCACAGTGAGAACTCTACCGTTGAATCTTCTGCCTCCAAGACTTCTCCTCCTACTTTCCCTGCCAATTCAGCTAAACCAGCAGCTCCTATCGATGCTTCAATCGACAAAGTGTTCTTCATCAGCGGGCACAGGTGGGAGATCCAATGTTGATGAGTAACAAAGCAGTAGCTGATGCTTGAGGCAGCGTTTAGTTATGAACCTTATGCTAAACAGACAGAAGCTGCTACAGCAGGTGGAAAACTGCAAGCTAGATTCTAAGAAACGCAAAAGGGAGAAACAAAATATATAGGAATGGGAGAAGCAACAAAATGCATTTGTGTGATCCAATACTGCTTATTCCCTGCCTCTATGTCTTCCTTTCCGTCTCAGTCATTCCTAACCACCTATATTAGATGAATTATTCCTCTTTAATCGCACTGAACGCTCAATTATGTATGCTATATACAAAGCCTTTGTTCTGTCACGTATTCTTAATCCAATCATTACTCATCCCTTCCTCTTGACCTCGTTCTTCCCATTCTTACTCGAACCTGAACCTGAAAAGCGTTTCCTAACGCTATTGACCATTTTGTAAAACCAAAAAGCGTTCAATAAGCTCAAAGTGGCCATAGCTGATTTATACACCAAAGGCATATAAGAAGGTAATTTATTCTGAGCTTGATTTGAACTGAGTTGAGTGAAGAAATCTATTGCTACTAGATTGCCATAGATCAATCGAGTACAGAAGAAAGTAGTGAGTAAAATGAGACCATTGATAAGTTGTCTTTTTGATCCACTATATACACAATAATATTTCCATCAGTCAGAAGAAGATGTGAGAAGGGGTGAGAAGGGATAACACACGTCAAATCACATTTATCAAAGAACCAATGCAAGTTCAAGAAAGGTGAACTCGCTTCCCAAAATAAGAACCGGACACCGAAGTATTGTAGGAAAGGTCGATAAGAACCGAAGAAGACATAAGCGCAGAGTACGGCGTGTATGAGAAAGCCGGGAGAAGATGGGGAGAAGGTGTAGAGCGAGACTGCGCAATCCCAGAGGAAGTAGCCTGTCGATACAGCGAACAGAGAACCAGCTCTGTACGATAACACGAACATGTTAGCTGTGCATACAGCAGCAAGCACATCTCATCGCACCTGCTATTATAGCCAAACAGCTTATCCGAATTAAGGTCCGAAGAGATCTTTGGGTTCGCCATCATGTAGCCAGCCACAATGACCGCATAGACCGCATGAACGAAAGCGACTACTCTTATATCCCAATCTCGCTTTGTTCTTGGCTTAAGTTTCAGTCGGACATAGCTCTTGCTTACTGCTGAGCTGATCATAGGACTGATAAAGAGTTGTAAGACGAAACAAGCCACAAAGGAAGCGGCCTGCAACACAGCAAATGAGAAACTGAGCGGTGCATACAATCACTGAATGAGACCGTACTATCTCATGCGCATGAATCTCCAGTAATGGCAAGTCTGTCTTGACTGCCAAGTGACGAGCCCATCCCATACTTGATCGGATCTTGCAGCAGCTGCTTGATGGGTTCTAGACAAGCAAAGTATTGTTCTCCAATTGCAACGAGGTGCGATGTCGGAAATGCAGGATACCCGTGCACTAGGAGAACCTAGATGTCTAGCAAAGGCAGAGATACCGTCAAGCAGTACAGCGCGAGAGAATTTCCCGCGACAAGCAATTTGGTAAATCCCCCGCTTCTAAGACTGCTCTTCCTCTGGCGTGTCATCTGCGATGTACCTCTATCAGGCGTATTATATGCTGTGCTTTGCTTCTTCTTAACCAATGTCTGATCTCAAGAGCTTCGTCTGACTTTGTATATCACCTTTTGCTAGGTGTCCGGATGGCCAGAGTTTCCTGTCACAGAATGAAGATCGTTCAATAACAACGCATCAAATGTCAGTCTTGTTCTCCCATCCGAAACATCAGCTAAAGGTGCACAAAGCTAGCACGACTGGAGCAGAAGACAATACGCTTTCGATACAGCAAAGTAGCATAGTCAGATGCGCTGCAGCACTTCTTACAGCTGCATGGTATCCTGGTGCTCAGACTGGCAATCCTGCTACCTATTGCTATCTTCGGTCCGTTAGGGATACGACTTTGGCTTTGCTTGATGGCATGTCCGGGAAGGTCGGTCCTTGGGGTCGTTCGTCAGATGTTGACTAAGTAATGCTCGGGGACTGACAGATCAGAGCCTCTTACCCGATCATCGACCATACCGAACGCTTCATTGGACCTCATTCGCTAGCTTTCTCAGCGGATGCATCACAGTCAGTAGTCTGCTTGGATTCTCCTTTACCGAGTATCATTTCAAGAGTCTGACAGGCTCTACTGCGGCCATGAAAACGCTATTGAGATATTCGACTTTTCTCGAGACGGTGTACCAGGAACCAGAATCAGTACAACACCAACCCGAAAATCCCGCGAAGGACAAAAAGGAATCATTTCCGATTTAGCTATCAACCCAGATATGCCAAACGTTCTAGCCGCTTGTTCCTTTTCGAGGAATGTAGCGTTGTATGATATTTCTTCACCTAGCGAAGCTGCTTGTATGCAAATTTTTAGAACAGAAGGTGCTGGTGCTACTCAAGTATGTTGTCCGCTTTGTCCTTGATTAAAGGAAGGCTGATTGATGGCTTTGTATGCGTACAGGTCAAATTTCACCCTACTTTACCTCAACTCTATGTTGCTTCAAGAAGATCGAACGCGATTACTTGTTGGGATGTCAGACAAGCAGCGAATCCATTGAAAGAGTACAGTAGACCAGCTCAAACGAATCAGAAGTTGTTCTTTGATATTGATCGAATGGGTCAATACCTCGTTGCGGGAGATCAGGTCCGTTTGATGTCGTTTCTTACCTCATTGAGGTAAGGACTCACAAAAGGACAGATGGGTAATATACATACTTTTGATCTGATGGATGTGGATGAGAAGGAAGCTGTTTCGACATGGCAAGCTCATAACGGTAGGCAGAGTTCCAGACATTCGAGATGCACGTCTCTCATCTTTGGAAGTACTGCTACAGATGCTATTGGATCGATACAATTCCATCCTACTGCTTCAATGCTGCTTTGCGCTTCTGGATCAAGGCATTTCGATTCGATCGTTGAGAACAGCGATAGTGAAAATAGCTCATCAGGCGAAGAAGAAGAGGATGAAGAAGAGAGCGTGCCTGCTGTAACTTCAAAGAGGAAGGCGAACGGGAGTGTGAGCTTATGGACTTTGAGTTGAAAAGCTTAGAAAGCGGTTACTTTGAAATGCAATTTTGGCTTCATTTAGTGTTCAATGTTACTCTTGAACATTCCTGCAGCGTTTGACTATGCGCATATACGATTTAATTTGACTGGGCTGGAGAAATGTTATGTCTCTGCCCTAATATGTCTGTTCTTCTTCTAAACCCTAGCATATCTCTACCAATGCGTGCTTTCCAGTTTTGCTTGTCATGACCTATCTTGAACTCTTTCCGCATCAATATTATGCACATTCTCGGGCAATGTTGTTTTGGCGTGTGAACACTTGCCGGAATGTAGAAATTCCCTTTCCACAATGCGTGCCTTCATTAGATCAATTGAATGGCGTAAAGCTGCCTCTCTTTCTCGCATTCCTCTCCTTTGCAGATTGGAAGACGTCTTCTTTTCTTTCATCTCCACTTTTTCGCCCTCCGACTTAATCGGAGCTTCTTAGTCAGTGGCTACCCTAAATACAGTCACGCGCTGCACTCCTGCTCTCCGCGACTCTTTAGACGAAAAACCAGCTATTTGTCTTATCGAACGTGTTCACAAATCCTGACCACTCAATCGCCGACTATCCTTTTCTCTTGCTCCCGATCCACCGAGAGAAGCTCAGTGTCATCGCTCTTCGATCTCTTGCGACAGGGCTTTTTGCCGTAGACTGGTTGCTCAGGCCACATCCATTCGAAACTTTATACTTGGACCTCTTTTTGTGAGGTCAGTGTGTTTGGCAACAGCCTTTCGCTTACTTTTCTATTTTACATGGCTTGGCTAACTACTTCTCTGTACAGATCGACTCTACTTTAGAGCGAAACACAGCTCGTGGTTGATTTACCCGCTCGTCGTTACTGTGCGTTGCTTACGTTCTAGGCTAGAAGTGTTTGAGCGGCTGATTCATTTGTCTAAATAGACCTTCTCTTTCTTATTCAAGCAACGATGGAAGCTGTAATCTCAAGACCCCATTCCTCTCAATCCTTTCATCAGCCATATCAAGCTGCTACTATCACAAGTCGAACAGCTCAGCACCATTCTTCTTACCAGCAGAATATGATGGCAGTAGCTGCCCATGCCGATCTCATCTCACAACAACAACCGGGACAAGCATCACCGAACAGCAACGCTTTCGAAAACTTTTCGTTCAGCAACAGCTATGGCAACTATTCGCATCAACCTTACAGTGAAGCGTGGAAATCATCTCTATCACCTACCCAGCTCTCTCCAGCTCCACCTGCGAATGAAGGCTTCTTTGGTATACATCCCGCAAGTGCTGTTCAACCTGCAACGGCCTATTTCGAGAACAGCTACACGGAGCAATTCAATGGTCGATCATCTTCTTTACCTGGTCTTCCAGCTCACACAATGAGTCAACATTCTGTCGGTCTACTTCCTGCAGCGCAAGTTGGTTCCATGACCGAATCTGACAATCAAGATTTCAGCTTTAATGATTACCTCAGCGATCCAATAGATGAACCAGAACCTATTGCGGTTGGTCAAGCTGCAGCACCTCGATCTTTTCCACCTACTGGACTTGGTATCGGATCTCTTCCCAATAGCCCTTTCCAGCAACCTTTCGGTACTCCAGATCAGAGCTTTCGCGACACCAGCTATTTCTCTCCTTATATGTCTTCAGCTTCTTCCGCTGGATCTGACATTGGTGCACCTTTTGAAATGGATGAAGATTTGGAGCGCACATCAAGAAGTTCAAGCATGAGTCAACCAATCGCACCTCTCCCTCGCCGCAGTGCAGCTCAAGCATTTTATCGAGCTAGTTTGATGCCTTCCTCGTCACCTTTCTCTTCCCCAAGAATGGGTTCGCCCAGCCAAATGGGTTCTTCACCTCTACAGAACAGTCGCCCTTCCTTTGGTCGCTCACCTTCTTCTTCCAGCTCAGTCAATGGTCTAGGCGGTGAATTTGCTCAGATGGACGTCTACAGCTCAAGTCCAGGGTCATCTTCTGGTTTCTACTCTGGTGAACCTTCAAGTATGCCGGAAGTTTCAGCTTTCGATCACTATCGACGTGGATCTATGCCAGCCTACAATCAGCTACATAGCAATCCAATAGCTCAAGGCCCGCCACCCATGCTTCGTTCTTACAGCGCTTCCACTCGACCTCCAGCTTTCGCAGCCAAACTTTTTGGTCAAGACGATATCCAATTCACTTACGGTCCCGATGAAACAGAGCTCACTAGTGGTGGTCATGAACGACAGTCCACTTATACTCAAGAAGATGTGAAACCTTCTGATCCTAGCAACAGCACGACCCGAAGTCGGCAAGCGACAGTCCGAGGGTCGATGAAAGAAGCGCTTGGATACTCTCTACCTTTTGCCTCTAATTCTTCACCTGATCTTCATCATCACAACATCAATACTATTGGTCGTTCTTCCCCAAAAATCAAAACTACCGCTCAAGGTACTTTAGTTGGAACTAGAAAACCAATGGATGGCAAGAATCCTACAACTGTTGGCGCTTTCTCTCCTATTGACGACTCAACAGCTTGGGATAGAATGTCGACCAAAAGATCTAGAGGTAGAAGACCTAGAGATGAACATATGTTGGGTATCGAGATTGAAGGGCCTATCGATCCTAATCTGGCTCCGACTATTGAACAAGTCAATTTCGTTGGTACTACAAAGACTGGCAAACCAAAGAAGCTCTTCATGTACGTTTGCTCAATCTCTCTTGTTTCAAAAATATAATACTGACTTGTGTTTGCAGGTGCAAAGTTCCTGGTTGTGGAAAGTGCTTCAAGCGGTCTGAGCATCTCAAGAGACATGTGAGATCCTTACATACAGATGAGAAACGTAAGTTCACCTCTACTACCTTATGTCAACTTCAAGCTGATCGATGAAATAGCTTTCGAGTGCCCTGTTGAAAGCTGCGGCAAGAAGTTTTCTCGAGTTGATAACCTCAATCAGCATACTCGAACTCATGGTGCTTCCGCTGCACGAAGATCCAAATCAAGATCAGGCAGTGTTGGTTCTAGCGTTGGCGTAGGAGGGAGAAGTGGAAGTCCAGCTGGATCTACTTCTTCTAGAAAGAAGCGTCAACGTCGCGCATTCTATCGTGATGATGATGGTGCTGTTGTTGAAGACTCTGGTGATTCCGATTGTATGTCTCTCGTTCCGCGCAGCTGGGTGTCTTTGCTGAAGTGAAGGATGTAGATATCCCTTGATCTGCTATCCAACTCGACTGAACATACACACGATTTCCATTTTCTCTGTTTCTATTCTTCTGCACATAGCTCAACATACATGGCATTTCACTTCGTTGTCTTGGCAATATTCTCGACTTTCTTGCTTTATTCTGTACCGACATCTGTTATTTCTTGTTGCCTTAGTTTTGAACAGGAAAGGGATGGGAATGGATCAATCGTAACGCTTAATAAGGAAGGACATTGATTGTATTGAATAGGAACATCTTGAATCTCGTGTCAAACGTACTCTCATAGACCTGAATCTCTGACCTCACTTTCTATGGTATATCGAGTCCGCTGCTCTATAATTGTCAGCACAGTCAAGGAGCATGAGGGAGGGAGAAAGAGTGTTCCGTCAAGCAGGCCTTTAAAAACGGTAAAGGAAAGAGCATAATGATTGTTCGCATGTTACAACATTTAACTAATGCTGTCCATGAGACCAGTGGTTCACTATTGCGAAGATCAGTCGTTGGCGGAGAACTTTGATGCATTCACGCACCTTGACCATGAGACTGGCCATACGTTTGTTGTTGGTGGGTACCGTTTACCGCAGCAGCACCTGGTTTTCAAATATTAAGCCCGATGTAGGAACAGAAGAGGGTATTCAGCTTACGTTCTTCCGCTTGTTTTGCAGCTTTGTATTGTTGCTCGAGGTTGTTAAATACTTTGGCCAGTGCCTCGTGACGTGCGAGAAGTTTGGTCTGCTGACAGACATTCATACTTGGCTAGCAAAGAAGAAGAAGAAGAAGCATACGTAATCAGAGTGAGTAGTCTATATTATAGGCTATATTAGATACACTCTACAAGCTCAAGCGAGAAGATCATACTCCAGCGGGAAATCTTTCCCATTTACCGCGAAGTTCAGTTTGCTCATCCAGGATGGCGTTCATCCGCACAAATATTTCATTGGTACTGGGCATTGCTTGTTATGTATCTTGTTTAAGAATGATCAAGGAACAATTATGATGAAGCTAGAGAAGGAGAGAAGAGCAGCGTTGAGCTTTTTGACCAGCGCAAGGCGAGGTGAACACAAGACGAGGATTAGATCCGTGCCGAATGATAGATCATCGGGCGAGCCAAATGACAGCCAAGAACGGTGATCCGTATGGATCTCCGGATATCCGAACGCTGATAGATCATGTGAGCGATCATATGCCAGTCAGATCCAAGCTAGAGCTGTATATATACATTAGCAGCAAGCATTACAATTACTGTCAGGAAAGATGAGTTTCGAGAAGTTTGGCATGAGGAAATAACACCTACCAAATCATCCGTCATTATGCTGATGAACTCAGCTTCTGATATCTCTCCATCCTGATCCAGATCAAATTCATCTATCATCGCTTGCCTGTAATCCAATTTAGCAGATTTACGTTTATTGACAAAGGGAACAAACAGCTCTTCCTCATCCAGAGGCTCTTGAAGCTCCTTTGCTACCCTCCTCAAGTTCCTTATCGAGATCTTGCCTGTCCCATCATCGTCGAACAACCGAAACGCTTTCCTCACTTCATCTAATGGATCTCTAGCCAATATCCGATCCGTCACTGCAATAGGAATGAGATGAGAGGGTCTACAAGAATATAAGGGATACTTACTGAGCTTAATGAACTCATCAAACTCCATTTTGCCAGTACCATGCTTATCTTGATCGCGTATGATTTTCAGCACTTCTGCCTTTTTCAAATCAAAGCCCAGTGCTCTCATTGCTACTTTGAGTTCATGATAATCGATTGCCTGGACATTTCCAGCCCCATTAGCATAACACAATGCATAGAATGCGACTTTCGAGAAACGAACACCATCTTTATCCGTGTCAAACAACTCGAAAGCCTCTTTCACTTCCTGCCGTTGTTCTTCTGTCAATTCAGGTCGGCTCACATTGGCTGCTGGTACTGTCCGTCGCTTGTTTTTAGGTGTTGGATACAAACTTGACATTTTCAAAGGGTTAGCAAAAGATCTAAGGATTGGGAAGGTCGTAGATGTGGTCAGGTAGTAAGGAGCGACTTTTAGAGTATCAAAGCAGACGCGAAAGAGCGTGGAATAAGTCGATGTTTAAGACAAGCACTGCGCTCGACCTGAAGCGAAGTCTTTGCATAGCATTGTGGCATGTATGGGTGCCTTTGGGCCATCAATCGCCTTCTTTGCCTCACCTGTTGTCCTTCAACCTGTATTTTCAACACGTCGTCTGCCTTCTTTCACTTTCTGCTTGAGAACACGCTCCTTGATGATCTACAATGCTGAAGGTTTATGATACTCGCAAAGTTGTCCTTGTCCTTGTCGTGTCTAATCTGTTTCGCGTCCTTTCATCATCATGCCCTGGCTGAATCTACGCGAATCCGATGTATTACATAAGGCTGGCGCGCAGATTATCACCTTCCGATGAAAGTACTGTGACTATAGCTGCGCAAAGAAGAAGAAGAAGACTTCCTCAGTAATATGGAAGAGGTGGAACATTGGAATTCTGAGCAAGTGCCCATAAGCGGGAAAAACCCCAATCAAGGAAGAAATGGATTGTCCGATATACTGTTTCGCTTTTTCGGCTGCGATAATCTTGCGCTTGGTAGTAATGAATAGCAAGAGACGCGCTTGAACCATACAGGATCAATCCGCTGGACTCAAACATCCAATTACTTCCGAACCGGTGCACGACCAATCTCGAGCATCAGATTGCGTGGCAAGAAACATCAAGTAGCATGGGAGAAAAGAATCGAGCATCAAACATACATAAGCCAAAAGACAGGATGCTATCAAGCGAGATGAAATGAAGATTAGCCTGAAACTGACTTTGCTTGGAATAGCGATTGATGAAAGCCGCAGCTCAATCACAAGCAGATAATTTGGAGAGAAAGTCGACGTGTGATTCCATTTAGTTATCTTCACGTTTGCTCGGCTTGAGGGAAGATATTATACATACATCAGTACGACTGCCAGAGCGATGAGTTCCTGATACTCGGAAGCGATGGACGGACTTACTGAACCAGCATCGTACTATAAGACTGCCCAATTGCTCGATTGCATGTCTGCATCATGAGGCCTTTTCTAATCTAGCATAGAATTCTTGTAACGAGCTTTGGGTGTTCTTCAATTCCTTTTCAACATACTGCAGGTTTCACCAGCACAATAAGCTACGCGACAAGCTAAAATGGGAGGACACAACCTACCTTGAACTTCTTAGTCATTGTAGCTACATCTTCCAGCGCATCATTCTCCTTCTTCTTGAGTGACTTTGTAAGTACTTTCGAGTCTTCTTTCACAAACCTGTGCTTCCAAGCATGTTTAAGCATTGATAAAGCTAAGACATATATGGCCGAACGCACATCTTGCCAACCCCTTCATACATTACAGTTTTTGGATCTTCTTTCAAGATTTCATTAACCTGAGCTTGCACTATTCTGAGTTTCCTAGATTCCCTGTCCTTGTATTCAACTTGCTGTTGTAAGAGACTTAATTGCGAAGTTTGCTCTTTAGCTTGAGTTTGCAATCGCCTGAAGATCTGTGTAGCCCATCATAGTAAGGTAGTGAGCTGTGTATGAATGCAGGAGTGAGACAGAGGGAGACGCGCCTCTATTTGCCCTTGGTCCATTTTGGTTAAAAGACAGCTTGTCCCGAAACTATCATCTTCATCATCATTGAAAGCTTGGACACAGTATGGCACCACCAATGACTACAGCACAGAAAAGGATCGCAAGAGAACTCAAGGTCCATTATTCCAAGAGCGCGACAATTATGTGTCATAGCTCATACGCCCTTCTTCTTCAATGAATAGGACATCGCTACTTCTGGTGGTTTACCTGATGGAACTACATGTGGCCCTATCAACGATGCTAATCGTCAGTTCCCTGCATCGCTTAATTCGACTATACGTATTCAGACGACATCTTGGGTTGATAGTGTATCAATGGAGCGCTCAATTACCTGGTCCTGTTGAATCTCCTTACGAGAATGGGGTCTTTGAACTCTTCATGTCAGTTACTGCTCAATCTACATCGCTGGATGTAGTAACTGATGCAACAATGACAGCCAAATCCCTTCCGACTACCCTTTCAAAGCTCCTTTCGTCCAATTCAGAACTAAAGTCTATCATCCTAATGTGGTCAGTTTAATCGCTTCCTCTTGCTCTGGTACCTGAGCTGAAGACTTGCGATAAAATTGACAGAACGCACAGTCGGTCTTTCTTCACTTTCGAGCTGTAGCTCTATTTTGAAGGCTGATGCGACAGGGGCAACATTTGTCTTGATATTCTCAAATCAACTTGGTCACCTGCTTTATCTATCGTCAAAGTCTTGCTCTCGATATCATCACTTTTGACTGACCCAAACCCTGATGATCCTTTGGTCCAAGATATCGCGGCTTTGTACAAGACGGTATGTTTGGGAGAGTCACTGATGAGATTGCCTCTCATTCAAATTTTCCATCCCAACCTACAGAATCGAGCTGCCTTTGATAGGACAGCAAAGCAATGGACGGAACGTGAGTGGCATCTCATCTGCATAGCATATGGGCATTAGCTGAATCTTCTACATACAGTGTATGCTCGACCGCCCAAAAAGCCAGAGGTCATCAGCATCCCAGATAGCGTGCGTAATCTGGCGAAATGATGTTCTTCATCTTAATGGCCCATGATACGTACAGCCCAAACGAGCTACTTCCTCCTCTTCTTCATCTACCACCGCAGCACCGCCGACTATTCGAAGCTCTGCAACGACTCGAACTTCCACTAGACAAATCAACGGCAAGACTCGAGAAGTAGTAGAGATTGATTGAGGGATTCGCGATCTTTTCTGTTTCCTGGTAAGTCACCATCCCAGCTTCTCCGTCTGTGTATTGATGAATGCTGCACTAGTTTATGCACATCCAGCATTGCTTCCCTTGTACATTAGCACGCATTTCTTTCCCGGAATTTCTCTTTCACACTTTAATAATACTCATCTATGGCCGTCTCTTTCTTTTCTTTCATTACAATCACGCTCTAAATTCAGTTGAAGAAACGCTAGGAAAAGGCGGGTCGGCACGAAGAAATCGCGTCGCAATTTCTAACCTTATGCGGTTAGAACGATTTGTTTACCTTGTTGTTCTCGTTACCCGGATTGAGCGTGATTGCCCTTTTCTCCTCTGCACCACACACATTCTTTAGCGTAATTCTTTTTACAAGTGACTTACCGTATTCAGCGCGGGTCGTGGAATTCGGTTTTTACTCACTCTCTTTATTGATAAACTTCCGCTCTTTCTTCCCTTCCCTGATTATCTGTACTATCTTGGATTTAAGCGCAAAGGAGAAATGATACTACCTACTCTCGTATTGGTGGTTGGTCTATTGGCGCAATCAACAAACGCGTTTTGGCGATTACCATGCCAGGTGATTTCATCCCATCCATTTCAATTCGCTATTCGAAATTGGAACTGACTTGTGTGCACAGGTACTTACTAAAGAACGATTAGATCCGATAGTCAATCCAGGTGGAATTTCCACTCATGTTCATAATGTGTGAGTATTCACTATTTTCGTTCTGATTGACCGTTTGTCTGATCATTGTATACGTAATGTAGAGTCGGTGGATCAGGTTTCGGGCCTACTACTTCTTTTGCTCAATTACAAGCTTCACAATGTACTTCTTGTCAAAGTCAGTTTTCTACAAGTCGTGTCTCACTTGGGACGAAAATACTGATGTATTGAATCACAGTCACTCAAGATTTATCCAATTATTGGGTACCGGATTTGTATATGCAATTCCAGAATGGATCGTTTCTGAACGTGCCCGGAGGGGATATCTTGGTAAGACCTCCCTTACAGTAGCTGATGCAGAAAGCTGATATACCGAGGTAGGTGTACTATTTAGTAAGCTTCGGTAGAGTGTGAGAAGGTCCTTGAGCTGATCTCTCCGATATAGCAACGAACTGGATCTGCCAACGAAAAGATTGTAGCGTAGGTTTCGTTTTAATTCGTAATACGGAGATCTAGCTAATGTCAAGCTTTAAACAGCTTCCCTGATGGTTTCAGAATGGTCTCTGGTTCTCCCATGCTTAGAACTTATACACCTACTCTGGAGCAACAAGCTATCGACTTCGTTTGTCTTCGTAAGTTATTTTCGTCAGTAAAGATATTGGCTGACAAATACGAAAGGCTACAACGCTGGTCAACAAAACACTTATGGTCCTAATATACCAGCAACCAATTGCGAAGCTGGTCTTCGAGCTCAAGTCGCTTTCCCTTCATGCTGGAATGGTAAAGACTTGGATTCACCTGATCATAAATCGCATATGGCTTTCCCATCTGGCGTCACCACCGGTTCCTGTCCTTCTACACACCCTGTTCGATTCATCACTTTGTTTTATGAAGTCACTTATCAAGTTGATCAAGCTTGGAAATTTATCGATCAAGCTATGAACAAGACTCAACCACTTGTCTTCGCCAATGGTGATGCTACTGGTAAGCTCTTTCTGTGCTTAGATAGAAGTAGACTGATTTGTGTTTAGGTTATGGCTTCCACGGCGACTGTACGTCCCGTCCGGAAGCTTTTTCCGTGTATCAATCGCTCACTGTCTCGATTTATCAGTCGCTGATGGATGGAACAAGCAAATTCTGCAATCAGCCATTGATACTTGCACAGCTGAATCAGGTGTCATTGAAGAATGCAAAGTCTTCAATTTGCAATACGGTACTTGCCGCAAAACTCCAACAGTTAACGAAGTTGTCTCCAACACCATCCTACCCAGTCTGCCAGGCTGTAATCCTGTAACCGGGTATGGACGAGTTGCTACGTCTTGCGATTCCAGCACAATGCCATCTCTTTTCAATACAACTGTAGCTTACAACACAACTATTCCGCCTCCTGGCACACCAAGTGTTGGCAATGTAGCTCAAGTCGTACCTTCTGGTTCTGGTTACACTTACAAAGCCTGTTGGAGTGACAAAGGACCTAGAACTTTGTCTCAAAGCTTCAACATCCCTCAAATGACTGTCCAGAAGTGCTTGGCTCAATGCAAATCAGTCAATGCCAAATATTGCGGTATGGAGGTGAGCTGACTAGTTCCAGCGTTCGTGCCTGTTGGCTGATTTTAGCGATGCTAGTATGGACAAGAATGCTGGTACAGCAACACTACTACCGCAGCCTCGTCTGAAATCAACTATGGCGGTTGTTCGATGACCTGTGTTGGAAATGACGTGCAATACTGTGAGTATCACGATTGGTCAATAGATTTCACCTTATACCTTCTCAGGTGGTGGACCCAATGCCCTGTCGCTTTATCAATTGGACGCAGCGGTAGCTCAACCTTCAGCTTCAACTTCGTCATCCATTGTCGCCTCTTCTAGCTCCGCATCATCCATTCCAATCGTCGTCGCCAGTTCAAGTATTACACAATCTTCAAGCTCATCTACATCCTCTTCAGCTGTCGCCACCGCATCATCTGTCAGATCGACTGCGTCCTCGTCCTCCATAGTACAGACATCCAGTTCATCCAGCTCGTCGAGCTCATCAATTGTCCGCTCGACCAGCTCATCTACCGTTGTCTCTTCCACAAAAGTCTCTTCCTCCGTCGCACCGGCCGCTACCTCTGTCGGACCTTCTATCGTTCAATCAACAGCCGACTACACCTATTCATCGTGCTTGTCTGATGGCTCCACCAGAACACTCACTGAACGTTTCAGTCTTCAGAATGCGACTGTGGAGAATTGTCTCGCTGCTTGTGTAACCAAGAACTACAAATTCTGCGGGCTAGAGTACGGAGGCGAATGTGTAAGAGAGTCTGTTATATCCTGTACAATGTCTGACTCTTCGAATAGTGGGGCGGCAATTTCATCAATTCCGCTGCTCAGCCTCTTGCGGTCGCTAAATGCACAGCGATGACCTGCACTGGTAACAAAAGCCAATACTGTCGGTGATCATATGATCTCCTTGACTGACCGACAACTAACGTTTTTGTGCAGGCGGAGCTGGAAACACTCTACTGGTGTACCAAAGCAAGACTGGCGGTCCTCAAATCGTTCAATCTGGATCTGGATACGTTTACTCTTCTTGCTACGCAGATAGTGTCAACACTCGAACGCTTCAGAACCGCATCGATATACCTGAAATGACTGTCGAAGGATGTTTGGCTGCCGGAGCCAAAGCTGGAGCAACTTTCGTCGGTTTAGAATGGGGACGAGAGGTATGTTCCGCTGCCTCGAGAACTTGAGAAGTCGATACTGATGCTCTTCTATTATAGTGTTGGATCTCAACCGCTTCCGCCTTGACGACCGGACAAGTTCTGCCCGAGAACGCATGTGGCAAGACATGCATTGGTTCCAACAAGCAATTCTGTGCGTTCAATCTGATTGCTCTTATGTCCCATTGCTAATTTGATCCTTTAAGGCGGTGATGCCAATGCGTTGACGCTCTACAAGCTCTCTGCTACTACTCGACCTCGTCGTGATGCACCTTCCGCGCACGACGATACTGAGGAGTTATAGTCGACAGCTTTGCAATTTTTTAGTTCTAGTGTTATATAGGGACAATTTGCGCCAGGGTAGTATATTTCGTTTTGACGTTTCGTTGCAAGTGTACATAGACAGGAGATTACAAAGATAACGATGGGATCCGCCCCTTTCAGAGTATATTTCAGCCATCGACTACTACTATCTCTTACTTCACCGCTCCCTTTTAGCGGTAAATCGGAATGTGCCAAACGTGCCTCGGGCTATGCTTTGATAAAGTAACTGAAGTCATAGCTTCCGCCGATCTCTTCGGCCTTCTGCTGACCAGGCAAGGATCTCAGCTTCTCTGAGTATGCGTATAGATTGGGATATCTATTGTGTGACGCATCGTCATAAGTTGTCTTCTTCCTTCTGAAACGGCCGCAAAACTCACTTTGTTCGATCTCCAGTACCGCGCTCAGTGAGAGAATAGATTTCATAAGACCTGCAAATTGATCAGGGTCTATATCAATCCGACATTTGTAGCTGAACTTACATAACAATATCGCATGCAGTCAATCTCTCGCCCATAAGAAACTTCTTCGGGGATTTGGCCAATGTTTCTTCGAGGAATTCATAGTGACTTCTCAAACGAGGCTCAACGAAACTTGTCATAATTTGACTGCAAACTGTGAGGCATAAGGATCAACGTTGAATAGTCAAAACACTGTTCTTCGAGCTCACAGCCATTGACTACTGGACGGATCGCGTCGGGACTTCTTTGCGGAAACAGTGTAAAGACAAGCGCGAGAAAGAGGGGAAGGGATAGAGACCCTTCCGCATAGTGAAGCCAATACAAATACTGAGCCAGCTCTGATGAGCCTTGCGGTCCAAGAGCTGAATTTTTGCCATACCTGCCATAGCTTCAGCCAGCATCGTGACTCTACTAGATATCAACTCACACGGTAACGAGATATTGTGCTATAGCACCACTTTCAGCGAGGGTAACAGCAAGTTGACCTTCTTCTTCGATCACAACAACTGGTGCTTTACCAAGAGGATGAGCAGCCTTGAGCTCTGGTGGTGCAGTCTTGTCTGAGTACGCAATGAGCCCAACCTAGATATGCAGTGCTAGAGACGCACCCTCCTGTCTATGGTAAGGCTTGATTTCGTACTTGAGCTTGAGTTCCTCTAGTAGCCAGATGATTCGAATCGATTTAGAGTTGTTTAGATGGTGCAATGTGATCTGGGGAGACATGGTAGCTCGAGAGGAAATTTGCTGACTAATACAACTGAAATGCAGATCCTAGCGAAGATGGTTTGTCACGTGAAAATGGGATTACAAGTACAGGCTCTATATTCATATTTACAAAGGATTCGTGCAATAGGTTACAACTTCGATTGAGTAGCGAATGCATCGGTAGAATGTTCAACTTGAGGCTGTTCTGGAAGAGGATACAATTCAAATGGTTGAAGTCGAGTCTTGAGATCCTTGAGAGCTTTAGTCGTCGGTCTCCATCTCTCAAACTCGAACCTCAATTCATCTAATTCCGACTTGAAAAGTTTCTGAACTTGTCGATCATCGACCAAGCCTGTACATTGAGTGAAACATCAGTTCCGCTAGTCAAAAAAGAATTCAAGCCTTCCTACCTTTGAAAGCCCAGGTCAAGTAAGAAGCGTTGGTAGATCTCCTCTGCGTTCGGTCCAAATTTAATGGTAGACCAGGGGTAATAGGCTCGACTTCAAAGAAATAGCGGACGGCCAGAGTATAAATAGCCGGTTCTTCATAAATGGCGGAGTGCCCTACGCCTGATAGGGCACCAGCCAAGCATTCACTGATTTGAGCGATGAGAGAGTGATCGTGTAGGCCAGAATTACGTATTCGCATTGCGAGGATGATAAGATTGCTGAGAAAGTCTACAGCTTGGAAAGTTCTACCATCGATGAAGACGCCGCGCAGTAGCCCAGGGTGTACAATAGAGGACAATGTGCTTGAGTAGAGAGGGACCAATTGATCGCTGAATTACTCAATAAGCAGAAACCTTGAGCTTCAGCGATGTCAAGCTCACTCTAATCCACCAACGAACAAACACTTGACACCGGCCTCTAACACAATCTTCAATTGCGCTGCATGCTCTTTCGACGGGTCTGATTTTGGATCTTGAAACTCGAACAATTCTTTGGCTGCGGAATTTTCCACGTAGCTGAAATATGGTTGAAGCAACATGTTGCTATTCAAATGGTGAAAAGGACCAGATGAAATGCCAGCCATGCAAGTTAACATGAATTTAGAACCAGGTAGAGAGAATTCCTCCATGAGTCTATTTGTCAAGTGGGTGGAAACGATTGTGCCTTGAGAATGGGTCGTAACAAAGATCGCATCTGCCTCTCGTATGGCTTTGACCCATTGTGGATTGCCACAAAAGTCGTTGAATAACTTGCGAACCCGATGAGCGATCTTGCCTTCTCCTTCCAGTGGACAAATAGTGAGAGAAGTATCTTTGATCGAGTAGTTGTGCTGAATAAAGTAGTTACGAATAGCATCTGCCTGCATGTTGCCGAACTTCGCACTTGTACCTGTAGGCTGGCCAAAGAGGGTTTGAGTAATGGCAGCTATTCACAAGACATAATCAGCCTCAATCGAGAGCACGACAGGGAGAGCACAAACCAGGGAACCATCCATGAACACTGATGATCATCACTCGCTTTGCCTGATCTGCATGACTCTTCTGACCCAAAGTCTGCAAACTCTTGGGCAACCATCCGCTGTCGTCTTCTCGACTTTTTCCTTCCTCCGACGAAGCGCCCCAAATGTATGATCCAACTCTTGATCGAATGGATTTGGCTGGTCGTACGGCAGGAGGAACAGATCGAGGTGGACGACAGAATGTATCGTCGAAGGAAGGTAAAACAAGATTTGGAGCTGGTGTTGCTTTAGTCTGTTTCTTTGATACCGCAACTGCTCTTTTGGCGGTCATTGATGAAGTCAAAGGTTCGACAACGTTGACTTTGGGTTGTTCAATCTTAGCTTGATTTGTTTGACTTGGTTGCGACATAGGTGCTACTTTAGATGAAGAAGCGATAGATGAAGCTCGACTGCTCGGCGCTGAAGTTGGAGACCTATCTGACGAATTGTGCGCCTTTGTCGGCGAGACAGACAGTTGAGAAGCGTTGATAACGGCCTGTGAGGGAACATTGTCGGCAGAGAAGAAAGAGAGCCAGCCAGATCGACTTGCAGTCTGCCTTGAATGTCCAGATTGAGGCTGTGTAGTAAGTGATTGCTCAGAGGTAGGCAAGGTAGATGCTTGTTCTTCCTTCTGGATGACAACTGGCGGCGGAGTTTCATTCAGACCGAGCCCATATGCAACCATTGATGACTTTGCTGCTTGACTGCCGCCTGCCACTTTGTACAGAGTATTGAACCAAGAAGAAGAACTAGGTGAGTCTATCTGCGCTGCTGTCACTCGATCAAATTTCACATCCGACAGACTAGGTTGAATATCTTGCAGTGACGCAGCTGACCCTGATTCTTTCGGCGAGCTAGCTTCATTTGCAAGGACAGGTTGTTCTGCCTTATCCGTGTCGTCTTTGACTTCCTCTTGGGTTGAAGGAGATTGCCAGTATCCAGCTAAAGGCCAATTCCAGGACCGACTACTAGCGTTACTAAGCGTTGTCTCCATATGAGGCGCGATTACAGTATCTAGCGAAGCTTGTTCTTGGGCCTGTAGTGCGAGTTCTGGGTCTTCGACAGCTGGAGGCGAGTTAAGAGGCTCGACAGAATCTACAGAGGTGGTGTGCGGATCTTCTTCCATAGGACGGCTATTTCCGCGAGACAGAGTGAGATAAGAGAGCCATGATGGCGGAGGGTTGATTGTCACAGTATGCGGACTTTCGCTTTCCGGATGAGGTTCTGCAGGGACAGCTATTGTCTGAGGATCGTCCGCTTCTACTTGAGCGATTGCAGGTGATTCTTCCTCAATAGCAAGATTCTGTTCTACTGTCTCTTGAATGTCATCCTGAGCTATCGGTGTTTGAAAGCCAAACCATGTAGATCTTCTTGCATCGTTGCGCGCTACACCTCGAGGCCGCTTTCGCACACCAGCCAGAGCCGGCTTAAGCGATATATCGGGGTCAGAAGTGACATTCGACTCGGTCGCATTACTTCGCAAAGAGGCTAGGGAACTGGCAGACGAGATTCTTGGTAAGTCATACTGTCCAGTACTTGATTCTGCTCTAGACAGATGCTTCCTGAGCTTTGCGGATGACGAGGTCTCTGTTGAGCTTGATGTTGAGCTACTGGTAAAGGAGCCAGATGCAGCGCTGCTTGCGCTCGTGGTCGCGACGACTGGTGTACTAGACTTGCGTCGAATGGTATCGCGCCTGTCCATGGCTACGGGTATCACATTACTCGGCTGATTAGGAGCAAGAGCACTTTGTTCGCAAACGATAGCGAAGCGCCTGAATGCATGTCCCTGCAGATGAAGAAGTGCAGGAAGCTCTGAGTCAAATCCGTGCAGAGCAGCCTGATTTAGGCGTAAAGAAGATGCATGAACGCTTAAAGTCACCTGTCTATAATTTCTCTATCTCTCTGGATGTGTGTTCTTCTGCTTGTACAAGTTTTCTTCGTCTCACATATATGTTTCTCTGCTATTCAGAGGCTGAAAAGATTAAACAATCTTGCCTATATGATCAAACCGAGTGAAGGCGTGTCATGGAACTTCCTTTCCTTTTCTCTATCCTAAACCACAATGCAGGCAAAGGACTAGGAGCGTTCGCTTCAAAAGCTCTTGACCCTGGAGCTTGCGTTATACGGGAATCACCTTTGGTTATTGCACCTCGGTCTCAAATTCTCGAAGCCATCCCTCTTCTCTCGCCTTCAGCTCACGCAGCTTTCTTTGCACTCACTTCCAACGGTCCTGGTGAGACAGAAGCAGAACGAATCTTCCAATCCAAGTAAGTTTATATCGATCTTCGAGATCATTCATACTTACTCGTTTGACTCCAAGTGCCTACATATGGGGTAACTCTCATGCTGCTTTATTCCCTACTATGCCTCGTTACAACCACGATTGTACACCCAATTGTACCTATCAACCTGAACTCGAAGAATCAACAGGCGCTTTCTTTGCTATTCGACCTGTTAAAGTTGGTGAAGAACTCACTTTATCGTACTGCGAACGAGTGCAACCGCGAGCAAGGAGACAGAAACAATTACTAGATTCTTATGGATTCGAATGTCGATGTCAAACTTGCAGTACAGCTAGTGAAGAAAGTGATGTCAGAAGACAAGCAGCAAGAGAGTTAGATGAGTGGATTACAAAGGAAAAGGACTTCAAGAAGAGACTGCAAGCTTTAAACCTGCGAATCAGATTACTGGAAGAAGAAGGATTGTTTGGACCAGATTGCGCGAGATCATTGAATGATGCTGTACAAATATGTGCGATGGAGGGCGATTGGGAGCGATGCAGGAAATATGCGCATCTGGCGGAGAGCACGTACAAGAACGGCGGGAATACCGAAGCAGCAGAGGAAGCCAAACAATGGTCAGAAGACCCAGCTTCGCATCCTAGTGCGTCAAAGAAGAGCAATAAATCCCAGGTATCTTCGCCTGTATCAGGGACAGACGAAGCGATACTACAGGGCTTAGAGGAGAGCTTAAAGATTGCAGTGACGGATCAGCAAAAGTTCAGGCAGGAATGGTATGAGCGTGCAAGGGAATCGCTCCAATGATAAATACTGTTACATGCATAAGTAGTACAATATATGGGAATCACGAAAACTTGATTCCTTGCGCCAAAGGCAATTTGTCAGTGTAATTGATTGTGCAGGAGCTCCAGCGATTGTATTGTTTCCTGATGGAAATCTCAGCATGGAGATTGTAACGAATAAAAGGACTTACCAAGCATCCCCACCACTCTCGCGACCCCACCCTGTCGCTTTGTTCCCACCGAAAGGCGCGCCAATTTCAGCACCTGAGGTAGATTGATTCACATTGACAATGCCGCAGTCGCTGCCAGTGGGGCCAATCCAAGTGAACTAAGAGAGAGATAGTAAGCAACGATACTGGCATTAAGGTATCAACACACAACATTCGCCATATCTTTAGTGAAAAGGGTCGAGCTTAAGCCTTGTCTAACGCTGTTATTGATTTGGATCGCTTCCTCTAACGTATCGAACGTAGCTACGTGCAGAATAGGAGCAAAGCATTCTTCTTGCATGACTTTCGCTTGTGAACTTGTATGCTGGATGATAGTTGGCAAGACCCAATTCCCGCTTTGCAAGTCTTGACTTTCAGGAGTAAAGACATCACCACCACACAAAATCTTGCCTCCTTCTGCTTGAGCTGCTTTCAAGGTGGAAAGGAAACCTTCTTTGGCAGCAGCTGAATGTAGAGGGCCGCATAGGATTCCCGAAGATAGTGGATTCCCAATCTGAACTTGAGAATAGGCTTTCTTGAGCTCTTGCAAGAATTGATCGGCGATAGATCTGTGCAAGAGAAGTCGACGAGTCGAGGTACATCTTTGTCCAGCTGTCCCCACAGCGCCGAAAAAGACCGTACGACTCGCTAGAGCAATATCAGCGTCCCTACCAACAACAAAACAACAAATGAGCTTCTGTTTTTTTGATGGGAGAGAAAGGAAATACGGCATAACAATCGCACAGTTGTTTCCCCCCAGTTCAAGCAGAATCTTGCCGAATCGATTCGCAACAGTCGTTCCCACTACTTTGCCTACTCTTTCACTACCAGTAAAAGACAGCAAATCGACTTCTGAACTATCAGCTAATGCTTGACCGACTTCCGTTTCACCACAAACGAGTGCAGCAATTGCGCCGTCCAAGTTGTTCTCTTCTAGCACCGAAGCGATGATCTTAGTAGAAGCAATGCCTAACAGAGAAGTAGAGGGAGCAGGTTTCCAAACTGTTGAGTTACCAGATATGAAGGATAGAGCGAAATTCCACTAGACCCCAATTAGGAGGCACAATCAGTCAGGACACCAAAGATCGCTCACAGAATGAACAGCAACAGGAAAGTTGAAAGCACTGATAACGCCTACTACACCTAGCGGATTCGGCACTTCCATCAACATATGCCCGGGTCTTTCGCTTTAGCAGGATCTCAGAGTAGAGCTTGATTGAGCAATACCAGACGTACGATTGGATTGTAGTGCCTGCAATCTGCCTGCTCACTCCAATAGCATAGTCATAGATGTCCAGCGCTTCTTGAACTTCTCCAACTCCCTCGGGAAGAACTGACATTCGATCAGCATAGCGCAAGATAAGTACACAGCACTTACTTTTACCCATTTCGAGCGATACAAGAGCTCCCAAAGCATCCAATTTCGAAGCAAGTCGATTCTTATGAGACATTGTCAGCTTGAGCACAACACGATAGACAGTTTAGACTGACCCTAATCTGTCTGATTATCTCTCCTCTTTTCGGAGCAGGGACATTTCTCCATTCTTGTTGAGCTTTCCTACATTGCTTGAGCACTTCCAATGTTTCTTGTTTGTTGGCTGAAGCGATCGTAGCTAGGACTTGACCAGTAGCTGCTTCTTTGCTCTCAAGCACTGCACCAGACCCTTCACGCCATGCACCATCGTAGATCCCAGCATGCAGTTCACCTGGGTTGAGGTCAAGTTGTTTCAAGATATTTGCTGCTTGAGTAGACAGCATTCTTCGTTGAAAGAGTGGACGAGCAAGCGTTATTGCAGCCATCTGATAGACCATGCTGTGCTAGACGAGAAGGAAAAGATGCACTGCTCTGGTCTCTCGAACGCGTCAAAAGCGGGATCCCGTGAAATAGCACAAAGGGGTTTCAGTTTATTCCAATGATTAGCATACTAGATGCGTCCTAATAGCAATGTCCTTTGCTTTTCCGAATTCCATGCTTTCGACTCGCTATTTCGCGCTTAGTAGCCGAATTGGTTGTCGGCAACCTGTAATGCCATTGAGTCAAGGGCAGCAGGAATTGCGCAAAGAAGAACTTACTCTCTTGGCTTGGTGCTTGGCCTTCATCTTGGCTTCTTCACGGTCAAGGAAGTTTAGACCTTTACCTTCGAACTCGCGATCCTAAAATAGATTAAGGTGAGCAAAAGCGTCTTCTCGCAATGAAGTGAGAGCACTTACAACAAAGGCAGCAGCGAAGCCAGCTACGATCAGAAAGCAATCAGTCTATGGCTCCGCAGCAATCTGAAGTGGGCATACCGAGCAGATCCTGAAAAAGGAGCGCGATGAGCGGACGCAGAAGATGGTACAATTGAAGCAGCTTACCTTTGCTTCAGCGTGGTTCTCTGGTTGACCATTCTGTTCGCACTGTACAGCCATCCGAATGAGCAAATCTCCTATCTCGTCACGAAGTGAAGATGCAAGCTTACGTGACGTTGGTAGGCCTTTTCAGCTTCATAAGCGGCCTGATGGGAAGTAAGAGGATCAGTCGCTGAGGTGAACACGTTGGGCAGTGGAAGCACGTACAGCTCCAGCAATCAATTCTGCTCAAATGACATAATGAGACGCGTTGTAGCAGAGGAAGGGATCAAACGAACCGTGAGAGAACTTGGCCTTGTGTTCCTCAGAGCCGTTATAGTTTTGGACTTGCTCGTAAGCGCGAGCTTCATCGGAATCGTCTGAAGCAATGCATCAGTGCCAATTCTACAAATTCAAGGTAAAAGCCACGAGAGAAGAAACCCATTGTGATTGAGAAAACGAGGTCGTGGAATAGGAAAAGAAGGAGCGTACAAGTAGGTTCCGGAACACGACGGCCCTTACGTAATTACTTAAAAGCTCCAATTTGAGTTGAGCTATTAATAGCGCGACTCGACTGGGCCGCAGTCGAGGCAATGCAGGACTAATGAAGGCAAGACAGAGTTCAAGACAGCGAGAATATGTCTGGGACTATTGATAAAGAGAAACCATGCATAATTTGCGATGTAAGTTCAGTACAAGCCCGTAAACCTAGTAACCGAATTGCTGGTTCGCGATTTGACTATCAGCAACGCAACAATGAGCCCAGAATAGGAAGGATGGATAAGAGAGAACGGACTCGGTTTGTTGAGCAGCTTGACGTTTGGCTTCCTCGCTACATCGAGCTACATCAAGAGAGATCAGAACAAAAGCGTAACGGAACGGACCGATCAACTAGAATAGAGATGCCGCGAAGTCAGTAAGAACCTAAGAGAAGCGGCTAGAGTGCCTACTGAAGTCGGCACCTATGTGATCAAGATCTTGGATAAGCGGATTGCTTGCATACTAAGAATTGACTCACCACGAGTCTCAGCTTCTCTATCGATGCTATTGGGCGAAGATCAGGTTTCACACCATGTGAGGAGCGATGCATAACATACAAAGCACCTGCGAATGGGAGACATGGTCAGCCCATCGTAGGATTGAACAAAGACCAAAACACTACCTCCGAAGCCAGCTAAGAGCTCTTTAGCCTTGTCATGAGACTCTGGTTGACCGTTGGCTTCGCACTTAGGTAGCAAGCAGATTAGACAGAATGAGATAAGATCAGAGCCAACTTACGTGTTCATTGTATTTCTCTGTTCCAATGTCAGACGGAGCTGTCGAAGTAAGCGCGATACATACTATCAGCATAAGCAGCAGTAGCGCCAGCCATAAGTTCTGTAGATTGGTAGGTAGGTATGAGCTTTCTTCTGAGCGGTAAGCAGGGCATGACACACCATGAGTCAAGCTAGCTTGATTGTTGTCGACTGAACCATCTTGCATTTGATTGTATGCTTGCATTTGGTCGCTGTCATCTGTGCAGGCCCATGCGGGGAGAGTAAGATATGTTGAACCAAACTCGCAGCATGATGCGTTGGACTGACCTCCGAAGAATCCCATGATACAATTTGTGAGATAGTGAGTGTGGTCGAGAGTGTGTTGTGGTTGAGTTGGAAAGAGAAGCAGACGAGAGGGAAACGGCTTTATATCACTGCGTGTACGTACGCGACTACGTCCGGACCGCCGTACAGGAGCCAATAATAGGCAGCTATTGTTGGCATTTACTTCTTTTCATTCAGAAGGCACACGAACAGATGACAAAGGAGGACTTAAGATGACCTAAGACGGTTCTCGAGGTGAATGAGCAGGGTGGAATTAGAGCAATAAGACCAAGATAAAAGACAAGAATGGAGAGGATATGGAATCTGCAGAACACTGACTGGAAGCTCAGAGCAAGCACTTGATACCTTTCACAAGATAATTTGATTATGCGTCCGCCGATTCCACTTGAGAGAGGGAAGCTGCTCGGATATGCATGGAGGCCAATCTTCACCAAACTGGAGACAGCTGCGAGCGTATAGTAGTAATATCGAGCAATGAGATGAAGAAGGAAAGTGCTGTCTTTCGATCGGACCGAATGTAGAAGATTTTATGCAGATACAGCATAACAAGCTTCGCATAGCAAGCATTGACAGAGCAGCAAGTCACCAGAAACAAAGGGAACCAGAAGAACAGAGGTGGCTCGCCATGCCCAATTCGAGCAGCTTGCGTGGTCCCCTTTCTTAAGTTTCTTGAGCGAAACCATCACATTCAAGATGAAGGCTTCATTCATTTTCCTAGCTGCTGCATTGGCAGTCAACGCTTTGCCCAATCAGATCACGTTCCAGCAAGGCAAAGAGACCTCTCTGATCGATACACTGAGCGATGGCCTTGACATGGTCGAATCTGTCGTGTCGCATGTGGAGAAGCAGGCTATGAGCTACGCCAAGAGCAAATTACAATCCCTACAGGCAGACACAGATGGTTGTAAGTTGCTAAACCCAAAGAGAATCGATAGCACAAGCTGAACATTGGACCATAGTCGAAGTTATTACAATGGCAGAGCTACCAGACTATCAGATCAGGATTAAGCAGCCTAAAGGTCTTTGCGATCCCGATGTGCAGCAGTACTCGGGTTATCTGGACATTTCGGACGACAGGTGAAACTAAACATGAGATTCGCTATGTCAGAGCTGAAGGATTGTGTAGACACTTGTTCTTCTGGTTCTTCGAATCTCGATCTTCCCCTACAGAAGATCCCGTTACACTTTGGCTCAATGGAGGTGAGTCAAATGAGCAATTGTTCCGTGAGTTGCTTACAGAACCCGCATAAATAGGTCCCGGTTGCTCTTCTTCGACTGGTCTTCTGTTCGAATTGGGTCCTTGCGCGGTTGCCAATGAAGGCAAGAACTTGACCTACAATCCTTTCTCCTGGACTTCAAAGAGCTCCGTGCTCTTCCTCGATCAACCTATCAATGTTGGCTTGTCTTGGTCAAACAACGAGTCAGTCAATAATACACCTGCTGCTGCAGTAGATGTCTACGCTTTCCTGCAATTATGGTACAAGAAGTTCCCACAATATGGCAAATTGCCATTCCATTTGGCTGCGGAATCTTATGGAGGACACTACGCACCTCATTTCGCTTCTTACATTCACAAAGAGAATAAAGCTCTTGCATTACGCGAAACGGAACATGTTAAAATCCCTTTGACCTCAGTAATGATTGGAAATGGCTTAACTGAACCTTTAACTCAATTCGCTTCGCAATACGATTTCGCTTGCAAGGAGAACAAGATTTTCGATGATGCTACCTGTACCGGAATCAAGGGCAAGACCCCTACTTGCGCTAGATTGCAGAAATACTGCTACGATAACCCTTCAAGATTGACTTGTGTTCCAGCTACTCTTTACTGTACGTTTTAAGTGCTTTTCTGAACGGTATGGATGCTGAAACCAAATGACAGGCTGGCAAAACATTGTTGGACCTATTAGCAACTCTGGTCTCAATCCGTACGACATCCGCAGAAAGTGTGACCGAAATGGCAAAGTCAGTTCTGCCCTATTCAGACATTGCCTGCATTACGCTGATTTTTTTGACTAAAGGATGGACCTCTTTGCTACCAACAAATGCAGTGGATAGAAGCCTACATAAATCAAGATCATGTCAAGAAAGAGCTTGGAGCCCCATCTAGGCTCAAATTCGAGTCATGCAACATGTATGTGACTCTTCATGGCTCATCAGCATTCGCTGATTGCATTGATTGTCACTTTACAGGCAGGTCAATCAGTACGTAGGATACACATCATTTTCTCCCCAGATCTCAATTCCCTGTTCTCTGCTCAGAGCTTTCTCCTTCCAAGGTACGTCATGTGACACCTTCGATAGTTGGCCATCTGACTGTCCTACAGGCGATGGCATGCATGATAGCTCAATCCTGCTGCCAGAATTGGTTGATGACGGAATCCGCGTCTTAATCTATGCTGGAGAAGGTCCGCTTCATCCCCTGCAGTCGGCAATGATCACTGATACGTATACCTGCAGACGACGCTATGTGCAACTGGTTAGGTGAGTGTTGTGTTTGAACCTCATGTTATCATTTTAGAACCCTTCATTGCAGGAAACAAGCGCTGGGCACTCGCCTTGAACCAAACTGTTCAGCAAGATTTCAATGCAGCCAAAGACCTACCTTGGACTACTCTGGTAGATGATAAGCTCGTGGGAGAGGTACGATCTATCGGACATGGAGCTGGTAAATTCGCCTTCGTCAAGGTCTACAATGCAGGTCACATGGTGAGCTTGCGATCATTTTCAAGTATGCGTATACATGCTGACAGCAATCTTCAGGTTCCATACGATCAAGTAAGCTATATTCAATTGGCGCTCTATAATTTTATTGTTGGCGTTGTGCTGAGTCGTCGTTCCAGCCTGTTGCAGCTCTCGATCTTTTCAATCGTTGGATCTCAGACATGCCTCTGTACAAGAACGGTGATAAGTAGATCAGTAGATCAATTCCAAGCATATAGCTGTCTCGTTCTTTTGTTTTTGTACAATAATCCAGTCAACCCTTACATTTCATTCATGTATTATTTCGATGTCTTATTCCCTGCTAGCCATAGCTTCTTCTTTAATCTCAACAGAGCTCTGTCCTCCCTGATTCCTAGCTTCCGCAACCAATCTTCATCGAAATATCTCTTCCCACTTCGCATAGCTTGAATGTAAAGAGCGGCAACAATAAGAGTCTTCGGATCTCTCCTCACATCCGCCATAACTCTTGTTGATTGTTCACTTTGCTGCCAACGTCTGACAACGATTTGCGCTTCATCAAACATACCCACATCAGCCAATCTGCAAGCCAACATTCCCGCAATCTCGCTCTCAACCAAATCCACGTCTTGTATCATCAAGAAACCTTTCATCGCTTCACCTAAAGCATCTCTTCTCGTTAAAGCATAAACCACTTCCGCATCATGCCTTGCATCTGGTAATACACCATCTTCGACCATATTGATCCTGATTTGTCTGAGTTGGGCTAGATGTTTGGCTGAGAGATTCCATCTTCTGCTGAATGCTCTCAATAACCACGTATAGGTAGTGCCATTTGGTTCATGTGGCATATTACGAATAAATTCCTTGACTATTCGGATATGATTTGGATGAGCAATTGAGATAGAAGCGAGAAGGCGGTTGTAGACTGCATCGAGAGGGAAAGGGCGAAGCTGTGTGGGTTGAAGTAAATCTAGTATACGTCGAGCTGGTATGAAACGAGTCGTTTGGATAGCCGATTGCAGGAGAGAAATACAGTCGTTGTACGAAAGAGGTCTTTGTCGAGTACTGAGCCATCTTTCTACCAGAGCAGGATTGTTAATTCTGCCAATATGATGAGCGAAAGCTCGTGAAAGATCTGCATCTATAGCTTCGAGGTTCAGGGTATGTCGAAAGCCAAGTACCAGCGGGAAACGGGGACGCTTGGCCAGTTCAACAGGATCAAGGGCATTGCTGAGCATCCAGATATAACGAGCTTGACCACGAGGACCGTCGAAAGCTGCACTGAGAATGCTTGGAGAATGACGACGAGCAGAGAGGTAAACTGATCTAGCCAGAGGATAGTGACTAGAATTCAGTGCAAAATGAAAGACCTCAGCCAGGTGAGTAGTATCGACTTGGCGTTTGCGACGAGAGAGTCGAGGATAGACAATGAGGTTTGCTAATTGATTTGCTCGAGCTTTGCCTTCCATGCCTGGATTTTGCTGAATCAGATCCAAGATCATGCGCTTGAGCAACCCGTTTGCTTCACCTCCGTTCTTAACATAAGTCAAGAACAGATCGATGGCGAACTTGACACGATGTGGTGTTTCCATGTCAGGTAGCTCAATATCGGTGCTTGCCAGAGCATGAATTAGAGCAGCCAATAGGTCTTGTCCACTTGGTATGGATTTGCTACGCAAGGCGAAAGAGAGAGCTTCTTGAAGTTCTGAAGTGGTACTGGCATCCTTCAATTGAGCGATACTGAGACGTTCTCGAAGAGTGTCCGAGATTAGATAAAGGCTAGGTGTAGGCAGATATTTGATTTCGCCATCGGGAGCAGTCTTGGCAAATTGAGACACCACGGGTTGCAGTAAGTGATAAGGCGGCAATTCTAGATTGGTAGCGACCAAGTCTTCGAGCAGACGGGTTGTCCTGATCGGCCGATGTTTCGACGCCAATAGGGTTTTGAGTATCTCATGAGAGATAGCTTGACAGCGATACAAGAGTAGAGGCTGATCATGAGCAGCCCTCATCAAATAGCGAAGAGTACGATATTGCCGAAGATAATCGTTTGTATTGGCTCGCGGACGAAGTGTACTGTTTAAGCCAGCGTACTCTAGACTTGCCATCAATACCTCCAGACGCCCGTATGATTCTCCTGTTGAACGGAGTACTTGATTTGTAAAGCCAGATATCTGACGGGAAAGATTGGCCAGCTCGACACGAAATTTGGCAGGGATCAAGCCGCCTTTCGAGCTTCGGAGATGCAAAAGACTTTGTGCGCTTTCGATGAAGAGGTGTAAAAAAGACAGGAAGACAGAGGGTTGTGAGTTTTGGCTTGACACATTGCGATTGTAGATGAAGATCAAACGTTTGAGACGGGTTTCGACTTCTGTGCCCCGTGCTTGTAGATGGTAAAGAGACATCCACTCCTTCGCTTGAATGAGGTCTGCTTCTACTGTACTCGGTGTGAAGAATCTCCAAGTCATTTCGACGTCTCCTCGACTGAGAGCTTGCTGGAACTTTGCTTGCCATAGATTGTTGTTCTTTGTCTTCGGCGAAGGCGGCGGAAGGGCTAGTATTGGTTGGATCTGCTGGGCAAGATGAGCTTCAAACAGATACTCACAAAATTGCAAGAGCTGACTTTGGGCGAAGCAGGAGCATCTTGCGCATACTGTACAGCTTCTACTGCTTTTCCTTCGCTTACGCTTGACTGTGACCTTGGCTGATTGCAGCCTTTGCTGATTTGACACCCAGAGTTGAGAATTCTCCTTCGACATAGAGTTCCAATATTGCGCATCCAATGCGGCCCACATGAAGCAGCCTTTGCCAATTGATGCCTCCCAAGCAAGATCCCAAAGCAAGTCGACCAAATCTCGTCTGTGGATAACCTGGAAATTCATGCAACGGAGTACTATGCAACTTGGAAGCTCTTTACAATCTCTATTTCTTCTACTTGACTCTACTTAACACCCTTTCTGTCAATCCAACCAACGCTTCCCTTGCTTTGCTTTCTGGAAATACTTCAACGATCGCTTCCCTTGCCAATCGAGCATGTTTAGCTGCCAGTTCTCTACTTCTTTCTATCCCTTTTGATCGTGAAACGTAATTTTTAGCCTACGCAACCGGATCAGCGATGCATCAATATACCGATCCAGCACAAAAACGAACCATTTCCACATCTCCAGGTCCTTCAAACTTTCTCTCAATCAAAGCACCCATCTCTGGGAATTCTTCCCACGCATATAAAGCTGGTGCTGTTGCTAAACCCAATTTCAGATCTGCTCCAGCTCCAGGTTTACCCAAAACTGATTCGCTTGAAGTGAAATCCAATAAATCGTCCACTATCTGTGTTTTATTTGTTTTTAAGTTCGAGCACCAATGCATTAAGAAAAGAAAGGATAAATTTACCTGGAAAGCTAAGCCAAGGTTCTTGCCGTAAGAATAAGCAGCAAGCTTGTATTTTTCTCCGGGTGGCCAGCCTTGCTTAATCCCGTTTCCTCCTAGCACAACAGCAGCTCTTGCGGATTTAGCCATGAGGGAAGCAGTTTTGAGATAAGTTTTGGTCATGTAATGATCAAAAGTTTCTGGTGTTGGTCCTGATTTTGTGGAAGTGGAAAGAAAGGATAAGATAGAAGAAGTAGCAGTTGAAGGTGTGTTGCCTTTCATTTGCATCACTTCTCCTTCTACTAAATTTGCTAATACGGAAGCGATGACTTCTACTACTTCTGTACTTCCCAGTCGTGAAAGGTAAAGGGATGCTCGAGCTAAAAGGAAATCGCCACCCAAAATCGTGAGCTTGTTCCCAAATTGAGCTGGAGCTGAAGGTTGAGCTCGACGAGTTGTTGCGTTGTCAATGACATCGTCGTGGAGAAGAGAAGCAACATGAATCATTTCGATGATTTCCGCTAATCTTCTTTGAGAAGGTAAGACATAAGTGCCTTTGGTATCGTTGACATTCTGAATCGCTGGATCTGATCGCGTTGGTGCATCGGGATTGACATCGTTCAGTATCGATTCTGGATTTATCGAAGTATTCACATTGCGAACATGTTCTTCTTCGCCTTCAAACGCATCGTCAATTTCATTGGATGTCGTCCTTTGCTCGATCTGCATAGCTTTCTGCCATATCGAATCGAATTGCGGTGCTAGACCATTTGTAGCTTGTGACATAAGCAAGACGATCATAGGTCTGATATGCTTGGCTTCTGCTCCAGTAAAGTAGTATTTCGACATTGTATCCAGCGCAGGATGCCTTGATCCAAGTAAAGACTGTATACTACTCCTCATTACACCCAATTCCTTGCCAACCAATTTCAGAGGATCGGTGAAGACAGGTAAGGTCGCATTATGCAACGTTTGTGATGCCAATATCGGTGGCCTTTGTGCATGAGAAGAAGAAGAGGAAGAAGTAGAAGCTGCAGACGTAGATTGCTGCCTTGCTAGAGATTTCCGCTGACGAGCGAAATTTTGACACCATGGGCACGATAGCTCATTGGTACTGTCTTGCAAGCGCCGGGATATTCTGTTGACTCTTGTAGCAGAGCGCAGCACATTATTCATCGACTGGAGTCTTCGGTCGGGATAAACAGGTCTTTTGTCACGAAGTCTCTTTTGTGTGCATGACATTCCGACTTTCTTCTGCAATGGCTCATGAAGAGCAACGACGATGCAATTATTTCCCATAGATGTCACATCGTTCTCCCCTCTGTACGGTTTAATCGACAACTCCACGGCGAACATAAGCTGAGACAATCTCAACAGCACCTGGACAATCCTCTTCTCTCTGGCATATTTAGCGTACAGACAGTATCAGTATCGAACAAGCGCTATCAGTAGACTACCAGGACCGAAATCTTCAACATGGCTTTTGGGAAGTTTGGTCGATTTCTACAGCATAGCACATTCGGAGGGCATCAGTGTTCAATGGTCTCGTACCTACGGTAGCATCGTCCGCTTCAAGGGTTCCTTAGGCGTAGGCCATCTTCCCTTTGTTTGACTTCAACATTGATTGATGATCTTGACAATACAGCGAGATCACATCCAGATCGAAGATCCAGCAGCAGTAGCTCATCTTCTGTCCGGCGGGAATTACTTGTACGATAAAGAAACAGTCGAGAAACCCAGGTTCGCAGCTATGTTTGGTCAAGGATTGCTATCGACTGTTGGCGAAACGCATCGAAGATTACGAAGAATCATGTTGCCTGCTTTTGGTACGCAACAAATCAATCAGCTTGGCCCAATCTTCGAGAAGAGTGCAGAAGATGTGAGAGATAGGTGGATCAACCAGATCAAATCCAGCGAAGAGTCTTGGACTTATTTGAACTTGACAATGGATTGCAGCTTCAGCTTGTTGAATGCTATTGGCGAAGCGGCATTTGGTTACGATTTTGATGTCTTCAACAAAGGTTCCACTACGCCGCTATTCGGAGCACTATCATACTTGATGTGAGCCAGATTAAACTTGAAAACGCTTTGGACTCACTCTATTGATCAGGTCCATTTCGAACCAACGGACATACAGGCAGCTCTTGCTCGAAGCGATCGTAGACAAGTTCCCGGCTTTCATTCTGCGCCTCGTATTTGCCCTACCAATTGAAAGCGGAAAACAACTCAAAGCCCAGCTGGATGTAATGAAATCGACCTCGGAAGATCTCTTCAAAGCTGGACTTCAAGATGCTCAATTAGACTCGTCAATCAGGAAAGATCTGTTATCAGTACTAGGTCAGTATATTCTCTTTTAGACCTGAAAATTAGACTGACTCTGTGACTAATCAGTCAAAGCCAACTTGAGCGCAACACCAAAAACACAATTGACAGCAGAAGAAGTCCAAGCTCAGTTGATGACTTTCATCATGGCAGGCTGGGGAACAGTATTATCAGTTCAATCCGGTTTCTTGCGTCAGATGGTTCTAAACCCAGAAATTCAAGCCCAACTCCGATCTGAAATGCTTGCTTTGGGCGATCATCCTACAGTCGATCAATTGCAGAGAGCAGAGTATCTAGATGCTTGTCTGAAAGAAGCGATCAGAGTTGTTGATGTCGTACCACTGGAAAGAATCGCTTCTCAAGATGATGTGATTCCACTCAGTCAGAGTGTTCGACTGATAGATGGGACACGGATAGATGCCCTGCCGGTAAAGAAAGGGCAGTCGCTAAGGTCAGTACATCGAGCGGCCGTATGACAAATCTTGACGAGTGCGGCAGCATTCCAATCCAAGTCATGAATCAGAACAAGGAACGATTTGGAAAAGATGCTTTAGAGTTCAGACCAGAGAGATGGTTAGGCGAAAATGGAGAGAGATTGAGGAGTTATACTGGCTTCGGACCAGGCTGCTGGAATGGCATGGTCAACTTTGGCGGAGGAACTCGATCTTGCTTAGGGTATGTGTTTGAGCCTTGACCAGAAACAGAACTGACCCGTGTATGCAGAAACAAATTTGCGATGCTGGAGTTGCGGATATATGCGCATCGGCTTTTGACAACTTTCGATTTTACACCAGGCGAAGATCCCTGGCAACCAAAAGCAAAGTTACTGGTCGACTTGTAGTGCAGTGTTTACATATTTTGCAATGCATAGATGTCTATATACATATCATTACTGCCACCAGATATCAGCTCGAGTTCTCAAAGACACAAGTTTGAGATGGAAAAGGATCAGAAGCTGAAGAAGCGTCCGTAGACTAGCTTCCGAGAAGAAAGATGTATGGCTGGTTTGTGTAGGCATCACAGAATCTTAAAAGACTGTTACTCTGGCCCCAGCGGTCTCATCACGTTGTGGCAGGGCAAGAAATGAGTCTAAGACAAGCAGAACTCACTGTAATCACCAGTAGAGTCTGTGACTAGGGCACTGTGAAGAAGCATAGACATGAGCAAGAGTTCGATTCTCGCAGGTCAGTTTTGGCTTACCTCATATCCTCCAGCTGCGCCAATCAAGAGAATGTAAGCCAACATATAAGTCACAAATATAGAGGCACCCGTACGATTGTTTTCCAAGTATTTCTGGTGGTACTAAGCAAATGAACGGATGATCAAGTTAGTGAATGAAAACGAAGGGCGCCGGAAAAAGCGTACCTGTTCTGCCGTGTACCACTCATGATCTTTGGCGTACACGAGCTGCGTAGCAATCTTTTTATTTGGCCAATGCTTGTCCTGGACTTCTTTGGTTACTGCTTTGGCGGTATCCATCTGCTCCTCGGAAGTGGCAAAGCTGCATGTCAAGCCTTGTTTAGCGCTGGACTTTAGATGCGATAACCTAAGGCCTCACATGACAGAGCGATATTGAGTGCCACTACGAGAGACTAAGCTCAAATGACGGAGTAACAACACGAGAGCATACCGATCAGGTCCTTGACCATTGACATCTGTAGGGTCATGCATGCGATAGAAGAACTCCACAAGCTCGGCATAGCTGAGTTCTTGAGGGTTATAATCGACCTTCATGGCTTCAGCATGACCAGTTGCGCCAGTGCATACTTGTCTGTAGGTAGGCGAGGAAGTCTTTCCGCCTGCGTAGCCCACTTCACTGGAGATTAAGCCTTTGCCAGTAAACGCTTGATCGAACACTGCAGACATCGCATGAGTTTTCATGACATTTAACAAAGCAGATGTTGGACCTACTGTGATGAGTTCCCCAAAAGCAGCCTGTTTAGATCAGTTCGATTAGTGTACCGTGCTTAGAGTACTTGTGTACAATACCGTTGGCAAAAATGGCAGTGTCAGTGCCAGCGCTGCTTCACCGTCTTAGCCTGAGCTTGCAAGTGTCGATGACTGGAGATCTACCTTGATGCTTTAGTCGCTGACAACGCAGCCTGAGTCGTAGGTCCTGTATAATTCAATCCGTGTCCTCCCATTGAAGCTATTGATCCTAAGCCGAGAAAACGCTTGAACATTCAAATGATGGATTGCAAACAAGCGTCGCAAGACGAAAGATCAACTTTTGCCACGTTGTGACGAATCAATATGTTTACAACCCATGCTTCACATCTCTTCCTGCTAGAGGTGAGCGATCAAAAGGCTGACTTTCAAGCAATTCTAGAACGAGAATTAGCGAGATCTGACAAAACTCAATCAAACTTACGACCGCCATGCAACGTTTGCATATCTTCATGACCTTTAAGGAATTGCTCCAACTTCCCAATCCCATCCGATTTCCTCTTTCCACCAAACACAGTATCTTCCGGAGCATTCATTTCGAATGAAGCCTCATCTTCATCATCTTGTCGAATCGTGTCCTCCATCCCACTTTCTCCTTCAGCAAATGAAACACCCCAAGCATCTTGTCCTCCTTCTCCCGCTTCTTCTCCGAAATCATCAAACGATTCTTGATTGCCCAAAACGTCTTCTTCAACTTCATTAAATTCCCTCGTATCATCCAATTTGATCAAATCGCTTGTTCTAGGCAAAGGAGCAGCAGTAGCAGGTTTCGATGGAGGTAAGAAAACAGGTTGTTTTGGCAGAGGAGATTGAGTGAGCATTCCACCATAATTTCTGGTATGCCAATTCTTCATAACGCTTGGAGGTTCAATAATAGGTGAATCAATCATTCCACCATTATCCATTCTCATAGCAGCCGTTTCTAATACATCTCTTGTTACTAGTTTAGCTGCTTCTTTGGCTGGTGTTTTGCTTAAGCCTGCTCGATTGACAGAAAAATGTACCATGGATGGGAAAGAAATAGCTGCGTCTGAATCTTCTAATGACCGAGCTCGAGGTAAATTTGGGAAAGGCGATTCATGGTAAGGATCCAAGGAAGTTCGGGACAGATCTGCTAATCCATCCCAGTTCTGAGGTATGGAAAAAGGGGTTGATGTTGCAATTCGGTTCAAAGCTGGAGTAGAGGCTGTTGGACCTTGAGCTGCATTACGTTGAAGTACTTTTTGTAAGAGCATGGTATTACTGCTTGATTTTCTTGCTGCAGCTGTTGCTTTGGCAGCTAAACTTTGTCGAGCTGCTTTGATCGGCGAGTCATCTACTTCTTCTCTTCCTTTGCCTTTACTCAAATCACCCAAAGACAACGTTTCTAGTTCAGGGCGAACGATATCAGGTGAGTCCATACTGAGATCTCTTAGTCGACTGCCTTGTCTTGAATCATGAATTGGTGAATTGACGTTTGATAGACCGAATTCAGACTCCATATCTTGCTGTAGCAATTCGAAAGCGGAAGCATCGTCCGACCAAGAGGGAACCTGTTTCGCTTTAGGCCTGGTAGAAGGTGGTGGTGTACCTCGACTTGTAGACGGTGTGGAAGAAGCAGAGGAAGAAGATTGATCGGAAGTATTGACTGCTTGTAGTGTCACATCACTCATATCTTGGTAGCCTTTACCAGAAGCTTGAGTCTCGTTACCTTCCTGATCATTGTCTTGCTCCTGCGCGTCGGCAGCCCATCTTGGTTCAGCTAATCGAATACCAGCAGCAGCCTCAAAGAAAGCTTTCCAGAGCTTTTCAACTGCGTATGAGCTTCTGACCATTCTATGGGTTTCGCATGAAAGGATTCACTTTGACACTTTGCCAAATCTCTCGACTGGCTTCTCCATACTGTTCTACTGCAGGTAAGATCTTTTCCGTTACTGTTCTTGTAGCTCTAACGAAATTGGCATCCGTAGCTTGCAAACTTGTTACGAGTTGTTGATCCAATTGTTCAATGAAAGCGCTGCATTCGCTCACACCCAATGTAGCAATTTGAGCATCCGTGAGCAATAGAGCGTCGATATTGTTCAAGGTGGGATCAACAGCACGTCTCATTGTCTCATTGGTCGCGTCGAGAAGAACATTGGAAATAGGTAATACAATGTTGCATGATTTGGACCTTAGAAACCTTTCCCTCCTCTGCGCGCTTTCTTTCGCACTGGAGCACGAGATCCCATAGTTCCACCAGCTCTCAATACAGCCAAGCGTTCTTTCTCCATTTCTTCATCCAGCGCAGCAGACTTGCGTTTCTTCTTGCCTGGCTCAGCTTTAGGCAAAGGCGCAACAAAAGTAGGAGGAGGAGAAGGTGAAGGTGAAAGCGGTCTGCGTTTTGGGGGAGAAGGTCGGGATTTTGGTAAAGCAGATAATTGAGGCGGAACTGAATTGACTTCGCTCTCGGATTCTGTTGCGCTGCCTTGATCTTGAGCAGATTGGGAAGCTTGTCGAGAGATAGGCTGCGAAGGTTGGTGAGAAGGAGGAACAGAATAAGGTGAACTTGACCGAGATTTGACGGGTAGTTGAGGTTTAGGTAATACCGCCTGCGATTCTTCCTGTACGACAACATTCCTTCGTTAGCATCGGTAAATCCGGCAGAGAGACCCTGCGCGTACCTTCTCAGACTCGGTATCACTTTCATTCTGCATCACAGCTTTCCCTTTGCCCTTATCAACACTCTTAATCATACTCCTTTCATCCTCAGTATTCGTAGTAGCATCAGGATCAAAATCAGGTAAAGTGAATGACGGTTTCGATGGAACATTGACTAGGAAAGCCGCTTCTCCCGCTTCATCGCTATCAGGAGCAGGAGCAACTGAAAACTTCTTCTTGTTCTGCGTTGATAATCGAGGTGGTAGAGTTGGAAGTTGGGTTTCATCATCATGATTCCAAGAAGCTTGTCTACCAAGTTTAGGTAAATGTTCACCAGGTTTCAACCTTTTCGTGCCAGCTAACATCCTTGCACCAATATTGGTTGGTTGAGCTTGGTTTTGGGAAGTAAGAGAAGCTGTAGAATTGTTTCGAGAAGTAGCTTTGAGGTGTTTCCCATTTGGGCTGGGAGGTTTAGCAGTTTTCTGATAGCCTGGTAATTCTGGTCGGGGTGTAGAAGGAGAGTAGAAGCCTACAGACCATCGTTGAAGAGCTCCGGAAAAGATGGGCATTTGAAAGAGATTCGATAGCTGTCTAGTTGGCTTGAGCGAGATTGCTTTGGCATCAGCATCGATTCTCTGCATAGACAGATCAGCTTAATCTCTTTGAAAGAGAACAGGGCATACATCTGGCAACTCATCTGGTGGATCAATGAGCGGTTCTGCACCAGCACAGAAACCGAGTAACGGCAAGAGGATTTGATCTCGTATGAAGTTTGCTTGATTTGAAGCGACTCTGAAGGCGTCCTGTACGTAAAAGACTTCTCTAGGGTCATTAACTCATAGAGAAACTCCTGACGTACAGCAGAAATCATGAAGTTTAGCGAAGCCGTAGAAAGGACTAGATCGATGCCTTCTTTCGTTCGAGTCAGTTTAGCTTTGACAGGTCTAGTTTGAGCAACCAATTCTTCTCTTGCAGCTCGACTTAGAATCTTGGTACCTCCAGCTGTAAGACCGAGACTATTGACCATAATCATAATCAATCTTCATGAATTCTCATCCTCGCTTCATTTCCCAAACTTACGCATCCTGAATTTCTTCTAAAGTCTGCTTCACTTGAGCATCCCTATTACCTTGTCGAAAGACTTGACTTTGAGAATCAGCATCTTCCTGTGAAGCACCAACAAGTGATTTCTGCAATCGTAAATGGATCTGCTGTTCCCTTAATCCTTCAAAGTACACGTTTGCTAGATCTGAGATGATGAATCTTGCTCGAACTGGGTTGTAGTTGATCTCCAGTTTGAGCAAGAGCGGAATGTCTTCCTCGTAATGGTCTGTTTTGCACACAGCAACGCAAGAGGTCCAGCTAGGAAACGAGTACAGAATGAGATAGAGACAGAGCAGCACCAGTCAGGATGGCCAACGGTAGCAGTAAGAAGCGCTTCTCATCCTCTTCTTCGAAATTCATGAAATACAATGTAAAGAGACAGCTGACTGAGTCACGGCAAACTCTGCAAAGGGTATAGATGCACCAGATCAGGGTATCAAATGCTTTGTTGCTGATGTCTCTCGTTGTTTCTATCAGATGTTCAACGTCGTCGCGCGTGACTTTGACGGGTATTGAATCACTTTACGATTGTCTCTCATCTGTCTGCGCAATGCAGCAGACACTGATCATGATCTGCACAACTTCTGGCCTAGTACACGGAAGCTGCTAGCCAGACATCATAAAGTTCGAAGACTGGAGAGCCCGTGTCTGGCCTCTGCTTGTCCAAGCGACAGATGCAGAGGTGACAGATGTAGACAGCATGCTTGAGCTTTCGAGGTGATAGAGGATCTGTACCTAAAGAATTCGGACCGCAGCATACTAGCCGTGCGTCTCGGAGACACCACGCTGTTGAGCAGGTCGTGACGTATAAGAGGAGCAGAAGTCCAGTTATTGGTAGCAGGAAATCAAACAGCCAAAGCATGCAAATCGAATTTCAATGTATTGATATCTCTTTCACGATCTGTAAGAGCACCCTAGCACATGAGCATCTGCGAATGCAAGTAGTAGAGCACTTACGATCCTCCTCTTAGCGCCAATACTGTGAATTAATATGCCCAATTCAACACAACTACGTGCAAGACTAAGCAATCGGACTCACCCAAATGAATAGTAATACCCGCTTGTAGGTTGAATTCCTTTGCAGTCTTCTCGTCGTTCCTGTACGTTACGACACGTTTGCTAAGCTTGCGAATAAGCTTCATCATCATGAGGCGAACGCACATTTGCTTTCCTCCGTAAATCAGACGTTGCTGCACAGGTGGGATCCCTTCTTTCTCCTCAATCTTCTCCTTTAACCTCTCGATCTGACAGAATTAATAGGTTCAGTTGTACTGCGGCCAATGTGTTGAGTGAACCCGGAGCGCGCACTTTGTCATCTGCATCAATGTCGAGCTCAATCTGTGATGGATAGATCAGCATGGGATGAGATGCGATTGGCCATAGACTCACTTCCTTGCCCGTCAGGGTCTGATAGCATGGGCAGATCAGCTATCTTTGCTGCGAATAGTTTGACGAGAAAGGTTGCTTACCTTGACTTTGACTGTACGGCAGAGAAGAGGCAGGAAGCATCAGTATAAGATGCTCACTTCTATCTCATCACATACTCTGCATGTTCGAAACAGCAACTGGCGGTTTATGTCAAGAATCGCAAAGTCGAAAATGACCAAGCGCGACATGTCTACTCGAGGGAAGGCAACAGCAGTAGTGATTACAGAATCAAAATGCATCGAACTATTTCCATTTTCCCTCGTGATAAGCTTTTCAACCCGAGTTCAAGTTCATCGTAGCAACAGAACCACCTAAAGCTTCGATCCGTTTCCTTTCTGCTTCATCTCGAGCTTCTTCCGTTTGTTTTCTGTACGCTGCTAGATCCCAAGCATCATCATCTTCCTCCTCTTCTTCATCTTCATCACCATACAACTCTGGGTCTGGAGGCATGGAAATCAGCTGCATCTCGCGTGAATATGACAGAAACACGTACTGAAGGTGAAGAGATCTCTTCCAGACAAACCACTAGCTTTACCAGCTTGAGCGGTCAATTGTTTCGCTTTATTGATTGCATCGCTGTAATATTGCAGCAACTCCTCAGCTTTTCAATCAAGCAATGAAGATGCGCGCAGCTTACGCAGCAGCTTCCTTCTTATCCAACCTTTCCTTCTTCCACTTGGCGAAACTTTCAACAGTAATAGGTGTCAAAGTAGCAGGTAATTTATGTCGTTCAGTTTCCAAGAAATCTTCAAGCGTAATCTGCGGTGCGTTAGCTGCATCTTCTTTGTCTTTCTTCTTTTGCGCTTTCAGAACGAAACCTGGTGGTAGAGCATGCACGTATTTGCAATCTTCTCCGTTAGGACATGTCCAGAACCAGCTGCGGAATAAATGTCAGTACGACCCATATAGTTAGCAATAATGGATCTCACCCGTATTTCCTGATTGTTTCAGCCTTTATCAGATATATATTCTGATGTCAGAGGAAAAGTGACTCACCCTTCTTCTATCGCATCAATAAAGTACTTGCATACGATATCTGTCGTCGTGACTGCATTGCCTTGTTCTACATCCCGCTCAGCGCATCGCTACGGTCACCTTCGAGAGGACTTACTGCTCAAAACGACTTCTTGCAATTTCGCATCGTTCCAAGTATCCATCGTATCTGTTCAATCCCGGGATCTAGTCACGCTACAAGGGCGAGATAAGTTCCAGGACAAACCTTTCTCCTTCTCTGCTCTCGCATCAGTATACAAATCGATCTTCTCTTGTTTGCGACCAGCGTCTAGATCATGCGAGAACTTGCACTTCTTTCCTTTGTCGCAGTGACCGGCTTTGAAGTATTGGCACACGACTGTGCATAGAAAGCAATACAATCAGCATAACGAATATGCTATTGCAGCGCCTTGCGCACTTGTTTTCGGATCTAAGTTTCCTCGTTAGCTTGAATACGTTACCACTTCGAGCTAGATAAACGCACCAACTCCAAACGGTACTTTCTGAGTCTGAATAGGTTTGAATCTGTAACCCAATTCAATCAATTCTTTGTCTACACCACCCTCGCTGAAGGTACACACAGCTCAGCAACTGATTCTTTGTGAGCCTGTTCAAGTCTCTTGGCTTTAGCTTCCGCTTCCCTTTGTTTCTCTTTAGCGATCTGAGCTGGACTCTTGCCCGCTTGTGAAGCTTCTTGCTGCAATCGTTGAACAATCTTTTGTCCTTTTCCACCTTTCTTATTCTATTCTCGCACTAGATCAGCTGCTGACGCTGTCTCATGTAAGGGGATAGAGGACGAACTTTCATACCGAATGTCTTTACAAGAATGAGATCAGCTTTTGGAAACTGGGGCAGTATGAAGAGGAGCAATACCTTATCAATAGCTACTTTAGCAGCTTTCGCATCATTCTGTTTCCCCTTGGGCGGCATCTTGACGGAATTTCACAACTTCAAATTCCAGGCGAAGTCTAGCAATTCCCAGGCGTGGTATATTCCAGTAGAGCAGCTCTGTTGTATGTGCTGTAAACCAGAGGTAGTTGAAGTGTGGCTATTCTAGGTATTGGCCGTCTCAGAGTGAAGTGTGCAAAGTTGAATTTCTAGGAGAGCAACGGTGACCAATGGAATGACTTTGTATGATGTGCTCGGTGTTGCGAAAGATGCAGACTCTGGGACGATAAAGAAAGCCTTTCAACGCAAAGCACTTGAATGTCACCCAGATAGAAATCTCGAAAGCGATACACAAGAAGCTTTCAAGGAATTGCGTAACGCTTATGAAGTCAGCCAATTGATTACACTTTGACCATACTTTGTCGCTTTACTAATTCTCTTCCCTTCGAAAGATCTTGAGTAATCCAGATACTCGAGCGCATTATGATCGAACAGGCCAAACCTCCTCCTCCTCCTCTTTCTCTGCCCAGCAATCGAATGAAGACTTCAATGAATTCTTTGCCCAATTCTTCACTCGTCCAGAACCACCTCGTTCTCGTCCTTCTCAAGCACCAAGGAAATCAGCTAAAGGACCAACCCAAACTATTTCTTTTAATGTGAAGTTGGGAGATTTGTTGCATGGGAAAGAAGTCAAGTTGAAGCTACAGAAGAAGAAATTGTGTTTAACTTGTAAAGGAAATGGTTGTCGACCAAATTCAACATTGAAAGAATGTATGACCTGTTCTGGATTAGTAAGATACCTTCAGGTACTTACTATATGAAGCTTACCTTTTGATTTCTTAGGGTCAAACTCGGAGTCAAATTCCACATGGTCCGAATACTGTTCGCAACTTCTATACTGAATGTTCTTCCTGCGAAGGGACTGGTTCTTCTTTCCGTTCTTCCGATCTCTGTACTTCATGTCGTGGTGCCAAAACCCATCCATCCACTTCAACAACAACGCTTCATATCACTAAGGGAATGTACGACGGCTATCCCATCGTTCTACCCAACGCAGGAGACGAAAGTCCAGATGCTTATGCGGCTGGTGATCTAGTCTTCATCCTCAAAGTACTACCACACCCTTCATTCTCCTTGATGCCAAACTCAAGATTCGATCTTCAAACTACATCAACTTTGACTTTGAGCGAGATGCTATTGGGTTTTGACAGAGTGTTGGTCAACCATATTGATGGAACGGGTGTAAAGTGTAAAGTTGATGGGCCGATCGAACCAAATATGAACAATAGGTTGAAAATCAGCGGTCAAGGTTTATACCTCAACAGCAAAGGAGAAGGAAGAGGCGATTTGTATGTTGAGTTACAGATGGACGGAAGTGTGTCGACTTGGTTCAACAGCTTAACCGAAGAGCAGAGGAAAGGACTGGTCGAGCTGTTGCCGCCTAAGAGACCAAATCTGGACGGCGGGAAGACCAAGCAATGCGAAGCGATCCTTCTTCCGGGCAGATTCTCGAGTACGGAGAAGATCAATGTGGAGGAGGGAGAAGGCGAAGAGGAAAAGAGCTGTACACAATCATAGCATCAATGTTGAGATGTCTTCAGGAGATCCTTGAGCAGAGCTTCAGCTTCGAGTCGTTTTTCTTCGACTTCAGCACTTCGTTCATCTCTAAGACGAGTCTTGGCAGTATTGGTTGCATCATGATCATTGAGCAGATGCATCATCTTGAGTGTATGCGAGAGAGCCAGCAGGTTTTCGGTAGCTTTGATCTGCTTGCGAGCTTCAGCATTGAAAGAGATTGCTTGCATAAGCTAGTTACCATGTTCTCTACCCTAATATCAATCTGAAAGCTCTCCTCAGCTACAGTGAATGGATCTTTGTCGCCAACCTGGACATGCGCCGCTTGAGCTATTGCATCAAGTAATAAACGAATGGGCTCACCGCAGACATCCGAACCAGCTCAGAAAGCCCCTCGCCTAGCGTAGCAACCGCTGCATCCACTCGCAAATTCAAGTCCTCTTCGACCTTGTCCAGATACGCGACAGGATCCAGATCAGAGTCTGGAAAGTCAGCTTCTTTCCTCTGCGTTATGTTCGCTGTGGCTATTGCTGTTCTTTTCCGTACATCGCTTTCCTTTGGCGGCATGTCTTGACGAAGAACTTCTTGCTCGTTTGCGGAGAACCAAATGATTGGCTTAGCTTGCCCGTTCGTGCTTGGTTCGTGGCTCTGTAACTGCCTTCGGATTAGTGCTTGTGCTCTCTGTCTCTTGAACTCTCTTGCCTAGCGCGTTGCTGCTGTGAGACATTTCGAATTGCGGGCAGTCTCTTCACTCAAAGATCCTCACTGTGCCAGCCATAATCTATCCTCCTGCTCACGCTAAAGCACCGCCAGTCTTTTCGTGCTGCTTTTTAGCTTTCGCTCTTTCTGTCTCTTTTCGCTAGTCACGTGCGGCATCCAGTTCTGCACTTCCTACAAAGCGGGATTTCGACGCGATCGGGTCGAGTCTGTTTTGATCCGCTTTGTTGTTTGTTCCCTCCATCCATTCACAAGCCATGAATAAGAGAACCTTTCAAGACTTTGACGATTCTGGTATATTCGACTTTGAGTGCAGTTTGGGCAGACGAGGAGCGAAACGACAAGAAGTAGAGCCACAAAAGACTAGCGTTTATGCTAATGTGCGCTTGGCTTGCTATGGTCTGTCTTTCCTCTCTACAACAGAAGTCAAGACTTTGGCTCGACGTCATGGAGCGTGAGTGCATAAACAGTTTTGCGGCACTGGTACTACAATGTTGTTGCCATAGATCGGTCGACCAGGACTATAAGAAAGGCAAGACGACGCATCTAGTGATTGGTCCTGATGCATCTTCCGATCTTCTGGCATTTGTTAGAAGGAACAGCATCCCGTCAATAGACGAGGCCACGTTCTTGCAATGGATAGCCCATGGTCAGAGGTATGCTGAAGTAGTCATGCTGTGTTTGATTCCATCCAATGTTTGAATATGATTAGAACTTGGCTATCGTTGAAACCGAGTCAGTAAGTCAAGCCTTTCGACGCAACTATATACACAATGTACTAAATGCACGCAGAAAATTACCTGATGCGACAATCAGCTATATTCAGCTACGATTCTGCATCCCACGTATGGCAGTGTGGAGGCTAGTCCAGTTGCCGTGAGCCCAGCATGCAGTAATGCTTTCCATCCATATTAACAATCTCTCCCAAAAATCAGTCGCAATTGGACAGCAGCAACCTTACACAGCTACCTGCAATTCCTCTTCGGCTGGTCAAACAGTCATTTGCATAAGTTTGAGAAGTATTCGTAAGTGCGAATATCAATTGTAGCAAAGCGATATTACCCCGACACTAAAGATGATATTAAATACAGACAATGCGAAATCTTTAAAACGAAGAAGGGAGAAGTCAAGTCTTGGGGTCATCCACAAGCATTCTTGCTTCGATTGCAAAAAAGAGACGCCATGTGGAATCGAAGAAGACAGCAAGGTCGACTAAACGGCCCATATTCAGATGAGGAAGAAGAAGAAGACTATGGAGACAAAGCCATTCGGATCACTCCTTCACAAACTCTGGCTGAAATTTTCAACAAAGCTGGTGATGATATCGCGGTCAACTATACCTACGATTTTGGCGATTCTTGGAATGCTCACATCACGAAGGAAGGGCGGATCACTTTGCCAGAGGCGCAAAGGCATCCTATACTAATGGGAGGCAGAGGAGCGGTAAGTTTGGCATTTTGTCTGATTTGCCCCGTCCCCTGAGAATTGGTTGCAGCCGCCTACCGAACATGCGCCAGCCAACCGCTGGGGCGATTAGTACGCTCTTTTCGCCTGATTTGTGCTTTGTTGCTAGTATAGCTTTCAGCTATCAAGAAACGGAAGGCAAATCGAAACTTTGGAGGAAGAAGGATTTGGCTTCGAGCCCTACTTTTTTGAAATACCTTGACGGGGAGCTTTCTTGTCATCTTGGCTATACATCATTGCGTACAGGGTCTAAAGAGTAGGTCCTGCCTCTCTTCTGTTTAGCATCATTCGCCCAATGATTTTTGGAACAACAGACAGGTCCGTGCATGGGCAGAAGAAGATGCAGCCGCTAGACGTGAGGAGGACGGGCCAATAAGTACATCGGATGAAGACGCAGAGGGATCGGAGGAAGAGATAAAGGAAGATGATGACAGCGATGTGGATGCAGAGTGAGGGCTTCCGCACTTTGGGACAGGTTTTCTGTACTTGTATATCCGTTTTGCATTTCCCTTTGTTGCGAAATTTCGCGGCTTGTGCTACGTAGACCATGTCACAGACTCTGCGTCCATGTTGTCTGTTCTGTTCGACATGGAGCCTCGACCGATAAGGCAACTCTGGGCAGTGGACTCGTTGCAACTTGTTTCCGCAGCTGTCTCTGCTATGAATTGTCGTGTTAAATTTTATTTCTCTCTTCATTACCGCTCTTTGCGCTGCTCTATTGCACCACAATATCAGCATGCACATCGCTCTTGCTTCAATATTTCTGGTCTCCGCATCCGCTGCATGGGCGAATCCTGTTCAAAAACGTCAAGCTGAGTCGACGACTTTGACTCCCATCTCCATCAATACCGCTTTGATCAGATCTGTACAACCTGGCGGAGAGCTGCCTACTCTATCTCCTGTTTCTACCAATACCGATGTAATAGCAAGTTTACAGTCTGGATCATCAAGTTCGGACATAGCTTCAGGTTCAGTTCTCTCTTCCGCCAGGAGCCGTGTCACCCCAGCTCCTTCTTCTATCCGTTCCTCAGCATCTTCGACAATATCTGCTGTTCAATCGTCCGCGAGTAGTGCAATCAGGTCTGCAACAAGAGTAGTTATTGGTGGCAGTAATGGATCAAGTGCCTCTCAGTCAACTTCCGCTGCATCGCGAACAAGCTCAGCATCAGGCCCTAGGTCCTCTTCTACTCCTGCTACACCTACGTCGAGCAATGGCCTAGCTGTTGCCGGCACAGGTATCTTTGCTGCGCCTGTCCTACCCTCCGCGTCTTCTATGCCTTTTGCTTCAAATTGCCCTCAAGGCTATTCACAAGGAAGACAAGCCAGTAGGCGAGAACTAGAGCTGCCGGCAAGGAGAATTAGCGGCCTGATAGCAAATTTCCAGAATATGTATGGACGTATTCTCTCTTGTGTGTTCAGCCTATAACGATGGTACATACAGGACCTGGATGTCTTCCGCTCCTCTGACTCAGACTAGCGGTCTGAACGGCCAGATTCAATTGGGTCAATACGCTGGGGCCACGAGACGCTTTACTGTGTGAGTCTTATCATCTTATAGTCATCCGAGCTAATCATATATCTGTAGTAACGGTGTCGAGCTAGCTGAAACATTAACAAATTACGTTTATGATCCTACAGTCTGTTCACTGATTGCTAGTATTCCCCGACTTATGCTCATAGGATAAGCGTAGGCTGGCTATCTTCGACAAATCTTCGTCCTCTCAAACGGTCCATTGGACTTTGGTGGTCAGAACAGCGGTATTGCAACTTACAGTAGTACGATCGTCCTCGGTCCTCAAGCGAATAACGATTCGGCTTCTCAAATAGATTGTCAGCTCTACCCAATGCCTCAATTTCTTGCTTGCTGATCTAAACGCTATCAAAGGGAATACATCCTTTTGTGCAGAAGACATTTCTATGTATTCAGGTTTCTTCGAAAAACTGCACGAGCCAGCTCTACAATACATTGCAGATCATGCAGTGAGTAACCATCTCCCTCAATTATTATGCGTTAACTGAGTTATTCGCTCAGATGTAAGACAATATAGAATTTCTTAGCTAGCTTCCTTTATCAAAGGCACGACCTTGTACTATCATATAAAGATGACGCAATAGAATAATACACGCTTTCTCCTTGCAACTCCTGTGGAAGCAGTGCTCAAGCTTCCTTAATGACGTCTGTCTCTCGCTTTGACTCCCGGCAATTCCCATGAAATCGCATGGCAGCCCTGCATTCTACCTTATTCGGATAACAACTCTGTTGATCTTACACAAGCTCATCGTCGTTTCTTCTTCCTCTCCCACCTACCATCATCACCTTCGATATGCGTTCATCCATCGCATTACTCGTCTTGGCATACAGCGTTTCTGCTTTTCCAGCTGTCTACAGAAGGCAAGATGCATCCACAACACTGCAACCAATAGCTACAGACGTTGGAGCACTGTCAAGCTTAGTTCAAAGCGCTACCAGTGCAACAAGCGAAATTTTGGCATCAGCTCTACCTTCCAGTTCCATGTCGATGTCAATGTCCATGTCAATGTCTGGATCTATGATGTCTGCATCTTCTATGGCTTCGGCATCTGGTGCTTCACCTCCATTGGCTTCTGCATCATCAGCTCCTTTGTCTATAGATTGCCCAGCGGGATACATGTCTGGAAGCTATAACATCACTCGAGAGTTGGCAGGAAGCGCTCAGACTATATCTAGTCAGATCGGTGATTTCTTGAACAAGTGAGTGATGCAAAACGCTATTCGACATCATGCTGATGTGTTCTGCAGCACCTGGATGTATAACGGAACAAGTGCTCAAGGAAATGGCTACACTGGACTTGCTCAAGTAGTAGGCGCGACACGAACAATGACTATGTATGCTCTTCTTCCCCCTCAGACTCCCGATGTTGGAGCTTACAAAGTTGAGCAGCAATGGAAAAGACTTGACTGAAACGCTTACATACTACAACTCTGACAACTCCACTGGAGCTCTTAACGAGACATGGATCTTATCCAATGGTCCTCAAGGTTCGTGTCTCATTTCGTCAGTTTAATCTGTTCTGAGAGACATACATCGCACAGATTTTGGAGGACAAGCAGCAACCTTGGTCAGCTATGTTCAGCAACTCAACTTGGCTCCTTCGCGAAACAGTCCAGACAACTCGACTCTTGAGGTAAGCTTGGGCTGGTTATTGACTAAAACAAGCCTGATTACGTGAAACAGTGGAACACCGTCTTTTGCTCTGGCGATACTGCTTTGTTCACCGGATTCTTCATGCAACTTCGTGAAGTCTCTCTTTACGTATTCATGCGTCTCTTACTCATACTATTTACAGATGATCCGCCCGTAAACATTCTCGGAAACCAGACTGCAACACAAAGCATGGAAGCGATGTCCAGTCAATCCGCGGCTGCAGCAGCTACTCAAGCCGCTGCTCAGTCCCTCGCTTCATTGGCTGAAAGTGCTTCAAGAGCTGCTGTTTCGTTGACCGCAATGCCCACAGCTTCTAGTATCATGCAGGCTGGTCAATCAGTCGTAACAGTAACAGTTACTTCTCAATAAGTATTTTAGACGTAGCCTCGATTCTTGTACAAAATCAAACAAAATTTAATGCTACCTTGTACAAATTGCAATCACGGCTATCACGCGTTTCATAACAAACTTTGCGCCTTTCTTCTGTTCTAGACAACGAATAGGAGAAGCCCACTTTATTAAACTGCGCTTTACCCCCATACTACCCGCAAACTATATACCATCAAGGCCTGTGCTCTGTCGCTGAACACTGGCTCGAATACTACCCCAGATTGATCGAGCTGTATGCCCGACGAAAGCGCTCCTATTCAACTGCCTGGCCTTTTGAGCGAGTTAACTACTGAAAGCTCTGTCTTGGGACTTGTCTGCTCATCTACTCATCTGTTCGCTGGACTGGTCAAAGATATTCATGCTTTCCATTTGGACACACTGCAGCTCTCTGCTGTCCTCAGTGGCCACGAAGGTTCAGTCTTAGCGTTAGATGTGGCTCAAGAGAAAGGATGGCTCTTCAGTGCAGGCTGCGATAATACAATTCGCATATGGGATCTGAGGACTTTCGAATGTCTATATCTGGTGCAATCTTCACACGATAACATTGGCGATATCTTCTCTCTTGCTTGGTCAGCAGAACATCATGCTCTTTTCCTTGGGAGTCAAGATTGTTCTATTTCCTGGTTTCAACCTCCTTGCCCAACTTTAGGGAACAATCATCATTCTCCTGCAATCACTGCTCCTAGATATCATCGATTCTTCGACTCTATGTCAGCTACAGCTCGAGCAATAGCTACTTCTCAAAGTCCTTTAGCAGGCACACCTCTTTCCCGAATGTCTTCCCGTTCCTCTTCTCAGCAAGGCCTTTCCGCATCACCAACCAATCACTCTAGAATAGCCGACCTTGCACGTAAAGCTATCGAAGCAGATCATCCATTGACGGAAGAGCATGCTTCCCATGCAGAATACATCGAAATGTCTCCTCAAGCAGTGATGAGTTATGCTCATGTTGGCTATGTATGCTTCTTGTGCTTAGAGTATAATGTTGCGGCTGATACGAATCAATAGGTCTACGCACTGTGTATGTGCAAGCGAGGAGATACTTCAGTTTTGGTTTCTGCTTCAGGCGACGGTGAATGCAAAGTCTGGAATATTGATCAATCGGAGGAGAGCGAAGCTGGACTGACTCTATCATTGCTCAAGACTTTGGCCACGGAAAATGATGAAGCGGTCTTGTCTGTTGTGGCTTGTGAGAACACAGTCAGTTTCCCTCAGTTTGAAGATGCGACTATACTGTATTTACTACTGACTAGATATTTACCGGATTTCAAGGTGGAACAATTCGGATATGGGATCTCGACACTTTCCAATGTATCAGAACGCTCAAAGCTCATACCGTACATGGCTGCTTGTCACTCAATATCAGCTTGCTGACTTCCTGCTCTGAGAACAGGCTGATGTCCTGGCGCTCTCTTGTACTGCTGGTGAAATGCTTTCGTGTGCTGCAGACGGTACTGTCAAGGTTACTTGTCTGTATGACATATGTTGAACGCTACTGAAAGAATGATCAGAGATGGTCCCGCTCATTCTCACAAATTTACGAGTGGAAAGCACACAACGGTATAATCCTGGCGAGCAATACCCATCGGCGAGCCAACAGTAGCGATACTGTTATGTTGACGGGCGGCAGCGATAATTCAATCAAGCTATGGAATATAGTTAGCACTGGAGCATCTGTACCTGCACGATTTGACGGCCTTCAGGGTATGATCAAGAAGTCTCATGCATGCCACTTACTGATTGATTGTTGCAGGTACTATGTTTCAGCTACTTGGCCAATTCATCTCGTACAAGTCCGTCAGCAGAAGTGCCAATCGAGAGGATTGTCGACAAGCTGCTGCTTTCTTGAAACGCACTTTGAGGACGCTGGGCGCCGAGTCTAGCTTGTTACCAGGAGCTGAAGGTCGAAACCCTCTTGTGCTGGCTATCTTTCGAGCCAATCTTCCCAACCGTGGACAATTGAGTAATAAGAGGCGTAGAATCCTCTACTATGGACATTACGATGTTGTACAAGCCGATGCCAAGCATCAATGGCAGCAGGACCCTTTTACAATGTGTAAGTGAATGTACAGTACAGTGATTGTTGCTCAGCATTCTCCTGCAGATGGGAAGAATGGATCAGTCTACGGGTGAGGGTATTTTCATGAATCATTGATACAATAGTGATAGAGCGCTTTTAGTCGAGGAGTAAGCGACAACAAGGGTCCTACATTGGCAGTTGCATGTGCAGCATCGAATCTGTACAAAGCGCAAGCTTTAGATGTGGATGTCGTGCTGCTAATAGAGGGCGAAGAGGAGCAGAATAGTGCGGGTTTACGCGAGGCGGTCACAAATAATCGATCGATCATTGGGAATATCGATTCGATTCTAGCCAGGTGAGCTCGACAATTGGTCGCGTACTTCCAACACCAATTTCATTTGTCTAAAGTAACGCTTCATGGTTGAATGATGATATTCCGGCTATTCTGACCGGACTAAGAGGGGTTGGTACGTTTGGTGCCGCTTCGATATCCGCCTAGCCACTCATGCAGATCTCTTGGCTCTCATAGTACACGCAAGAGTGACCATCCAATCAGAGTTCACGGAACTGCACTCTGGTTTGAGTGGAGGTACTGTCTGCGAGCCGTTATTGGATCTCACTCGCACTCTTGCACTCTGTGTCGACTCAATGGGGAAGATAGCTATTCCGGGTTTTGAGACCGATATCAAGCCGCTAGATGAAACGGAAGAGCAGCTGTATAAACAGGTTCTAGACAGAACGAAGTGCGTTGCGCTTGATTATCCATCGTTTCCCTATTTCATCCACTCTCTTTTAGGAATCTTGCTACCGACTCACATATTTCAGACGAGCGTCAAGCACTCCTTGCGAGGTGAACCTGCTCCATGTTCAACAAGGTCGTTGCTCATTGCATCGATAGATGGAGAGAACCAAGCTTCAGCTGCCATTCCATCAATGTGTCCAGTGAACACCGGACTGTCATCCCATCACGGGCTACTGCAGACATATCTAGTGAGCAAACTCACTTGCGAATGCATTAAACTCATTCTCTTCTAGTTCGTATCGTGCCAAACCAAGACCTGATGACCATTGAAGCGAATCTTGTGGATCATCTACGATCCAGTTTCTCAAGTTTGGATTCGAAGAACAAAATAGAGGTCCGTTCCTTGATAAGCATTCACATCTTGGTCTGAACCGCTGTTCAAGATCACTATCCGTCAAGATGCTGATTGGTGGCTCAGCGACCCAGCGAACAGATACAACCAGACCTTGATGCAGATAGTGGAAGATGAGTGGAAGATCAAGCCACTCTTCACTCGAGAAGGTATACTTCTGAGCCCGTCCTACGAAAGATGGCTCTGATAATATGCTCAGGCGGAAGCGTACCTTCAATACCTTGGTTGGAGAAGGAGTTCGGCGTGTCAGCTACACACCTGCCGATGGCTCAATCCACTTCGCATTCACATTTAGCGAATGAATCTAGTATGTCCTAGCGTGCCGGAGGATCTGTCACTGATGTCTCTTATGTAGTACGCATAATCAATTTGGAGAAAGGGAGAAATATCGTTCAGAGATGGTTCGAAAAAGTTGCAACTATGTGATGGAATTGTAGCTGTGAGATATCTAGCATTACAAATACACTTCATTCTACAATAATCTTAATGCAATCTAATCTATGTACTCTACATGCTTATTTCTATATTCGCTTTACTGCTGAAAAACTTCCCATCCTGTCGGCAGACCATCCTTTTCAATGTACGATTTGCCTTGTAGCCATCTTGTGATCCGTGCCTTGTCAGCCTGAACGACTTGCTCCGCCGATAAATCTTGAACGCCGTCCAGAACCGAGACATCGCCTTGACCTTCGAGCGAAAGAACAGACCAGCCAATAACCATCATAGCAGGTGGGCGTTGTTCGCCTACTCGTTCCATGGCGTCCACGATACCGTCCAAAGTTGAAGCAATAAGTCGCTGATCTTTTGAGCTTGCTCTTTCAATGATGGCGATGGGCAGATGAGGCGGATAAGCGGGTCCCTCTCGTTTTCCACCTTCTCTTCCATGCTCTTCCGATCCCTCAGCAGATGTAAGCGCATTGACAACACCAGCCAACCTCGCTACACCCATTAAGACAACGGTTGTCCGACTTCGCTCATATCCAGGCATTTGAACACCTTTTCCACCTCTTCCTACACCAGTGCAAACAACCACTGTTTCCGCTACACCTCTTTGCGTAACCGGGATGCCAACCATAGTCGGTCCAGCCAAAACAGAACTGAGACCAGGTAAGACAAGCGGCTCAAAACCTCTTTCTCTGAAGTAGAGCACTTCTTCACCACCTCTTCCATACAAATAAACATCGCCTTGCTTCAATCTAACAACCGTTTCTCCTTTTTCAGCACCTTGAATCGCTAATTCCATCAATTCGGATTGAGCACCTTCAGCATTGCCAGGGAACTTCTTTGCGATGACAAGAGGGATATGAGGTGGAATAAGGGCGAGGACTTCAGAAGGGACGAGTTTGTCCGAGAGGATTAATGTTGCGCGTTGAGTGAGGAAAGAATAGGCAGCTCGCGTCAAAAGATCTGGACTGCCCGGACCAGACCCGATCAGCACTATACTACCCTTTCGAGCTGATTTAAGACCCGCAGGAGCTGTGATGGCAAGAGCATGTCGAGATGATTCTGCAGAGTCTTCAGTTGCAGAATTTGTATTATCGTGTAACGAGGAATGATTTGTTATGACGTTCTTGACGGATGATGGTTCACCTGATGATATCTCAGCACTCGTAGATTGTTGCGGAAGATCGTTCGAAGAGGATAGCGAGAGGTTTTCTATTTCCAGAAGTTCAAGAGCCTCCTTATCGGACAGTGAGCTGAGACGATCCATCGGCCAATATTCAGCTATGATTCAAATCAGCTGCGTGAAGCAATAGGCGAAAACTGAAGACCCACAAATCTGAGAAACGAAGCGCATTCTAGCTACCGTGTTTAGGCGAGATGGTGCATCAGCCATATTAGACACGGTGGGAGAGAAGAGAGGAGAAGGAGGTGGTGTGAGTAAAGGCTGCTGAACGATGGCTTTGAGGTCGAGCGATAGGTCTATCGGTTGGAAGCTGTTTTGTCGAGACAGTTTCTGCCAATAGGGAGCGCTTTGGGTTCTTTGAACTACTGGCTTATTTAAAGCTACAGTACTCCAGCCTTCTTCCTCTTCGTCGCCTGCTAGCTCTTGCTCCGCTGTGTGTTTCTTGACCAATTCTCGAAGTTCGCCAACTCTTGCAACAGCAGAACCCACGCTTTTCGGCAAGGCTGATATGCATGCTCTTCTTATCCTTGTAGCTAGTCGACATGAAGAAGCGTTGGTCGTGATTGCCAACTGTAGCGGGCTGGCTTTGGAATCCGAACTGCATATTGGGAACCGATGTGTTGCTGGAAATGTGAAATCAGACAGAGAAGGTACATCCGATACATTGACAGGGATTCTCCGTATATAGCAGGCTTGCTTAAGTATGGCTGCAGAGGAAAGAGGTCGAGGTGTTTGAGTTCCTGCTGCAGATTTGAGCGTATCGGTGATCAAAACGAAGCAGATATCTTGCAGGAGTAACGGATGAGAGTCGAAGAGTGCGTCCAAGCTGTCGTTTGTCCAAGGTATGCTGGTGATTTGCTGTTCATGCAATCGGTAGGCTAATTCTTTATCAACAGGTTTCGTCTCATCTTGAGCTAGCAATATTCGATAGCCAGCTTCTAGACATGCGTATATTCGAGCTGCAGCTAGACGACCTTGTCCGATCACAAGTATTGTCCGCCGAGATGTGCCAGCGGAAGCGTTGAAAGCGAGCAGCAGGGAAGCGCCTGCCTGTGGCTCCTCTATCATCGAGATATCAGATGAGTCAATTCACAGGTACTGACACCTACTATATACAGAGGACATGCGCGTGAAGACCAAGTAATCAAAAATCTTCCAAGCTCGCCATAGCACGGTGTTATCCGCCACACAATTACATAAGCTTCAGAGACAATAGAGTATAGCATAGTATTGGCAAGCGACACGGACGTTCACACTGCTTTGTACCCTATATATCGATCCAGCTAGTCCCAAGAACCATGCATGAGAATCCTATTCAGCTTCAAGTCCGGCTCGAAATCATGCATCCACAAATTGGAAGCTCAAGCAGCTATCGGATACGACTCAATTGATGGCTAGAAGGCAATGAGTGAGCTCTTACATTGATCCACCCTCAATTCTTTCACTTCTCTGCCTTGTTTCAGCTCCAAACGTAAGCACCTTTTCAATAACGCCAGTATAACTTCGGACCAAGTGACAGCTCCACTCTTCAATCGAGAGCCTATGATATCACTGCGAGATGCCACGAAGAGGAAAAAGGCGAGAAGAAGATGGCTGCCAAATCGTGCTCTGACGGAAGTCATTATATAGAGATGAAGTTCCCGCGAAAGAACCTTTCCTGAGAGAGTTGATAGACTGGTATAAGTTGAATGTAGATGTTTGCTGAGCTCAATGAGTTTGGCTTGAACTGTTGGACGGAGGTGACAGTAGAGGCGGATGATGGCGGATGGCTGAGATATAGAAGTCCAAGACATGCGAGTTTGCGATTGTGCAAGCTGCTTCTGCTGCCAGACGAGAACAAGATGAGTACTTGAGAACGCGCTTGAACCAGAAGAAATGACTGACTGCGCTGTTATCGCAAGTTTTAGTTGAGAGCGCCTGAACAGATGAGTTTCCATGTTGTTCTATAGCTTGATCACCTATAGCATTCATGTCATAAGTATTTGGTGACAACGCGTGTTTTGCTTCGTATACACTCACCCCTTGTCTCAGCTTTGCTTTTGCCAGAGCGATGAGTCACAGCAGTGCAGTACTGCACCTCGCGACCATCTTCAGCAACTCCGTCGATGATGAGGAAAGCGAGACCAAACATCGCGTAAAGGAAAGTGTAAAGGAAGGAGTGTAAAGCGAGAAAGGAATGAACGGAGGAGGGAAGAGATGCGTAAGAATGTCAATGCCAGCAAAACAACATCAAGACATGCGCAGATAGAAAGGGCACGCGGCGTTTCTAGACATCTGAGCTACGTGCGAGAAATCGACTTCTAGCTCTGCATTTACCACTGTGGCCAACAAGACAGGCAAGAGAGCACAGCTCAGTTTGAACAGAGCACAGCGAATGTAGCCAGCTGAGAGACGGCTGCTTCGGAGAGAGAAGTGAGCAAAGCGCGCAAATTGAAAGGCGGAAAGGCGGAAAGGCAGCTTAGGTAAGGTAAACGTGTGCTATACATTTCACAAATTGCCCTTTGGCTCGAAAAAAATACAAAGATTGATGCGAGCCCTCCGAAGAGAGTCGCATCGTTCAAAATATTAAGCAACGCTACCCCCCAAAGGAGAGCAGCCTCTATAAGCCACTACCTGAAGAACCGATACGTGTCGCTGTGCAATGGATGCGGCTTATAGAGGACAACCACGATGCTTGAGCGCTCGTTGCCATCGCAAGGTAAGTATGAAGAAGAAAGACAGGATGTTTGGATTTTCGAAGGTCATTCAGTCTGCGGCTCAAGCCGTCCGACAGACTTCGGATCACAGAACCGAGGCCGTTTTGTAAGTTGTCTTTTTTTCTGCTCTGAGAGAGAAGCAAGAATGAGTGGAAGAAGTTGAGAAGAAGAAGAAGAGGAAGAAGAGAGGGAGAATCAGAGGGAGCTCGCTGTAGCTGAACAGGAAACCAACAGTTGTCGTTGCTTTCGGCACAGTGACGAAGCTAGGTTCAGTGATGCAGGTAAGCCAAACTGATAATTTCAGGAATACAACAGAGTATTGACAGCGCAACCTGCACAGTCTAGCGCTCTCAATACATGTAGCTTCTTCTTCTTCTTCTTCGTCACCCACTTTCTATCTCAAACATGTCATCAGAATGGTCTTGCTCCTCATACAGTCTTGAATTCGATTGTTGTCTCTCGCTTCTCTCCTACTCGATTCTTATCTAGTGTCGGTGTCTTTTCTTCCGTAACGATGTCGAGGAAGTTATTGTCCTCTGCTGGATGGCTCGAGAGGTACATTCTACTCAAACGATTTCACCGGACGTGAGTGCTGATGAGATTTGGAATTGAGCCAACAGGAACATAGTATGCTTAGAGCAGACGCTCTGGTTCGGAGTAGCGCCTCGCACGATCGCACGAATTGCATGAGGAGGTTAGTACTTTGAACCATCAAAGGAAGGGTATGCTCAGATTGGCCTCGTAGTCGCTCTGACTAAGAGCAAGTACATCGTGAGATCCGTCCACATATGTCAATAGATGGTCTCTCCTTCTTCAGCTCGGCTTCTTTCATTCTGCCAGCTCGAGAGGATTGCCTCAGACACTTCCGGACACTTCTGGTGTATTGGACTCTCCCTGATCGAGACTTGGAGCGAATATCGAAGTGTCTAAGAATCGCGAGAACCAAGGATTAAGAGGGTGCTCGGCCTGCCAGCTGATATGTCTTTATCTCCTTCGTTGCATGAACATACATTCACGTGTCACTTTTGTGCACTAGCTTGCATACTTCTATCAAGGCTTACGCGAGCCCATTGCACAGATTTGACTTAAGAAACGCGAGGACCAAAATTGTCAAATTGAGTCATTGCACCTTGCGCAGCTTCCTCACGGTGCACCATTCAGTTCTTGAGATATCCTCTAGTGCAACGCTTCTATACCAAAATGGCTGCTGTCAATTCTGCCTCGGCCGCTGCAAGAGCTGTCGCTGAAAAGCAAGCTCAGGAAACAATGGCTCTGGCCAATGTGAGCAACGAGGCAAGAGCACCAATGGTTCGACGCTGAGCAGGTATCGATAGACTGGCAAGCGAGACCGTCTCATTGAGATTGAAAAGAAAATACAAGCGAAATGGGCAAATGTAGGTCGCACAGATTTGCGTCCTTGCTGAGCTGAAGCTCGTCATGAACCTCTCAGGACAAGACTTTTGAAGTCAATGCTCCAGCTACAGAAGGTTTGCTTTGATTTTACCATTGGCAAGAGCTTCTTTCTCATGCACATTTCAGATTCGTCTCTCATGGATCTATCTGAAGCGGAAATGAAAGCAAAGTATCCGAAATGGTTTGGAACGTGTGTCGTACTGTGAATTCCGCATTTCTTCGCTTAGGCTTCGGACAGATCACCTTATGCATATATGAACGGATCTCTACATCTTGGTCATGCTTTCACTATTTCGAAGATCGAGTTCGCTGCAGGTGTAGAGTGAGTATAGATGTGCTAAGTCTTGGGCGTGTGCTCATTCTACCTAGGCGTATGCAGGGCAAGCGAGTGCTTGTACCGATTGGATTTCACTGCACTGGCATGCCAATCAAGGTGCATAGCCAATCATCAAGAGGATTTTGTATCTCACTCTACTACAGGCGGCTTCCGATAAGCTCATTAGAGAAATGGAACGGTTTGGCCAGGATTTCGAAAACTACTCCGAGAATGAACCAGCAGCGTGAGTTCAGTATAATTAGTCATATTACCTGCACTGAGATGAACCTACTACAGAACAAGCGCACCTGTTGGACCGCCGCCTGCTAGCAACGCGGATGCTTCGGCACCTTCCACATCTGCAACCACTTCAAATGTCGAGAAATCGAAAAAAGGCAAACTGAACGCAAAGTCTACTGGCCTTACTTATCAGTTCCAAATTATGGAGTCCATTGGTGTCCCACGAGCAGAAATTAAGAAGTTTGCGGATCCAAAATACTGGTTGACATATTTCCCACCGATTGCTCAACAAGACCTCAAAGCATTTGGAGCCAAAGTCGATTGGCGTAGATCTTTTCTTACTACCGATGCTAATCCTTATTACGATGCTTTCGTGCGCTGGCAAGTTAATAAGCTTCATAAAATGGGATACATCAAGTTTGGCGAGCGTTACACTATCTATTCGCCGAAAGATGGTCAACCTTGTATGGATCACGATCGGTCGAGCGGAGAAGGTGTTGGACCGCAAGAATACACTGGTATAAAGATGGAAGTACTGGAATGGAGCGCTGAGGCAAATAGCGCCCTTGGTCAGGCCATTGGTGGGAAGCAGGTCTTCCTCGTTGCTGCTACTCTCAGACCAGAGACCATGTGAGTCAATTTCATAAGTATATAGATCTAAAGCTGAAGTGCTTCCAACCAGGTATGGTCAGACAAATTGCTTCGTTGGCGTGAACATCAAGTATGGCTTGTATCTTGCCAAAGGCGACAACCAAGTCTACCTCTGTACGGAACGATCCGCTCGCAATATGGCTTATCAGGGACTACTGCATTCAAGAGATGCGGTTGAGAAGATAGCAGAAATTCAGGGTAAAGCTGTCATCGGTACAAAGATTCGTGCACCCAATAGTTTAGCACCCAATAGCGAGGTCTACGTCCTTCCAATGGAGAATGTCCTCGCAACAAAAGTATCTCAACTTCTGTCTTTGATGTTCCGGTCTGATAATCTTCCTCTCTCTACCTCAGGGAACTGGAGTCGTCACATCGGTCCCTTCTGATTCACCTGACGATTATCAAACTCTCCTCGACCTCCGCAAGAAGGCAGAATATTACGGTATTGATCCAAAATGGGCAGCAATTGATCCCATTCCAGTTCTCAAAACGCCTACGTATGGCGAATTGACCGCTCCTGCTCTATGTAAACAGCTCAAGATCAACTCTCAAAAGGACATTAAGCAGCTAGCGGAAGCCAAAGAGATTGCTTACAAAGAAGGTTTCTATGGAGGCATCATGGTAGCGGGCGACTTTAAAGGACAACGGGTCGAGGAGGTCAAGAACAAAGTACGGGACCAAATGATCCAGGCCGGTACTGCCTTTGTCTACTCAGAGCCAGAGAACATGGTCATGAGTCGGAGTGCTGATGAATGTGTTGTTGCCTTGTGCGACCAATGGTACATGGCTTATGGCGAGAAGGAGTGGAAAGAAAGGGCCAGGAAGTGAGTCGCTTGATCTTGTATTGGAGCTATTTTGACTTTCTCGCAGACTGCTAGCGAGCATGACCATTTACAGTCAAGAGACACGAAATGCTTTCGAAGCTACCCTGAACTGGCTTCAAGAATGGGCATGTGCTCGCAGCTATGGCCTGGGGACCAAGCTACCCTGGGATCCTCAATTCCTGGTCGAAAGCTTGAGCGATTCTACTATCTATATGTCCTACTACACCATCGCGCACCTGCTTCACGGTGTGTGATTATCCGCGCGTCTAATTACGTCGCTCAAATCTCATGACTAGCCGACGTGGAAGGCAAACAACCTGGAGCATTAGGCATCAAGCCAGAACAGATGACAGACGAAGTTTGGGATCATATTCTTACTGGCGCACCATTCCCTGAATCTTCACCAATTTCACAAGAGCAATCTCAAGCTATGCTTAATGAATTCGAATATTGGTATCCCATGGACATTCGCTCGTCAGGCAAAGATCTCATCAACAATCATCTGACAATGTGTATCTACGTACACGCAGCTCTTTTCAAAGAAGATCAGTGGCCCAGAAGTATGCGCGTGAACGGTCACTTGCTATTAAACGGAAAGAAGATGTCAGTGCTACGATTGTACCGAACTTTTCCAATCTGACATTTATGAACAGGGCCAAATCAACCGGCAATTCGCTTACTCTTGCAGATTCAGTACGCAAATTTGGTGCAGACGCCAGTCGAGTTGCTATTGCAGACGCTGGAGATGGAATGGAGGACGCTAACTTCGAAGAATACACTGCAAACGCAAGCATTCTTCGTTTGTTCACATTGATAGAATGGTCTGAGGTGAGTAATGACCATTTGCAAGATCTGTGCTGACATCGTGCTACTTTAGGAACAATCGCGGAACAAAGCGAGTCTACGGACCGGCGAGTACAACTTTTACGATTCTATCTTCGAGAATGAAGTCAATGCTTGTGTCGAGAAGGCGAAGGATTTATACGCCAAGTGAGTTTGCTTGAGGAAAAGCAACGTATGCAAAGCAGTTCTCATGTTGATTTGGCAGCGCAATGTACAAGGACGCCCTCAAGGTGAGTGTCCCTGAGAATGCTTTTCAGAATAGCTGAGAATCCTATAGTATGCTCTCTACGAGCTTTTGGGCGCGCGTGATTGGTACCGCGATGTGACGAAGATATTATCTTCCGATGGCGAGCCAAGTATGCACCATGATCTCGTCTTCTACTTCATCAAGATACAAGCACTTCTTCTCAATCCCGTCGCACCGCATACAGCTGAACATCTGTATTGCGAAGTATTAGGAGAGAAAGAATCCATCCAAAACGCCCGCTTCCCTACGATATCGAAACCTATTGATTATTCTGTCATCAATGCAGCAACCTACGTTCGAACAACTGTCAAAGATATACGAGATGCTGAATTCCAGATAGCAAAGAAGAAGGCAAAGAAAGGCAAGGCAACTGAACCAGGATCATATGACCCTAGCAAACCAAAAGTTCTCACTTTGTACATCGCCAAAGAGTTCCCGGCTTGGCAGCAACAGTGTCTCGAGATCATCAAAGAAGCATACGATTCAGAAAGCAAGATGATCAATCGGTCGAAGGTCAAAGACTTGGTTATAAAAGCAGGTCTGGCAAAAGACAAGAAGGCCATGCCTTTCTGTGTAAACTTCCAGGTGAGTCAAAAATTTGGATTTCGCCGAACCTTCTCTGACAAATGTCGATAGTCCAACATTGACACTTTAGGAGCAGACGCTGCTTTCGAAAGAGGTCTGGGCTTCGACGAAGAAGACGTTCTACAGAAGATGCGACCGTACCTGCTGCGACAGCTTGGATTCTCGGATGTCAAGCTTTTTATTGCAGAACAATCAAAAGGTCCGGAACATGAGAGCAAGAGCGTCGAGGCAGCGGAACCAGGGAAACCAGCATATGTCTTCGCGAACCCTTAATAGCCATCTGCCTCGATAGTAAAGCTAAATCAATACACATTAATAGACTCTTCTTTGACCAGCAATTCGAAGATCAGAGGTCGACTCTTTGTTGCTTCTTCAGCTACATCGAGCCCCTCTGATTCTCCCTCTCTTCTTCTTCTTCTTCTTCTTCTTCTTCTAGACAACTTACAAAACGGCCTCGGTTCTGTGATCCGAAGTCTGTCGGACGGCTTGAGCCGCAGACTGAATGACCTTCGAAAATCCAAACATCCTGTCTTTCTTCTTCATACTTACCTTGCGATGGCAACGAGCGCTCAAGCATCGTGGTTGTCCTCTATAAGCCGCATCCATTGCACAGCGACACGTATCGGTTCTTCAGGTAGTGGCTTATAGAGGCTGCTCTCCTTTGGGGGGTAGCGTTGCTTAATATTTTGAACGATGCGACTCTCTTCGGAGGGCTCGCATCAATCTTTGTATTTTTTTCGAGCCAAAGGGCAATTTGTGAAATGTATAGCACACGTTTACCTTACCTAAGCTGCCTTTCCGCCTTTCCGCCTTTCAATTTGCGCGCTTTGCTCACTTCTCTCTCCGAAGCAGCCGTCTCTCAGCTGGCTACATTCGCTGTGCTCTGTTCAAACTGAGCTGTGCTCTCTTGCCTGTCTTGTTGGCCACAGTGGTAAATGCAGAGCTAGAAGTCGATTTCTCGCACGTAGCTCAGATGTCTAGAAACGCCGCGTGCCCTTTCTATCTGCGCATGTCTTGATGTTGTTTTGCTGGCATTGACATTCTTACGCATCTCTTCCCTCCTCCGTTCATTCCTTTCTCGCTTTACACTCCTTCCTTTACACTTTCCTTTACGCGATGTTTGGTCTCGCTTTCCTCATCATCGACGGAGTTGCTGAAGATGGTCGCGAGGTGCAGTACTGCACTGCTGTGACTCATCGCTCTGGCAAAAGCAAAGCTGAGACAAGGGGTGAGTGTATACGAAGCAAAACACGCGTTGTCACCAAATACTTATGACATGAATGCTATAGGTGATCAAGCTATAGAACAACATGGAAACTCATCTGTTCAGGCGCTCTCAACTAAAACTTGCGATAACAGCGCAGTCAGTCATTTCTTCTGGTTCAAGCGCGTTCAAGTACTTATCTTGTTCTCGTCTGGCAGCAGAATCAGCTTGCACAATCGCAAACTAGCATGTCCTGGACTTCTATATCTCAGCCATCTGCTATTCTGCGCCTCTACTATCACCTCCGTCCCACATATCAAGCCAAACTCGTCGCGCTCGGCAAACATCTACATTCAACTTATACCAGTCTATCAACTGTCTCAGAAAAGGTTCTTTCGCGGGAACTTCATCTCTATATCATGAATTCCCTCAGAGCACGATTTGGCAGCCATCTTCTTCTCGCCCTTTTCCTCTTCGTGGCATCTCGCGGTGATATCATAGGCTCTCGATTGAAGACCTCAGAAGATATCTTGGCGAGACACATTGAATGTAAAATGAGGAACACTTGCGCCATGCTGCTCGAGAGCAGGAAAGGTCAGTTCAAGCGATTACGGTGATCTCACGATTTGATTGTCTCTACAGCTCTTTCAAAGGATTAGATTGTAGCGATTGTCGATCTATTAAGTCAGTAAGCTGTATACGATCTATATTACTTGCATTGGTACGGGTTATACAAAAGATTCCCTTTGTCTAACGTCTTTTCGCGGTCATCTTCTCGAGCTCTCTTTTCCAGCATCCTTTCCTTTTCCTGTGTCTGTCTTGATGATGCATCATACTGTGAGACCTTCGCTCGATTCATCCTTTGCAGTATGCGGTCGTTCGAGATTCATTTGCTATTCTGATATCACTTGCAGTCGCCCGGACGACACTTGTCTGCCTCAAGTGAGCCATCAGTTGAGATTCACGACTCTACTAACGACTGAACAGCCCCGTATACTCGACAACTACCACCAGTACCTGCTGATTGGCTAGAATCGCAATCGAGAGAAGCTGGTTCACGTGCAACTACGATGCAAGACCTGAAAGAGAAGTCATCACAGCACGAAGTAAGTTTAATTCAGCATATAGGTCACAAACGGGCAGCCAAAGCTCAACCGAAATTGACAGCCGCTGAAGCGAATTCGAGGATTTGACATTCCAACTTCGAATAGATGACACGAGGGGAACACGAAAGGATTCTTATTGATCGTATTATTACTCAGATAATTTGACCTGTTTGTAATGTACTTCTTGTTGCTCCCTAATTCTAGTTGCACCTTGTTCCGGTGTTAAATCTCTTTGACTGTTTGTCCAGTACCTTATTCAGCTATAGAATTGCCAATGAAGTGAGATACTAACGCTTCTGCAAAGAGCTCAAATCTAACAAATGACAGCGCATTAGTGATATGAAATAGAGTTAGAGGATAAACTCACCCAACCAAGAACTTCCTTACTGAGGCACTTCTTAGCAAAGGAGGATAGAAAGAAAAGTATAAATGAGCCACATCCCGATCTTGAGTATTGTTAGTCGAAGGTAATTGATAAACACCCATAGAGTACGCTGTTTTTGTCATCGGCCAAGCAATGAACCCCCTTTCTGGCAATTGCAGGTCGGAAAACATACGAAAACTAGTCTGGAACAGATTATCCAATCTACATGTTACTCTTCTCAACGTTTCAGCCAAATCCAATTTCTCTTCTTCCGTTAGATCAACCATATTCAAGATTTGTCTTTTGTAAGGTAGGACCATGACTTCGAAAGGCCATAATGCCCAATAAGGTACCAAAGCCACGAAATGTTCTGTAGAGAATATGACTCGAGGTGAAGGGGTAGCAGAATTGAGTTCCGAATAAGCGTAACTGAGTAAAAGGGAAGGTTTGCCGTTTGCTAATGAAGGAGCTTTGTTATCGCTTGGAATTGGCAACGAAGCGAATTCGTGTAGAGAATTCAACTGAGTTTGCGCAATGGTTGGAATATAGGAAAGAGACCAGCTTTGTCCGTGCGGATGAGGATTGGAACAACCCATTGCGGCTCCTTTGTTCTCGAAAAGCTGGGTATACTGAATCCAAGGATTCTCGGCTGATACAGTACGATAGAGATGTTGCCTAATTTTGCTTAATTAGGGTCGTGTGAAGAAAGGCAAGACTGACCAGGCTTCGATGATTGGTACAATATCTTGCTGTGATAATTCGGCCACTAGAAGTATGATCAGCACGAAAACGATAAAAGCCAGCCAGAACAAACAAGTTAAAGAGTGTTTTGGGTTAAAGCATATGACATGACATTTCCCTCGAGCAGGTTCGGACTTGAAGAGATGCGAATCCAGAGCTTGTTCGCCTATCAAGCCCTTAGTATTGATCACAGAAAGATCGGACGAGCTTACCAGCTCCCTCTACCAACATTGTAGCTGGATCAACTTCGTCTTGCTTGACAGCTGCAAAGTCATTCTGTCTCATGCTCAGCTACAAGAGCACACATAAAGGACAGTCGAGCATACCTCGAAGATATGAGTAGAGCTATACTGCTCATTGGTCTCTCCATTTGCTCGTGTATTGCCAGGACACAAATAGCTGTGCAATGTTTCCAGCGGATTGCAGGGGAAGAAGCAATATCACAACGCACCATTTCGGATCATAATCTGGCAAGACTGCAGTAGAAGCAGCCTCTTGCTGTCCTTGCCAAGGTCTCTTTGTTCTATGAGGACTGCATAACACCCAAGTCTTCTGCAATGGATTCCAACGCCTATGCTGCACCAAGTAGCGTTGAGCTTGATCCCTGTTGGCTGTAGGACCGGCCTACTGGATGCTCTGTCGGATCAAAAGATAGCAATTCGCTCATGAGTGATGCTCGTTCCAAGTCAACCATGTCCAATGTTCTAGCTCTGGAGCAGAAGACTACAGTTCCAGTCTGTTTTCATTCAGTGCCTCTTTCATCCAGACACACCGCTCACGTATAGCGATGAACAGGTTGATCTGGCAGCTGCGCTCAGAAATCATGCCTTGCAACATTTCTCTGATTGTCATCCTGATACTCTCAAACCTGATCTAGAAGGTATCCATAACCTCAGGAAAGCCTCTGTCGCTTTGCAGAATGGCAAAGCAGAAGTGCATCCGTCTATTCTCAAGGACACGTTAACGTAGGTCACTGGCTTTCTAGCTGTGTCTCAGTTTTGATAGGCGGGTCGACCTACAGGTACTACGCTCAACTTACTTTCTTGACTAGCAAGTTTCCAGCTGATGTCAGTCTCAGCCCTTCGCATTGTTGATGCATGATCTCATAACTAGGCATAGATTGGTCTACCCTTTCCTTGGTTCCCTATCTTCGATTCGCAAGGACTTCCAGCTCTTTCTGCAGCTCTGCCTGGCATGCTACCTACAGCTTCTTCTGTAGCTTTATCAAGCATTCAATACGAACGCGCTTGCCTTTTATTCAATATAGGAGCAATGTACGCTGCTCTAGGTTGTGCAGAAAACAGAAGCAACGTAGAAGGAATCAAAAGAGCTTGCGCACTTTTTCAAAACGCTGCAGGCTGTTTCGCTCATATCGCTACTGCTGTACTACCTCTTTTGCGATTAACCGTGGACGATAAAGATCCTTGTTCGCCTGATCTGTCGAAATCTTGCTTGGAAGCAATGTCCAAACTTTACCTTGCTCAAGCACAAGAATGCTTTTGGCAAAAAGCTGTACTTGGTCGGTTTTGCGGGTAATCTCAAGCTTTATGCGGAAGCTGACTTTCCAATCATCACCGACAGATCGGTTGAAGAATGGGACAATAGCTAAACTCAGTGCCCAAGTATCAGAATTTTACGAACAAGCGCTTAAAGCAGCCAAAGAAAGTCAAGGCGGTGGAAATGGGACATGGCCAGTCTTCTCTTTCCCTTCAGTGCGTTATGTACCAGATATTCTTGACTCTGATTTGATTGACTATGAGCTAGTAGAATATCATCAACCATATGTCAATCAAACAAGCACATTTTGCTGCTGCTTCGCAATATCGTAAGAGTTCAGATGATCTAGCTGCAAATAGGTACGACATCACTCTCCGCAAAAGGGCAATATCTGATAGGATCTTAGATATGGCGATGAGATTGGAAGATTACAGCATGCTCAAGCTTTGATCAAGAAAGCTCAGGAAGTTTCCAAGCGCGGAATATCACTTGCATTATTTGATGATCTAAAGGTACGTCAATACATATCCTACAAGTTTAAGCCCCTCAAGTATGCGAGTAGGGCCTGCAAAGCGTTATCGCAGACAATTTACAGCGAGCGATAAAAGACAACGACTTCATCTATCTCCAAGTCGTCCCTTCTCCTTCCAACTTACCTGTTATCGCACCAGCGCCAATGGTCAAAGCAACAATACCGCCAGAAGTAAATGCACCTATTCAAGCTTTGCACACTGGGCCAGGTGGTTTAGGCCGACCTTTCTTCGAGACTCTAGTTCCATATGGTGTGCATCTAGCAATCAGCATATTTGATAATCGGAAAGAAGAATTCATCAAAAACGAATTGCAAGGACGGATAGAAGAACTCGATAGCGTTTGTCGAAGTACTTTGCTATCTCTCAACTTACCCGCGTCGATTCAAGCATTAGAAATGCCAGTTGGTTTGCCTCCTTCGCTTTTGCAGAAGAGTCAACAAATTCGCAGTGAAGGCGGTTCTTCGAAACTCATTTCAATGATGCAAGATATTTCTCGAATAGCGGATAGCGATCGTGGGATATTAAATGAAGCTGAAGCGATGTTACAAGCTGAAGAAGACGAAGATACATATGCTAGAGCGGAATTTGAGCCAGAACGATGGAGAAGACCTCCTTCTAAAGCCTTAAATCAACAACTAAGAGCAAAAGTGGATCGCTTCAGACAAACAATCGATGCTGCTATGGCTAGCGATCAAGTGGTGAGGCAGAAATACGAAGAGTGGAAAGATCAGATCGAAGTTCTAACCGGCTCAGAGGTGATTTCTCTCTCTACTCTACGTCAAATTAGCTGATGTAGATCTTAGGAGGATCTCGAGCGCCGGATCCCATCTTCTACGCCTCCTTCGTTGCGTCGAATGGGCCAACCAGATCCGAATCCAGCTCAAACCACCGCTGCAAGACAGATCCGAAGGTGGATGGAACGCTTAGAAGATCTAGCTTCGGACCGACAAGAAGTCCTGGAACGAACACGGCATTCTGCTGAAGTTGATGACATCCGACCTTTAGTCATGCGAGAAGCTGGCGAAATAGCTCAAGATGCACCTCTAGGACAAGCAAAGATTGACGCAGCTCAATTTGAGCCTCTTTTTGAGCGCGAAATGGCTAGATATCAAGAACCTTTACAACGGATTAATATGAACGGTAATGAGCAGGAACAACTGCTAGAGCGGATTAGGGTATGTCTGTTTTCTTGCTGTATATTCCACATCTTCAGTGTTAACACCTCAATAGACGGCCAATGACGACTTTTTGCGAGCAAGACAGCAAGATACTGTAATCAAGGAGCGTGAAGCAGCTTTGCAGCAGCTTGACTACGCAGCTTTCCGATATCAGGAGCTAAATGTCAACTTAGCCGAAGGTAATGTAATCGCTCTGTTGTTTCTGCTAGTGACTGAATAGTAATAGGTCTCAAATTTTACTCGGACTTTGCGGCTCTGCTCAGTCAATTGAGAAGCGATGTTTCTGATTGGACCCGGATGAGAAGGATGGAAGCTCGTGATCTAAGTAATCAGCTAGCACAAGCTCTCAGTGGCATGTCATTGTCTGGCCAGCCTTCTCCTCAAGCTACCTCAGCACCTCAACGTCCAGATCATCAACCACCACAAGAAACACCTTCGCGCAAGCCAGTAAAGCAGGCAGGAACCTGGACGACTGGCACACCTAGTATGTCTGCTTTCCTCAATGACCACTCGTTTGCTTACGGCTCTGTTAAATTTTAGTCAAATTCGGTTAATGTACAATGCAATTATGTTGACATTAGTCTAAACGCCCAAGAGAAATTAACAACTGTATATTCTATGTATCGATTGCAGCACTTGCAAACAGATTCTGAATGTCCTTGTTTTGCCCTCTCTACCTTTGCTGTGCGTAGAAGTAATCATGATGCCCGCCATGCGATGAGGAATCCTGCGAGCCTCTCTGTCTTGCGTATTGGAAGCTGTCTTGAGAAGGACCGGGTTGATGAAGTGAACGAGTTGAATTAGATTGCGGCAAATAGCCTTGTTGAGACATCCGTGGTGAATCGTTATAGCTGGATTGCTGCGATAAAGCAGGTCTCATCATCTGAGGCGAGCCAAATGATGTATTCGAGCCCTGTCGATTATGCATGTGAGGTGCTTCGAACCGCCTTGGAGGGTAAGCTGAATCTGAGAACTGTTCTTGAGATGGCGCATTGTATTGATATGGTGTCCTTCCATCGTAAGCTGACAGGTCGAGAGATTCCCTTGATGCTTGATAAGGTTGCTGATCATATAGATAAGGTGGTGCAGCTCCACGAATCAGATTTCTGTTCATTGTTTAAGTTTGAATCTAGGCAGTAAGATACACTCTACTCACTCCTGCGAGTCTCTTGTGCTATACTGAGCAGCCGGATGCCCAAAAGTCTCGCCTTGCAAAGAAGCTGTACTGTCGTACACGCCGGGTCCGTGGTTGAGATATTGTTGCTGCTTGAACTCCATGCTTGCTGTGGGTCTGTCCTTGCGATTAACTCCTGTAATTGCCGTTGATGCCATACTGCCAGTTTCCCATGCATCCTGGAAAGGGATTGAGTGATTTTCTAATGCAGACAAAACCAAACTAACCTCCTTCTGCTGCTGCAAGTATTCCCCTCTGGATAACTCCAAATTCTGTTCTTCCAGAGCAGCAAACGTGAGACCAGCCACAGCAAATTCGCCTTTACCGCTTGGAGCTTGAACGTCCAGTCGGCCAGAGTAAACTTGAGGTAAAAGATGCTCGATCTTCTTGTGCACCATAGGAGTGATTAAAGGCGCGTGCAGAGAAGGATGACCGAATCTTCGAGCTAGACGACCTCGCTTTTCATCTGAATGATGTGCTCTTGATTCGGCGACTTCAGCTGGGTCAGGTGTGTACTACCAAAATGTGAGACAATATCAGCAGGCCACATGGAACAAGCAATCCATCCTTACCCAAGCGAACTTGTTTTCGTATTTCTTGTGCAGTGCGATCTTGAACATGATTACACCGAGTATAGGCGGAGCACTGCAAAATCGGAATCAGCTACAGCAAAGAGCGTCCCTGAGAATATGCTCACGCTGCTGCAGCCATCACATAGCGAACATTCAGACCAATTGTCAAGCACATCAATAATTGAGCAATAACGAGCGCGACGAGAAGTCTTGATCAAATTTGATCAGCTTTGGTCTCTGGTTCGAGTGGACAACCACACACCGATTGACGAGCATTCTCCACATCCTTCCACCACTTTCGACTTCTGAGATGAAGACGTAAAGCAACTGGAATTTGAAGACCCAAGATTGAGCAAAGAAAGTGATTGCCGCCAATCCCACAACAGCTGGTGCCAATGAGCAATAAACCAGAGCAACACTATTGCCGAGTCAGCTTCTGATTAAAGTATAGCCAGCAAGCCAAACTTACGTGCACATAAGAAGTGTATTGGCAGCATAGACTGAATAGTCAAATGCAGGAGGTTTACAGAATTCTCTGATCGATCTAGGAGTTCTTCCCCACAACCGAGTCTTGATCCAGATGAAGATCAGATTGATGATTTGCGCAAGATCAAACACAGCATTGAACCCTCTCAGAGGGAAGAAGGTGAGCCAATAGTTTGATTGCTGAATATAAGTGCGTTGTAGCGTTTGAGGGAAGTTGGAGATTTGTTTCCAGACAAAGTTTCCATCCCCATTTGCAGCTACGATGGAGGCAATCATAGTGAACACTACGCCAGCCAAAGAAAAGACGAGTAAATTGGTGATGACCAGAAAGAAGTAGTACCGAGAAAGAGTGTCGCGATCCAATTTGCCATGAGTTGTGGCTCCTTGATATTTGCTAAGTGCTCGCATGATCATAGGCAGGATCAATTGCAGCAAGATGTTGAGTACAGGCGGAAGAACTGCGACAGGTAATCGCGTTGAGCGAAAGTTCTGCTAACTGAAACAGCTTGACTCACTACCGGCAACGACGGAGAAAGTCCAGTTGGAAGCGTCTGACCATTCACGAAGGAATTTAACGTAGACCGTGAGGGCGGCCAAGTTGGACAGAGCAGAAATGAGAATCAAAGGAGCGACATAGACGATCATGACGAAAATCAAGATTATTCCTCCAAAGAAAGATGACCATCGTCTTGAGCCTTTTGATTTAGTCAAATTATCCCAAATGATATCTTGAGGTTGTGGAGCGAGTTCAATAATAGCACCTTTGTAGGTCTTTCTTTCCAATTTGCGAGCGACGATATGGGCATACGGGACCTTTAGGCAACCTGCTCAGTACATGTCACATACATTAAGATTCGCACAGCTCACCTTCAAGAACGAAGCAAAACCATAAGGCAAAGCTTTCCTCTGATCAATATTTTCTCTAGCCAATTCAATCTTGCTTTCCAACCTCGATACTTTCTGAGTTAAGAAATCGATCGCGTCGTGTTTCGTCCCTCCGATTACACAAAATCCACCAACACGAATCGTAGGTCGCTTATCCGGGATAGTACCTTTCTTGAGATAAGTTGTAAGCACTTGTTCTAGTTGCATAACGGTCTTGCTATGGTATTCGATCAGACTTGGTAGATCACCGAATTGTCTTGCGATATGGACTGAAATGGTAGGATATCTGTATGAAGAGTCAAAAATTGGCGCATGAAGAGTGAAATATAATTAACATACGGAATCTGCAGCGAGCTCAATAGGTTGCCTAGACCATCATCCGATTGCATCCTCTTATTGACGTGCGTAATAATGAGAGAACGAGCAGCCAAAGAATCTTGATACTCGGCTGATCGAAACCACCGCATTCTCAGAGCAATCACTTTTGAATAGTTGAACCAAATGAAAGCGCAAACGACGATATTGACAACGTAGGAAACAGCTACATGAGCATAAAGAGCGTTTCCTCTAACCGATTGAATAGTGAGCATGCTAAGTGCGTTTCTTCTTCCACTTTGAACGTTGTTGAGATTGTAAATCACATCCACCGGGATCAATACTCCACAACAAAGTAAAGCGAGAACCAAAAACATCCATCTTAACATCCGAGAGAACCGCAAGAAAACAACGGCATCCATTCCTAATCTTTCCATCATTGCATCTTCTTTTACTGTAAGCAATGGTTTGATCCATGATAAAAGACCGTTGGAAATCTTGGGCGGTCGATGTTGATCATCAGAGTATTTGTATTTAGGTGCATAAACTGCTGCATTGGCAGGTCTCAAGATCTGTTATAGCTCATGCATCCAATCAGATCTCTTGGAATAGTAAGTGTAGCATATCACTGACAGAGAAAGCGATGACTGTGACCAAGGATAGAGCACCCCATAATGCCAATGAGGTCCCTACAGCAGTTACAGAAACGTTAGTCAGCTTTTTACTGGTAGGTATACAATGTGAGCAAGGAGAAAAACCGCTGCAGGAGTATATCTGACTTACTTGTAGTCCGCTACAATCTGATTGACGGCATCCGAGCCAGTAGACATGTTTGCAGGAGCTTATAGATTGATCCCTATTGAATGGGCAGTATATCTGTCCGCGAGTCGAGAGTCTGTGGAAGGAACCAGTCCTTGAGAGTGACGTTGGGGTCGAAGTGTTTGAGTTTTTCGCTTGAGTTGTTTCGAGTAATGCAAAGACTCGGGAAGCACAGCTTCGGTATTATGTCAAGGCTCGTGGTATGACTGTCGAGAGTGCGCAGAAGGGTATCTCGCTAGCACCTCAAGTTGCTGGATCAAGGACAAAAGCCTTTGACAATTATAAACACGGACAACAGGCCATAGCGGGCGTATCATTGTCCTTTCACGTGAGTTTTACGGCCTATTACTACTTCTATTATCCCATGTACATGTGTTGTAGATCAATTCTGAGCAGGATTCTGAGTGCATAAAGATTCGGTTTTCCGTCATGCAAAAACGCGATTTCTGACTTATGCTGCCCACACGAGCGAGCGACACGAGTATTCGAAATCGATACAGTCCGAGAGCAGAATTGAGTAGCATAGCACACAGCGGCAAGGCTGAATTGACCAGTCACAACCAGGGATTGTCGAGTTCCGCGGTGACTGGCACAGAGACTTGGGACGATTCATCAAAGTCTGAACATCAGGAGTATAGAAGAGTGTGCGCTTCGCCGCTTCACCTGAGCGCATTGCACGACGACAGATCACAGAGCACATAGGACGAACAGCGCTTCTTTCACAAAGACGCGCAATGGAATTGAATGTACTGTCGTAGTGTTGACATTAAGCAGACATAGAGCGAACGCGACAGGCAGTATAGAGAAAAAGATAGAATTGAAAGAAGCCGCATAAATTTACATCACGCAGCAGATGTCATGCAGACGAAAAACGCGTTGTATATGACAGTCAAAGTGTCGCATGTACACTGCAAGTATCAAAGCAGACTATCTAGACCCGGAGGAAAGCAAAGGGATTGATCACATCGCAGTGTTTGGAAAAGATGCAATCTTGCTTCCAAGCTTCCACTCTCTCACTACAAGACCAACATGTCACAGCTAGAGAAGCTCGTGAGTCTCTCTCCATCTATGTCGTGTGTATGAATGCTCAATCCTGTGCTGCAAGGCTATTCGCGGCATTCGATCATTCGCAAGTTTCACTTATGTACCAGCCATTGAATGCCAGGCTGATCTGGCTCATAGGATCCTGGAGAACTTGCTGTGATGCAATTCTATACACCTTTGACTGTGTGTCTTCCACCACGCAACTAGCACACAATCTGATTCTTTGTCCAGGTCATCGTCGGACACAATGGAAGCGGCAAGACAGTGCGTCTCTCCTTCTCCGAATAAGAACAGTCCAAGCTAAAGATCTGTGTTTGTGTAACAGACTATCATTGAATGTCTCAAGTATGCTACAACTGGAGATCTTCCTCCAAACACCAAAGGCGGAGCTTTCGTTCATGATCCAACCGTAAGTCTCTTTATCTATCCCCTTCCTCTCTTCCAATCTTACCATCTCATATGTGGTCTTAGATTGCTGGAGAACAAGAAGTAAAAGCTGAAGTTCGCTTGAGATTCAAGAATGTTCAGAAACAGAGATTAGTTCTTACCAGGAAACTTCAAGTCACTAAAAAGGGTAAAGCTGGTACTCTGAGTATGAAGACTTTGGAAGGTACTCTTACTTTCGCTGGAGACAAAGATGACGATAAAGCGGTCCGTATAGACGACTTGCATTTCAGCTTTAATACTGATGAGCTCATCGTTCATCAAACAGAGACGTACTCTTTCTACAAAATGTGCTGAAATGGACGAAGAAGTACCGAGACAACTTGGTGTCAGTAAAGCAATCTTGGAGAATGTCATCTTCTGTCACCAGGAAGATAGCAATTGGCCTTTAGCTGAACCTGCTGCATTGAAGAAGGTGATCGAACTCCATTCTTCTGTGCTAAGCGCTGAAGAATGAGTCGGATCACAGAAATTTGACGACATCTTCGAAGCTACAAAGTGTGTTTCTGGCTGAAAAGAAGGGCTGGATCAAAGCTGAAGAGTTTCAAAGGTACACCAAAGCTCTGGATCAGATCAAATCGATCCGCAAAGAACAAACTGCTGAGCTGAAAGTCGACAAAGAACGTCTGGGAGCACTCAAGAACGATCGAGCACGAGCGAAGAAGGTGCGCAAGGGGTGGTCTGACGTGCGCGCACCGACGCTGAGAACCCATTCTTGAGTACAGATTCAGATTAGCATCGATGAAAATCAAGTTGCAATCCACAACAAAACGATTGAAGTTTCCGATCTTGACGAACAGATCAAGACTATGTATACTCAGAATCAGAAATTCTATGAACAAGCTACAAAGTACACGGAAATCATCAACACTGGTGCTTCTTTGCAGGATCGAATCACCGCAGCAGAAGATCAACTCAATTCTATTGCTGAAACCACTGAAGTCCTCAACGATTCGGATAGCGAACTACAAGGTAAACTCACCAACTTTCAACAACATGTGCAATCGCATCAAGCTCGTTTGACTGATCAGTACACGTCACTTGAGGAAAAGGAAGCGGATTTGACAAAAACCTCCGAAAGCTTGAATCGGCAGCATACTGCTATGGGTCAACTGAAAGCTGAAGGAGAGGTAAATCCGTATCACCAGCTTGCAAAACTCGTACACGCTGATCAAAATTGACAGCGCTTTGAACGTAATCTTGCTGATCGTCAGAACTTGGTTGTGCAACTGGCTGGACAGCATAACATTGCCGGTTTTGATATCACTCCAATGGAAGATGACAAGATCGAAGAGTTTGCAACGAGACTAAGCACTGAATCGAGGAAATTCGATGCCGAGTTGAGTGAGATCAAGGTCAGCACAAACCTGCTGTTTGTCCTGTTTTAGACTAAACATGGTGGTATCTGACAGTCTACCCGCTCGAAAGAAGAGAACGCGAAACAGAGCGAGATCTCTGGTTTGAAAGCCAAAGAAGCCAGTTCTGCCGAAAATCGACGAAACATCAAATCTCAGATGGTGGGGCTCATTTCTACCATCGGAAATACGTCTGATATAGTGGTGAACAGACTCAGCATCAGACCAGCATCAACAACTACACTTCTCGTATCGACAATTGCCGAGTTACCGAAGGCGAGATCAAGTTCGCTGAAGAGACTTTAGCAGAGAACCAAAAAAGACATGCTAGTCTTAAGCAAGAATTTGATGGTGCTAAGTACGATACCACTTTACGAGCCAAAGCGGCCGAAATTCGCGAGTTGGAATTGCAAAGAGATAACTTGCAAAAGGACATGGCTTCGCTTACAAGGCAGCAAGATGTTCGATCTAAGCTCCAGCTTATCCGAGAGAATAAAGCGAAGAAGGAGCAAGCTTTGCAAAGCGGGTCAGTCAAGCCGTAGCAGATTCATGCGTCCGCGCTGATCACACAAGATCTAGGATTGATCGAAGTGCCGCAAAACATCGTAAACTCATCGGAACAGAGCCGACTGCTGATAGCATGGAATCAGACATCACTTCCGCCATCAAGTGAGTATCTCTTGTTTAGCAAGTCTGTACTAAAGTAGTCGGCAGGGAGAAAGAGACCGAGTTGGTCGGCGCCGAGCGAGCTCTTGGTACAACAAGTCGAGAACTACAATCTATCGAGACCAAAGTATCTTTTGCGAAGTCGCAGCTGACGAAACTTCGCAAACAAGTTGCTGGTCTGTCTTACCGTTCGCATAGAAGATCATCTCTTGACAAATTCTGTGGTCGATAGACATCGAGGCAAAGATCTCTGAAGTCACCGAAGGACGCGAGTTGCAAGACGTGATCAAAGAAGCTGAAGACGAATTTGAGCTCCGCAAGCGGTAAGACGCATTCATCTTTTCTCCTTTATAAGCTGAACTCTTCTTGAATAGGGACATTGATGGCATCAACTACGCTGTCAGCTTCTACTCCAGATCTCTCGACATTGGTAAACAACGCAAAAGCTGCATCACCTGTCAAAGAGATATGAATGCAACTGAGATGGTAGCATTCGAACGCTTCGTACGTATTCCTAAGATGCGACCACCTTGCAAGCTAATGTGTCGAATGCCATTTCAGCTGAATGATCAGATCAAAAACGCGCCTAAAAAGAAGGCGGCTTTGCTAGAAGAACATGCTCAATGGAAAGAAGAGCTGGCAAAGGCTCAAGCTATGTTGCCCGATGCAGCAGCAGCAGAGAACATCAAGACCAAAGATATCCCAAATTTTGAGCAAGATTTTGAGCAGCAAGACGCCAAACGAGAAGGCTACACAGCTTCTAAACAAGAGGTCAGCCACACAGCTTGAACTAGTAGAACGAATTACCTGATACTTGTGTTTTGCTAACAGGCTTTGGGTCGAGTTGAAGCTTTGAAAGAAGAAGTCCGCGAAATGAACAACCTCAAGCGAGCTGCCATTGACATCACACGTCATGCTGAAGATTTGAAAAGTATGGAAAGCTCTATACTTAGCATTGAAGGCGAGCTAGCTGTGACCGGATCAATTGCTACCTTGGAGGATGTTACTAAACAGCTGAATGACCTGAATGCAACCCTGTCAGCTGCATGTCTTTTACTTGTTGTCTAGCTTGCTGACATGTATGGCAACAGTCGACAACTTAGTCAAGAGTCGCAGAAGCTTTCGAGCGAGAAAGAGCAGAAGCGCAATGGTCTACAGCTATTGGAAAACAACAATTCTAGAGCAGAACTCGATTTGAGCAACAAGCGACATGCTATGAAAGAACGTCTATCTTGGGAAGGCAGGAGAGACGAGCTGCGTCGAGACTTGGACAGTGCATCGGAGAAGCTGAAGGTCTGCCAATCCCCTGATGTAAAGATATAAGGTTGCTGACCGATCAACAGACTCTTGATCAAGAAGCTCGGGATTTTGCTGCGCCAGTCCGCAAGCTGGAAGATGAATTGGCTGCCCTACGCAAAGACTTCGATGCGCAAGAGCGAGATGCTGCTCGACGTTTGAGTGGGATCAATCGCAGTTCTGAGAAGCTTGAACGATCTTCTGCAGAAATTCAGCATTATCGGAAGGGGGATGGAGCCGTCCGTTTGCACAAATCTTCTCAGAAGATCAAAGACTTGGAGCATGAGCTAGCAGGCAAGAGCAATATCGTGAAAGAAGTCAAAGGCAAGATCTCTCAGCTAGAACGAGAAGCAGCCGAGACTGAACAGCTCAAGCGCCAAATCATGGACAATATTCGCTTGAGAGATCAACGCCGCAAGCGACAGACCCTAGAGGAGGAATTGACTGCTCTTGATGTCGCCGGTACTCAAAAAGCCAAGCGAAAATTTGATTCAGAGTACGAAAAGAATCGACAGGAGCAAGGCAAGCTGCAGGCAAAGGTGGCTTCCATCTCTTGCATGAAGCGTAGAAGCTAAATTGTACGTGTTAGCAAAATCGCTTACAAGGTGAACTCGAGTCTACGAAGAGGGTGAATCGAGAGAAGAAGGATGAGCTGGACACTGAATACCAAGACATTAAGAACCGTTATCGCGAACAGCTCATCAAAGTCAAGGTACGCAATGTTCAATTCAAGCCGTTGTGAAGTGATTCTGATTAGTACTGCAGGTCAACGAGCTATCGAATGACGATCTCGAAAAGTACGGCAAAGCTTTGGACAGCGCTATCTTGAAGTATCACGAGCACAAGATGAGGGAAATCAATGATTCTATCCAAGCTTTATGGAACAAGACTTATCAAGGGACAGGTGCGCTATCGTGAATGTTGCTTGCGGAGCTGCTATTGATATCGCTTCGAATACAGATATCGATAAGATACTGCTCAAGTCTGATGCTGAGAGCAAGACTGCTGGAAATCGATCATACAACTACCGAGTGAGTCCTTGGTTGCGAGCTTTGATATTCTGCTGAAACAGGTGTAGGTTGTAATGATGAAAGACAGCGTCGAGATGGACATGCGAGGTCGTTGTTCTGCTGGTCAGAAAGTGCTTGCTTCTATCATCATTCGTTTGGCGCTTGCGGAAAGTTTTGGCACCAATTGCGGTATTCTAGCTCTAGATGAACCGACAACGAATCTAGATCGAGACAACATTCATTCTTTGGCGATCGCTTTGAATGAGTCCGGCCCGCTTTCCTCATAATGTTGACTATGCCTAATAGTTTTGCTCCAGCATTATTGAAGAGCGTCGGGGTCAAGCAAATTTCCAGTTGATTGTGAGTCTTCGAGGGCGCGCACATCAGAGAAGCTGATTGCGTTGTATCTTGACCACAGATCATTGTAAGTCGAATTTGACACACTACAGGACTGCTCCTGACCTATTAAAGACCCACGACGAGGATCTCTTGAGCGAACTGTCGAAATCCGATTCAATCGAGAAGTACTGGCGAGTTGCCAGAGATCACAGACAGCGAAGGTACGTTGCTATGTATACGTTGGACTTACTCTCACTTTGTCGGCCAGTGTCATCGAGAGACAACGAATCGATCAGCTGGACTGAACGAATGATGGAGCGAGACGGAAAGAAGTATCATTGTAACAACACCACGGAACTCATTTGTATATCCAATTGCATGCGTTACCTCCCCTGTAAATTGATTAATCTGTTTCCATTTCGTTGCTGTTTCCCTCCTTCGCTTTCTCCCTATCTGCTTTCGCTTGAATAGCTTTGAGGAAATTATCAACACCTATTGCGAAGCGCTGAGCCCAATGTTTTAAGCTATAACTCAAGTAGAACTCACCTAAAGCAGCTTCATGATCCAGTCCTAGACTCTGTACGAAAGGTGCAAGAACACCTGTACGTAAAGCTGCATCCAAGCCAGCCAGACTTCTCTTCAACTCATTCGAATGCAAGACTTTTCTCAATGTCTCTTCGTTATGTTCTAGCCCAACAGGCAAGAAAGGATAAAGCGCTTCCCTTACAGAAGAGCTGGACAATAAAGGCAAGATTGCAGAAGGTGTAGCTATATCCGGCAAGGAGTAAGCTTCGTATTGTTCTTCTTGCTGTTGAGCTGCTGCTGCTGCTGCTGCTGCAGCATTATTGTTTGCTGCAAATTGACGTAGAATGGCTGCGAAATCGTTTGGAGCTGGAGCAGAAGCCACTGGTGCTGGTGGAGAAGGCGCTGATATTGAAGTGGAAGTTGTTGGAGCAGAAGTGGAAGGAAGAGGGACAGATTCAGAAGTACTACAGAAACAAGAGCAAAACATCAGGTCCCAGTTCTCGAGGCAAAAAGCTTGTGCGAAGGGTATGAGATTGTAAATGCATAGTAGTACAGAGACAGGTATTTCACCTGTTCAAAAGGCAGGTATAAAGAAGAGGGGACGAAAACAGCAAGACGTTTAGAGCTTACCCTTCCATCGCTACATCTTCAGCTGTCGAATCCTGGATCAATGAATTGATTATGGTGGCCCTTTCTTCATCTTTTGATGAGTCTGGGTCTTGACACCAATAGAAATGTCTTGCGTCGCTGGATGAGAACTTGAGAACGTAGCTGCGAGGTGAGCTGGCTACAGGTAGGAAAGATGCATCGCCTGTCGTGAAATCAATCGACGTAGCTGTATAGCTGTCTATACAGCTGTCGATGTAGCTACTGACCTGGAAAGAGAATGAGATCGTCGACAGCGCCAGAGCTGCCATCCTTCCAGCAAACTGTGTTTTGCTTTGCCTGAGTCTCTATCATAGGATTGAGGTGAAAAATGAGCTCACAATGCAGTAGTCCATCCTCTTCTTGAAGATACAGCAGACCGCGTTCTGGCTGAGGATCTACTAATCCAGTGCCCTCTCGTCGCTGAGATCTGCCAGCAGGGAACTGCACTTGCTATGATCAGCTCGCATGCAGAGCACTGCTGTCTCACGGCTTGCCTTGACGTGTAAGGTGGCCATCGTTGAATTGGAGAGAGAAACGAGCGCTGACGACAGAAATCAGGCTACTCTCACAGGCTACTCTCACACCACGAAGTAAAGCTCAGTCTTGCTAGTGCTCTTGAAGATACTATGAGCAGCGTAGTACTACCTCACGAGATTCATGAGAGAATCATCAAGCATGCGTTGCGTGATTTGGGTCCGCCTTTTGTGCATTTCGCTCCAAGTGCATCTGCAAAGGCATTTCTCGCTCGCGTCTGTCTTGTCGACAAGTTCTGGCTTGCTATAGGGTCCGCTTCTTACATTCTTCGCCTTGTTTTCGTTCTTCTGAAAGATTCTCTCAGTCGCGCTTTGCTGTACTCTGTCGTTTATCTGCTCGGCAAAACCAGTGCATCAGCATTAGAGACGGCTATGCAAGCGAACGATGAGATGGGCAGCTGGATCAAGACTCTCGTTATTGGCATGCCCTTTCTCCATCCTGCGATAATGCACAGGACAATGTCAATGACTTCGACGGGTGTAGCTCTGGCTTGGACCTCTTACAAGCATCACATGGAACATCTGACTCTTTTCCATGAACATCCCGACAACGACGTTCAAGCCAGGGTTCCTGATTTGGCACAAGATCCCACAACTTACATCCCTTCGCATTGCTACAGACGTTCTAGATGATCTTGCCGAAAACCTTTTCTCTTCCCCTTCTACAGCTACATTGAGAAGTCTCGACATTACAATCGTTGACAGTCGTATCGGAGTCGAAGATCTGGTTATCCGCTTGTACGAGCTCCCGCTGTTGAAAAATTTCTTAAGATCAACTTCGAAGATTTCGACCTGGACGCGTCTCGCAAAGACTGGCAAGAACCAGACCAGGACAACAATGAGATTTCAGCGATTCCAACGCGCCCAACCGGCACAAACTTGCAAGTCATGCACATCTGTGCAATGCCGCATAAAAAGGGGAGCATTGAGTTAATCGTCAAGCAGATAGATCTGGTTCCAGCTACGGTGACTAGCCTAAGACTCGATGTACATCATTCTTTCCCTTCTCAATCTTTTACTGCACCCCTTCTGCGGATCGCTGGTCAACTTAGATCATTCGCTCTGACGGTAAACCTTATAGGAGTTTCCGGTGAGGATGAATTCGGCAAGCTTTCTACAGTCCGGTTCATGCATTTTTTGATGCTCGTTCGAGATTAGAATTCGAAACAGCTATTAAGCCTATGGAAATCACTGATCTCCTTCAAGGTCTAGCAAACATTACCACTCTCGAATTAGGAGGTCCTCTTTTGCTTTCTTCCGTTTGCTTACCACCTTGCGTTAAACACTTGATTTTTTCCTACAAGGCTATCTGTGTATCGGATCCCACGAATCAAATCTTACATCATCCAGATCAACTTACTTGCGCTCAATTACAATCTTTTCGGCAATTGGAAACACTTACTTGGAAATGTTGCTACCTGAACCATGTTCAGCAAACTTCGTCAGGAGAACAAACTGTCGACTTGCCTTCTGATGAGATAGTGGCTCTGTTTCACTCCGCTTCTGATGAGTTGATTGAGAGGGGAAGAGAAATCGGAATAAAGGCTTTCGTTGAAGATGATTTGGGTCGATTAGGTTTGTTTGAACAAGCTGTAATGGGAACATTGGATCAGGAGGTAGTAGAAAAGGATGAATCGGAAGAGGAAGAAGAATGGCATGGTATTGAAACTGATCAGACTCAGTCGCTTGGTGCTAGCAAAGAAGGGTGGAACGGAAGCCAAAGTGTAGACGAGGAGGAAGAAGAGTGGCAAGGAATCGAGCAGCAATAGCATGCAAATCAATAGTCATGCATTGCTCGTTATGCATTTCCACTTTCCAATCTTTGTACAATGTCACTGCCTCAATCGAGCTTTCCTTTGCCCAGTGTCTCTCTCCTATTGCCGTTAACATGCCCTGCTCATGAGCGAACGAATGTTCTTCCACTACAAGGAGACGAGATCAGCACCGGTGCGCACAACTCGAATGCCACTTACGTAGCTGTCTTTCTTTCCTTCTCTTGCGCCTCAGGTTTAGCTCTGTTGAGGATTTTGAGGAACTCTGCGACTCTGTGCCTCATCCGACTCTGCATGTAGGCCTGTTAATCAAGCAACATATCTAAGCTAAGCACACAAAAACCGTGCAAAAGGTATGAATAGCGATGAACCTTTGAACATTTGATGTGGTAGTGCAAGTAATCTCTGAACAACATGATTCTTGAAATCGTAGCCCATTTCCGTTCTGGGTTGTTGAAATGTCTTGGAAAGAGGACGAAGGTGACGTAACCCATATTTTCCGCTACCCTCACAAAGTCAACATCGATCTCAAAAGATGAAGGACTGGAGAGAACGCACTGGTAGCTAATTCTCTACCCAATTCCCTAATTTCCAAAGGTGGTTCTCTCAAGGAATACAAGACTTGAGGAGCAGCTTGAATAGCAGGTAATTTTCTCGCGTCCGCAAACTCTTGCAGGAAGACTTTGCCAAAGACTCTATCGGTTTCTTCTTTGAAGATGGTACTGAAAATAACTGTTACTCTGTCTACTCCTGGACAGAGGTAGATTGCTTCTTCAGGTCTGCCGAAGAAGTGATGTGCAAATCAGTAAGTTACTGAATTACGACCGCACTTCCTCAGACCTGTAATGAATGGACATGATCTTGCTTAAAGGTGAAGTCGTTCCAGCTTCAGGCGGGTTCGCTTCCAATTGTTTCTGATAATCGAACGCTCGTTCAAATGGTGCAGCCATAGCATTCCTCTTCATCAAAGAGCAAGACCTAATGAGTTCTGCTCGGTCTTCAGGTAATGAATCGGTGTGGAAAGATAGCGAGATGGAATAGTCTGGTTCGGTTTCTGTTATGTAGTCACCGTATTCTCGTTTCATGACTTCTTCAGCTCCATATTGGACCTGTATCACTTGATCTATTGAGCATGGGGTCCGCATTTGTGAGGTAGGGCACTGACCAATTCTCGCCAACATGGGATTTCCATGGATAAGACTATAGTAGTCTTCTTCTGAGGTGTATGCAGATGATACTTGACTCCATCAAAGTCTACAAACTGCTGATCCAGCGATGAAGGCTTTTGGAACTTCTCCGTTAGCACGTCTGTCCGCGATTCCCTCGGTATCAGTGCACTCGCTTCACACGGTGACACGTAGAGAGAAGCAGGGCTGACCTTGTATGACTACATTGTGGTCTTCTAGTTGAATCATTGCTGAGCGGATGTATGGGAGCAAGTTCGAAATGTACATTCAAGGTTGGACACAAGCAGCCAACATGGGCAAGCTCAAGATCGGTTATGGTAAGCTATTGATCGAGTCCTGTCTATTGTCCCTCTCCATGCTCTGCTTTGTTTCCGTTATCTATCGGTTCCGTTTGATCTCGTCATGCCCAACTCGAGCTATCTGTTCTACTTTTGCTCGCTGGCCTTTATCACTTCTTCAATTGTACAAGCTCTCCCTCCTTCGTAGAGTAGCATGTGAGACCTCAAAGTGAGTATGTAATTGTCTTACATCAGCCAGGAGGCTCCGGTGTGTGTTTTACTGCCCTGCTCCGTCAATATATCTTCTCTCTCGCTGCGCCTGAACTTATGTCTGACCAGATTCCTTCCACAGTCCCCGAACATTTCTCCTCTCCTCTCCTGCAATTAGCAAACTCGGACTCATCCTTTGAACTGGTCTCGCAACCGTATGCCCTTCTTTTCTGACTTCAGGTTAGAAGTCCTGATGAGCAGTTCGAGGAGCATACAGAAGTGGGACGGGTCAAATGACTGCTTCGCTAAAGGACGGAACAATAGATGTAGCTATCGCTTTGACTGAAAGCTTGATTGCTGGAATCGCAAGTCAGTTCCCACTTCTTCCTCGAAGGAATATCTGGAACTTAAGTTGTATCTTCAGAGGGAGCTACACACTACAATCTCGTCTGTCCGCCCTGTTATATATTTTGATTGGTAGTTGACCAAGAATCGCAGGTCGGCTTATATGTCAGCACACCGTTAACGTGGGCAGCAATTACAGGTCAGTTTGGGATTTCCTCGGCGACTGATCTAGTCTTAGGCTATCTCACTATCTGACAGGAAAGGACTCTCGCTATCAAAGTATAGATGATCTTCGCGGATCCAAGATTGGTATCTCTCGCATTGGAAGGTGGGTGATTGTGGTTCTTGTCGCATCTCGTGACTCAGGCACACGGGTTCTCCCACAGCGGATCTCAAGTTAGTAAGCTTCTACAAGTCAGCTTTATCAGCGATAGTCTGATCAAAATGTTCTCAGTGGCCTCTGTTATGGCATTACAAAATGGCTGGTTCGCAGACAAGGAATTTAAGCAGCTAGAAGAACTAGACTTCCAAAGTAACTTTCTGTTTTTCTCCGCATTTACATACTCTTTCTGATTGTTTCTGCTCAGTAAACGATACCTTCAAGGTACAATGCTCGCTAATTGATGTACTCCTGCGCAGCTGATTTAGGAGTAGAACCTTCGAGACAGTGTCAATGAAGGCACTACCTCTGCCTTTATCTGGGAATGGTCAGTGTTCTATTTACCTACCCGCTAATTCCTTCTCACCTCGACGTGATCGAGAAAGGTTCACAACCAAACCTTACCGAGATTCTGGTGAAGTTCGATTTATAGGCAGCGTTGTTACGCCTTGGCCAAGTTGGATGATTGCTGCTAAACCGGACGTGAATGCGACGGAATTGTCTACATTTCTGGATAAGCTCTCGAAAAGCGTCAATGAATTCAATGACTCGAATGCTCGCACTGGATCAAGCATTGTACGGCTCCATTTAAGCTGCCAGCAAACCCGAGTGTGATCGCTTGGACAGGATTTTGTTTCGCGCACTTTTGGTTTGGATCGCTCGGATGTTCAGTCTTGGTTGGCGACTGTCGATTATCCTCAAGATGTTCGTACAGTGGAAGAAGGCATGATCATGAAAGTCTTAGAAACGTTAGAGACTGCCGGAGTAATCAAGACACCTGAACAAGGCTGGAAATTGGATCAATTCGTTCGAAAAGATGTAGCCAAAATCAATTGAATGTAGATAGACACAAAAGCAATGTAGATCGGCGGTCGCCAAGAAAATCAATTCGGTCCACAGAAAAATGAAATCATGATTGCATTGCGTATCTATTCACCACCGCGATCCTCCTGATGGTCTAGAACCACCACTCGAATCCGTACGAGATCCAGGAGGCCTATATGCTCCTGTTGCAGGCTTCTTTACAGTTTGGAAGTCATCCTCTGCCGGCTTGCCATTCGTTGCAGGAGTAGGTATGCCATTTGTGCCAGCAGCAGATTCTGAAAGACAAGTGTCAGCTATAATATGATCGCTCGACAGATACACTTACTCTGCGCGAGCTTCTCACGCCATCCTCCGCCTGCTGAGCTTGATACAATGCGAGGTGGACCAGAGCTTTGAGGAGCAGAAACAGGTTGCAGGGCAGGCGCAGGAGTCGGTGTGGCCGATGGAGACTGAGCGGCCGATGGACCGTTTGCTCCGGCTGCTTTTGCCGCAGCTTGTCTTTCACGCCAACCTCCAGCCGCAACTGGAACAGGTGTCCGTCCCAAAGGCGCAGGCGCAGCTTTGGCAGCTTCATCATCTCTTGCTCTCTTCCATGCAGCAGATCCAACAGGGGCTGGAGCTAAAGCGGACATGTAAGCAAAAGGGGAAAAGCAACGTTGAAAGACATACCATTCCGTTTCTCTTGCAATTTGCGCTCGATCTCTTCTTCTCGTGCTCGTTGTTTCTGAGCTTGCTCATTGAGCTGAGCAAATTCGGCGTCACGTTCCGCTTTGCGTTTAGCAGCTTTAGCAGCTTCTTCTGCAGCTTTCGCAGCCTTCTCAGCTTCTGCTGCAGCACGCTCTTCTTCTTCTCTCGCAGCGCGTTCAGCCTCCTCTCTTTCTTGCTCTGTGTCACAAGTCAGCTCTCGCACTGTATTAGACATCGGTAATGACCCACCGTCACGACGACGCTCTTCCTCTTCGATTGCTCGTAGTCTAGCATCTTCCTCAGCTTGACGACGCTTCTTCTTCTCTTCCCGATCTGCCAGTATTGCTGCACGGCGAAGTTTCTTCTCCTCAGCAATCTTCGCTTTTGACTCTTCTTCTGCTCTAGCATTGTCTGCGCGAGCTTGCTTCTCTTTCTCTTCTCTGAAAGCATGGTAATCTGGAAGAATTGCAGCGAGACGAGCTTTAGTTGCTAGATCTGAGGTATGGCGTTCTTTCAATTCAGCGACACGCATTTCGTGCGCACGCTCGAAAGCTGCTCGATCCCGAGCCTGTTGACGCTGATAGTCTTGCACCAACATAGGTTGCTCTTCCTTTCGGTTGGCTCGCTCCAGATGATCCAATCGTTTCGCAACAACTCGGATCTTTTCGGCCAGATCCTTCTTCTCCTTCTCGATAGCTTCAACAGACATTCGAACAAGAGTGCTAGTATCAGCTGTCTCGAGATCCTGAAAACAGCATTTAGACATCACCCGCTGCAAGCTCATAAAAAGGACAAACTTTGACTTTGAGCGTGATCCCGCTCTTCTTTGCGATTGATTCAGCCATGGCAGCAGCTTCTTGTCTCTTGATCCTTTCGTTCTCTTTTTTGATCCGATCCAATTCGCGCTGTCTCGCTTCTTCTCTTTCTTTCCTCGCATGTTCTTCGGCTTTGAGAGCGATTCGTTGAGCTTTCGCGGCAGCTTCTTCCTTTTCTTTACGAGCTGCAGCTTCATCAGCTTGTTCCTTTCTTCGTTCGATGATTTGTTTTCGAGCGAGCAGAGCTTTCCGTTCTGCTGCCATGGAAGAAAGCATAGCTTGTAGAGCAGCTTCGCGATTTTGGACAGCTTCGCCTTGAGGTGAAGTTTTAGAATTGATCACGTCCACTGCAGTGTACAGACATTGCGCTAGACGAGAAAGTTGAGTTCGAAGGAGAAGAGAAGGTGCAGGTTGAAGTAAAGTCTTTTCAAGCTCAGAATTATCGTTGATGCTAATGGAAGATCCAAAAACGTCTTGATCGAATGAGATGGATGCGCCCGAATGATCGAAAGTGACATCCAAATCTCCACGACGGCATGCTCCAGCAATGAAGCGTTCAATGCGAGCGCGAGCTTTCAGAGGGTCGGAGGATTCGCTTGCGAAAGTGCTGAGACGAATAGCGCGTTCTAAAGCGATGGAGTCGTATACTTGTCCAAGTTGGCTGAATAGACGAGCCAGAACAACTTCTTCCAAGGGTTGGACATATCGAGCGGTTTCTGGATCTTTGGCTAAGTCGGTGAGGATAGGATCGATCTTCTTAGTGATTGAAAGAGGGTGGAAATCGACTTCCAAGATGTTGTATAGTGATCGCAATTGAGGTGAGACTTTCTTTAAAACATCGTGCTTGAGCTGTGAACCGACATGTGAACCTCAGATCTCAAGATCAACACGATTCATTATAGACTCACCGCATCTCTGAGCAATTCTGCTCTGGTAGGTGTTGAGCTCAGACCCAAAAGTGCAGCCAAGCGAACAGCCTTATTTCTCGCAGACTCGCTTTCTTCAATAGCGCTACCATCACGACGTCTAGCCAAGCCTTCACCAGCCACAGGTACAGCCAAAGCGGAAAGTAAAACCAAAGAAGCAGCTTTAGCAGTTTCAGCTTCATCTTTTGCCGCCGCAGCGGATGTTTGAGTTGAGTGATATTTGCCATAAGCTGCAGCGTGGAAAAGGAAATTGTTTCCAACGGCGAAAACCTTGACCAATTTCTCATAGTAGGAAACCATCATACTTGCTTTAGGCATACGTTTCGACATGGTAACCAAACCATGGATGTCTTCTGCTGTTCGGAAAGCTTCTTGCCATAATTCAAGTTCGACAGCAGTGTTCAATTGATGGAAACGGGTGTCTAGATGTCGCTGAAGAGTCTCCGGGTCGGATAGGTTGATTGAGTGAGACTGATGCGAGTACTTTTGCGAAGAGGAAAGATGTTGACGAAGAATCTCGCATAGACGTCTGAATTCGGTCTGACGCTTGTGAGTGTGGCAGAATGTGAAGGCTTCGTGAGCAATTTGCTACAAGTGTATGGACCTGGTTAGCATTCGACCAGACGCCATGCGAACCATCACTAACCTGGTACAGATTCTCGAGTCGTGGATTGTTGCGCAGAATATCAAGAGAAGTTCGGTAAGCCTCCCATAAGAATCGAAGCCAAGGTGTAACGATAGTTCGGTAGGTTCTATCCCTGCTCTTCTCGTCGCTGACAGAAGAGAGCAAGATACTTTCCGGTGTCTCACTAGCTTCCAAATCTTCCACTTCTGCTTCACCTTTATCCGCCGCTGCTTTTTCGGGACCTTCAATCTCATCAACTTTCTGTAAAGCCTCTGCCAATTTATCTTTGCTTCGAGTTAAGAAAGAGTTGATGACAGTTTCAACAGAGATGACGCTTGTGTTCTGAGCGACGTTCTTGTACATATGCAGGCCTTCTTTAGCAGTTCGACCTTTTTTCAGATCCACGCAGAGTTCCAAGAACTTCAACATGATTGGTTCTAAAGAGGCCAAAGGTGTAGTTCTAAACCGTTTAGAGGAGAATACCTCTGAAATAGAGGAAAGGGCTGCCATGGGTTGGTTGACAGAAAGTAATTCCGCAGAACGCTGTGCAAACGAGGGTCGTGTCAGGTCTTACAGATTCGAGCCCTGAATGAGGCTTCAACATACTCGTAGGACCGTCTCTGGACGGAAGACATGTTGCTGAACCATTCTGATTTACTTTTTAATGCGTGTTGTGCCGCTAATTGTAGCAGGCCTCGTTGTAGCGGCTGTTTGGTTGATATAGCCTCGTATCACGTAGAAAGGGTATATGCTAGACAACGGTCGGGCTTCTGACGAGTGCTAGAAGTGGCCGTCTTGACAAAAGCCAAATCCAAACTTTTTAACCTGATACCAGCATCACAGGGTAGCTGCGCTCACTTCACAGAGTGCTCTACGTAGGTCTAGAATACAAGTGTGAAATATGCAATGCAAAACGAAAACTGAGGTTCGCAAATGTCCTTTGTACTCGTAGACCAATACCAATGTGGTTCCCTTCATCACTTGCCTCGACGGGCTTACGTCGGTAAGAATTGCTGACTGTGAACAGGTTGAGAGATCTTCTTCGAAAGTGGTTAGAGCTATACCTTTGACAGAACTAGAGAATAAAGTATAAGCTCGATCTGTACACGACAATGAAGCTCACCATTCCATGCGGCGTCTCTCTGAAAGCGGCCTACGTGGAGAAGAAAGCATGTTCAGGCCATTTTAGTAGTATCGTCTACCGAAACTCACCAATCCTGCTATGATGAACAGTATGAATAGGAGCAGGGAGATTCCAAGCCATGCCAAAGCCCAGATATGAGACGGAGTTCTTGGATTGGCGAGATACCACAGCCGGGCGCAACTAGTTCTCTTTGTCACTTCTGCAAACTATTGGAAATCGTTCCGTCTCACCATGGATGGACCTGAGTTTTGAGGATCATGAGCAACTTAAGATGCCAAATCAATATTGATATACCTTGCGGAACACTACGCAGGAATTAACCTAGCTCGATCATTGCTGAAAAGAACTCACCAAAATCGTCTGTCGTATCCCAAATGACATAGAAGCTTGAAGCAACGCCATAAAAGAGAATGTAATATCGCAAAGCACTTCCATGATCAATGAACCAGCTGTCATCCTTTCAATCAGCGGCGAATGCGAGATTGAAGATAAGTATCTGCTTACAACCCAATCATCAAACCAAGCGCGCCAACAACCAGAAGTTTGGTAACCGCTCCAGCTGCCCAGAATATGACAGCTACCAGTGAGAGACCAAGGAAGAAGGAAGCTACTTTTGATGCCAGAGTATTGAAGCCCGCGAATGCTGACAAGAAATTAAGCAAATATAACTTTTTTGATTCATGGAAGCTCACTCAGGAGTCCGCCAATCAGTATCGAAAAGACAAATCCAGCAGCTGTGGCAACGTTAGAAGGGATGACTGGCAAAGCCGAAGAGGCGCACGTAAAGCCGCAACGGGATATCCAGCACCTTGACCCTGTATGAGCTTGTCTTTACGGCAGAAGAAAGAACTCTCACCCTCTATTGCGACAGATCAGATTAAAGATCAACGAGGTGAAAGTAAGCTTACCGATCTGGATAAGTCCGCCCCTGATCCAAAGTCAGGTATTCGATCTTATGTACAGTAGCTGACGCACTCATTTGGGTCGATGCGTACTACAATCAGGTCAGATCAAGGCGTACAGTACGGAAGGAGCACACATACCGCTGCTCAAACGCGATCCCGATGCTACAGCCCTGCAACAAGAACACTCAGTGATCGAATTCGAGCTATATGCTGCTCGCTTACGCTACAGCATGACCTATATTGAAGTTGTTAGCAATGTTGTGTAAAGCAATGGTCCAGGGACAAGGGAAATACCGAATTCATGCTAGTATGTTCAAGGCAATCAGCTGACGCTCTCGCGGTTGGGTTTCATCATACCCAGGCAGTGACTACCAGTTTCACAGGGTATATGAGCGTCCGTACTCCAAAGAAATTCCAGCTAGCTTTGCGCCTCAAATTCTGTCAACAACGTGAAGCAGAAAACATACCCGATAAGTATAGCAATAAGATAGACTCCAATCACGTAGAGGGTCACAGCTGAAGTTTTAGTCGGGGAAAGCGTTCCACCGGCCTTCTCGCCTGCGTCTCCCTGAACAACCATGAGCAGGGTCTTGAGGTTGCGGGGAAATACTTACCGGCGCACAAGGTCTTGGTGGTGGCTTTTGTTGTTGAGACGCAGCTGTTTTAGCTGCCTTGATGCGTGAAGTGACTGTTTTGGTAGTACATCCAAAAGAGCAGAAAGCTGTTGGAGGATAAAAGGTAACTAGAGCGGGAATCGTGGTTTCGGTCAAAGTGAGAGTAGCTAAAGAGACGGTATTTGTTGCTGTTACTTGAGATACGGTAGCTGTCGCTGTTTCTGTAATTATAGAGTTTTGAGGTTGAGCCGTTTGTGTTACAGTTGCTGTAGCTTGCGAAATATAGACTGTCCGTGTTAAGGTACCACTTCCTGTAGATGGTGCCGTAGGTACAGGCGCAGAGGCGGCTTGTCCGCTAAATCAGGTTCATGAGGACAAAGTAGCAATCCCATCCAGAGACAACATACGGAGGTAGCGTTATTCTTGGCCGAAAGTCAGTACATCCGGTCGCCTTCCTCTATGTGCAGCAGCTTACCTGACTGTTTCAGTCACCCAATCTGTTGAAGACAGTCAGAGTTTGCCAATTGACTGTAGATTGCGTTAATTCACCTGTGCCATATCCTTGTCTCGCTATCAGTCGGTCGGCGAAATAGTCACTAGAGTTTAATCATGAGCAGCAGGACACCTGAGGATAAGATGAGACTGACAGCTCTATTCTCTTTCGCTGTAGATGTTGCCTGGTGTCATTGATCGATGACCCTACTACACTGCGTGCAGGATCATTGGAGTAGATAGCAGTCACTAGCGACAGATATCCAAGCAGCAAAAGAGCCTGCAAGAGGTTCCTGGACCTGCTTACCCGGAAGCAGTATACTCTGTGAAATCGCTCAGATGGGCAGACGCTCATTCAAATCCAAGTGCAGAGGATGAGAGTGGAAGCAGGCAGGACTCTTTGCTGACAAGCGCGAAGAGAAATCTTTCACAAACAACAAACGCTGAAGAAGATCATGGAAGGCGTCTTCGAATGCAACAAAGTAGCGTGAGCGAGACAGCACACAGCAATAGATAGTACATGATGAAGCAGAAAATGCAATTGTTTGGCAGGATGTTGGAAGCTGCAGAAGAAGAAGCGAAAAACGATGTGCAACTGGAATTATGTGTCTACATGGTTATGCTATGCTTGATATGCCGAAACATGTATAATTTAGTTGATTGGTCATTGTCTATCCGTTGTTATATTCTAGAGGCGATTGCGATATTCTAGGTGATCAGTGATGCTAGTAGAGCTGTTAGACAAACGATGCTCTGACTGAGGAGAAGGAGATCGCGAGGAGCGGAAAGGCGAAGAAGGACTCGGCGTTGATGGATCATAGGAGATAGTCTGATCAGTTGGAATGTCCAGATGCAAGGTTTTCGGGTTGACTTGCAAGTCATCGATCCGGATGACTGGTACTGCACGCGCTAATGAGCCGGCTGATATTCAACAGGTACAAGTCTTGTCTTACCTGGCACTTGAGATCTCTTCTGCTCTCGATAGGCAAGGAAAGCTCTGCGATAGTGAACAGTTGCCAGAAACCCGCGAAGCTGATCAAGCATTAGAGTTCATTCGACAAGCTAGCACAAACTTACCTTGTCAAGCGAGATGAGATCATTGACTCTGCTCATTTTTGCATTTCGCGCGAGCAATTCGTCAATTCTACAAAGGATTGTTGTCACCAGTTTTCTAGTAAATGGAAGTCAAAGCTCACTGCAAAGCATTCCCGTCATTCATGAGCTTGTAGTGCGCCAGTAAAAGCAACATGTTGGTAAAAGAGATCCCTCTTCCAGGATCCTCGGTTATCATAGCCTCGTGATAGAGATGAGTGTATATTGATCGTCGTTTGGCGACTTGTTCGTAATCGATGCGATCCAGCTTACGGTCTAAAGCTCCAAGATCCATGCCCGATTGGACATCAATGTGGCCAGTACTGCTACTGCCGCTTTGTCTTGAGTTTCGAAGCGCATCGCGATCAGTCGTAATGCGACTTCCTCGCACCAATGCCGGAACACGAGATTCTGGAGGGAAGATGCGTACATCCAGAACACCGGACAAGCGCTGTCATAGAAACGTGAGGCGCAAATTCATGTTGTCCAGACAGCTCTACTAACCGCGAAAAAGGGAGCGAGCTGTCTACGCCGCAGGTAGCCAGTACGATCGGTATCAAATTCAGCCCAAGCTTTCTTATATGCTCGCATCTCTTCTCTGTTGATCGAAGTAACTCGACCATACAGCTGGAAAACATAACTGAAGCTGTTCGTTGTTGCCCATGTGATCAGACTTTGTGCAGCCTGATAGAGAGAACAATCCTACTTCTCGACGACAACACCTGTAAACATATTGACGAAGATGAACATGCTCAGAATACACCTGGCCGTCGTTTCAATAGTAAGACACCGTAAAGAGTGCTATACTCACCAGCTGATATACAGCACAAATGCCCATGCAGGCGATCCACAGTCATTGAAGAGATAGTTCGAATTTGGGGAGCAAAGCGGTGACGCAACAGTGACTGGATTGGCAGTTGAAGTGAGTTCGAGCAACCAAAATTGCTCAGCACTACTGACAGTCATGCATGATGGCATTCCATCCCTCCCTAGCGTATCATTGTAGTCAGACCAATTCAGTAACTTCGCAGAACAACGCACCCATTGCTTTGCAATGCCAACATCAGCATCGTCTTGATGAAAGTACTATAATTCATGTTTCTGGTTTCATTTGCTCCCCAGCGCGTCAGACTGAAGACTACATAGTTCATGTCAGTGAGCTCATGATTCGTGATGGATGCGTATACTCACTTTCCAGATACGCGATGGCCCAAACAAGGAACAGGATCAGCCAGAGCAAGAAAAGATTGCCGATCGCTGGTAAGCTCGCCCTGAAAAGGAAAGTCAGCAGAAGTGGCTCCCGTATTTGATACATACACAGCATTTTTGAACAATTGGTTCAAAGAATTACTCTTCTGCACCAATTTAAAGGCTACGCTGACCAGGAAAAGCTTTTGAAACCTGTATCAAGATTGTAAGCACCCACCAATACGCATAACACCCCTTGCACGGACTGCACCGAATTGACGCTTTCATCATTAGCGAGAATGTTGACAGTAGTGATGAATGTCCCTCTAGAGTCGGATTTCAACTATGATATATTCTGAAAAGAGAATGCTCTTACCCGACAGTGATTATATCGTAAAGATTCCACCAATTCTGCTTGTAGTTGCGCCACCCCACCCCGGTCAGACGAACGCCGATGTCCAGAGTGTACACCAGCGTCAAGCAAAGGAACGCAAAGTCTGTTATGATTTGAGTCAGTAGTGACAGCATTTGTCTTGTTTGGCTTACCTCGCAGTCGGATAACGAGAGAAGAGTCTTGATTTGCTTGTGTCATCAAGAGACCCACATGGAATACATATAAACATGTGAGACCTCTAGACCACCAACCATGCTTCTGGATGGCTCGATCGTAACACCAGGCTCGTATTTTCCCAGCAGGACGATATCGCGGATGTCGACTAGGTCTTTGTCGCATGATCAGCTTCCGAAGATCAATCCATTGACGCTGCTCGACTGTAAGTAAAGACATGCCACTACGACAAGATCAATTTATAAATTTTTTAAGGTAGAAATAAGACCCACGAGCGCAAGGTTGCAGACTCAATGATGATGGTCACGAATAGGGACAGGACCAGCAGACCGCCGATCAAGTTGTAAATGAGGAAAAAGAGTCCGTTGTATTGCGCGGCATCTTGCGAAGGCTGCTGATCTCTACCGCTGATCGCCATGACTGACTTCAGAACTCCAACCCATCCTTCTATAGCAATCAATCTACGGGGCAAGATTGCTATCGTGAGCAAACGAGATGGTCGTCTTGAAAACGCTCGAACATACTCGAACAGGATTAGAAATGCGCTGCGGAAGCTGTCAAATGACCAGACATAAGGATTCTTCCAGGCTCTAGGCGCAAGAAATGCGAAGCCCAGGGGAGATGATACGTATTCGCCCACACATTCTGTCTTGTTGGTAGCCAACGCGTCGTTGCAGAAGTATAGTAAGCCACTGAAAAGGTTTTGGCCCCAGACTGAGTAAGGTATGATATCTGTAAGGATCTTCAGCGCCTTGATAGGGTATGACCCAGCTTGCTCACAAAGTACCGTCAGCACTGATGCCCAGAACAACTTGGATGCTCCGATAATGAGCACATCATAAAACGTTTGCCTCATGCTCTTGCTCAAATTGATCAGTCGCAGGGCACGAAAGGCTTTGAAAGCACGAAGAACGCTAGTTCTGATATATTAGTAGACTCGTAACACTGCTGTGCGTGCTCACCTGTTGGCATTGCCAGCTACTACTAGTGTAGAAACAACATTGACTATGAGAGTCAACACCACGAAGAAATCGAGGCCATTCCAGATGCTCGAGAGATAAGCGTTCGGGGCAAATATGAAACCATCCGCAATGACTTTCGCGCCAACTTCGAGAAGAAAGATTGCTCCAAGAGCGCATTCGGTGATGTTGTACCAGGTGAAGCGAATATCTCCGTGCTGTTTGAAGTAATTCTGACGATATGGAGGGCTTGCTACTCCAGCTATCGTTACAGAACCAACAATAGCGAGCAGAATGACAATATTGAAGGCGTTGACTAAGCGTTTTCGAGGCTGAGTTCCGAACAAGCGGCTTCCAGTTCCAGGCTCGACAAAGGCTTGACAAGCGTTCCGAATGGGATTGGACTGCGAGAATATCCATAAAGAATGGTCATAGGTGGGATGGGCCCTAATGAAGTCGAGCTGCTTCGCTTTCCGCTGACGAGCTACTATCTCGTGCTCCAATTCAGTGCCTTTCCTGGCAGTCAACAAGCCACTGTCAATCCATCAGCATATTGTCTGCACAAAGCGAAAGCGGCGTACAGATGCTGTTCTAGATCTTCGGTGTCTGAGATGTCGTCCTGTGCCTTAGCATCCACGCTGAGCAAGTCTGAGCGATTGCTTTGGCTGCGGAAGTGCAGAAATCTGCTTGTAGCACTACTCTTTGACGCCGACGCTCGATGACGTGAGTTTTTGCGCTATAGTAAGCCATCAGGGCGGTGTTCAATCGGCGCGATCAGATGCTTACCGATCTTTTGAAATCGCTTTTAGTTGACTTGTGTGATGTTGTTCTATGAAGAAAGGCATTCGCATGCAGTGCATCTATACCGAGATCTGTTGGACGACCCTTCACGTAATTGTAAGGATTTAGCTTGTCGATCCAGCTTGGGTTATCAGCAGTTGCTTGAGACCGTTTCACAAAACGCGAGAGCTGTTGCTTATGCTTTTCTTCTTCTGCCACGCTGAAGCCTTCAGCTAAAACGGCAATAAAGAGTTGAATCAAGATGACTGGATAACACACTCAGATATGTTCGGCTTCACAGGATATAGCTGACAATTTGCAAACATGAACCATCCTGTTATCAGAGTGGCATAAACGACCAGGTTGAAGGTATTTGAGCTAGATCCCGTCGCAGCATAAAGTACATCGCCCCAATTCTCGCTGCTGAGTACCTGATATGTAGCGAGAAATGCATTATAGAGTTGATAGAATGTCATCTCTACCGACGAGTCGTCAATTACAGCAGGTATGATACCGCGCAATAGTTGAGTAGCCTAGTGAAAGGTCAATATCACTTGTGTTTCCGTTGAGCATCACATACAAGCAGAGCGGTAATGAATGTCACTAGATCAAAGACATTCACAATTTGCGTGAGTTCGTAGCTGATGACTGACTCAACAGAATGAAGAAGATCAAGTTGATCAGGCCGGAGATACTGCCAGTCAGCCGCACCTGACCCATGCATTAGTTTGAATGTCTGTCAGATGAGCAGGAAGCCGACCAGCAGAAGCCTGACTTTCGGTATGGCCAACATGAACCGATAGAATCTGGCCAATTGGAATGCGGTGAACCATGCATAGGTTCCAGACTCTCTGATGATGGGGATTTGGATGATTGAAGTAACAATAGCAAGCACGGTATCCGTCGCGTTTCTGCCAGATCGAAAGAAGGAAGTCCAATGAGGCAGGTAAGGTATAAAGCGAAGCACAAGCTCGACATCAAATGCGAGTGTAAAGTAAAGCTCCATTTGTTCTGTTCCGAAGATTGGCACGTAATCGACTATGCCGCGCGGCAACACGCACTTCTGATGTCTAACGATCTGGGACTATCGCCATTGTTCTGAGTAGCTTGAGTAATCACACTGGCCAGTATTAGACCGACCCATAAGAGCTGTGTTTTATTGTAGATCTTGCGTAGGGATGTTTTGAAACCTTCGGACCTTTTTGAAGTTGCAATGGCATCTCCAGCATGATCAAGCACCACTTGAGGACTGCCCAGAGAATTAAGCAACCTATCCACTAGCAGCCGCTAAAGCGCTGGCTTACGCTGATGAGGCGAATGCCGAGTGCTTTGTTTCTTCGACAATTGTAGCGAAAGTATTGGTGATTACAGCAACGAACAGATTGAGGAGCCAATAGTTGACCACCAGTAAGCAGAAGATGAAGAATAAGGCTGTCACATATAACAAATTGAGCTCGCCCGACGCGACCGAGAGCAGCAACAAGTACTTACCGGAGGCAGCGTAATCAGCGTCCATCATGTTATCTATCATACAGCGCCACCATGAGGAACTGTGTCGGAATTCTAGACAGAACTTACACATCTGACCAGACCATCCGTTATTTGAGATTGTAATGCCGACCTGCAGCGCAGCAGCGGCTATGTTATCAAAGCTAGCGGTGCCGTTGTAAGGGTTATCGCCTTGTACGCAAAGCTGACCAGAGGGACAGAGGTAACCTTTTGGGGAATTGTCAAGCGGTATGTCGCTTGAAGACCCAAAGTAGCCAGTCTTGTTTCCGCTGGCATCAATGCTGCCTCCACAATTCTGTCCTGTTGTACCGTTTGCAACACCTTGTGGATCAATCCATATGCACTGTCTGCTATATGAGCCCTTGAAGCTTTGGATGCCAATGATTCTGAGAACAGCGTGAGAAGGCAAAAGATCGTCTAAAAAGAGAGGCTAACGAGAAGAGAACAACTGCAAAGACGCAGAAGAAGGCAACATTTACCAACAAAGGACCGGCTCGCTTGAGTGACTGGAGGATAGTCTATCGAAAAGGTTAAGCGATATCAAATATCCACAGATTAGAAACGCACTGTCGTCCCGCTAGTAAATGTCAAGAGTCTTGAAGCTCGTAGGACGCTCAGCGCCCGAAAGATGTAGAGTCGTTTGTCACTTTCGGCGCCCGTTACTGCTAAGGCAAAGCTGATCCAAAAGCAAGTGATTGCGACTATATCGATTCGATTCCAGCTATGCCGCAGATATGCACTTTCTCCGCTGGTCGCTGCGCGTTGCCTTGCTACAGCTAATCGAAAGGGTGTGTCATGTAAAAGATTGTTTGCTGCAGAAGCAGCTTTCTTGTGCAGGATATGCGAGGTACTATTGTTGTGATGTCCGAAAGAAGACATCGGGCCATTCCCGAGCATGTCAGAACTCTGTTGTCTATTGATTTCCCGATATCTGGTAGTTGGTGAATAGCCTATCTTGGATAGCTGTTCCGACAAAGCATTGTAGGATAAGCGGTTCTTTAAACGAGCAGACAACGGGATTTCGGGGTCATCGTCAGAGATGACAGCTGCTGGATCTTCTGGACTTCTGACGAGACCTGACACTATGATTCGGACCAAGGCTTCGAGAGTAAAGAGACACATCAGGATGAAAAGTGTTGCATCTTCCCAAGTTCTAAAATAGCCTGGACTACTTGGTCGAGGGTGGGAGAACACAGAGGGCGAGGATTGAAGGGAAAGCACAACCACATAGGCGATAATAAGTATTAGTATTGCTGGCTCAGTCCATCTGTAGAGCAGAATTCTTCGAGCAATCTTGCGTACAGGGTTATCCGCAGCGAAGATCCCCAAGCTCTTGCCCTCTAGTCGCTTTCTTCTGGCATCGTCTTCGCCCGACTCAAGCTGATCTTCTTGATCCATCTTCACGTCACCTGCATCTGTAGGAGCGTGACTTGCTACATTGACAACTCGCACGCTGGTTTTGCGCAGTCCCTGAGCAGCTTTGGACAAGAAAGAAGGACTGCGAGTGATATTCGCTGGAGAGCTTAAGCCACGAGACAAGCGACTTTTCCGTTCGACAGGATTGCGATCTGGCGGAAACTGCGTAGTAGGGTTGAAGGCCATGTTGGAAGTCAGTCGAGCAGAATCAGAAGTGTCTTCYACTTGATGCAAATCGCCTGCTTCTGACAAGGTAGGGTAACGCATGAGTGAGTCGTCTGACTGAGCAAATCTCGCTCTCTGTTGCTCTGACATATC